>CM076577.1:1100153406-1100648773 GCA_034641835.2 Pinus albicaulis
TTGTGTATCAAGCCCATGCCTAAAAATTAACAATAATAAATTTTTATTTTTCGCCAGACCTACGCAGCATGCGAAGGAGAAAAATAGCTAGGAGTATAAGATATGCAAAATTTCTACGAATAATTGCAATGAAAAATGACAATGTTGATGTGTGAGATATGCAAAATTTCTGCGAATAATTGCACTTGACAATGTTGATGTATGAAATATGCAAAATTTCTGCGAATAATTGCAATGAAAAATGTGTGTAGAGAAATTTGAGTGATTCCATATTCTCAAGGAACGGTTGATCTCCTTCCTTGAGAGAAAGCACGTTTTCTCTGACACGCGTGGGGGTGAAGTGAATATGGTATACAACTTGAGAAGATGGGATCGATGCATGGTAGGCCCCGGCTAGCCGACCTTTGCCTTTCATCTGTGCACAACGACAAAATATGGACTGGTACGTGCACATGAAAGCGACACTGCTGGCTTCGGTAAAAGAAAAAGCTCACAAAATGTGGGGTACTTGAAAGTTGTGATGGAATCTAAGTTGCCCAACCAACACAACTTCTCATCACCGCTTTGATCCATCATCTACTGTCACAATTATTTTTACTTTATTTCCACTTTATTTCAGATATTCATAATGATTTCACTTTATGTTTTTTACTTTGTGTTTTTTCAATAAGGTCTCATCCCATTCAAATGTGTTTTGTGTTTTGGGACACTTGGGGATCGAAAGTTGGAATGTAGACTGTTGGGTATGTCAGGCATTGAGCCTTAGGGAGTAATCCAAATAATGACCAGGATTAAACTCCTTATATAAATGAACCCCTATACGTTTTCTAACTTAAAAAAATGAAAAGTATGGGATTTATTAAGTGAAAAAATGAGAAGTATGGAATTTATTAAGTGAAAGGATATCAAGCCTCATGCTCTCAACTATTGGCCTTCAAGGTATCGGGAGGTAGAGTATCGAGTTGTCAGGACACTCTTGATAGGTTCTGACAAAAATTGTGTATGTAAAAGTATTAAACTTTAGCAATCACTTTCTTCTTATCTCAACTTCCTAATTTTGTTAATGGGGATGGACATTGTCTCAAAAATTGTGTATGTAAAAAGTATTAAACTCTAGTAATCACCTTCTTCTTATCTCAACTTCCCGAGTTTTGTTAATGGGTATGGACATTGTCTGCATGGATGTAGCAGCGGTGGAGGAGGATGCTGATTATTGGAAAATATAAATGGAGATATTGAGAAGGATACTGATGCTACTAAGCAACTCTCCGGAGAAGGAGAAAATTAGGTAGGAATATGAGAAGAGCAAAAACAAATTGAGAATAATTGCAATGGAAAATGAGAGAAATTAAATTTATAGACATTAAACACACTTTGAGAGATCCATATTCCCACCGGGCAAAACAGTAAACCGGACGTGCTCATTGAGAGTCAAATGTTTTAACGCGTTTGATCTGGCATGAAAACGACGGCTACAATCATGCTGGTGGGTGAAGTGAATTTGGTAATACAACTTGACCTGGATGGCGTCAACTAAATGAGAAGATCGAGGCCCTCGCAAGCCTGGAATTTGACTTTGACTTGTTTTTTGGAAATGGTAATTATACAAATTAGATTGCAAAATAAATTGCAGAAATTTTGGCATTTAAAGATTACTCAAAATTTTCACCTATTACTCATTCTTACTCAAAATTCACCTATTACTTAATCTTATTTTTGGGCGATTTTCTATAAATAAGATTTAAAGATTACACAAAATTTTCACCTATTACTCATTCTTACTCAAAATTCACCTATTACTTAATCTTATTTTTGGGCGATTTTCTATAAATAAGATTTCTATAAACTTTAAAAAGGAATATATAAAAAATTGGAATAATGGCATTTTCTAATTAAACATCTTTTGATATACAAGAGATGAATATAACATAGCTAAACTACTCCAATTTAGAACATTCTTCTTTTAAATATAACTACTTATACAAATGTATTTCACATTCAGGTATCTATATATATTTTATATATATTTCACATTCAGGTATCTATATACTCTAATTTAAGTTATTTTTTTTTTTAAATATAATTACTTATACAAAAATATTTCACATTCAAGAATCTACATAAAATAAAATATTACAAACACTAAAAACAAAAATAAACTTCATCAAACAAAATCAAGATAGATCAAATTCCCCCTTGACAAACAAAATAAAGATAAATTTAAAATCCCACAAACTGTTGAGCTATACCTTGCTATACCTTTGCCTTTAATACTCTTGCAGTAACAATGAATGCCTGCATAATGTTCTTTGTATTTAGAGACTACTGAGTTTATAAATTTGAATATGTTCTTTGTATTTAGAGACTACCGAGTTTATAAATTTGAATATGGCCATTGTATACAAAAAGTGTAGGTGTGTTTTTGCATTAGGCTATTGTTAAAAAGCTTTCTGGCGAGCTTGTGGTTTTATATCAAGTTTTTCATTCTTCTTTTAAATATAATTACTTATACAAATGTATTTCACATTCATACATATTTATTGATAGGGTTGTTATAAATAATTAGCCCAATGGTTTATTATGCAAATTATTTTCATGTCATGATTTCTATGGGATACACTTATTCTTCTACCCTGTAGGTCCCAACATGAGATTTTCCAGCATGATATTTCATGGGAGAGAAAAGAATAGCGCAGGGATTTATTATGCAAATTATTTTCATGTCATGATTTCTATGGGATACACTTATTCTTCTAACCTGTAGGTCCCAACATGAGATTTTCCACCATGATATTTCATGGGAGAGAAAAGAATTGTTGGCCTCATCAACACCTCTTGGACCTTTTATTATCCAAATTATTTTCATGTTATGTGACATCCCCAAGTGTCTATAAATGTTTAATAATTTACCTTGGTAATTAGGTGGACTTGATGAATTATTTAGAGTAATGATTGAGTTTTGGGTGAAATTAATTAGTAAGGCATTGTTTTTTTAGTATGCAAAGGAAAAAGAGAGAGGGAGAGGAAAATCATGGGGGCTTCACTACGGGAGCAATACCATACTGCAGGAGCAATACCATAGCACGTGCGTTCATATTGGGGGATATATAATGAGGAAAAAATGACATAGTATATTGGGGGATATATAATGAGGAAAAGGGTTTTTATATTGGAAGGTATAAAAAATGGAGCTCAAAGTTAATGAAAAAATATAAAGGGGTATAGAAAATGTTAATGAAAAATGGATACCTACAATATACAGTGAAAGTAGGGGATTTTTTTTTTTTTTTTGAAATTAAAAGGACTTTAAGTGCTCCAAGAAAGCTAATGCTTCAAGAAGCCGAAGGAAACCCTACCATTTGATGGAACAGGGGGCTCGATTTGCTGAACCAGACAGCCGAGCAAACATCATAACAATTATTAATCTGATACAATTGAATTTCGGCGGCCCCGGGAGGGGGGCCGACCCTCTCCTATAAGAATGTAGCAGCCGGGGAACAAAGTAGCAGGTTTAAGACAGTTTCAGGTGGAGGAAATTAGAGAGGCAGACCAGTATTGGGGGCTGAATGGCAATCGAAACTAAGGGACAATGCCTACCTTGGGCACAAAAAAAACCCAGGTTTGTCATACCTCCTAATAAACTGAATGAATATAGAGGATATATGAAAGATCATGAATTAATCTGTAAGTTTATAGGCATTTGGCCTACTAAGAAAGATCTCATAAAATGGATTCAGAATAAATGGCAACCAAAAGGTCAACTTGACCTTAAATTTAGACCAAGAGGTTTTTTTACAGTAATTTTTACAAATTTGTTAGATAAAGAAAGAATATTTGAAGGCGACCCATATTTTTTCAATAATCCAAGGTTATTTATAAGACAATGGGAAGAATGTTATAATCCTGATGAGGAACAATTTTTGGCAGCATTGGTTTGGGTTAGATTATTTGCATTACCAATGGACTTTTGGGACCCTGACATTCTAGAAGGGATAGGAAACTCTTTAGGCAGTTTTGTTAAAATAGCAGAGACAGCCTGCAGAGGCAGATACACTTCTTTTGCTTGTATATGTGTATATATGAACATTTCGAAGCCTCTTCCGGAATTTATAGAACTTGAATATGAAGGCAAGATCTGGAAACAAACCTTGGATTATGAGCGTATCCCTTTTCGATGCCGTTGGTGCCATGAATATGGGCATTTGTACAAAACCTGCCCCCAAAATACTTCAGAAATACAACCAGGAAAGATTACAGTTAATAAAGATACAAGCCATGACAAGGATGAAGTTTTTGTAACAGTTAACCACAAGAAAAAGACCTCCAGATAGTAGTCTATTCCTGCCAATAGTCATAAGTATCGTACCTCTGAAAACCCTTTTGAGATTCTCCAAGATGAAGGAGAATCGTCAAAGGAAACAACAGAAGTACCAACCCCAACTCCTAAAGTCATTCCAGACAAAAATACTACAATAAAATGGAAAGCATCTGTTGAACATATCGATACAGAGGAAAGATTCGAGGAAGAACAAGTGGCTATGGATATAGAAATACCCAAGGATGATCTTTGTGCAGAAGAATAGGTAATGAAACGACTTCTTCATGAATGGAGAAACTTAGATGACAGGTTTATTCCGGAAGATCAAAAGACTCTTTATAAAGAAACCTTTGAGCACTATTTAACGGCGCAGACTAAAAAGCAAGTAAGTAACTCAGATTCTACTTTGAATAAGGCAGTAATTCCCCAAAATAAACCAGGCAAGAAGAAAGGTAGGAAAACATTGCAAGAATCAATTCAACTAGTTGGAGAAATGTTGATCAATACAGGCAAGATAATACCGCTAACAACAGTATTTCAACAAATACCTAAAAGTTAATGATGAAAGTACTTTCTTGGAATATTAGAGGCTTAAACATCCAAGGTAAACAGAGATATCTAAAATAAAAATTAAAATATGAGAAACTGCAAATAATGTTGATTCAAGAAACAAAGATTTCAGCAAGGAGATTTGAATCAATTTTACAATCTTTTAAACCGCATTATGAAGTTATGGTTATTGATGCCAGAGGTACAGCGGGTGGAATTTCAATCATATGGAACCCAACGGAAGTAACAACAGATGATTGGATTGGTTTATAGTGCAGCCTTTCAGGCCGTTTTCGACAAGTGGGAACTAAGGAAAACTTAATGATTACGACAGTCTATGGGCCTCATCTTCAAGGAGAGAAACAAAACTTTTTGGATATTATCAGAGCTTTGAGATCTTTGCATCACGAAAAATATTGGTTAATTGGTGGAGATTTCAATTTGATATTAAACCTTAATGAAAAGAAAGGTGGAATCCGTAGAGAAGACCCGGAGATGGAGTCTTTTAGAGACCTTTTAAATGATCTTCATTTGGTTGATATCCCTACTGAAAATGGTATTTTTACATGGAATAACCGTAGGGGGGAAACACATCAGATAGCATCTCGCCTTGATCGCTTCTTAGTCTCGGAGGATCTGATAACTTTAGATGTTCACTTTGAAGCGTCAATTTTACCTTCTTTAGGTTCAGATCATTGGCCTGTCAATTTAAGTTTTGATATTAAGGAAGTTCCTAAAAATAGGCCCTTTCGATTTGAACTTTTTTGGTTAAGAGATCCTACTTTCCTTGATAAAGTCAAGTATTGGTGGCAATCTTCAAATATCCAAGGGAGGAATAGAATGCACACTTTTCAGTTACGGCTAAAACATTTAAAAAATGAAATCAAAATTTGGAATAAAACTCATTTTGGAAATATCCAGACATCAATGAGTAATCTTCAAGATAGAATGAAACAGGTTCAGCAGGAGATCATCCTTCAAGGATGAACGACACTTCTTGCAGATCAAGAAGGTATTATTCTCAGTGAATTAGAAGAAAGGAGGAAACATGAAGATATCTTATGGAAGCAGAAATCTCGTGTGCAATGGTTAAAAGAAGGGGAAAAAAATACTACTTTCTTTCACAAATCCCTCATTCAAAGGAGACAACACAATAAAATATTTTCTTTGAAGGACGTGAATGGTATGAATGGCAATAAAGTCTATGAAGTCTATCGACATAATGAAATGGAAGAGATGCTTTTAAGACATTTCCAGGATATGGTGACTGAACCCATTAATAACAGAGAAGCTGCTATTAGGCGAATCACATCTCATATCCCCTCTATAGTAACTCGGGATCAGAATTTGGCTTCAATGTGGAGTATTACTTTCGAGGAGGTAGAGGATGTTGTTAGAAATCTTCCTAAACATAAAGCTCCAGGTCCTGACGGTTTTACTTCTGAATTCTATTAGGCCACCTGGTTTTTTATGGGACAGGATATTTGGGAAATGGTTAAAGAGTCCAGGCGAACAAGGAATGTCTACCCAGTGTTGAATTCTACTCTTATTACCTTGATACCAAAGCAATCTTAGACTGAAACGCCTTCAGGCTTCCGTCCTATAGCTTTGTGTAACGTTATTTATAAAATTCTGTCTACCAAAATGGTTGATAGGTTGAAAACAATTCTCCTAAATATTATTTCTCTAGAGCAAACAAGATTTGTAAAAGGAAGGCAAATATTGGATGGGATAGTTACGGTCGTAGTAGCAATGCATTCTCTGAAAGAGAAGAAAATTACAGGTATGTTGATAAAGTTAGATCTTTCTAAAGCTTATGATCGTTTAAGCTAGTCTTACTTGAAAGAGGTTCTATTATCCTTTGGTTTTGATGCACGGTGGACGCAATGGTTGTGTTCCTGTATTTCTACCCCTAATTATTCTATCCTTCTTAATGGAGCTCCTAGTCAACCATTTAATGCATCTCGGGGTCTCCACCAAGGTGATCCCATTTCTCCTTTTTTGTTTATAATTGCAATTGAGGGTCTTGGCCGTCTTATTAAAGCTCAAATTGCCAATAATCGTCTGAAAGGATTGAATTTATGGGGCAACAATCTTACCCTCTCCCATCAACAATTTGTTGATGATATAATGCTCTTTTGTCAAGTTTCTTTAACAAAGTCCAAATCCATTCTGGAGATCCTCAAACTATTCATGCAAGCTTCACGTACTATGATTAATAATGAAAAATCTAATGTTTATTTTTTTAACACCACCAATGCAACAGAACGATTTATTTCACGAACTTTGGGTTTCCAAGTTGGAATATTTCCAATGAAGTACCTCGGTTTTTCAATGAATTTGTCTTCACTCACTTCAGCAATTTGGAAAGATATAATCAATAGCCTCCATAAACATCTTCAGAACTGGGCTCTAAGAGCACTCAATGCGCTGAGTAGAGTTATTTTGCTCAGATCAGTTTTGCAAGCAATTCCTATTTATCAACTGTCGAGAAGAGCAGCTCCAAAAATAGTATGTGATAATATGGTAAAATTATTTAAAAAATTCTTATGGCAAGGTGCATAAAATATGAGAAAATGGGCACTCTTATCTTGGGAAAACTTATCAAAACAAAAAAAACAAGGGGACTCGGACTCCGGGATTCTTATATCCTAAATCAAGTCATGGGTGCAAAACTTTGGTGGAGATAGCTACAAGGAGGTTCGGATCTTTGGAAACATATTTGGGAAACTAAATATGAAATGCCTAGAAAAATTGTTGGAAAGTTAAAAATAGATATTACACCAAAAGGATCAGACATATGGAATTTAGCAGCGACGAATAGGGATCTCATCCGTCAACACAAATTTTGGGAAGTTCGTGGAGGGCAAACAACACTTTTTTGGGAAGACTACTGGTAGCAGAGAGAGAAAATGTTTAGTCGATTGGATTTGGGAGAAATATTCTTATTTACAAATCTTCCAACTAAAAGACTAATACACAATTACTAGAATAATTGGGAGGAAGGACAATGGCGTGTTTGGAAAACAAGAGAACAATAGTTGAATGCACTAGTAACGGCTCAATGGAGTAATTTGGACAGAGAATTGAAAACCATAACATTAGTGACAACAGCAGGGGAGGATATTTTGCGGTGGGGTTATAGAACAAAAGGTATGTTTACGATAAATGAAGCTTATTATCTTAAATCAAATAATCATCAGGATATTGTAGTACCAATCTGGAATAAAATATGGAGTGTGAAGTTTTGGCCTAAAGTAGAGTATTTTATGTGGCTTTTAAGTCCTAAGAAGACTTTAACTTGGGATCATCTGCAAAATAGAGGATTTCAGGGTCCTTCCCTTTGTATTATGTGTAAACAGAATGAGGAAACTATTTAACACTTATTCGACAACTGTTGTGTTTGTAATGAGATCTGGCAGCTGAATGAAGCATTATTTGGTTAGACAGATAGAGACAACACCAGCGTCAATGCTACTATTTGCAACTGGAGAAAAGGAGGATATAAAAGTGAAGTGGTCAATCGGGCCTGGAGATTATCCATAGGATTTGTCCTTTGGGGAATATGGAAAGAAAGGAACCATAGAATTTTTAGAGGAGAAGAAAGGCAAGTTCCCCAAATATGGACTGTTATTATGGAAAATATAAGGGAAACAATACTGGTTGAATGTTGGATGGATGATGATTGGACAGTTACAGCTAGGGAGGCCAGAATTTTAGCTAATCTAAATATAAAACCTCAAATGTTGGATATCTCATTATGGAAGGTCAAACCTAATTTGCAATCAATTTCATCAATTTTTAATCCACCACCCAAGGTTTTTCTGAAATTAAACTTTGATGGAGCATCTAAAGGTAATCCTGGACAGGCAAGGATTGGAGGAATCTTCAGAAACTCTCTTGGCAAGGCTTGCAGAGTATACTCATTCCCATTGGGATTTATTACTAATAATGAAGCAGAATTAATGGCATTAAAGCAAGGCTTAGTTATTGCAATTGGGGAAGGTTACCAAAGAATTGTAGTTGAAGGGGACTCAGCAGTGATAGTTGGCATATTAAAAAAACTCCAACAAGGAACCCCTTGGCAGAAAATTAGTAAAAGTTGGAGAACAGCCAAACTTATTGAAGACATTGGCCACCTCCTTTGTCAGATAGGATACGTTATTTCCACTCATGTTCAACGTGAAGGGAATGAGGCAGCGGATTATTTGGAAAATTGGGCATGTAAGAACACAAATCATCAACTTGATATTAACCATTCTCACCAAGCTTGGAATGTTGAATTTTACCCTTTACAGCTTATTTTATAAAGAGACAGATCTCACCCCTGATCAGGGTGCCTGGCTGATAGTCAGAGGAATGGGGCTCCACGTGGTGGATGACCTTACACTCTTTCTGTTCGTAAATTTCGGTGGTGGTCCTTCCACTATTATAAATTAATTCGCATGTAGATGCTTGTCATATTCATCCGAAAATTGCCAGGGGGTTTAATGAAGGATAGTTGGCAGTGCGAACTGGGTTATCATGACCCTTCCCTTTTGAATAGCAACAATCAGTCATGGCAATGTTCATGCAGCAGATAATTACTACAGGAGAACAATTCAGCACTGGAGCAGGTTTGCAGGCGACAGAGTAGGAGAAGTTTTTGGGCTTCTATCAATTATTAGGAACGTAAAAATTTGTTTGATCATCATGGTTAAAGGGCAAGCTGGGACGGCTAATCGCAACAGAAAAAACAGTCAAGAAGCAGGACGGAGCCGACGAGGAAGGAAGTCGAATGAGAAAGTATTGCAAGATATTGAAAAGGTGTATGAATCTGGGAACTTGGTTCAAATTAAGAATAAAATTCATGGCTGGGAACGATAAACAGATAGTGAGGATGAAGATATGGAAGAACAGATCTCCAAAATGGACTTCATAACAGATCCAGGAAGCACCAGGGTCGGGTATCCATCTTTCAGCAATCAGTGAAGACGTACTGGAAGATGAAATGCCTTCTTGCAAAGGCAATGGTATGCAAAGAAGAAAAGGATATCAGTTCTTCAATTCTGTTTGAACTGCAGCAAATGAAACTAGACATGCATGAGATGTTTAAAGCTCAGATTCAGATAAATGACAGGATTGCAAAGCTAGAGAGACATCTTCAAAATCTTCAACGCAGTGAACAGGTGTTGGGTACTACTGCTAAAGACCCAACACCCGTAGATTCCTCTAATAATATCTCTTCTTAGATGCTTATTTTTTTTCTATGGTTTTGGCGTATATTAGTATTACTACCTGTTTTATTTGTAAATATTATGGACATACTGAAGTAATTAAGGCTGTAAGTTGGAGGATAAGACAATTTCGGTTTTGGTTTGATTTTAACTCATTACGGTGGCCAACAAACCTGGTTTCCTTTGGATAGGTTGAGGTCACTGTAATTGCTACAATTTGCATGTCAATTTGCCCTTTAAATATATGAAAATAGAAAGGTACTACGAAATTTACAAAAAAAGAAAGTAAGTAGGGGATTTTTAAATTAGGAAGGTGTATTGAGTTTATATTGGCAGGGGGTTCAATAATGTGATTTTCAGAGGTATTTTCAAATATGTACTCAAATTAGGGGTTTTGTTTAATATGCTATGATCACATGTGATATGTTAGATGTTCATTGATTAAATCCCTTGTGAGGAAAAGGTAGGACGTTGCTAAAGGAGAATTCGAGAGTTAGACTAGATGTTAATTTTGGGCAACTAGGTACAAACTCCATGTTACACTGCTCATATTTTTGTTGGATTCCTCTTTCGGAGAGGTGCAATATTGATCTAAAGATCATCTTGATCGAATGAGCAGAACATTGATTTTGAATTTATTTTCCACATGTGCAAGGTCGGCCAGATTTATCCCACATGCCTAAGAGATATGTCACACACCCTCATTGATGAATATAAACTGGAGAGACTTGGAGGTCATTTTCTCATCATCCCATCACACATTCTCTCATTGTGATCTGATTGGTTTGATAGCCTTTGGAGGCCTTTTTCCCTCGCACGTGTGGAGCGAAGCTGTTGTACATGTGGAGTGAAGCTGTTGTTTTCTACGCTAATCTGTTTAGGGCTTTCTAGTTTCTGCACTGATCTATTTAGGGCTTTCTACTGCAGTGTTGAACAACATTTACCGTGGTCAACCCTTGGTCATTTGACCTCAATATTTTGTAGAAAATTCGATTTCAGGAGGTTGTACACCTGGGCATTAAAATTGATGAATTCTGGGTTGTTTGACCGAAGCCCTAGTTTGTTGCATTGAATTTTCTGCTGCTGCCTGCATTGACGTTTCTACAATGTTCCTGGTTTGACTTGCATTGACTTGTGATGAGTTGCCTTTGAGGGTTGTGGGTGTGACACATGAAAGTGTTGGCTGACCGAGAAATACTTTGCTGGTTGAAGCATCCTGCTTACTGTCGTAACACAACAATATCTCATATATTTGTTGGAAATAAGGAATTGTAAATCTAATCTCTATTTGGCTTGTCTTCTGTTGATCTATTATTGTGTTCTATCAACATTTTACTTTCAATTTTATTTGATTGCTATTTTGTATTGGGCCTAAGAAAGATTGAAGTAAAAGTGCATCAAGCATAGAATACCATTGTTATCTAAATTTAACATGGAATTAGAGTTGAGGTGAAGACAAAGTCCAAGAGTCCAAGCTAGTGCTAGAATCTATCTCTGAAGGAAGAAATCCTATCAAGGACAAATGACCTCCTCAACCTACATGGGTTTCAAGGCTGATGATAAATTGACTGGTAAGTCTCATTATCATGCATGGAATATGTCCTTGGATTTGGCACTAGAAGATCAAGATGTCATGGACTATATACAGGGGAATATTCAAGAGCCTCCATCAAATGCAACTGTTGCCATGAAGGCGAAGTATAGAAAAGGGGAAATCAAAGCAAAGACGATTATCCGAGATTCTATCCATAAGCATTTGGTTGCTTACATTTCTGAGTTGAAGACATCTAAGGAGATGTATGATAAGCTAGTGAGCATGTTCAGGGCTAGCAATGCTAATAAAATCCTCTTCTTCAAGAATCAATTGAATAATATCAAGACGGGTAAGGATGAATCTATTCAATCCTACTTTATGAGGCTCACTGAAATTAGGAATAACCTCCTAGCTATTGGGAAAGAAATATCTGATAGAGATATGCTTCTTATTGCACTTGGAGGTCTCCCCCGTGATTGACATGTATTCAATACCATTATTCTTAATAATAGTGTGATTCTTGATTTTGATGAAATATTGACGAGATGCATTCAAAAGGAAACAAGAATGATGGAGTATGCCTCTAATGGTAATGGAAGTGGCCCTATTTCCTTCACCGCTCATGCAAAGAAGAATAACCATGGTGGCCCGAGAAATCAAAACCATGGTAGAGCGGGGCCCAAAGGAAGGAAGGGAAGATGTTACACTTGTAACAAGTTTGGTCACTATGCAAGAGAGTGCCCTAATAGAAGGGACTCTCCCAGGGATGATGACAACAATTAGAGAACGAATGGCAGGAACAACAGGTTCCAAGGAAAAAGGAAGGCTCCCTATGATGGTAATGGAAATGGGAAACCTTTCAAGAGGTCAAGAAATTCCAGGTACGATGAGTCTAATTTTGTTGATAATAAGAGAAATGATTTTATTCTTGTATCTTCCCTCTCCGCTGCATCTCCACCTGACACCCTGGATGTCTGGTTGATTGATAGTGGTGCTTCAAGGCACCTCATTGGTTATAAAGAAGCTCTTTCTGATTTGGTTGAGAAAGATACTAATCTAGAAATTATCCTTGGAGATAATGCCACCTATCCCGTGAAAGGGACAGGGACTGTGACCCTCCATTTATCTCAAGGTCAAGTCATCTGATTACAAGATGTGTTGTATTTACATGATTTGAAGAAGAACCTTGGGTCCATTTTGACAATGGAAGACAAAGGGTTCAAGGTGGAATTCGTTGATAGAAAGGTACTTATCTGGAAGAAGAACTTCAAGGAAGCTCTTTCTATTGGTTTTAGAGTTGATACACTCTACCAAGTTGGAGGAAGTCCATTGGGGGCTATGACATGTGATACAACTCTTAAAATAGAGTTATGGCACCAGAGGTTTGCACACCTTCATTAAAAATCCCTTCCTGGAGCAAGGAAGGTGGTGACATGGATGCCCAAATTTAGAGATGATAATGAAGGTATATGTCAGGGTTGTGCCGAAGGGAAGCATACAAGGGGACCATTACCCTCTAATGTCACAAAGACAAATAATATCCTGCATTTGATACATTCTGACTTATTTGGTATGATGCCTGTGACATCCTTGGGACCATTTCCTATTACATGACTTATATAGATGACTTCTCCCGCAAGACCTGGATATATTTTTTGAAGAAGAAGGATGAATAATTCAAATGGTTCCGTACCTTCAAGGCCTTGGTGGAAAATCAAACCGAGAAGAAAATCAAAGTTTTCAGGCCCGACAATTGGACCAAGTATGAGTCAAATGAGTCTAATGACATTTGTAGAGAAGTTGGCATTAAGAGGGAGACCACAACTACATACACTCCTGAGAAAAATGGTGTTGTTGAAAGAAAAAATGGGACCATTGTGGAAGCTGACCGCACGATGCTATGTGACCAAGGTCTTTCGAAGTTTCTATGGGGAGAAGTTGTGAACATTGTTGTGTATGTTCAAAAAAGATGCCTGCATTCCACTCTGGACTCCAAAACTCCTGAAGAAGTCTTTTCTGGTAAGAAACCTGATGTTTCTCATTTTAGAGTTTCTGGTTGTCTTGTTTACTTTCATGTGCCAAAAGAAAAGAGAAGCAAGTTGGATTCTTCTGGAAAGAAGAGAATGTTTGTGGGCTACAATGAAACTTCGAAGGCATATAGAATCTATGTGCTTAGTCAAAGATAAGTGGAGGTATGCCACGATGTCACATTCGATGAAGATGTTTCCCTTAAGAAAGTAAGAAATCTTCCTAGCTCCAAGGAAGACAAAGAATATGAAGAAGCAAGGAAGATGGAAGAGTCGAAGGATGACCTGATGCCCGATGTTGAAGGACCTATGGATCCCATTGATCCACCTCCTTCAAATAAGAGAAGACCCTCATGGCTTAGGGATACTCTCGAAGATGCCGAGAGACACATTTTCCCAAGGGGGACATTCTGTGAAATTAAGAAGTCGAAGAGATACCAAGGGTATCTAGCAGCCGTGAGTACGATAATACAATCTGAGCCTGGAAAATTTAAGTCGTAAAGAATAAAGTTTGGAAGGATGCTATTCACGAAGAATATGAATCCATTATGAAGAATGATTTCTAGGAATTGGTCCCAAGACCGGAGGACAAATCTATTGTCACCTCGAAATGTCTCTATAAGATAAAACATGGATCAGATGGAAGTGCTAAAAAGTACAGGGAAAGATTCATTGCCCGAGGCTTCTCTCAAAAAGAAGGCATAGATTATGATGATATATTTGTGCCTGTGGCCCACTATATCACCATCTAATCTATTATTTCCCTTACTACTACATAAGGATGGAGTCTACAGTAGATGGATGTGAAGACCATTTTTCTGCATGTATCTATAAAGGAAGAAGTGTATGTGGAGCAACATCTGGGGTTCGAAGTCCGAGATAGAGACACCCATGTACGCAGGTTGAAGAAAGCCCTCTATGGGTTAAAGCAATCCCCCAAGGCTTGGTACGAGAGGATAGATAGATACTTGATGAAGCTAGGCTTCACTCGAAGTAATGTTGATCCAAACCTTTATTTTAAGGTTGATAGAGAAATGCCTCTCATTTTGGCTCTCTACCTAGATGATCTCTTCCTGACAGGTGCTGACCCTCTCATTCATCAGTGTAAGAGGGAGCTAGCTTCCAAGTTTGAGATGAAAGACCTAAGACTGATGCACTACTTCCTAGGCTTGGAGGTCTGGCAGAGGCTAGGCGAGATTTTCCTTTCTCAAGGAAAATATGTCGTGAAGTTGTTGGAGAGATTTGGTATGGTGGACTATAAGTCTGTGTCGACACCGATGGAACTCAACTTTAAGAAGTTAAGTGGAAACGTTGTTGGGCCTGTGCTAGAAAATCCTACCGAGTATCGACAACTCGTGGGGGCGCTAATGTTCTTAGTGAACTCCTGTTTGGATGTATGTTTTGCAGTGAAAAATTTGAGTCAACATATGGTTTATCCTCATCGCATTAACTAGATTGGTGCCAAGAATATGTTGAGATATGTTCGGGGCACAATAAACCATGGGTTGAGATACACTTTCGGGAGTTTGAGACTCCATGGATATACTGATGTCGATTGGGGTGGAAGTGTGGTGGATCGCAAGAGCACATCTAGATATTGCTTCACCTTGGGTTTTGCTTCGATATCTTGGATGAGTAGGAAGCAAAAGTCAGTGGCTTTGAGCACCGCTGAGGCCGAATACATTGCAGTGAGTATGGCCTGTTGTGAATATGTTTGGTTGTGAAAGCTCTTCAGTGAGCTATTCGGGCATGTGCTAGATACCACCGTTATCCTTCGTGATAACTAGACTGGGATTCATATTTATGAGAATCCCGTGTTCCACAATCGATCGAAGCATATTGATATCATGTACCACTTTATTCAGGATATGGTACAGCAGTGCCATAAGGCTAGATCATGTAAGTACGTGGGCAAATTAGGTCTTCTCTGACTCTGGGAAATTAAGTTCAAACCTTCCATGAAAACTTAGAATATCAGGAAAACCCTATTCTCGGGGCTAGGCTTGTTCTTGTTATTAGCACGCATACATTCATATATTGAGTTGGTTCACCTCTCTCTGATATATGCCCCGTATGCATCCTACCCATGGAGTTTCAGACTCATGGGAAGTACCTCTCATTTGGCCAATGAGGTGGGAAATGTGGATAGAGACCATAGAAAAACCGATGGACGCATTGGAGATTGTCGTACTCTCTATGTCTAGGATGGCACGTGTCGAACACCTTGATATGGGATCAAGTATGATGAGGTTTTATCCTCTAAACTGACTTCGGGTCAGTAAACTAACTTCGGGTTAGTATGAGACTCCTTTGAGTCCGAGAGAGGTTTTTACCTCTAAGCTGACTTCGGGTCAGCTATGTGTGATGTCTTTGTGACTCACCTTTTATTCTGAAATAAAGAGCTAGCAAATAAAGTTACAACGGGATGACGCACGATGTTTGGTTTGGTACATGATGGATGGCACTTGTGGACAGATGGATTTCTCCCTAGTTGGGAGGAAAATTAAATTTGGGAAAGTAGGTCCAAACTCCATGTTGCACTGCTCATATGAAAATGGCCATATTTTTGTTGGATTCCTCTTTCAGAGAGGTGCAAGATTGATGTAAATATCATCTTGATCGGATGAGTATAACATTGATTTTGAATTTATTTTCCACATGTGCAAGGTCGGCCAAATTTATCCCACATGCCTAATAGATGTGTCACACACCCTCATTGATGAATATAAATTAGAGAGACTTGGAGGTTATTTTCTCATTATCTCATCACACATTCTCTCATTGTGATCTTATTGGTTTGATAGCCTTTGGAGACCTTTTTCCCTCACACGTGTGGAGCGAAGTTGTTGTTTTCTGCGTTGATTTGTTTAGGGCTTTATGTTTTATGCACTGATCTGTTTAGGGCATTTTGCTGCAGCGTTTACTAGCGTTGACCATTTTCAACCCTTGGTCATTTGACCTCAATATTGTGTAGAAATTCTGATTTTAGGAGGCTGTACAACTGGGCACTGAAATCAAGGAATTTCAGGCTGTTTGATCGAAGCCCTAGTTTGCTGCGTTGACTTTTCTTCTGCTTCCTGTGTTCAATTTTCTGCGCTGTCCCTGGTTTGAATTGCATTGACTTGTGATGAGCTGTCTTTGAGGGTTGTGGGTGTGACACATGAAAGTGTTGGCTGATCGAGAAAGACTTTGCTGGTTGAAGCAGGAGCATCCTGCTGACTGCCATAACGCAAAAATATCTCATATCTTTGCTGGACATAAGGAATTGTAAATTTGATCTCTATTTGGCTTGTCTCTTATTGATCTATTATTGTGTTATATCAGCATTTTACTTTCAAGTTTATGTGATTTCTATTTTGTATTGGGCCTAAGAAAGATTGAAGTAAAATAGCATCAAGCATAGAACACCATTGTTATCTAAATTTAACACTAGAGACAGTGGAAAACCCCAATTTTTCAGTCTTGGTCTGTAAAGGAATTCTAGGCTAGACTCGCAAGACACTTGATGCTAGTGAATTTAGATACTTCTGCTTAAGAACTGTTCCGGAAGAGGGAAGCACAGGGGGAGGTTTTGGACGTAATTTCCATTCCTCAAATATGAGTAGAGAGGTCATGTTCGTAAACTCTAGAACCTCTACATATCAAATAAGTGAAGACTATTTTTTTTATCTATTTTCCTATGAATACTATTAAAATGAATGTTCTTAAGTTTATTTTTCTTTTATGCAAAAATTACAAACCTTAATCGTGTTCAGATAAAGTTATACTTTTGTTGTGTGACTTGATACCATGTTAAAAGTAAATATAGTGCAGGTGTTTCATACTATATAATTTATAACAAGAAAAATAACAGTTCAAACATAAGTTTAAGTATGCATTTATTCAGTAAATATAACAGTGCAACCAGAAACTTCATTAAGTGTTACTCTCGTATGGTTCTATTAAAGACCCAGTTGATTAACCGGTAGAAATATAGACAAGGAATACTTAGACAAGAAACAAGCAGTCGTGTAAGATAACCTACGTTCCCGAAAACAATAGTGCAGGTCTGTAAGAATCGAGCATCACAATTTGGAACTTGGGATACTAATACATTAAAGTTAAATAGTCGGAAATATTTTCATATTATTACATTCACAATTTGGAACTTGGGATACCAATACATTAAAGCTTAATAGTTGGAAATCTTTTCTTATTATTACATTATAGACAATGATACTAGAAAAAAATTTAATTCCTTCCTTTGTAAAATTTATGGTTATCTACTTATATTTAATTCCTCTTGACCAGCCACAGAGTGGCAACCAGAAAGCAGTTATGAGAAGTGAACATTCAATGGATTTCACTATATAGTAACCCAAAAAGAAATAAACCCCAAACGATGTTGTAATACCAAATAAACGCCAAATGGTGTTGTAAAATATGAATAACCTCAAAAAACTATAAATCATATGAAAAACAAGAAAACTAGCTAGAACATTACAACTTTAAACTCTAAATCAAGACAACATGAAGTAATCAGAAACCCTAGCTTAAATTCAAAATTGAAATATAATGGAAAGGGAAACCGTACAAAGAAAATTAATATGTGGAATTCCATATATTAGTTACAAACAAACGTGACTATATTAATTAACCAAGATTGTTAAGTTCATGTAGGAAAAACCCAGAAAGGCCCTTTTTGAGAAGTGTCAAATGACAAAACAACCACAGAAAATCTGCATAGCAAAAAAAAAAGTTACTTTGATTTGGTATTGTAGGACAATAGTCTTAACCCAAAACTAAGAGAAATTTAAGTAGAGAAAGTAAAATCTACGTTCTGGAAATCTAATAAGAAACCATATACAGTAATAAATCCTTTAGGGGTTAAAACCCTCAAAGCTTCAATGGAGAAAACAATCTAGCATCAACCCCAAGTCTTGGTGAGAAGAATTTAGGGGAAAACCCTTGTTTTGTTGCTACGAACCTGGTGTATTCCAATGACCCAATCCTTCACTGGTCAGCAACGAAGGAGAACCATGTGGTATACCAACAAATTTCTTAGATAACAACTGGAAATTGGAAATTTCCAATAAAAATAAACACGAAAAGAAAAAGAACTTGTAAGGACCTATCACCTTGTAGTAAAAGGGTATGTCTATGCTATTCACCAAGATAACTCTGGGATGGTTTGGGCAGCTGAAACTGGACCCTAACCTACAACCAAATGGATTAAGAATGATAATACACCATATCATAAACAAAAATGAGACAGAAATGGTCACATAAAATAAATTTCATACCTGATAGCTGCCCCAAAAAACACATTACTATGGTGTTTGAGAAACCAATTGTGACGTGAGTAGCAGGAGATGGAAATACAAAAATTTGGCACGAGTCTGGACAGTTGCAAATGTATCATAGCAACAAAGAACCAAACCCTAACTAGGTTGTAGCAGAGAAAATTACTCCATGTGTGAAACCCTCGAATGACCGGCTACAAAAGGAGCAAAAATAGGTGGTTAGCCATAATTCCTAATAAAATATGGAGTCGTCAGATTGAGGGTCGAAGTATCAATGATGGTTGCTCATCCATCTGGCGCATGGAAGTTTTGAGCACTTGGGTAGATGGAAACATTAAGTGTTGGTTGGCATCCACTAAATTTTTAATATAAGCACAATGTAAGATAGTTCTAATCCAAGCTACAGGTGGAACCATATCGTCGTGTATCAAATCCAACCCATAATGTAAGGAAAACATTAGTCATAGTTCAACGATGTAACATTTGCATTATTAATAAAAAAAAATAATCTTAGTTATGCCTCAAGTTAGAAAATAGTTGGGTTCTAAGTGAGTAATTGTTCATAGATTTGTATTTATTTTAATAGGGTTAATTTGTTATTAAGATTTTTTTTTGTTAAGTGAGATGCATGTGAGAAGTGGTATTAGAGCGAGGTTGCAACATTGAGTCCTGAATGATTTTATGTGTATTAACAAATCTAAAATTATGATGCACAACAGGGAGTTGAATCACCATGATATGGGGAGCAGGGATAACCCCACCAGGGGGATCATATTGATGAGTAGGAACAACACCTACTAGCAAAAATGTTGAGTCTAAAGGTTGATAACGAAAGGTTGTGATTAGAACAAGAGAAGATTATGAAAATCCTCTCAGACAGGAAAAACCAAAGAAAATCGAACCCCGGTCAGGATGAAGGGAATGGGGAAGGATTGCATGGACAACGAGAAGAAAATCTCAGATCAAAAGGAGGTTGAGTTGGTAATGAAGAAGAATATGATAATGTCTTTGGAGGTAAAGGAAAGAAAATAGAGAAATTTGAATTACAAGGGGAGTTCAAGAAAATTAAACCCCCGACTTATGATGGAGAGGATGAGGAAGCAACAGAAGCATGGTTAATAAATATGAATAAATACTTTCAAATACATGAATATGCTGATAATTTAAAAGAAAGACTGACAGTATATCAGCTATAGGGTAAAGCCACCTTATGGTGGGAAGAAATCAAGATGGTTTGAGGAATATAAGAGCAAGAAGTTACCTAATAATAGTTATAGAAGGATTTCAAAGATAAATATTTAACAAAGCGGTTTTATGATGAAAAGGCCAAAGAATTTCATGACTTGAAAAACAATGGGATTTTATAGAAATTTACCATACCACATACACCTCAGCAAAATAGAGTTGCTAAGAGGAAAAATGGAACACTAGTAGATTGTGCATGTAGTATTCTTTAAGGCCGCACCACATTAAATGGATGGTGTGAGTTGTTAACCCCACCGCCAACCCACCATTACTCCACGCCTATACGACGGTGCCGGCAGAAGTGGCAGGGAGGGCTGCCCAATGCAGGCCCAACCTCCCACACTTGCATTAATATATATAACGACGGGTTTTAAAAGATAAATGACGTGGTTTGTAAAAAAATATTTGGCCTTAATATGGAGGGGGCGGGGTTTGACCACTCGACCCCCTCCCCCACATTGTGGATCCTAAACAACTTAGCCAGCGGACTCCTTGGGGAGTCCGCCCAACATTTTGATATATAAATCAGTCATTTTAGAAGTGTGCTCAGGCAGGCCAGGAGTGGGCACGAAGTACGAGACAAGGTGGAACCATGAGCGCTGTGTAGGAGGAGGGCAGAACCATGATCTGAGCCATTTTTCAGAGGGGCCGAATTTTCACTTTGTCGGAATCAAGAAAATTTTATATGGATTCTGCACCTCTCGGCGCCACGAATCCAACAGTGTTGTCCATTTATTCATCAGAGGTCTCCAATTTTAAGTCACTTTCAGTTATGGAGGTATAAGGGTGTAGTTTTGCATTTAATTCTTGTACTTTTATTTTTACTGCCACTTAATGAAAGAGGGCCTCCCCACTAATTGAGTAGGGCCCGAAGACGTAGTACCTCCTGGAAAAACTCTGATATAAATTATGTTTCTTCATGCATGATTCTAATTGCTTCTCTCTTCTTATGTTTATGCCTTTAAAGTTTCTTTTTTAAGCTGCAATTTTTACATGTGATTCTTTAACACATCTCAAGAAAATATTTTGGATCAAGTGGTGTCAGAGTAGGTGTTTGTAGATGTGAATTGCATGTTTATATGCTAAATAGAAATAGGCTACATAGAGGCGAAGGGACACTAAATTATTTTGATCCCGAAGTAGTACATGCCAATCGAAGAAGAAACATGGATGACGATGTTCGAAATGAGGAGGAGCTAACCTTCCGCAAGACCTTCTACCCCATGGCAGATCGGGTCGAGAAGTTTTTCTCTAGAGTTGAGAGACTAGAGAAAGCAGGGGAGATTGCTTTAGAAGGACAAGGGTTAGGGCATGGAGATAATGGATGAGATCCACCTCCTTCTCCTCCCGCGAGTGAAATTTCTTCCTCCTCTTCTCACCATCATCATAGGAATTCAGGAAATGCATCTAAGAAACCCTTCTTTAAATTAGATGTCAAATTTGATCTTACCATATATCATGGCGAAAGTAATGCATAAAATATTAACAACTGGCTTAGGCAGATTGAAGTCTACCACAGGATTCAGAGGATCGAGGAGGATGAGGAAAATATCTAGTTGGCCTATCTTTGGCTGAACGACACCGCTCTTGTCTAGTGGGAGAGAAAATTGCAAGGTAGCCAAAATGTGGGTAACCTTCTCTCCTCATGGTCAAATTTTGTTTCTGCATTGAGAAACCAAATTTACCTTTGGGTTATAAGCAAAAGGCATTAATGGAAGGGAAACACCTAAGGCAAAGGAGAGCTCAAAATGTACAAGACTTCATTGAAGAATTTAGAAAACAAACATTGAATTTGGGAATTCCATTAGATTCACCAGAGATTGTCACCAAGTATATTGGTTCTCTGCATAATTACATAAGACATTCATTATTGTTGTTTGAGCCTCCTACCGTCGATGACGCCAGTGTGAAGGCCATGCACATAGAAAGCAGGGTAACACATGAACAAAGTGACCACCCAAAAAGGACTGCAACATCCAAAAGAAGAGGAGCAAAGCTCTCTTTCACATATTGTAAGAAAGAGGGACATGACGAAGAAAATTGTTGGAAGCTGCACCCTGAGTTGAGACTTGAGAGAAATGACAAAAAGTGGAAGCAGAAGACAGCCACCACCATACAGCAAAAGCAAGATTATGAATCCGAGGAAGATGAAAAGGTCACAGCTGCAGGATTTGCACGAGGTAGAAAAATTGACCTGGGGTTTGATTCTGGCGATGAAATGAAGCTTGCAGCCTTTGGGATCACAGCAGAAGGACCCATAGACTTGGGATCTGATTCGGGCAATGAAAAAAAAATGTCAACAGATATTGTATCAAAGATGGAAAGGACACTTACTGCGGCAGAGTTTCAAGAACTTGAAGAGATTAACCAAAGCATCCAAGCAAAGAATACTAAGCTAAGAAGGCTCCTATAGGAAGAAAAGGAAGAAAAAAAGGTTATTACGCCAGTTACAAGCTAAGGATGAGGCCTTGGAAAAGTTGCGACATAACCAACCCGAGGTAAAATGAAACCCTTCAATTTCATGTAATTTTCATGATGATGAATTCACTGCTTTTGAAAAACATACTACAGGGATTGGATCCAAACTATTGAAGAAGATGGGGTATCAGGGAAAAGGCCCCGGCGTCAATGGCCAAGGCATCATAAACCCCATCAAAGTCGAGGAATTGCCGTGTCGTGTAGGTCTTGGATACACCAAAAAGGAAATGGGAGAAATTTCCAATATAGCTAGTGACCAGCCAATGACAGATGATGAAATCCCTTCCTCACAGTCCAGTGATAGTGAGGGCTCCATGAACACTTATCAGAGGAAAACTACGGGAAAGCACCCCAAAGCGACCTAGAAAGTTTGGAGGAAAAGGAATTGTTGTAGTCGTTACAACAAAGTGGGACACCAAAAAGCCACGTGTTCGATGATCCATGCTCCGGAAGCATCGATAGAGGAGACGAAAGGTGAACATGTTCAACAAATGAATCCACCGCATTTACAGTGGTCTACTTTATTAAGTTGGTTTTTTAAGAGGTAGTAACTTTGTTATGGCTACCATTGTAAATCATATGTTGCAAGTAAATGTAAACATGATGGTGTGTTTCCAATCACTTCGAAATGTAACGATGATGTTTTGGCCTTTCCTTATGAGTAGTTGAGGTATTGATTGTTTTTTTTGTAATCCTTGGCCAATGAGTGTGCACTATAAACTCTTGGCAAGGAGGGGTTGTTGAGTCATGTGTGGTGTGCATGATTGCAAATGATGTACCAATTTTGCGTTTAAGATATTGAAAGTGTGTTAATGCTTTTGGGGGTCCAAAAGCTCTTTAGTGGGGAGGAATGATCCAGGTGGATCGAAGAGGTCCAAGTACAAGTGGCTTAAGTACAAAGCCTCAAAATGTAAAGTGTTAGTAATGTGGAAAACTTAGTGTGAAGTTAAAGATCTCGTCTTTCTGATTCCAACGATGCAAAAAAAACTCAATTCCGAGTATGTATGAAGGAGTTAGGAGCAATCAAAGTTTGAGGGTTGACTTCGTGATGTGGCAGATTAAGGAGACAACAAATTTGCAGAAACCCGGCCACCGGATTTCAGCTGACTCCGACTGAATTCTGGGTGAAATTGTGGGTCCCTTAATTTGACTCCTTTGGTCAAATCTGGATTTTTTTAAAAGGCTGGTTATTTTAAATCAAACTATTTTTTTTTTTTTTAAAGGGGGCAGGGCGAGCCATGACCACCGCCCTACCCAACGGTCAAACAAATAAATATTATTATAAGGGGGGTCAGCAGCCATGACCTCGTCGCCCCCACATTCCACAACCCCCACACATTACAACTGCACCATATTAAATGGGTGGCGGGGGTTTTTAACCCCACCGCCAACCCACCATTACTCCACGCCTATATACGATGATGCTGACGGAAGTGGCGGGGTGGGCCATCCAATGCGGGCCCAACTACCCACACTTTCATTAATAGATATAACGACAGGTTTTAAAAGAGAAATGGCGTAGTTTGTACAAGAATATTTGGCCTTAATAGGGAGGGGGCAGGGTTTGACCACCTGACCCCCTCCCCCACATTGTGGATCCTATTCAACTCAGCCAGCGAACTCCTTGGGGAGTCAACCCAGCATTTTGATATATAAATCAGTCATTTAAGAAGTGTGACTAGGCAAGCCAGGAGCGGGCACAAAGTACGAGACCAGGTGGAACCATGAGCGTTGTGCAGGAGGGGGGCAGAACCATGATCTGAGCCATTTTCCAAAGGGGCCAGATTTTCATTTTGTTAGAATAAGGAAAATTTTATATGGATTCTATACCTCTTGGCGCCACGAATCCAACGGTGCTGTCCATTTCTTCATCAGAGGTCTCCAATTTTCGGAAACTTTCAGAAAAGGAGGTACAAGGGTGTAATTTTGCATTTAATTCTTGTACTTTCATTTTTATTACCACTTAATGAAAGAGGGCCTCCCCACTAATTGAGCAGGGGCCGGAGACGTAGTCCCTCTTGGACAAAATCCAATATCAATTATGTGTCTTCTTGCATGATTCTAATTGCTTCTCTCTTCTTATGTTTATGCCTTTAAAGTTTCTTGTTTAAGCTACAATTTTTACATGTAATTATTTAACACATCTCAAGCAAAATATTTTGGATTAGCAGGTTAAAGAAATATTTATATGGTTTGAAGCAAGCACCAAGATATTGGTATGTGAAAAATGATTCTTTCTTTTACGAGAAAGGTTTTACGAGAAACAAAAATGATCCTAACTTGCAATCAAGGAAGATGAAGATAGGAATTTTTCTTTGATATCTGTATATGTTGATGATCTTATCATAACAGAAAATGCATCCAAGTTGATTGAATAAAATAAAACTTAGTTGTTACAGGTATTTGAAATGAAGGACCTTGGTGAATTGCATTATTGTTTAGGTCTTGAAGTTTGGAGGGAATCTCGCAAGACACTAATCACACAAAACAAATATATAAGGGAAATCTTCAAAAATTTCAATATGATTGAATGCAAGGCAGTGTCTGCTACTTTAGAACAAAATGTCAAATTTTACGGTGATGACAGAACCAAAAGAGGAGAATGGAACCTTTCATCGTCAACTGGTGGTAAGTCTTAACTACCTCACCACTACCAAGCCACATATAGCATATTTTGTCAGCATACTTAGTCAGTTCATGTCTAAGCCTTGTGAAAGCCACTGGAAAGCGGTAAATAATTCCTTTGATATCTGAAAGGGACACTTAATTTTTTTATTATGTATACTCATGAATTTGATGTTGAGTTGGAAAGTTATTCTGATTCTGACTGGGCTAGAAATCCATATGACAGGAAATCTACTACTGGATACATGTTTAATATCAGTTCAGGACCAATATCATGGGGCAATAAGAAACAACCAAATATTTCGTTGTCATCCATTGAAGCTGAGTATAAAGAATTATGCAGTTCTACCTGTGAAGCAATATGGCTTAGAATGATACTTGAAGATGTTGGAGAAACACAACAAGCACCTACAATAATCAAATGTGACTATCAAAGCACTATCAAATTGGAAAAAAATCCTATATATCATGCAAGGACAAAGCATATTGACACACAACATCATTTTGTAAGCGAAAAAGTGCAATCAAAAGAAATTTACTTATCATATTGTAATACAAATGAAAATGTGGATGACATATTCACCAAGCCTCTTGGAAAGGCTAAATTTGAAACTTGTAATAGTAAGTTGTGTGTTGTAAAAAATCAAAATTATGTTGTAAGCCTAGTTGAGACTTAGACCAGCACGAAATTTAACATGTATGTCATGATTAAGGGAGGTGTCAGAACATTAATCACAACGACGCTGATTACTGTATGATAGTCGGAGGTATATGGATAGTCGACAAAATTCAGTGAAAAATAAATTGAAGTCGGCGAACTCACTGTAGTTTCTACGACTCTTTCATGTATAAATTGAAGTGTGTGGAATGAAATCAACATATATTTTTTGTTTTGCGTATCAAGCCTATGCCTAAAGATTAACAATAATAAATTTATATTTCTCATTACATACAATCATGATTACATATGTCATTAGGAAGACAAAACCTATTTACCTATTTCAACACTAACAATTCCCCTCATTTATTTTTATCCATCTCTTTTTATTCACAAGAACATAAAATAGAACGAATGAGAAAAGGAAAAATAAGTCTATGCATATATCTTGCAACATAAAATAAAAAAAATAATACAATTGCCAAAGAAGAGTTTGAGATGTGAGTCACTAAACGCATCGAGCTCAAAACCGCTTATTCCTCATGCACGACGAGAAAGAGCACTTCTCCAATTTTCAATCGTGTTGGGGTCATACCAGGATTTCTCTTCATGAATTTGAGGGTCATATTTAGTCTTCCTTCTGAGTCTCTTTAGGGCTTCACCATGATGTGTACTTTTTCCCAACATCCACCTAAGCTCACTTGGCTTCACAAGATAAAACATTGGAATTATGGGTGCTTCTAAGCTCAACATGAGGAGGAGTTCATTTAGACACCACTTCATTATATCTGGCAGAGAAAATGGCCGCATCGAAATAGGCTCATCGAATAGCGTCTTCAACCTGGGGAGCGAAATAGTCTCCCCTTTTTAATTCAGGCTAATGCTGAAAGACTTTGAGTGATTCCATATTCTCAAGGAACGGTTGATCTCCTTCCTTGAGAGTCCAGGGTGTAGAGAAAAGCGCATTTTTCTGACACGCGTGTGGGTGAAGTGAATATGGTATACAAATTTGACACCATCAAACAAATCAAACAATATCATTATCTCATTTTTCTTCCTATTTATAAGATATTATTGTTACAACATATTTCATAAATAATTACTATTACATTAATGTATAATAGGTGCAATTATCATAACTGCCAAAAAAAACCAAAGTCGCAATATATTTTAGAAATCAAAGATGGGAATTTAGAAAATGATAAGGTAATATTAAGACTATTTTTATCCAAACATTTAGCTTACCAAAGCATTATTTTCATTTTATTTATTTTTTATAATAAAAAGGAAAATTAATGTCTTTGTTAAAATGAAATTGCAATTACTTCCAACATTTGCAGCACAATTCGCCTCCATCGAAGAGCAATTTTAAAAGAAATAATTTCCAAACCTTTTATTTAGAAATATCATCAGAAGAAAACCTCCATGGCTCTCAACATCAAAATCAAAATACTTTTCTTGAAGAGTTTAAGTCTACCCAACTCTAATACTGTATGTAAATACCTAAAGAGAGGCATAAGAAACTCAAACAAGTAAATAAATCTTAACAAACATATTCACACCAACTTTTACTCTAAAAATCCTCCACCATGAGAATCAATGCCAAAGATATATATTCTATTATTAACTTTGGCAAATCCAACCAAATTGGATAAACAAGAGTTTTCTTTAGATATATTTCAATGAAGACAATTAATCATTTAAATAGGATTCATTACATGTTAATACAATCAGATGTTAAACCTTGAGCCAATGTAAACAACATCAAATAAATGAAATTTTTACCATATCAAGGTTAACTTGAAAATAAAATACTCTTGAAAAACTCAAGGTTAACCTAAGACATATCATCCATTGTATTAAAGCCACATATTTATTAAAGACACATGGAAAATTAAATTACGCAAATAAATATAGGGAGTTGATGAATATGTTGTTGTAAATCTAAGACTTACCACATTATTTGCTAACTAGGTAGGGATTAAAGAGGGAGTGGAGGGATGGGTAGCTAGAACCCTAGATGCCTCAAGCCATTGGTTCATCCCTCTGTCTGTTCACTTTGGTTGGGGTTTTCATCATTTGCTAGTGTTGTCGACATTGGATTTTGTGGGTGCTCTCATTGAGGTAGTATTGGGTGTTTTTTCGATGCATCAATCCTAGGTTCTTCATCTCGAATTTTGAAGTCAACTCCCTCTTGCATTGATATATTAAAGGGTTTGCACTAGTTAGAAATATATCATCGACATACAAGACCAAAATAAGTTGCATATCCTTTTTGAATTTAAAGTATATGTTTGGATTAACATAGCTACTTTTAAATCCAAACTTTATAATATAGTTATCAATCCTATCATACTAAGCCTTAAAGGCTTGATTTAACCCATAAAGGGATTTATTCAACCTGCATACATGTTTCCTTCTATCTTGCACTTCAAACCCTTGAGGTTTTTCCAAGTAGACTTCCTCTTTAAGTGATCCATGCAAGAAATTTATCTTGATGTCCATTTGATGTAGGATCCATCCTTGATTGGTTGCTAGAGAAATTATGGAATAGATAGTAGTGTATCGAGCAACTGGTGAAAATATTTCATCATAGTCAACTCATTCATTTTGAGAGAAACCATGAGCCACTAACATTGCCTTATATTTTTTATCACTTCCATGAGCTCCATGCTTAATTTTTTAGATCCATTTTGAAGTGACCATGTACTTGTCCTTAGGTCTAGGCACCACTTCCCAAACATCATTCTTCATGATTGACTTATACTCCTCTACAATCACGTCTTTCGATACATGTTTCTTTACAGCTTCTTCGAAAGTGCAAGGTTTATTTTGAATAATAGTACTCATGTCAACCAAGTATGCTTGATATTTGTCAGGCTTCTTACTTTCTTGAAATGTTCCTCTAGGGGCATACTTCTTTTCTAAATCTAGTGTCTTTTATTTGAATACTCAAATATCATTAAATATCATTAAGTGTGACCGAGGAATACTCTAACAAGTTGACGAAGGTGTTGAGAAATCAATGCAAGTATGTTAGGGTTTGATTCATCTTTATTGGTAATTAATTGTGAGTTATGTTGGCTTCTTTTACTTCTTTATTATCTTATCTTTCATCAATAAATTACCATATTAAATGTGCATGAAGATCACAAAAACAAAAGACACAAGATGTAGGCACTATGGCAGGGAAAAAACACCCTCGAGGGGAAAACCCAGTCAAAATTTTCTTCCTTCAATAGTTTTCTTTGAGACTCTTCAACATATATATAGATAAACCCTTCCCTCCACACCAAGTTAACCCTTCCAGATCTTTGAACCCTTTACAATACCACTTCTACTCTAGCAACTTCGACTATGCAACAACTTATGACATCAGGTGGAAAATGGTACCAACAACACTTGGAAGACTTAAATCTCCCAAACTAGGGCACGGAAGAGAGAGAGGAGCAACACCAAAACATCGATTTATTCCTTCTCTTTGACCTTGACCCAACTTTCACTCCTTTTGGCTTCCCCAATCTACCTCACACTTTTTCCGGATTCTAGAGAGATATCGAAATAGCTTGAGATGAGATGCTCCAAATGAATTTGATTTTCTTCCTTTTATAGGCTCTAGGTGAGGTCAAATAGGTGTCTCTTAGGCCGACTTGGTGTGGAGGTTACATAAATCATATTTTACTCAATAGAAAATCTTTTTACATGATGCTAAAGCCCAAGAAGGGTCTCTTTAAATTTACAATGACACTATTGACTCAATATAAATCCTAGGAGTCCATAATGGGGACTTTGACTAATATAATAATGACCCAAGCATGAAACCCATGTTTTAATAGGTCATTGTTACCATAAGAAAAAATATTTTCTTTATTCTTTTGACAAGTACATTACATAATGACTCAAATACATTTATGAAGAATGAACCTAGTTACATTCTTCAACACTCCCTCTTAACTAGGGATGTATTAATAATATACAATTGCAATGTAAGATCTCAGACTATATGAACAATTAAGAGTTTAGGCACCGCGATGCCATGGACTAGATTACTAACCAGGGCAATCTATCCATCAGTCTCTCATCAATTTTGGCACTGCAATGCCACATACTAGATTCCTGACCAAGGAAATATATCCAGGTGGGACTAAGATGGACTCAAGCTTGCAACCACTATAGGTACCATCAAGATTACTTTCTAACCATCAACCCAAGGAACTAGGTGTGTATTCGAGATCAGAGCTCCATGATCAACACCACCCTCCCAAATTTGGGACCTAGACATCAACACAAGGTGTCGTTCAGATGTCCTCCCAGGGAACGCTTCACTCGCAAAGCCTCAAGAAATCTCTAACACTCTTTTATAATCAATACAATCAACCATATCTATTAAGCCAAGCATGCTTCTTAAAAATTCAAAATTCTTCTTAGGAAGAGACTTTGTCAATATGTCCACTACTTGTTCATTTATCAATAAATACTCCAACTTCACAATCCCATCATGTACCAAGTTCCTAATAAAGTGGAACTTATTATTGATATGTTTCATCCTAGCATGAAACATGGGATCTCCAAAAACCTTAATAAAAATTTTATTATCACAATTAATCATAGTAGAACCTAGAGACCTCTCGAAAATATATATTAGAAGCTTCCTTAACCAAACAACCTCCTTTCATAATTCACATGCAACCACATATTCTGCCTTGGCACTAATTAAGGAAATGTAATATTTCTTTCTACTCATTCATGAGATCATAAAAACTCCCAGATCAAAACATCCTCTGACAGTGCTCCTTCCATCGGTATCACTGCCACCCAAATCAGAGTTTGTGAAGCCAATTAGTTTGAATTCCTTACTATCATACTTTAGGTAGTGATGTATAGTGCCACAAATATATATTAATATGTGTTTGGAATCTATCCAGTGATCATGACAAGGATCCAACTAAAATTGACTAAGAATATTCACTAGTGAAAAACATATATCTGGCCTAGTATTTACCAGATACATCAGAGAGCCCACCAATTGACGATAGAAGGTAGGATCCATGAGACTTGAGTAAGATCCCCTCAACTTCTTGAGATAAGTGATCATAGGAGTAGTCATGGGCTTGGAGTCCATCATCTCAATTATGCAATAACTTGATGATTTACTTTCCTTGCCCCAAATATATTTCTCCAATTTTTTGTCATACTTATAGACCCAGGTTGTAGTGCATCAGTCCTAGACCCTTTATCTCAAATTCAGCGGCCAACATCTTCTTGCATTATTGAATTCTTTCCTCCACACCAATGATGAATAGATCATCCACATATAGTATAATAATGGTGGTTCATTATTCATGACCTTGATGTGGATATTTGGATCATCAAAAGTATTTATGAACCCGATTATAAGGAGATATGCATCCATCCTTGCATACCATGCCCTCAGTTCTTGCTTCACTTCATATAGGGCCTTCTTGAGTCTACAAACATGATTCCTTTCCATTAACTTTAAAGCCTTCAGGTTGTTCGATGTACACTTCTTCATCAATTGTCCCATTTAGAAATGTGGTCTTTACATAAAAAAATATACAATGGTGGTGTACCTTGCTGTGGGTGCAAAGGTTTCTTCATAATCAATTCCCTCCTTTTGGGAGAAACACCTTGCAACGAATCTAGTTTTGTACATGTCCATACTTCCACAAACAATGTGTTTGATATTATAGATCCATTTGGAGGTGACAACAAATTTTTCACTAGGTCTAGGAATGATTTCCCAAACCCCATTCTTCATGATGGATTGATATTCTTCCTGCATTGACTTCTTCCAAACCTCTTGATGAGCCGCTTCCTTTAATGAAGATGGTTCAAATTCAATCAAAATTTTCATATGTGCAGCATAGCCAAAATATCTCTTTGGCCTTTTTCTTTCCCTGAAGGTTCCTTTCACAACTTCGTGTCCTTCAACATCTTCTAATGTAGATTTTAACCAATTTATCCTTTTCCTTGTGGTCAGGATGATCACAGATTGAATAGCATCACTTGGTACTTCCTCTTCTTGATTTGTGATAGGGTTTTCATGATGATCTTCTTCTTCTTCAAATATTGAAACTTCTTCATCATCAGAATCAATAGGAATATCCTTTGATTTCTTGTAGGCTTGATTTTCATCGAATATGGAATCCCTTCTTAATTCAATATGTCTTCCTTCCGTGATGTAGATTCTATATGCTTTCGAGGAGAGATTATATCCAACGAATGTTCCCTTGATACTAGTGGAATCCAACTTCTTTCGCTTGTCCTTTGGAACGTGGATGTATGGTGGAATTCCAAAGATTTAGAGGTGGTCCACACTTGGTTTCTTTCTAATGAATACTTATTCGAGTGTTATATTATTAAGACTTCTATGAGGACTTCTATTTTGAATGTCAACGACTTTCATTGCTACTTCTCTCCATAAGAAGTTTGGTATATCTTGATCAAGGAACATTGTTCTAATGCCTTCTTCAATTGACTTGTTCTTTCTTCTAGCCACTCCATTTTGCTCAAGATAATAGGGAACAATGAGCTCCCTCTTAATTCATGTTTCCTTACAATATGAAATAGATTCCTTAGAAGTATATTCCCCACCATTGTCAGACATTAGAGTACTTATATTTCTTTCGGTTAGGGTTTCCACTTCGGACCTAAACTCCTTAAACATCTCAAATAATTTATCGTTTTTTTTGAGAAGGTAGATCCATGTCTTTCTAAATAGTCATCAATGAATTTTACATAGTAGAGATGGCCTCAAAGTGATTTTTAATACATGGGACCACACACATCAGAATGAATTAGGTCTAATATTTCTTTATACCTAGTTTCACTATTAGGAAATAGATTTTGTGTATGTTTTCCCAAAGAGCATCCCTTGCACACACCTTCATGATCTAACTTCATATTGGGGAGGCCATGAACCAATTGATTTAAAGCAGTGATAACCTTGTAATGAAGATGACCATACCTCCTATGCCATACCTCAATGGGATGGATCTCCATATGAACCAAAGCTTGAGGAGGGGCTGTAATAACTCTATAAAGGCTTCCTTCATGAACTCCAATAACCCTAGTTTTTTCAATGCTATATTATTTTCCCCAAACCAATAATTTTCCATAAAAAAAAACTCTATCCCCTTTATATTCTAAAAAATAAATATAAATCAAATTCTTTTTTAAAACCTGGAACATAGAGTATGTTTTTGAGGTGTAGCTTCGATCCGTTTTCTAGCTTTAATGATATTGATCCCAGGCCTCTAACAACATAGCTTTTGTTGTCACCCAATTCCACTGCATGAGAGGATGAATTGTTTGATAGTGTATGAATTTGTTTACTTTCTTCTATCATGTGCCTTAATGCTCCACTATCAGTGATCCATGCATTGTCATCACTAAGAGAAGCTCTGAGAGCAACCAAGAATCCTTGACTTTTGACCTTGTTGAATAAGTAGGGGATGAACTTCTTGATCTAGTTTCCTACAAATTTGATACCAATTCTCATATATTTTATCAAAAAGGGAGAATCCGTGTTCATTCCTTTTTATCCAAAAAAGTGATCTTTAATCTTCCTTTACCTTAGCTCCAATACCATTTTGAGAAATAAATGCAAGTAGATTAGGTTTGATTCCTCTTTCTTGATAAATACTTTTGAGTTATGTTGGCTTCTTTTACATATTTATTATCTTATCTTTCATCAAGTAATTACCATATTCAATGTGCATGAAGATAAAAAAACACAAGACACAAGATGTAGGCACTATGCCAGGAGAAAACCCCCCTCGAGGGGAAAACCCAGTCAAAATTATCTTCCTTCAATAGTTTTATTTGAGACTCTTCAACCTAGACATAGACCTTACCTTCCCTCCACATCAAGTCAACCCTTACATATCTTCGACCCCTTTACAACAACACTTCTACTTTTGCAACTTTGACTATGTAGCAACTTACGACATCAGGCGGTAACTAGCCTATAGATTCTTCTAATTTTGAAATTTTAAGGCTTACTTTACAACAGTGAAATTTGATCAGTCAAATATTAGGGTTATGGGGCCTACAAATTCTTCGTTCTCTCTGACCCACACATGAATCATTGTCGAGGTACCCGCGCCACGTTGGACTATGCAATACTCCTTGGTGTGTGCTATTTACAGAGTTCATCCACTAAATCAGTTTGTTTTTTGTACTGACTTACATATTTTTAAATATCAGACCCATTTTGTTATATTTTGTTATATATATATATATATATATATATATATATATATATATATATAACAATATTATAACAAAAATATTTACAATCATAATTTTAAATAACATAAAGTTAAAATTATGGATACTCCCAAATCAACCTAGAAGTGTTTACAACCCGTTATAGTGAACAAACAAAACAAAGCCACTCCATTTTTATAGTTCAAAGTTATAATTCTCATGCTTTGACCTCTTGTAACAGTTCTTATCATCGGCCACAATGGACACTTTTATGCAACTGCAGCTAATTGGGTTTTTCCACAATACCATTCAAAATTTGTTGACATTTAGAATCTCAAAGGGGATCCATCATCAAGACACAACTAAGGTTGGCTTTGAAGAAAATATATTAGCTGTTGGTTAAAATATGGGAAATATATTGTGTATGGGTTGGTTAATAGATGAAGTATATAATTGTTTATGATTACAGAAAAATTAAATATTTGTGTGCCGTAAATAAATAGTAGTGTTTATTGAGCACATAATTGTAAACAACCTCTAACAAAAATTAGCATTGATATGGTCCAATTATTAATATAAACCATTTCCATTTCTTTTACTGAGAGTTATTATTAATCACTATGCTACTGAAGAGAGTTATTATTAATCACTATGCTACTGCAGCCATGGAAAGCATAAAATTGAAATACATTTCCAATATCATAACCTAGAAGCAATATTGTCTATAAGTATTTAATATTGACCCTAACCTCGTAGAGAATTTTGAAATCAAGATATTCTTAGATCCTAAATTTTGTATCGACAATCAAATATGTTGCTTTACAATCAATTTAATCTAATTTTGTAATTTTAGAAATTTAGATGGTCATTGTTTTACTGCATTAACTTGTTAATAGTTTAGGAAAACAAAACCATGAGAAGCTAACTGTAGAATAATCTTCCTATTTTTTATGATCGTTTTCCTTTGTGTTTGCATTAGAGTGTGTACATGATCCTAACATTTTTGTAGATGAGCCATGAATAGAATAGTAAATCCTATGGAAATTAACCACAAAATATTAAAAACTAGAAGTTAAATAAACTAGATCCAGGAGACATGCCAATAGTGTTCCCAATCCTTTGTTTAAGACCTTGCACAAGGTATCACCTGCTTCAGTGCATCACCCTCTAATTATCTGATGATGATGAATAACTTGCATAACTTGAAAAGGAAATCTCCCACTTATCCCTCACTTGCTCTCTACCCTCGCTCTCACTTTTGGGTAGAAAAATATCTCTTAAACACCATGTTCTCCTTGACCCTCTTGGCTTCGACCATGTGGAAGGAAAGTTTCTTTGTCTTCTCCTTTCCTAGTGAGAGGATGAGTTTCTTGGAAGGGAATTATATTTCACTCTCTTGCAACAATGATAGCTCTCGTTTTGTCTAACGCTGAGGCCGAATACATTGCAATGTGTATGGCCTATTGTGAAGCCACTTGGTTGCAAAATCTCTTCAGTGAGTTGTTCAAGCATGTGCTAGATGCCACCATTATCCTTTGTGATAACCATAGGGGGATTCATTTGTTAGAGAATACCGTGTTCCACGATCGATCTAAGCATGTTGATATCTGGTACCATTTTATCCGAGATATGGTACAGCGAGGCGCCGTAAGGCTTGATCATATAGTAACTGATGAGAAGGTCGCAGATATTCTCACAGAGCCCTTAGGGAAGGTCATGTTCCTAACCTTCCATGAGAATCTTGGAATCATGGAACGACCCTATTCTGAGGGTCCAGTTGGACAATGAGCTCTGGGAGCTCCAGGGGGCTTTGGGGATAGCTTATTCGAGCTATAAGAAACCATAGGGCTAGGCTTCTTGAACCTTTTTGGTGTGCTTCTTCCCCAACGTTATGATATTTAGTTGGTTCACCTCTCTTTGATCTATGCCCCATATGCATCCTACCGATGGAGTCCCTAACTCATGGGAAGTACCTATCATCTTGGCCAATTAGGTGGGAAAAGCTAGAGACAAGTAGCAAAGACTGATGGACGCATCAAATATTTCTGTACTCTTTATTTTTAGGATGGCACGTGTCCAACCAATTGATCTGGGATCAAGTCTAGTGAGGTTTGGGACCTCCAACTTACTTCGGGTTAGTTAAACTAACTTTGGGTTAGTATATGACTCTCTTGAGTCTAAGTGAGGTTTCATACCTCCAACTGACTTCGGGTCAGTTAAACCAACTTCGGGTTGGTATGAGACTCCTATGAGTCCTATAGAGGTTTTAGACCTCTGAGCCGATTTTGTCAGCCGGGAGTGATGTCTTTGTGACTCACCTTTTTGCTCAGAAATAAAGAAGCCAACAAAGCAAGTTACGGCTTGATGACGCACAATGTTTGGATGACACAGGTGGATGGAGTTCTCCCTAGTTGAGAGGAAGTGTTAATTTTTGGCAACTATGTCCAAACTCCATGTTGTGATGCCCAGATGACGATGCCAATATTTTTATTGGATTCCTCTTCCGGAGAGGTGCTAGATTGATCTAAAGATCATCTTGATCTGATGAGAAGAACATTTATTTTGATTTAATTCCACTGATGTGCAAGGTCGACCAAAATTGTAATGTAGGTTTGGAGCCCCAACAAATGTGTCACACACCCTCACTGATGGATATATATAAGTCAACATTGAAGGTCATTTTCACCATTGCTCATCACACATTGTCTCTCTGCATCTGATTGGTTCGATCATCATCTTGGATGCTCATCTTCACTCACCCATGGGAAAAAGCAGTAGCTAGGGTTTCAGTCTGTTCTAGGGTTTCCAACGCAACATTGACTAGCATTGACTTTGGTCAACGCTTGGTCAAATTGAACCAAAACTCTCCCTAAAATTAAATCTCTGCAGTCTGCATTTTTTGGTACAAAAACCAAGGCTAGATGTTGAACTTGACCTGGATGCATTGAATTTCTACTGCTGCTATTTTTCATTGATCGTTGACTAGACAATGTTGACTTTTGCTGAATTTGGGTTGACTGTTGTAGAGCTGTCCGAGAGGGTTGTGTGACACATTCTGGTTGCCTGACCATGAGGAGACTTTGTTGGTTGAAGCAACTTGTTGACTGTTGTAATGTACCACAACAAATATATTTTTCTGATCAATTTAAGTGTATTTTTGGCTTGTCTTCCAACGATCTATTGGTATGTTCTATCAGCATTTTACTTTCTTGTTTATGTGATTTCTATTTGATATCAGGTATAAAAGTAAAGTTGCATCAAGCATATAACATCTACGAAAATTTACATGCATTTACCTGTCTCTCTCATAATCCATGACATATCACCTGAAATGGATACAAAGAACAAGTCAACATGAAAATCACTCCCTTGATCGTCCCACCCTCAATTATATTTGATCCAAACACTCCGCTTGATTAAGGCATTTACCCATCTCTCTCACATGTTGCGACGTATCACCTGAAATAGATGCACACAATGATTCGAAATGACAATCACTCCCTTGGTCATCTTCCCCTCAATTAGATTAGACCCAAACTCTCCACCCAATTAATGAATTTACCTGTCTCTCTCATAAGCCACGAAGTATCACCTAAAATAGATAAAAGAACGATGCAATAAAAAATAACTCCCTTGGTCATCCAACCTTCAATTAGATTAGACCCAAACACTCCACCTGATTATTGCATTTACCAATCTCTCTCACAAGTGGCGTGTATCGCTTGAAATAGATACAAAGAATGATTAACCATGGTAGTCACCCCCTTGGTCATTCAAACCTCAATTATATTAGAGTCAAACTCTCTTCCTGATCAACGAATTTACCTGTCTCTATCACAAGCCACAACATATCACCTTAAATATATACAAAGAACAATTTGACATAACAATCACTCCCTTGGTCGTTTGACCCTCAATTAGATTAGACCTAAAATCTCCACCTGATTAATATATTTACCCTTCTCTCTCACAAGCCACGACTTATCACTTGTAATAAATACAAATAATGATTTGACACAACAATCACTCTCTTTGTCATTCGACCCTTAATTATATTAGACCCAAACTCTCTGCTCGATTAATTTATTTACTTGTCTCTCTCACAAGCTGCGACGTATCACCTCAAATAGATACAAATAATGATTTGACGTGGAAATAACTCCCTTGGTATTTCGTACCTCAATTATATTAGACCCAAACTCTCCATGCAATTAATGCATTTACCTATCTCTCTCACAAGCCACGACGTATCACCTAAAATAGATACAAAGAAAAATTTGACACAACAATCACTCGCTTGGTCGTCCAACCCTCACTTATATTATACCCAAAATATCAGTGCAATTAATTCTTTTAACTATATCTCTCACAAGTCACGACGTATCACTTTAAATAGATACAAATAATGATTTGAAATGACAATCACTCCCTTGGTCATCTGACCCTCAATTATATTAGACCCAAATTATCTGCCTATTTAATGCATTTACTTATGTGTTGAATGTGAAAAATGAGGTTGAGGGTCTCCTTTATTTATATGTGTTGGAGTGGGTTCAATTTTTCTAATTTAACCGAAGACAAACTTGACCAAACGTGCTCTTTTGGACTTGACATCAAAAACATATTTCTCCTTGTGCAAATTCAATGATTCTAGGGTCATTTTTGGTCCTCTTGAAAAGAGAAATTTTTTTCCAATAATCATCTTAGGCCAATGAGCTTCCCAAATTGGAATTCGGCCCTAGTTGCACATTTTAACATATTTTTATTACCAACAACAAGAAGCTTTACAAAGTAATAATTCTCATTTAAAGATATCACTCTTATACTCAATTGGATTTATCTCTAATGGCTGGGAGGAATGTTTACAGTCCTCCCCACCCAGGTTCAATTCTCGCAAGTGACATGATGAGCTTTCATGTAATGGCATTCAGCCTTGTTTTTAAGAATGAATAGTTCTTGAGGAACAAAACATGTATATTTATCACATGGAATAAAAAGGTATTTTCTATGTATATATATATATATATAGTGTTGCTATTGGAAAATTTATATATCAATAAATATAACTATATTTAATGATAAACAATGCAATCCAAGAGGTAAATTCAACAAAAATAAGTACTTATTTTATGATTAAGTAAAATATGTCCCAAGACTAGTGAACAAATGAATACAAATCAAACTCTCGGCTCATTAAAAAGATGAATACCAATAAAATCATATCACTTGTTACCAAAGATGTGGACTAGGTAATCGTTACATTGGGGAAAAATGGAAAAAGAAACAAATGTTTAAGTTTACTCACTTAAGGGGAAACTAGTACTTTGCAAAATCAAATTTCATATTTTAAGATGTCACACTTTGGATACGTTATTTACCTTTGAATATGTCTCAAGAAATTTTCAATTGAAATTTCATAGGCTAGACAATCTGAGGAAATTCAACTTTAATGATTAAGAATTTAGAGAATAAATCACGTCTCCAAATGACTTGCACCTACATCAAACATCTCAAGGAAGGCTAAGTCATCTAGCTATGGATATGTCTCAAGAAATCTGAATTTGAAATTGGATTGGCTAGCCAATATCATTGCTATATACAAAGTAATTGCACCCATATGAGATAGGTCAAGGAAAGCTCAGTTAGCTTAGACATGTTTCAAGAAATTTAAATTTGAAATTGATTGGGTAGCCAATCTCACTGCTATAAAGGAGGCATATACCCCAAGAATATTTCAACATTCTTAATGCATTCCTCTAGTAAATCCATGTTCCTGCTCCCCATTCCTAAAGATACTAGGATGACAAAGCTATAAATAGTGCCCAAAATCCTCTAAGATGTTGTCAAAATCCCGAAAGTTCATATATATTGACTCAACTGAGAGAAAAACCCCTCAACCAAGTAGTCTAACACTTTTAACATTGAAATTCAACATCTTAAAAAAATATGTTGCACATGGGGGAGGAAGTCCACTAGGGGCTATGACATGTGATACTATTCGTCAAACTGAACTATGGCACTGGAGGTTTGGACACCTTCATTACAAAGCCCTTCTCGAAGCAAGGAAGGTGGTGACAGGGATGCCCGAATTAAAAAATGATCATGAAGGTGTATGTCAGGGTTGTGCTGAAAGAGAAGTGGAGATATGCCACAATGTTACCTTTGGTGAAGATGCTTCCCTCAGGAAAGTGATAAATCTTCCAGGCTCTAAGGAAAGTCATGAAGTAAGGTTTGGGAATCCGGAAGAACCGAAGGATGAGATGATTCCCGATGTTGAAGGACCAATGGAACCCATTGATCCACCTCCTTCAATGAAGAGAAGACACTCATGGCTACAGGATACTTTCGAAGATGTTGAGAGACATATGGCCCCAAGGGGGACATTTCGTGAAAGCAAGAAGCTGAATAGATACCAAGGCTATCTAGTAGCCATGAGTACAATCGTACAATCTGAGCCTGGATCTTTTGAAGAAGCCATAAAGCATCAAGTCTGGAAGGATGCTATGCACGAAGAGTACAAGTCCATTATGAAGAATGATGTCTGGGATGTAGTTCAGAGACTGGAAGACAAAGCTGTTGTCACCTCGAAATGGATCTACAAGATCAAGCATGGATCTGATGATAATGCTGAAAATTTCAAGGCAAGATTCGTTTCCCGTGGCTTCTCTCAAAAGGAAGGCGTAAAATGATTACATATTTTCACCCGTGGCCCGATATACCAGCATCCGATCTATCATAGCCGTTGCTGCTACCCAAGGATGGAATCTTCATCAGATGGATGTGAAGAATGCCTTTCTACATGGTGCAATAAAGGAAGACGTGTATGTGGAGCAACCTCTGGGGTTCAAAGTCCAAGATAGAGACACCCATGTATGCAGGTTGAAGAAAGCCCTATATGGGTTGAAGCAAGCCCTGAGTGCTTGATACAAGAGGATAGATAGCTACTTGATGAAGTTGGGCTTCACGCGTAGTAATGATGATCCAAACCTTTACGTCAAGGCTGATAGAGAAAAGCCTATCATTCTGGTTCTCTATGTGGAAGATCTCTTCATGACAGGTGCTGACCCTCTCATTCATCAGTGTAAGAGGGAGCTTGCTTTTGAGTTTGAGATGAAGGACCTAGGATTGATGCATTACTTCCTAGCCCTGGATGTCTGGTAGAGACCTGGAAACAATTTCCTCTCTCAAGGAAAATACATTGTGAAGTTGTTGGGAAGATTTGGAATGGTGGATTGTAAGTCCGTGTCGACACCGATGGAGCTCAAATTTAAGAAGTTGAGTGGCAACATTGTTGGGCTTGTGCCAGCAAATCCTACCGAGTATCGACAACTCGTAGGGGGCTTGATGTTCTTAGGGAACATTCATTCAGACATATGTTGTGCAGTGAACACTTTAAGTCAACACATGGTTTATCCTCATAGCATTCACTGGGTTGGTGCCAAGAAACTCTTGAGATATCTCTAGGGCACGATAGACCATGGGCTAAGATACACTCTCGGGAGTTTGAGACTCCATGTATATACTGATGCCGATTGGGCTGGAAGTATGGTAGATCGCAAGAACACATCTAGATGCTACTTCACACTTGGGTCTGCTTTGAGCAGGAAGCAGAAGTCGGTAGCTTTGAGCACCGCTGAGGCCGAATACATTGCAATGTGTATGGACTATTGTGAAGCCACTTGGTTGCGAAAGCTCTTCAGTGAGATGTTCAAGCATGTGCTAGATGCCACAATTATCCTTTGTGATAACCAGAGGGGGATTCAGTTGTCAGAGAATCCCGTGTTCCACAATCGATCTAAGCATGTTAATATCTTGTACCATTTTATCCGGGATATGGTACAGCAAGTCGCTGTAAGGCTCGATCATATAGGAACTGATGAGTAGGTCGCATATATTCTCACAGAACCCTTAGGGAAGGACATGTTCCTAACCTTCCGTGAGAATCTTGGAATCGTGGAACAACCCTGTTATGAGGGTCTAGTTGGACGATGAGCTCTGGGATCTCTAGGGGGCTTTGGGGATAGCTTCTTAGAGCTATAAGAAACCATAGGGCTAGGCTTGTTGAACCTTGTCGGTGTGCTTTTGCCCCACCATTATGATATTGATTTGGTTCACCTCTCTTTGATCTGTGCCCTGTATGCATCCTACCCATGGAGTCTCGGACTCATGGGAAGTACCTCTCATCTTGGCCAATGAGGTGGGAAAAGCTAGGGACAAGTAGCAAAGATCGATGGAAACATCATAGATTTTTCGTACTCTCTATGTTTAGGTAGGCACGTGTCAAACCACTTGCTCTAGGATAAAGTCTAGTGAGGTTTGGGACCTCCAACTGACTTCGGGTTAGTTAAAATAACTTCAGGTTAGTATATGACTCTCTTGAGTCCAAGTGAGGTTTTGGACCTCCAACTGAATTCAAGTCAGTTAAACCAACTTCGGGTTAGTATGAGACTCCTTTGAGTCCTATAGAGGTTTCAAACCTCTGAGCTAATTTTGTCAGCCGGGAGTGATGTCTTTGTGACTCACATTTTCGATCTGAAATAAAGAAGACAACAAAGCAAGTTATGGCGAGGTGATGCACGATGTTTGGATGACACGGGTGGATGGAGTTCTCCCTAGTGGAGATGGAGTATTAATTTTGGGCAACTAAGTCCAAACTCCATGTTGTGATGCTTAGATGACGATTCCATTAGGGGAATTTGAGGTCTAAAATGGGTCTCCTAAGGAAAATGTACAATCAAAATTCACTTTATGAGAACCAATCAAATTTTAGGGGATGAAATCATCCCTAATGGTTGAGGTGGCATTACTTGAGTTAAAGGTACTTATTTGTCACATTCTCAATGGTGGATAAAAACTCATGGTTAACCATGGTAGTGCTCTAAGTACTTTTAAAGTCAAAGTAAAGTACTCATAATAAATGTCATTTCACATTTTTTGAATAAAAATATATTATTGTCATTTCATATTTCTTGAAAGAAACAACGCATATCCCTATACATTTATTCTATTATATTCTATTATATTATTTTTATATAATATATTAATTACATGTTTTTATACAATTTAAATAATATAAATTTTAATTAATAGCATATAATATAATTAAGAAGCTATAAATTTATATTTATATTTTACTTTAAGTTATTTAAGTACAAAGGACAAATGCATTAGTTGTTCAATGATAATGACTTTTTCTTGAAAAACTCATTCTTATTTATAGTCACATCAATACATTTTTTTTATTAATTTTATTTTGGTACAAATTTTGAATTGAATTTAACTATGGTTACATGGATTGTGGTGCAAAAAGTGAATTGAAAATTCATAAATATTATTTTATTAGTTTAGCTATTGTTTTATTATTTCCTTAGGAGGCCCATTTTAGACCTCAAAATTTCCCTAATGCAATATTTTTATTGGATTCCTCTTTCGGAGAGGTGCAAGATCGATCTAAAGATCATCTTGATCCAATGAGAAGAACATTTATTTTGACTTAATTCGAATGATGTGCAAGGTTGGCAAGAATTTTAATGTAGGCTTGGAGTCCCAAAAGATGTGTCACACACTCTCACTGATGGATATATATAAGTCAACGTTGAAGGTCATTTTCACCATCACTCATCACACATTCTCTCTTTGCATTTGATTGGTTCTATCATCATCTTGGAGGCTCATCTTCACTCACACATGGGAAAAAGCAGAAGTTAGGGTTTCGGTCTGCTCTTGGGTTTCCAGCGCAACATTGATCAGTGTTGACTTTGGTCAAATTGGCCCAAAACTCTCCCTAAACTTCAATCTCTACAGTCTGCATTTTTTGGCACAAAAACCGAGGCTAGATGTTGAACTTGACTTGGATGCGTTGAATTTCTGCTACTGTTGTTTTGCATTGACCTTTGACTGGACAATGTTGACTTTTTTTGACTTTGGGTTGATCATTGTAGAGCTGTCCGAGAGGGTTGTGTGACACATTCTGGTTGCCTTATCGTGAGGAGACTTTGCCTGTTGAAGCATCCTGTTGATCGCTGTAATGCACCACAACAAATATATTTTTTCTGATCAAGTTAAGTGTATTTTTGGCTTTTCTTCCATCGATCTATTGGTATGTTCTATCAGCATTTTACTTTCTTGTTTACGTGATTGCTATTTGATATCAGGCATAAAACTAAAGTTGCATCAAGCATAGAACATCTATGAAAATTTACATGCATTTACCTGTCTCTCTTACAATCCATGACATATCACCTGAAATGGATACAAAGAACAAGTCAACATGAAAATCACTCCCTTGATTGTCCCACCCTCAATTATATTAGATCCAAACACTCTGCTCGATTAATGCATTTACCCATCTCTCTCACAAGTTGCGATGTATCACCTGTAATAGATACAATGATTCAAAATGAAAATCACTCCCTTGGTCATCTTTCCCTCAATTAGATTAGACCCAAACTCTCCACCTGATTAATGCATTTACCTGTCTCTCTCACAAGCCACGAATTATCACCTAAAATAGATAAAAGAACGATTCAATAGGACAATCACTCCCTTGGTCATCCAACCTTCAATTAGAATAGACCCAAACACTCCACCTGGTTATTGCATTTACCAGTCTCTCTCACAAGTGGTGTGTATCACCTGAAATAGATAAAAGAATGACTAACCATGGTAGTCACCCCCTTGGTCATTCAGACCTCAATTAGATTAGATCCAAACTCTCTTCCTGATCAACGAATACACCCATCTCTATCACAAGCCACAACATATCACCTTAAATAGATACAAAAAACGATTTGACATAACAATCACTCCCTTGGTCGTCTGATCCTCAATTAGATTAGACCTAAAATCTCTGCCTGATTAATATATTTACTCTTCTCTCTCACAAGCTGTGACGTATCACTTGAAATAAATACAAAGAACGATTTGGAACAACAATCACTCTCTTTGTCATTCAACCCTTAATTATATTAGATCCAAACTCTCCGCTCGATTAATTCATTTACCTGTCTCTCTCACAAGATGTGACGTATCACCTCAAATAGATACAAATAATGATTTGACGCGGAAATAACTCCCTTGGTATTCTATACCTCAATCAGATTAGACCCAAACTCTCCATGCAATTAATGCATTTACCTATCTCTCTCACAAGCCACGATGTATCACCTAAAATAGATACAAAGAAAAATTTGACATGACAATCACTCCCTTGGTCGTCCAACCCTCACTTATATTATACCCAAAGTATCAACGCGATTAATGCACTTAACTATATCTCTCACAAGTCATGACGTATCACTTGAAATAGATACAAAAAATGATTTGAAATGACAATCACTCCCTTGGGTGTCTAACCCTCGATTATATTAGACCCAAATTATCTACCTATTTAATGCATTTACTTGTGTGTTGAATGTGAAAAATGAGGTTAAGGGTCTCCTTTATTTATATGTGTTGGAGTGGGTTCAATTTGTCTAATTTAACCCAAGACAAACTTGACCAAATGTGATCTTCTGGACTTGACATCAAAAATATATTTCTCCTTGTGCGAATTCAATGATTCCACGGTCATTCTTGGTCCTCTTGAAAACAAGATTTTTTTCTATTAATCATCTTTAGGCCAATGAGTTTCCCAAAGTGGAATTCAGCCCTAGTTGCACATTTTAACATATTTTTATTACCAACAACAAGAAGCTTTACAAATTAATAATTCTCATTTTAAGATGTCACTCTTATACTGAATTAGATTTATCTCTAGTGGTTGGGAGGAATGTTTACGGTCCTCCCCACTCAGGTTCAATTCTCGCAAGAGACATGATGAGCTTTCATGTAATGGCGGTGAGCCTTGTTTTTAGGAATGAATAGTTCTTGAGGAACAAAACATGTATATTTATCACATGGAATAAAAAGGTATTTTCTATGTATACAATAATATATATATATATATATAATGTTGCTATTGAAAAATTTATATATCAATAAATATTTTTATATCAATAAATATAACTATATTTAATGATAAACAATGAAATCCAAGAGGTAAATTCAACAAAAATAAGAACTTAGTTTATGATTAAGTAAAATATGTCCAAAGACTACTGAACAAATGAACACAAATCAAACTCCCGACTCATTAAAATTATGAATACCAATAAAATCATATCGCTTGTATATAAAGATGTGGACTAGGTAATTGGTACATTGGGGAAAAATGGAAAAAGAAACAAATGTTTAAGTTTACTCACTTAAGGGGAAACTAGTACTTTGCAAAATCAAAATTCATATTTTAAGATGTCATACTTTGGATACGTTATTTACCTTTGAATATGTCTCAAGAAATTTTCAATTGAAATTTCATAGGCTAGACAATCTGAGGAAATTCAACCTTAATGATTAAGAATTTAGAGAATAAATCACGTCTCCAAATGACTTGCACCTACATCATATATCTCAAGGAAGGCTAAGTCATCTAGCTATGGATATGTCTCAAGAAATCTGAAGTTGAAATTGGATTGGCTTGCCAATATCACCGCTATATGCAAAGTAATTACACCCATATGAGACAGGTCAAGGAAAGAGTCAGTAGGCTTAGACATGTTTTAAGAAATTTGAATTTGAAATTGATAAGGTAGCCAATTTCACTGCTATAAAGGAGGCATATACCCCAAGAATATTTCAACATTCTTAATGCATTCCTCTAGTAAATCTGTGTTCCTACTCCCCATTCCTAAAGATACTAGGATGACAAAGCTATAAACAGTGCCCAAAATCTTCTAAGATGTTGTCAAAATCCGGAAAGTTCATATATATTGACTCAACTGAGAGAAAAACCCCTCAACCAAGCAGTCTAACACTTTTAACATTGAAATTCAACATCTCAACAAAATATGTTGCACATGCAAAAGGAAGCTAGAAGAGATAAGACTTAATGGACTCTGCTAATAGTATCCATAAGGAATTAAAATGTGAGGAATGAAACAAAACATATAAGAGATGAAGGTGCCAAAATGGGTACTTCACATATGGAAAGTTGATAGGCATAATCACTTCAATAGTTCAACACTTATTGTACATGCATACAAAATCTCAAAGAGGTAAGGACTCAATTGGTTGTTAAAAAATGCATTAAAATGCGAGGAATGAAATAGAATATATAAGAGGTACAGATGCCAAAATAGGTAGTTCATGCATGTGATGCTGATTTTATTTATTTATTTATTTATTTATTTTCAGAAGGAAAAAAAACGTTGTTCATATATTAAGGTAAACAATACATAATCATATCAGACCTTAGTCATCCTCCTAGAAAAACAATTCCAGGAAAATATGCAGATTAGCATGAGCATAAAATTCACCAAAGTGACCATCCCATATGTGAACAAAAGATATGTTTAGGGAGGAAAATATTTCTAATGTCAAACAACAGTAGATGAGAGTAGGGACGCCCTATTCCATATACTGCAAATACATCAATTGCAAAACATTTATACAAGGAACCAACCAAAACTATTAACGACATAACATGTCCCAATGATGCAATTGCATGGCTCTTGTGAGGAGTAGATAAGAAAATACAGCATGATAAGACAAAATTGGGAAGTACATCCGTGTGAGGATCGTCGGTTCGCTTGTGATAGAGCCATAAGGTCCCGGAACAAAGCATGAATCTAGAAGATGCTTGATCAACAGATCAAGAACCAGCAAAAGATGTAATAACATGCTCGCTTGCTAACTGGCTCGCTTACACAGAAAAGGATTCAACAAAAAACATAAGTCAGGCTTGTTTGCTACAAATAAGGTACCTGCAAAAATCATATAGGCTCGCTTCTTACTCGGCTTGCTTGCAGAAGAGAAGAACCATCATATCAGAAATATACTCATGGAATAGGAATGTCAAAATTCCTAATAGGATACCCATCCTTATATTGAAATACATAAATTTTACCAAAAGGTAAGCTTAAACCATTTTTTGAAAGCCCATCATCTCGAGTGTTAATTTACTTGAAGATGTGTCTCATGGGAGGGTTATTCAATTTGGAAATGAGGTGTTTAACCTGATCAAATCCATCCCTGATACCCACATAAGTGCAATGAAGACAGACCAAAGATCCCGTCAATGATGATTTTTGAATCACCATAAATGTGTACAGAGGACAGACCCAAATTATAAGCAACCAATAGCCCGCTCCAAAGTGCCATAAGCTCAGCCTTGTTATTAGACCCCGTGCCACCATTCCAGCTTATATGAAATCTTTCGATAGTGAGAGCTTTATCCACACACCACAACCCACAGTCCCTCCCTGTTGTGCTCTATCAAAAAATATCGTCAGAAGGGTGATAGGGTGTGGTCGATTCCGATGTGACCAATCCTTATCCAGAGAAGGAGAGGAAGACCGCCCATCCAACCACATAATAATAGCAACACGTATGTGAGAAATAATTGTAGGCCTACCTTCGAAAATTAATCTATTTCTTGCACCCCAAATCTCCCAAAATAAGAAGAAAGGCAAAGAATTAAAGGCACCATTGAGCTTGTCCCATGTGAGAATGGCATCAATGCAGTCAGTCGGCCTCCACGCTGAGTCAATCATAAGACGAGAGAATAAAGACCAAAATTTCAATGTAAAAGAGTAGGAAAAAAATAGGTGAGAAGCTGATTCCTCTTGATCCAGGCACAAGGAGCATCGCCCAGGACCATGAAAACCTTGCTTAATGAGACAATCCCACGTTAAGATTTTATTTTTCCACACAAGCCAACAGAACAAGAGTATCTTAGTGGGAATCTTCCAACTCCATGGATGCCAAAACAAGTAAAGAGATTTATCCAACAACCTTTGGTATATGATGTTGGTATATATATCTTTCATGACTAGACCATCCCCTGCCATAACCCCATCCCATGTGATCGTATCACCATCATCGTTAAGGAACAATTCCCCCACTTGAAGCTTTGTAACATGCTTATTCTAGTCGGTAATATCTCTGCCACGTAGACCAAGCTGCTCCCCCAACTTCCAGATCGGAGAGCCATGCGACCAATATAATATAACTTGTGATGCTGATATGCACACTCACACTAACAGATCAATGCATTCATGATAATAGACCATATGGGAAATATATACCCCAAAAATATACAGGGAAAAAATCCCAATCTATTAAAAATGTTGTCTACAACAATTGGATTTCCTACAACTTGTAATCTGCTTTTGGCATTGAATAGTTGTAATCAACTCGCAATTTGTAAGTTTCTAGAAATTTGTGTATAACACATTGCTTATAGATACAACTCGAGAAGTTTGTAAATTCTTTTATTTCAATATAAAAACTTTTTCATTTCTTTAAAATAAGGGATTTGATGTTAACTTTAAGTTATATTCTCTTATTTTTGGAAACACAATAGTAGATAAGGGAATCTTGACCACCCATATAAATGATAGAAATAATAAAACCAGATATACTATCATATATTTAATTTAAAATATAAAAAATTAATAGTAAAATCAATACCATATCAATAAAATAAGTTGGATAACATCTATAAGTCTTTTCGAATGATGTAGCTGAATATCCATATCCCCCGAAGAACTACAACCATTTCCAAATATTACCAGATCTTAGCGCACACATTGTTTGAGACTAGTTTTCTATTTGATGTGAAATCTAAACATGAAAAAAAAATGATATCAGATGTTCCTTTTAAGTCAATATTATATCAAGATGACATAAGAAACTAAATTGCAATAAAATTCAATATTTCGAATAATATATGAATGGAATTAAAATGTGTACCATTGTGAAGACAATTGAATTTTTCAGTCACTTTAGATTTCCAATGAATGAACCTACAATTAAAAATCCATAGATTCATTCACTCAATAAATATACAACCAACTTAGTGAGGCTACTATGTTATCTTAAGACATAGTAATATGTCACCGGTCTCCCTGGGCACTTGCTCATCATAAATATTCAGCAAAAATATTGAAAATTAAAACATGTTTTCTGGTCAATCCTTAAATATCATTAAGTGTGACCAAGAAAAACTCTAACAAGTCGACGGAGGAACTATACAAAGGAAGAGAAATATGGCAGAATGGAAGTGATATTGCAACTCAAAGCATACGCGATATATGAGAATGCCTAGTGGTGGATATAAAGTATAGATGATGCAAAAACTCTAGATACACAAAAGTTTCCCGGTAAAGTGACCTAAACTAGACATAATGCTACATAAATCAAATATTTGCATACAATTATTTAAATTATAAGCTGAGTTATTAATTCAACAAAATTACAACTTACATTTATGCTTGAAAAGAGTGTAATGACCCGAATCAAATCTCAATGCACGACCCATGGGCTACTGACTTAAATGACCAATGAGAAAAATCTCTCTGAACAAATATGCCTCTAATTTTGAATTTTGAATTCCAAATTATATTTCTTCATGACAACACTTTTATGACCAGAAAAAGATATCACTGAAAAGTTCATGATTACTGACTTTAATTACCAAAGAAAAAATACTTTAATTACCAAAGAAAAAAAACATCATCAAAGAAAGATACCCACTTCGTATTATAACAAAAAATGCTATGCCATTGCACTTTTAATTAAGAGAGAGAAAGAATTACCTTGACCTAAATATAACCCAAAAAAAAACATTAAATGTTTCAATAATGCTGACCTAAACTGGCATTAATTCCATATGCAATACTACATATTCATTTATTTAATACCACCATTATCAATTCAAATGGTATTTTCCAACGAGGTCCTGGTTTAGCAGTGAAGGAAGTGAGATGTCAAGCCATCCATCGAGCTTCAATTCCCGAAAGGAAAAAAAATAAGCAGTTGGGTAAATCCACCAAGTTTCAATGTTCCCAGAGACAAAAACAAGTGATGAAAATATTATGTTGACGAATAAAAAATGATTTAAAATAACTTACGAAGAAAAGGACAAAAATATAATTAGATATCGTTCATTTGAATATTTCGATAACTATGCTGGTTAAACATTGGAAAACATTGATGGGACGAAAAACTCTCAAAAATATTAAATTAATAAATTTCATTGTCTGTCATATCCTTAGGGCTTACTTTACAACAATGAAATTAGATCACTCAAATATTAGGGTTATGGGGCCTACATATTCTTTGTTCTCTCTGACCCACACGGAAATCATTGTCGAGGTACCCACGCCACATTGGACTATGCAATACTCCTAGGTGCGTGCTATTAACAATATTCATTCACTAAATAAGTTCAGTTTTTTCTACTGACTTACATATTTTTAAATATCCGACTCATTCTGTTTAAAAATATGTATATAAATTATATGCATAACAATATTATAACAAAAATATTTACAAACATAATTTTAAATAACACAAGTTAATTTTAAATAACCTAAAGTTAAAAAATTTCATACGATTAGAAAATTATATATTACAAAGAAATGAAACACATAAAATAATCTGAAACACAGACACAAAAAAAAATATAAAATAAGAGAGATACAAATATAAGTGGTTCACTTAATTTGGATTATGTCCACGGAGAAATAACCAATCCTTCTTTATATTTTATCCAGCAAAATGAAGAGATACAACTTACAATGGATCCACTATAATATCTTCTTCTCTCACACAGTCTCCTCTCTTTTTCTTGCTTAGAATACATATAATACACAACTGCAATACAATTCTCTCATATAAACTGAGGGGTTTCCTTCTAAGGAAGAAACCCTAAATTAAACGTAACTTCTACCGTGAGATCATCCACCTAATAAATGGCTTAGAATATACATAATACACAACCACAATACAATTCTCCCATATAAACGGAGGGGTTTCCTTCTAGGGAAAAAACCTTAAATTAAACATAACTTCTACCATGAGATCATCCACCTAATAAATGGCCTAGATTGACTATGAAATTACAATATTTTACAAAGAAATTTTATATCTATTATAAGCTTCGGGGCCCCGCTAGCTCCCGAATCCTCCAATCAGGCCCTGTTTACATCCTCCAATCAGGCCCTGTTTACAATCTGTTATAGTGAACAAACAAAACAATGCCACACTCCATTTTTAAAGTTCAATGTTATAATTCTCATGCTTTGACCTCTTCTAATAATTCTTATCATCCGACACAATGGACACTTTACTGCGACTGCAACTAATTTGGAGTTTCCACAGTAGCATTTGAAATTTGTTGACATTATAATATCAAAGAGGATCCATCATCAAGACTCCAACTATGGTTGGATTTGATGCATCTATCTTAGATGTTGGTTAAAAGACAAGAAATATACTATGTATGGGATGGTTAATAGATAGAAGAATATAATTGTTTATGATTCCAAAACAATAAATATTTGTATGGAGTAAATAAAAATAGTTTTTATTGAGCACAGAGTTGTAAACAACCTCTAAAAAATGTAGCATTGATATGGTCCAATTATTAATATAAACCCTTTCCCTACATTGCCAATATGATAACACTTTCCCTAAATTTCAAAGAGTTATTAGTCCTTGCCTTTGGCGGACTATAGCGATCGATAGTCGATCACCTAGCATTAATGTCATTTGACCAACCATGTTTTATGCAATGACCAACCATGTTTTATTCAATGTTTGGACATAAATATTTGATCAACCAAAATTTTACCGAATGTTTTAATTCGACCTAGCATTAATGTGCTTTGACCAACCATGTTTTATGCAATGTTTTGACGTAAATATCTAATCAACCAAAATTTTACCGAATGTTTCAATGCAACCTCTTATTGCGGAGAAAACCGTAGGCTTTTATTAAAACTTAGGGTAATAAATTTTAAACTTCAATTCAATGCTCGTTTAATGCTAATTTTGATTTAGCATTACTTGGAAAACTTTTAATGTTTTGTTTTATCCCTGCAATGCATAATACATAAAGCTACGGCATATCTAAGCCATCGCCACCCGATAACCATAATACATAAATCTACGGCATATCTAAAGCCATCACCACCCAATAACTTTCTGCATGAAACGTTATTGCAATTGATGCCACATGTTGCAATTATGCCACATGTACACTTGCAAGGGTAGCCTCTTGAATCTGTACCCAGGTGAAGGATATGTCATGGCATGCGGTAAGAAAGGAAAACTCGAAACCCTAAAGCCCAAAGCTTCCATTTTCATAAGCTTGTTTGGTTTATGAACATAATGATATTTTTTTTTTCTTGATTTTCTAGTAAAGCTCACCAACAATGATGCTACCTCCCCTGCCGATCTGGTGGCGGTGGCTCTCGCGCATGCACCCTGCTTGTTTGTATCCATGGATGTGGCTATCAACATTTTCGGTGGCCAAGTCAGTCAACTCGACAGTGACCTTCGGCGCTATAATGGGCGGTCACATATCAATTCTAAGGGCCATTATGTACTGTATTGCGTAGCTGCCTTTGGTGTTCTGGTTCGGCGTGGGCTCCAAGAACGTTGTGGTTCTAGAGATCGTGATATGTTTGGGTTTATTTAGCGGTGCCTTCGACGAGGCTGCCATGAACCCTGCGTGGGCCTTCGGGCCTGCTCTAGTTAGCGAGAAATTGTAGTACCACGGAATCTACTGTGTCGGTCCCCTCATTGGTGGAGGCCTTGCGGGTCTTCTCTATGAGTGGCTCATGGTTCTGTTGGATCTGCTTCACCAACATTTGCAGCTTGAGGACTATTGAGGAATGGATGGCCGCTTCCGCCGGCCTGCCAACCCTTCTTTTTAACTTCCTATTTTGGGTTTTTCTTCCTCTTTTTCAATCCAGTCTTCTTCGGCATGTGAAGATTGTCTGCCCCTAGGGATCGAACACCTGACCACATTGGTAAATTCTAAACTTTGTGCTAGGAATATGGTAGGAAGCATGGCCACAAATTTTCCTAGTTGGTTATACCTACGTATGAGTGGTATAAATCTATTTAAATTTATTTTATTTGATTATGCAATACTTAATATGATTCAATTTGTCAATTCCTAGGAACAAAATAGGCATTTTGATTTTGTCTTGAATTTGCTTCATATTTGGCGCATTCCAGGAGATCCTACTATGGAGACAGTTCATATCGCCATTCCGAGGTGATCCTACTGTGTAGATATGTTCCAATTTTCATATTCTATATCCTCTCTTTGGGAACTTTTCTGGGATTTCAGAATCAATGTATATGATAGTTCATATCACTATTTCGAGGTGATCCTTCTATGTAGACATGTTCCAATTTTCGTATTCTATATCTTGTCTTTTGGAACTTTTCTCAGATTTCAGAATCAATGTATATGATTAACATCATTTGTTGATAGTGCAGGGTTGGTGAGAGGCATTTTAAAACCTGTGCCCGACATGAAAGAAAGACGGTAATTCCTCATGTAGTTAAAACCTGGTCCTTTCCAATGCTATGTGAATCTGTTCTGTGTAATAAAATAAATTAGGAACTAATTTATCAAACATTTCCAGCAGGGACTATTACTGCATGCGGCCCTTGTTATTAATCACTACACAACTTTATCCATGGAAAGAATAAACTTGATTGTTTATAAGTATTTAACATTGACCCTAAGCATGCAAAGAATTTTGAGATCACGATAATATTATATCCTAAATTTTGTATCGATATTTTAATAAAATAAGTTGCATTACAATCAATTTAATCTAATTTTGTAATTTCATAAATTTAGATGCAGTAGTTTTTTAACTATTGCATTAACTTGTTAAAATTTTAGGAAAGCAAAACCATGAGAAGCTAACTGTATAATAATCTACCTATTTTTGACGATCATTTTCCTTTGTGTTTTCATTAGAGTATTTATGCGATCCTGCCATTTTCGTAGACTAGCCGTGAATAACATAGTAAGTCCTATGCCAGGAGACTTGCCAACAATGTTTTAAGTCCTCTATTTAAGCCCTTGCACAACTTGCATAACTTGAAAAGTAAAGTTCCCACTTATCCCTCACTTTCTCTCTGCCCTCACTCTCACTTATGGGTAGAAAAATATCTCTTAAACTGCATGTTATCCTTGACCCTCTAGGCTTCGGCCATGTGAAAGTAAAATTCATTTTCCTTCTACCTTCCCAATGAGAGGATGAGTTTCTCAGAGGAGAAATAGACATCAATGTGCTGCAATAATGAAAACTCTCATTTTTTGCAACGATGCGACCATATATGGTTGGTGGAGTGATGGGACTATGTACAAAGGGCCAAATCTCCCTTGGTCATCTGAATCTCAATCTGTGTAGGACAGATTACTAGCTTTTTTGGCTGGGTAATTCAGAGGCTATACAAATCACTCCCTCGGTCATCCGATAGATTGTTGTCTTTTATGGTTGGGTATTCATATGCTAGACAACTCACTCCCTTGGTCATCTAGTGCTAAATTATATTAGACACAAACACTCCGCTTGATTAATGCATTTACTTGTCTCTCTCACAAGCTAAGACGTATCATTTGAAATATATACAAATAATTATTCTGCATTCCAATCACTCCCTTGGTCATTCGAACCTAAATTAGATTAGACCAAAACCCTTCGCCTGATTGATGCATACATGTCTCTCTCCCAAGCTGCGACATATCACCTGAAATAGATACAAAGAATGATTCGACACGACAATCACTGCCTTGGTTGTCCATCCCTCAATTAGATTAGACCCAAACTCTCTACCTGATTAATGCATTTACCTATCTTTTACCTATCTCTCTCACAAGCTGCGATGTATCACCTAAATTAGATACAAAGAAAGATTTGACACGACAATCATTACATTGGTCATTTGACCCTCAATTAGCTTAGACCCAAACTCTCCTCCTGATTAATACATTTACCCGTTTCTCTCACAAGTAACGACATATTGCCTGAAATAAATACAAAGAATGATTAGACACAGTAATCACTCCCTTGGTCGTCCGACCCTCAATTAGATTATACCCAAACTGCTCACCTGATTAATTCATTTACCTATCTCTTTCACAAGCCGCGACATATAACCTGAAATAGATAGAAAGAATGATTCAACATGAAAATCAATCCCTTGTTTTTCCAACCCTCAATTAGACTAGACCCAAACTCTTCGGTTGATTAATGCGTTTACACGTCTCTCTCACAAACCACAATGTATCACCTAAAATAGATACAAAGAACGATTCGACAGGGAAATCACAACCTTGGTCATCTAGCTGTCAATTATATTAGGCCCAAACTCTCCTCCTGATTAAATAATTTAGTTGTCTCTCTCACAAGTCGTGATATATTACCTGAAATAGATAGAAAGAACGGTTTTACATGGTAATCACTCCCTTGTTAATCTTGCCCTCAATCATATTACACCCAAACTATCCACCCAATAAATTCATTTGCATGTCTCTCTCATAAGCCATGACGTATAATCTGAAATAGATACAAAGAAAATTTTGACAGGACAATCACTCCCTTGGTCGTTCGAACCTTAATTATATTAGACCCAAACTCTCATTTTGATTAATGCATTTACCTATATCTCTCACAAGTCACGACGTATCCCCTAAAATAGATATAAAGAACAAATCGACATGAAAATCACTCCCTTGGTCATCTGGATCTCAATTATATTAGAAAAAAAATATTTTCCCTATTAATGCATTTACATGTCCCTCTCACAAGCTGTGATGTATCACTTGAAATTGATATAAAGAATGATTTGACACGAAAATCAATCTGATGATCGTACGACCCTCAATTATAATAGATCCAAACTCTCCACCCGATTAATGCATTTACCTCTCTCTCTCACAAGACCCAACTTATCACCTGAAATAGATACAAACATCAATTCCACACGTAAATCACTCCCTTTTTCATCTTCCCCTTAATTATATTACACCCAAAATCTTCAGATTATTAATGCATTTACCTATCTCTCTCAAAAGCAGCGAAGTATCACTTTAAATAGATACAAAGAATGATTCAACACGAAAATCACTCTCTTCGTCGTCTGGATATTAATTATATTAGACCCAAACTCTCCACCCAATTAATGAATTTATATAAAATTGTTTTATAAAAATTTGCAGGTCCATGCTGATTCAGAATGCACAAAATATTCAAACAACTCCAAAATATCAGAGGCTCTTATAAGGATTAGCATACCGCAAGGCGCAGTTGGTAGATGAAAATTGACAACCCCTTCACCCTGCCAATTGTAACATGCCATCTTCTAGCCACAATCCTGGGACAATGATGGTAATAATAATTGTTTAGAATAATGTAATTATTTCAACGTCAAGCCAATTAATCATGCATTGTCGACGTTCTTACTAATTGATATCATTGATTTTGTACTAATCATGTTCAAATATATTTTTTGAAATTATTAGGATTCTAGTGATGATGAGCGACCTACCTACCATATTTCCTTGCAACCCACGACAATCTCAAATCGAGAGAAGGCTGAATTAAGAGAAAAACTCAGAGAGGAATGATCCCAAGAATGGTTGAATAAACCACCTATTCAATTCCCACTACATCCAGATTCACCAATTAGGAATGACTACAAAAGTAGTATTTCTTCACAAGCTGGCAATGGAGGCAATTAAATAGAGGTTGATATGGATGACTACTTAAGGGATAAGACTTCCATGGAGACAATGTTGTTAGATGCATTCCAGAATGATGATCAGGTAGGGGATGATGTTCATATCATTGATTTTTTTTTCAAAAGCCTTAAATTTGCTTCCATCATACTAGTACAAAATGGCTAATTAGTTACTAAAACAACGAATAACATTTGCATATAAATGACCATTTTTTAGTCGATACCAGTAGCAGCTAATTTACAGTATCTTATAACGCAACTCACTTTTAGTCGTTTTTAGCTTAGTCATTAATTGGTTGTCTCAATTTTATCATTTAGTAGTATATTTAGTCATTAATTTGGTCATTAATTTCCACAATTAATGACCAAATATACAACAAAATATATTACTATACAATCATCTAAGAAAACCAATTAATGACCAAAGAAATATGACCAAAATCTTGGTCGTGTTATAAGATATTGTAAATTAGCTACTAATAATCATATATATGCAAATTTTAGTTATCGTTTGAAACCAATTAATGACCAAAGAAATATGACTAAATGTTTGTCATGTTATAAGATACTTTAAATTAGCTACTAATAGTTGTATATATGCAAAATTCAGTTATCATTTGTAATCACAAATTAATCATTTGCAGTAGTCATTTATATTTTTTTGGTAGTTTCATATTCATTATATAAACAACTAATTTAGTAGTTTATATTCATTTCATTTATATTAATTAATAATCATTATAAATGACTAATTTAGTCATATATTAATTTTATTTTTTTCATCATTAATCAATATAAACTACTAATTTAGTAGTGTTAGATTGATTTTATGTGTTCATTATTAATCAACATAAATTAATTAGTATGATTTTGCGAATAAATTTAAAAAAAAAATTCATACAATGTGCACTGGTTCATCTAATATGAAAATGAAAAATTACATATGTTAATTAAAATACTAAACAATATCAAGTGCACCTATAAATAATTTTAACCACATAAATTATATTATATGAAATGTCAAGTATTACAATATGAGTTTCAAACTTAACATTGGTTGGACTACAAGTTATACATGAAATGTTGTTTCATCACTACAAAACATGATCATTGTGTTTCCAAGGCATTGCAGGTGAATTCAACAACTTTGAAGACTTGACCATTAGTCTCTATGTGTGTGTCTTATGCGGGATATTGGCTTTAAGGGTATCACTAGATCGATTCTCTTCTCTCTCTTTTTTCATTTTTCGCTCTAGTGTTAGCGTTCTCCTCTTTCTTCAAATCCTACTTCTTACCATCAATATTGAGTTCCTTTTCTGAAAAAAAAAGGAAGAAGATATAGTGCAGAGTTTAAGACATGAAAGACGATGAATAGTAGAATATAAACTAAAGTATATTATAAAGGGTTTATATGACATATACCTCAAAATCAACAATTTTAAAGCCATTATTCCCCATAAAAGAAAGAAACTCGAGCAAGCTTTCCTTAGTTGAGTGATAGTGTCCACCTGTATCAAAAAAGGAAATAAAATCTCACCATAGAAAAGAACACCTTAGTAGCTTAGTATTCAACCTTCAGGGAAATCTTAGGTACAATCATGCCAACTAAGTTACATGCTAAAAAGCTCAAGCTTTAAATAACTTGTGAAAACAAATAATCTGAGGTGTCATGTCTAATCCTTGTCATTTTATTCGCAAGAACATTTTGTTATCTAACGCATGAGCTTGGTTAAGTATATAAACAACATGTGCTCAAAAAACAACATTAAAATAAACTTTTCTAATAGTCATGTTTCAACACAAAACAATTAAAAGGATTTCAATCAATATCATGTAATACTAATTTCATATTCAAGTTTTGGTTGTTGTTTAAATGGACATGATGCCAAGTATTTTCAATTTCATAGTTCAAATACAAAGCAAAATTAAGATAAACTTTAAAAATAGAATCAAACAATAAAGGGATGATATCATGGAATGGACATTGAAATTATACAAAATTTTGCTTACCTGTCCATCGATGTCTTATCAGGCACTCCTAAAACATTTTCTTTCCCAAAATAACCATACGTGAAAGAATCACAACAATAAAAACCATAGGAATACCTACTAGAAAATTTCGAAAGTCGATGGCTCAAGTTCCAGAAGGATCTCCAACAACAAATGAGTCATATCCAAGACATGATCTACATTGTCTCCTCGTCCTTTTTCCAATCACATTTCCCATAACCTACCCACACCAGAGTCTAGTAACAATCAAATGAAGGAATTGGCATTTTTTTTTTTTAATCTTTTATATCTATAATATTTGAATATAATTTTTTTCAGGAACACATTAATTCATATTTAAAGCCTTCCTATCATGAGAAGGTATCAATTAAGTAGGACATCAGAAAAACCAACCTCAATGATGTCCTCTAAAAATTTATACAATATCAATATTTTTCTTGTTGTGATATCTTTGATAGAAAAAAGAACATATCTACAAAAGAAAAATCCATATATTACTTATGTTCACAAACTTTGTATATGGTGCATTCTTAGGTAACTTTTTAAGATGTCCCTCTTCCTTTACCAAAGCATATTGTATCTTGCTTAAACTTTGTATCATTTCATTCAACATAGATTTCTGCAAGATAAATGTCACACATTATTCTTTCCCATTTCTCAACATGCTACATATGATAAATTGAAAGTCACATAAAAGCAATAGAAAACCCTTTTCTAACCAAAACAAACAAACAAACAATGCCTCTAATAAAACTTCACACCTCGAAATTACTTTGTCATGTGCTTAGGCTAAAGGTGATATTCCTTGAATCATATTTAGGTCATATTTAATGGGATATTCGTATGTTTATGATGATGTCAATTTGGTGTTAAAACAAATATATAAATCCAGGTTATTATCAGTGAAATTCAAGTATAATTCAGAAAAATAACATCATTGCAAGGTAGTAGAGAGAGAAGCATCTTCATAATTAGGCTTCTCTATTTTAGTTTGATATGATTTGAGTTTGTATTTGAATATATAGTTCTCTCTAAAGAAGTGAAATAGAAATATGATAATCAAAATAGCCCTGTGAATTTTTAATCAATTCATATTATATATTTCTAAAACAACCAGGCCATCATTCTCTGCTATTTGATAGAGATTTATTATGCATGGAATAATAATGAATTAACTATCAAACAAAATGATGCAATATATTAACCAGGGGAATAAAAATGGCATGTATTTGGTATTTTTGTGCTCGAAGGAAATCCATCGAGGGTTGTGTGCTTTCTTTATCATGAAATAGTATTGAAGACAAATTTTGGTTAAAAAATTGAACTCCATTACCAATAGGAGATGGTCGTGTTGGGTAAGGAAAGGATGAATTGAAGGGCTCAAGTTCTAGCTCCAATACATAGTTATCCTTGTGACTGCAAAATACAAAGTTGTCATCATTTTCTTATCCAGGAAAAAATAAAAGTGAATCTGTATTTGTGCACCTGTGATAGTATATGAAAAAGAGAGCACTAGTGTACCCTAGAGCACCATATCTCTCTCCTCCATAAATACTAGTGTAACCTCAACACTATTGTATAGATCACTAAAGGATGGCATTGTTTACTATACTTTAAACTATTGTACAATTTTCTAACTACAACCCTCGTAAAGGAAGAGAAATGTGGTTGGAACACTATCCAAAGCACACAGATAAACTAACTCTAAAGACATGGAAAAAAAACCTTGAAAAGCCATGAATTTTTCCTAAGGGACATGAATAACAACATTTTGAGAAGTGATTTACCAAAGATATAATTTCCCATAACCTTCTTCTTACTTCCCATAATTATCCTATTTATGAAAATGCACTAAATCCTTCTCCTAATGCTCCAAAACATGCTTAAAATAGTTGTCATGGTTGTGGTAGCTCTTGTTGTGAAGAAAGTGAGTGATAGGAAGAGGATTTTTACAGGAAAAAAATTAACCAATATATATATATATATATATATATATATATATATATATATATATATCTGTCTGTGTGTGTGTGTGAGTATTTATTTCAACAATTTTTTTTTGTTTTTATTTATTTATTAGCTTTACCCAACGACATATCTTAACTACGTTGTCCACATCACATACCTAGCCTCTTTAAATTTGGTTATAAAAACCTCACCATATTGATTTGTAAAGAGGACCTAGCTAATCTAGGTGAAATTATAGATCCTTCATCAAATATAACTAGCATTTGACAAGGTAAAAGGTTAACTTGTATAAAGGCACCTCCTATGTCACAAATGTAGTAGTACAAATCACCATTATGTACTCTATTATTTTGTGCACATATCCATTAGAACTAACCATTCAGGTTATACTCTTTGATAAGTCTATGCATTTTTTCAATTTCAGCAACTTCTTCTCTGTCTTTGGACTTTGATGGGTCAATATCACCAACAACCACAACAAGGTTAACCAGCTCCAACTTTAGATAAAAACATGCATGGGGGCATTTCCAACTCCAATGGGGCTTGGAGAAGACAAGAGGAACATGGCTAAGGTTGTGGCTTCTAACTAAGGAATCATAGAGAAGCCACTTCTTGTAATGAACATTAAATCTCTACTTTAACCTACCTTTTAGTTATCACCTTTGTCAAAATAAATTCCATCTAGTCTATTGGGGGAATAAAACCAACAAATATATTTGTATATGATGATATGTTTTCTACATTTATAACATTTCATGTCAGAAGGTGTTTTATTCTTTTGTTTATTTTTTCAATCAAGTTACAACACTGTACGCATTGAATTTCATTAATGTTGAAAAGGATATGTGCATACAAACTCAAGGTAGACATTAAAAAAAAAATATGCATTTCAATCTCGATAATTCCTCAACTTTTACCTTTGAAAATATTTCGAGGTAAGGCCAAACATCAAATTGAGAAACCCAATGGCACAAAATTCCTTTTTGTTTTGTTTTGAAGGGCACCCAAAGTAGCCAAGAATGTTTTGTTCCACTAATTGTTTCAATTCATAAATACAATGGATCTTACTCATAAATATTTATAGAAGATTTGTCAAGAAAGAAACAAGTGTGTCTTTGGAGTCCTAGTTGTGTGAACGTTTTACATATTTGTTGCATATTCAATTTTATTCTTCTTTATTTTAGCTATGAAGGTCCTTCATCTGGTGAGCCTATAATAAGAGTACCTCTACCACCATAACTGTTACACAAAGTTGGTTGTTGATTGCTTCCAGTCCTACAAGTTTTTAGGGATGCAAAACAAAATAGGTCACACCCATAGAACGTAAATTGACACGATTTTATTGTTAACAAATAATATGTGGCGTGATGCCTAATACTTGTTTTATTCTCAATAGCATTTCATTCTCTAATACATGAACTTGTTCAAGTTTATAGACAACCTATTCTCAAATAATTTTTAATTTTGTCACCTAAAAATTAATAGAAACAAGATATAACACTGATCTCAAACAACTAACAAAAAAATCCTTAGTGACACAAACTCTCCCATTATCTGTATCAGAGCTTAAAAGAAGTTTGTATACTCCTTTTACGACTATCTGCTATAGGTTCAAGAGAGATTCTATTTTTCAGGGATCTTATACTTGGTAACAAGTGACACCAACTAACTCATATAGTTTATGTCATAAGGATATTATTGGCATCGTAATTAGAAATGGTGCAAATCTAACTGAGTGACGATGTCCTCCCTTAAACCCTGAAGATCATGTTTACTCATTCAAGATGTGCCACTGAAGATGTTTGTCAAGAATATCAATATCAGTGCCCACAAGTTTCCTGATCCATACTTGACTGTCAACCTTTACACATCTTCGATGTGGCTATATAAGACTAATTCTTTTAATGATACATCTACACAACTCCAAGGTACGTAACATTTCTTCTCATGATTTCTTTGTATTTTCCAAGCTCGATTTTCCATAGATATTTTAACATAGGGCACAAATTTCCTACGAATTTCTATTCAGACATTGATAAGCCAGATATTGTAATACATGTAATGTCATCAAGCATTACAATACTGAATACCTAGGCTCCACAACCAAATAGCCATGCTTCTATCTTCCTTTGTGATGACTCAAATCCCTTGACAATCAGATTTGATGCTCCAAATCATGTAGCCCTGAGCTTTTTTTTTGAGGAAAATGATGAAAATGTTGACACATGTTGCATTGTATATATATATATATATCCCATATTCAATAGACCAAGATAAAATAACTAGTATTGGGGTTGGAGCCCTTTAGAGGCACCCTATGGAGAAATGGATTGACTTCTTTGATTGATGGTGAAATTTTGGGAAAATTATATTGCTTCATCAAATGTATTCCATTCTTGAAATGGTGGAGGTTTAAAACACCAGCTGAAGTGCTATCCTTTGCCACATTATATAATTCAATATCAAACTAGAATTGTGTTTTTAATGTCAGCCTAAGATAGAACCTGAGGTCGGGAGGGGCTGAGGGCGTCCTAGAGGAGGTGACAAAGGCTTATGCCGAATTCAAACAAGAGGAGGGCTTTTTCATAGGGGAAAACACTACTAGGATTTATTTGCAACATGGAGGGTAGTCTGGGGTTAAAATAAAAAATGGGAAAGTGATTAGGGAAAGCACTGAGTGTCCTAAGCTGGTATTCAGCGTCGACCTGCACTTTGATAGTGTGATGGCAGCGTTGGATTCTTTTATTGTGGGTAGAGCACGGGGAATTTTTTTCTCGGCTGAATACATAACTGAATGGATAGGGAAAAACTGGGAATATGCCCCGGACAAGGAAGTGGAAGTTATTACATTGTCAAAAGGTCGGTTTATGCTAGGTTTCAAGAACATTTCTACCCTAGAATGGGTAATGGAAAGGCAATGGGGTTTTGGTATTGCCCTGATCCTTTTTAATAGATGGAAACCACTGTTTGATTCCAATAGGGAATGATTGGATGAAATACCGGTGTGGGTGTGACTTCTTTCCCTTCCTCCACATTTATGGACTTTGGATGTTTTTTGAGCGATTATAAACAATTTGGGTATCTTTCTGGAGGCTAACATGTATTTTATGGAAACAATAGCTAGGAAGATAGCTCTTATATTGGTGAAACTAGCTCCAAGGGAGGGGTTGATTGCAAAAATTATCCTTAATACGAAAGGAAATCCCGATGAGTAGATGGTGGACTATGAACACTTGTCGTTTTGGTGTCATAAACATGGAAACTTGGCACGTGATTTCCCACTATGATTTAACAAAATTAGGTGTCACAAAGAAGGGAAAAAGAAAGCTCCTAGGCACCGGAGAGACAGGGTGACTCAAGAGGACATGGAAGACAAGCAGGAAATGTTTGTTGCAGAGGCACACAAGAAAGAAGAGGAGACGACACCAGTGGAAGCCATTGAAAATCAAAGTAGAATAATGGAGCAGGGCATTGAGATGGATATCAGCGAGGAGCAGGCAATACCAATCCCTGTTAATCCTACATCGGATTTAGCAGGTACTTCTCCCTGTCCCTCATCTCCTATTTTAAAATATTTTGATCATATGTTAAATTATATGAAGACGCCTAGTCCCTCCATACTAGTTAGAAATGAACCTCTGTGTGTTAGAAATCTCTCTTTGGCCTTGGATATCATAATCGCCACTATCCCCAATTTATCCATTGATACTATCCCCTACAATTTGAGACCTAGGGGAAAAAAAATAGATGGATATAGAGATGTTCGGGGGGTTAGGGAAAATTCACCATATTGAAAAATAAAAAAAGGATCTAAGGAAGGAAAAAAAATATTTCAAAAGCCCAACTAAGAGCCGTGATTGACATTGCAGATGGAAGATAACTGTCCTTAAAAGGGGCACTTAGAGCAGCGTGTTCCCTGACATTGTGACTAAATGATCGTTTTATCCTTCAATTATAGAGGTATGGATAGTGCACCTAAAAAACTAGCACTTAAAGCACTCATATACAACTACAAACCTAATGTATTTATGCTTCAGGAGACTTTGGGTCATGGGGATCAGGTGTCAAAAATGCTCTCTTCTTTCCTCCCAGGGTGGACCTTTGTAAACTCAGTCATCGGGGGAAAATATGGTGGTTTGACTACTGGATTAAAAAACTATACTATCAAGCTGAACAATTCATGGACTTCTGATATTCTAATTGGGGTGGAAATTTTTTCTTTGGAAATTGGATTAGAGATTACTCTAGTGAACGTTATGGCCCATGTTCGAATCGGGTGGTTTTCTGGAACACACTTCTTTCTAAATCTTTCATGACTGGACCAAACTTGGTTGTGGGGGGTGATTTAAATTTTTCTTTGGGGATGGTAGAGACATGGAGTGCTCAGGCTAGGGTTGACTGTCTAGCTGATTTTTTCATAAAAAATTTAAGAGGAGGAAACTTGATTGACTCAAACCTAATTAATATATTCCCTACTTGGAGGAATAAAAGAGTGGGGGAGGCTCGAGTGGCTAAGAGACTGGACCATTTTCTACTTAGTGATGATTTGACCAACTGTTCCATAGGCTTCTAGCAATCAGTTGTTTCTGGGGGAGAATCAGATCACAAACCAATACTCTTGGAATTGGTTGGACCTAATAAAAAGCGAGGCTCTCCATTCAAATTCAATGATGGCTGGCTGAAATAGGAGGAATATCAATAGTTGGTAGCTGATATGTGGTGCCCAATGAGTGGGGAAGATAAATTTTCTTTCACCCATTCTTTTGTAAATAATATGCAAAACATTACGAGGGCTACTATTCTATGGGCAAAAGGAAAGGCTATAAAGGATACCATGATGCTCAGGGATATTGACGAGGCACTTGATCAGATAAGAAATGAGGGTGTTGAGGGCTATATGTATGAGGAATCGAGAGGAAGAATAAAAGGTTTGGAGGTTAGGAGGAGGAAAATCCTACTTGACAGGGAATAATAATGGAGATTAAAGAGTCGTGCTATCTAGCTAATAGTTGGTGATGAGATCACTAAATTTTTTCAAAACTATGCAAAGGGAAGAAGGAATTCCAACACCATTTGGGAGCTTGATAATCCCGAGGGAGGGGTGGCCAAAAAATTCCAGAAGCTTTCCACAATGGGAAAAAATCATTTTAGGAATCTATATGGAAATCGGGAGGGAGCAACAATTGGGGAAGTAATTAAGGTGGCACAACTTTTCCCTAGATATGCGTATGAGGAGGAAAATAACCATCTTTTGGCTCCTGTGGAGAAAAAATATGTTGAGATGATATTGAAAGCTATGAAAAAATACAAGAGCCCGGGCCCGAATGGGTGGACGGTGGAATTCTTCCAACACTTATTTGATATAATGGGGGATGCTATCACAAATGTGGTGGAGGAATCTTGAAAAAAAGGTTGTATCCATGACACACTTAAAACAACCTTCCTTGCCCTCATTCCTAAGACATACTGTCCCTCATCCTTTAACGACTTCAGATCTATTTTCTTGTGTAATTGTATCTACAAAGTCATTGCCAAAACAATTGCAAACAGATTAAAACCTTTGTTATCTTGTAAAATTTCTAAAGAATAGTTTGGTTTTTTGGATGGCAGGCAGATCCATGAGGCTATTGGAGTAGGTCATGAATCCTTGTATAGTATTAAGCTGTCAAGGAAGAAGTGTATGATAGTGAAGGCTGATTTATAAAAGTCCTATGACCGAATCAGTTGGTTATATTTAAGGCTTCTTCTAACCCATCCTGGTTTTAAAATTGATTTCATCAATTGGATTATGGGTTGAATTACAAATGTTTCTTTTGTTGTTATTATTAATGGGGTCGCGTCCCCCTTTTTTCAAAATCAAAGAGGGCTCAGACAAGGGTGTCCCCTCTCTCCCCTGTTGTTCCTACTTGTTGTTGAGGGTTTAAGTGAGTTGATTCACTAAGCTAGGAGAAGAGGTGAATTTAAAGACATTTAGGTGGAAACAAACTCGTTTGTCTCCCATTTATTATCTGTGGACGATATTCTTTTGTTCGGTAATGGGAACCAGATGAAAATTCAAAGATTGAAAAATATTCTGGATTTATTCATGAAGGCAACTGGTATGGATATAAACAACCAGAAATCATCTCTAACACATGAAGGTATCTCAGATGCAGACCTAGCCTAGTCCTTAAATTTTCTCCCTTTCTCTCAAAACAATTTGGGAACCAATATCAAAAATTTGGGGTTCTATTTGAAACCATGCACTTACAGGAAATAGGAATGGCAGTGATTAGTCACAAAAATTGAAAATTTTATAAGTCTATGGAGCTACAAGTGGATTTCTATGGCAGGGAGGTTAATACTCATCAAATCAGTCTTAATGGAAATCTTGGTATACTGGATTTATATGACATGGGTCCCAAAAGGAATTATTAATAAAATAAGGAGTATTTGCAGTGGTTTCCTTTGGCCTAGCAAGGAGGATAAGAAGGTGCTCCCATGGATGGATTGGGATAAAATAGAAAAGCCAAAGGAGTGGGGTGGCTAGGGCATAAAGCATTTACACACTTTTGCTATGTCATTGGCAACAAAATTGCGATGGAGGATTTTTACTTAGAACAACCTATGGACGACTGTGGTTAAGAGGAAATATATTGATCCACTTCCAATGGATGAATGGATTAGGAAGCCGGATAAAGTTTTTTCAAATTCCTCTACGATCTGGAAAGCTACTGTGTTGGCGTTAGGGTTAATGGAAAAAGGACTTTCATGGAGGATAGGAAATGGAGAAATGTGTAGGATCAACTTGGATCCATTGGTGGGATGCAGTGACCAGTTTACACTCTCTGATGGTTTGGTGGAGCCTCTTGAACTAAAAGGGGTTTATACTCTGAATTAGATTGGAAATCCAGAATATTCCACAATATGTACCCAAGCATAGCAATCGGCGGAGGATTTAATGATTGACCATCAATGGGGATATGAGTGGCATGGATACATTCAGGAACTAGCCCACTTGAGAGTGAGACTTAAGGATTTCCTGGACTCTTTCTACTGGGTTCACACAAAATATGGCATTTACTCTCCTAAATAAGGTTATGATTATATAATGAAAAGAAGAGAAAGGGGGGCTCAATAATGGTGGTTCAAATCTTTGTGGAAAGTGGTAGGGCCTAAAAAAAAGAAAACTCCTCTATTGGTGCATTTTGAAGTAGAGGGTCCCAACATGGGACATACTCCAAAGAAGGTTCTTAAAAGGCCCAGGTTGGTGCTGACTATGCAAATATGCATAAGAGTCTATTGATCACCTCTTTCTATACTACAGATTTACCAAAAACATTTGGGAGAACACTCTGTCACTATGTGAAATCACAGCTATGTGGAATGGTGAAAATTGTGGTGAGGCCTGGAGATTATGGTGGGAAACAAAAAAGGACCAAAAATTTAGATGTATTCCTCTCCTAATCGCATAGGGTATTTGGTTGGCCAGAAACAAAGGAAATTTTAAGGACGCCATCTCATTGCCCTCCATTGTTCCTAAGGAATGTGCAGCCATATTTTCTTTTTTACCCTCCACTATCTCATCAAAAACACCAAGGAACGTAAGGATCGAATAGATAGACTTTGATATACCGTGGGCATGTTTTGATAGAGCAGCTGATAACCAAAGGAAATGTGGTGTGGGTATGATAATTCACAAAAATAAAAATGTTTCAATCGCTGCTTCTATGACACTTGGAGAAGGCAAAAACAGTTTTGTTGAACTACAAACACTAAAACTTCTCATCTGCTGGCTCATACAACTTGGAATTGAATCAGTTCAAATCTCCGACGACTCCATGAATGTCACAAACTGGTTTAACATCACACAGATATGTCAAAACTGTTTGTTACTTCCAATTCTTGAAGAGATACAGGAATTAAAAATGCATTTTATAATGATTTCTCTATGCCATATTTACAGGGAACGAAATGGGGTCGATGACCGTCTTGCTAAGGACACTTTACAAGAATCTCTAGACTCGTGGCACATAGAGGAAAAGGATGGGATGGGGGTCCCTGTGTCGGACACTAGACCGTATTGACTGAATGCTCTTCATTCTACACCAAATGTCTGCGTTATGTCATTCCAACAAATTCTATACATTCTGGTGTTAAATTATGTATATATAGTTTTTATGGACAGACTGCTATTTTTTGTGTTTTTATTTTACTGTCTTAAAACATGTCTAGGACTCATTTGGGCCATTTTACCCATAAGGGAGGCCCGAAATCAAACTTTGATGACTGTGGGGTGTTCTCTCCGAAATGGAGGCCTTGTTTTTTGCTAGCATTTGATCACCATGGATGACTGGTCCACCTCAGTTTTTTGCTTTCAATGCCACCTACTTTATGGTACACACTAGTTTATTTTGTCTTGTTATGGACAGACTATCCTGCTTGGCCTTAATGGGTATGAAAAAAAAAGGAATGCTACGACATATACGATGTAACTTTTTTCTATATATAAAAAGTTTTATTTTTTCTGTGGAAAAAAAAAAGGAATTAGGCAAGTGAAAGTTTACCTATGTCAACTCAGATACACAGTTCTCCTCATTCTAGCAGAGATGAAAAGAGCCCAGAAATTCAGAAATATGGATGAACAGTGCAGATTCATATCAACTGTTCATGAATTTATATGATCTTGCAGCAAATACCTATCTTTATACTGTCAAGGCTTCTGAACACTGACACTACTCTTAGAACATCTCGCTTCTTCATTTTGGAATTCCCAAATTTATCCCAGTAAATGATTTTTTATTGATCTCAATATTCTTTTTGTTTCAAGAGTATTCTGATTTTGCTTGATTATTTTTGGGACCTATTGTATATGACAGTGCTGTAGATATGTTCAAGAGACAATTTGCTCATCTAGATGAACACTACAGTAAAGGTGAAAACAGCACACCCCTTGGGAGGCAGCATGCCTCTTTACCAAGGTACGGGCCACGGCTCATACATTTTTTATTTTTCTGTTATGTATCTCAATTTAGTTTGTCTGACAACTTTTGTCATTTTTGTAGAGAGCGTGTCATTGAATTCAGAGAGTATCCTACAAAGCACAGTAAGGATTCTGAAAAACAGCAAGAAAGAATCACTGCGTCTGTAACTAAGGCTACCCTTCAAAGTCCACCAAGAAATCAGGGTGAGGACTGGAGTTTTAACTTTAGTTTTCCTGTCTTGTATATAATGCATCATGTTGCATTATAAAGTGTGATCTTTAAATGAAGGGATTTTATGCTTTTTTGCTGAAAGGAAACGATGTTTACATATAATATGCACCTGTCTTTCCTAGTTTGATGAATTGTTGCTGATACATGGGTTCCTGAACAACTCTGCAGTTTCACTATCTAATGGTCCAAGTAGAGCAGTTCCAGATCCGCGAAACCTAGTGAAGAGTGCTAGCATCAATGCTTCCAAGTGCACAGTTGTTGTAACTTGTCAATGCCAGTCAAAGAAGAAACTCCACAATGAAACCTGGGGATGAGAAAAAGGAGGACTTAAGCAGTGAACCGAGTGCTGTCACATACAATACAGATTCAATGGTTGCTGGTTTGACAAGCAAGATTGCAGCAATGAGCAATGTCCAGTGGAGTGGCTCATTCATGAATACTTCATTGTGTGTTCAAATCATTCAGGGCAGTGGTTACTAATCTCTAACTGATTTGGTTGCAACATATTCTGAAGTGTCCTAAACCAAGCATAGACTGAATGGGTGCTGGCCTGGTAAAGAAGGTTACAGCTATACCTAGCGGTTTGCTTTATTTTCATGAATATGTTAATGGTCATCTAATTTTATATTGTATTGATTGTAATATGTTTAAAAATATACTTTACTTCAACAGTTTAACTGGCTTCTTTTGTGTCAATAATCTCTGTTTCAGTCAAGAAGCCTAGAATTTATGCGTAACCTTGTTGAAAATGAAATTTGATGAGATTCCTACCACATTATTAACGAAAGCTTTTCCATGTGAAATTGACTACGAAATTGGGCATGTTGAGATTGATTCAATACTTTTGCAGAGGAACTACAGGTTTCATATTTAAATTTGCTCCAGTAAATTTTTGTTGTGTGCTCTATAGGGTTGAAGCTGATTTTTGCAACCATGAATCAGTTCAGTTGGTAGTGTTCAAGCTGATGAAGATAGTAGATATGATGTAACGAGTTAGGAGTAATGAATCTATAACATGTTTCTAGCCTAAGCAGCCAGATTCAATTCAGTGGATGACTCAGCTAAGCAAAAGGATGAGTATGTCTCAGATTTGACCAAACTTGATGAAACCTGGTGAACAAAAAATATACAAAATTCATCCATAAAAGTTAGATGAGTGTCTGGCGAGTTGCCAAGTATTTCCTGAGCTGACTTGACTTGTCCTGATTTTGGCACCAAGCCAGGCATGATTCGTGAAACTGGGCAATAACCAGACGGTCCTGTTTCTAGTCATATTGCTCACTCAATTTCCTTGACCTTGAAAATCCTCAAGGTTTTCATTAAAGAAAGAGGCTTACTGCTGCCCTGCCAAGTAGAAAATAAAACAGATACATGATAAGCACTGCTGATTGATGGGTCAACATTTGCAGAGTAGCGAGTGTAATTTTAGTAAATTAATATGATGATTTGGAAGGGAAGAACCAGAACAATTGAATCGAAAGTGAAGCACCAGCCAGTATAAAACTTCGACAAACTTGCTTCAGATTTGAATTGAAAATTGAGAGTTGTTGGTATGAGATAATCTACCGTATAGGTTGTAAGGAGTCATCTTGTTTTTCTTGAAAATAAAGGCTCTCAATCCCCAAAAAAATTGCCTTAGCGTTTGAGGAAACTCTAGATTTCAGTTTTTCCTTGACATTTGGATGAATGTTAAATTCCCTTTAGTTACATTGTGTAAACCTATGGATAGTAAATCCATATACATTTGAGCCTGTGATCTAAAGTTTGACATGAATGCAAATACTCTCTACTGTAGGAAGTCTATTGTCTTTCAAACTGCAAGTTTGAAATTTGATGTCTCCCCATGTTAATCTGAGGTGGCTTTCATTCTCAATAAATGCCCATGCGTTTTTCATCTATGACGTTCCATTTCCAAAACAAATATCCTTGTCAAGACCGATTAACGCCATCTAATTCCTGCAAGATTATCTGCCTTTATTGACAATTAGCGTTGTTTTTTCATGCCTTTATTGAGCCATTTAATTTGAGGTGAAGCATGACAACTATCTGTGGAAGGGATTCTGGTGATTGTTACTGTTATTTGCAATCATTCCGATACTAATTAGTTATCTTAGTCCTTTACATGACTTAAATTTGCTAACTCATAATACTGTTTCAAAGGTTATTTAAAGTTTATGACGATATTTTTTTTTTTGAAGGGCATTATTTTAGAGATTCAATTTGTGATAATTGTGATGTTATGGTCTATGGCTTCCCCAGGAGAATGGGAGAACTGTCTTATGCAATATTTAGGAGTTTTGTCGAATTATAACAAAGTATTCAATGGTAGATTAATCCATCTCTTAAGTACAAACTCTAATTTGATGGTCCAGAAGTAAAGATGTTGGCATAATGCCATCTAATTCCTTCAAGATTATTGGCAGAGCTTAATGATACAGAGATTGAAAATTACCGTTGTTTTTTCATGCTTTAATTGAGCCATTTAATTTGAGGTGAAGCATGACAACTATCTATGGAAGGGATTCTGGTGATTGTTTCTGTTATTTGCAATCATTCCGACACTAATTAGTTATCTAATTCCGACACTAATTAGTTATCTTAGTCCTTTACATGACTTAAATTTGCTACCTCATAATAATGTTTCAAAGGTTATTATTTTTTATTATTAGTCCCTGTCGCCTGCATGGCAGGGACTATAGTAATCGCTTTCCAGCGGTTTATTAGTTCTTGCCGGAGAATCAAATAGCGCTATTTTCCCTATTATAAAGTTTTAGAAACCGTTTTTAATTTTCTGCATTGATTTTTAGTCCCTGCCGCCTTTGAGAGCCAATGAACAATTTGGAGGTCTTATTTGGCCTCATATCGAGGCCATACCTTTCGGAACTTAGGCTAAGTGGAACGGTAAAGGCACCTTGATTGATATTTTCCTATTTCTATTCACTAATGCTAGCATTAGTTAGCACGCATAAAATGTTTGGAAAATATATCTTGTGAAATCGTATTTCTATTCACTAACTTCTATCGAAGACATGTTCCACTTGTCAGGGCACAGGTTTTGGTTGAAGCGGTCCAAGACCAGCGTCGAAACAATTAAGCTTTACACTTGTAAGCTCCCACGCAGACACTTGTAAACTCTCCGGAATACCTCTCCTGAGGCCATTGTCCAAGGCCATTGTCCAACTTCTTCAGTTATCAGCTTTGCTCGCTGGTTTCCCCACGCTTCTCCAGTTTATCTCAGTTTTCAGCTTTGCTGGCTGGTTTCCCCCACGCTTCTCCAGCAGTTTACCTTAATGGGTCTTTCAGGCTCCTTTTTTCCTTTCGGCATCATCTTCTGCGTTTCAGTCTCTTTGTTTCTTTGTCTCGGTGGTTCCTTGCTTCTGCGTTTCAGTTTCTTTGTCTCGGTGGTTCCTTGTCTCAGTGTCTCAGTAGCTGGTGGTTCGTAGAGGCACCTCGTCCAGCCGCGGGAGAAATTCATCTGTTGTATCTTCACCGTGAAAGCGAAAGCCATTTCACTATTACTTGAATGCAGGTAGAAGAGGAGAGTGCTTGATGATGGCTGCCGCTGATTCATCAAATGGAGCTACTACCCATGCTAGTTCTCAGATGGTTCCCAGGAGGAGTCCAGGCCTCCTCCAACTCCCTTGCCCTTCCGTTACTCGAAATTCTCACAGGTATAATAAAATTGTTTGTATGATAAATGCACTGGGTATTCATGCAATGTATAGTTTGTGCTTATGAAAATTCAAGGTATAGTGGGCGTCTTCCAGTTTTATGCTTAGTAGCAGACTTCCAGTTCTACCGGAGTGACTGGCGGGTTCGCTGTAACTACCTGAGGAACAGTTACAGGATTTTGATTTTTGGGTAATTGATGAACTCGATGAACTTGCTTCCCTTGCTTCTTATAATGGTCGCTATGAAGCAAAAATTCAACAACACTGCGTCTGGTTTCGGCATTTCCATGAATGTTCATGTATAGGGATTGCAGAGCCTGCCACAACTTCTGGAGCAGCTTCAGAATCCGCCTAGCCCTGCTAAAGAAAACAAAAAAATGCCACAATTTCCCTGTGCACGGGTTTATAAAAAGCCCTGCCCTTTTAATATATTATGGACAGGTTTTATAACAGCGAGAAAATTGTGATAGAATAAGTATCTTGTAATCAGAAAAACCTTTTCCTCATCCAGGGCATGGACAGAACTCTACTGGATATATAACTGCAGCAAATTATATGTCAACTTTTCCTAACAGAAGAAGAAATCTAAAGCATTAATTCAAAGGAATAAGAGAAGCCAACAATATACAAACAATTAATTATGTAGCCAGATTATAACATACCTTAGTCAAATGATCATGGCTAAAAACTGTGCCAGAGGGGTTGCTTGGATTGATAATAACCATTGCTACTGTGTTGCTGTCTGCTATTGCCTCAAGTTGAACTAGATCTACCTCAAAATCCCTTTCTGGATCTAAATCATAATGCCTTGCTTTAACGCATTTGGATGCCAGTAATGCTTCATACAGTGGAAATCCTGGTCTTGGCAGTAGAATGTTTGCACCTTCACAAGCCAAAACTGAGAGAGCCACGTCAATAGCTTGTGAACAACCACAAGTTAGGGAAACATCATCCTCAGACAGCTTATAGGGCAAACAACGAGAAAGATAATTTGCAACCACTCTCAAAGTAAAGCTATGCAGATCAGCATAACGAAGAAGGTTGATTCAGTTTAGAAATTCATAAAATTAGGAATACATAGGCCTGTGGCCTTGAATTATCATACATACACCAGGATTGCCAAGCACACAGAAACAAAAACGAAAAAAAACAGTGCGTGGGAGGAAATCGTGGAACTTGGGGCTAAGCAGACCACTTGTTGAATAAAGTCCATGGCTTACTCCGGCATTACTGCAACGTGGGTTGCATGCAGTCACGCGGTGAAGACCCACAACTTTGTATTGTTTTGTTTATTTTTATATTTTTTAATTATATAATATAGAAATCTCGGGCAAATGGCCAGGTGTAACGAGAAGGTTTCACAAGCAAAGATTAGTCAGAGGATCATGTTCCCATTAGATGGCTGCTCCTCTCCATGCGCTCCTATTTAACTGTTAAAAAATCATAACTGTGTGTTACTGTTTTGGATTGGTTTTAAAAAGTTTTTTTTTTAATTTTAATGCTTGGATGCTGCAATGGTACATATATAATCTAATGTTAAGGTAATCTCAGTGCTTTGACAATAATGTGCTTGTGTTTATTGAGTGTAGTGGGCAGGGAGCCTGGCAATTTTGAGGCCGATGATCCAAACAAATTGCTCAATGATTCGGATGGGGATATGCACAAAGAAGAGTCCAAGATGCTTGCTGCCTGGTTTTAGTTTAAAGTGGAATGTAGAGTGTTTCATATGTTATTTCGTATACTTAGATGAAATGCACCAAATAGTCACTGAAATAATGAGTTCTTATATTTTTTATAGAATAATGATACGTTGGATTCAGTGAACATAATTTTAGCACTTGGTGAAGTGTTTTTTAACAGAATCATGTCCAAACTTTTATGCATCCTATTCTTGTCGGTTGTGGGCAATTAGAGATGAATGATTAATGTGAGTAAACAAAATTGTATCAAAGCCTCATTTAAAAATATTGTTGTTGCCCCAGAATCAATGTTTACATTTAAATTATTGTTGTTGCCCAGAATCAATGTCTACATTTACAGGGTGTTAGCTTGCAAAAATACCAATATTTTAATTTTAGTTGCGTGTGTTGATAGAGTGAATCACCGAGTTTTAGACCCAATTAAGATGCCTTTGTATGTTGTCAGTTACATCAGCTATTTTAATGATTGATGGTTCTCCATTTCATGGCTCTTCCTGCTTTGTTATATCAGCTATCTTAATGATTGACGGTGCTCCATTTCATGACTCTTCCTGCTCTGTGCATTGCACATATGGCCTACTCTTCAAGCACTTTAGGTTGTAAATCGAGTTGCAGTTAACAGTATTAAGCTGGTTTGATGTTCTATATTACCCATGGGTAGCCATTAGACCATCATCTGTAGAGAGCATGAAGGCCTCTTCTATTAGAGATGAATGTTTAGAATGCAGAAATTGTGAGTAAAGTAGTTGTACCAAAGCTTCGTTTATAAATATTGTGGTTACTTGACCAGAACCAAGATCTACATTTAAGGGGTGTCAGCTTGCAAAAATATCAATATTTAAGGATCCTTCCTACAGTCTCTCACAACTTCTCGTGCAGAGAGCATGTGTTATGTCATTGACTATAATCTCAAATAATTTGCGATAACTGAGGCTTGAACAGAATATGATTTAATATAGGTGATTCAGTGGCATCATAATTTGAAATATATATATCAGGTATGAATCCGAAGGATTGCAACAATCCCTGAGATTCGTTCTTCTCTAGAGAGACTTATATTTATATAATTATAAGCATACTTATATTTCCTTAGGACTGCAATGTGCCTTAGAGAAGCTCACGTTCATAGAAGCATATTGCCAGGAACACATTCACTAAGACATTGAGTAAAGCTGGATTATCCCAAGAATTTTCTGTCTTTTACTCTCAATCTACATAAGAATGCGAGCTTTTCATAAGCATAAGCAGGTCTTTGGTTAGCTGTTCATAGTTTCCTTGTGCAGAGAATTGATAGCCCATCTGTGTACATAATTCGGATGGCTCCTCATAAGGAGCTGTAGGTTCTGTGTGCATTTATACATAAAACTGAACAACATTACCATATTCAACTAATTAAATAAAACATAAAAACTACTACATAAGGGCGTAGATTTAGAAAAAACATCATATAACTACTACCATTCATGCCAATTAACCCTGTTGGAGCAAATGTATCAAACCGAATGAGCATATGGTACATATGGGAATGGAAGGGCGAACAGAGCATCCAATAACAGGGAATAGCATGAGATTTTTTGTGCTGAATTGTAGGATCTTTTGAGCCTTTGATCATCACCCTTTCAACCAATTCCAACCCAGATGAATAAGTAGTTTCTCCATCTGCATTATAGGCAAGAAGTGAACTAACAACTTCCTCCCTCATCTCTTTCAACTCTACACCAATAACTGCGCTGTAATCGAAGAGAATCACTGACACTGAATCATCAGATACCGTCCTGAGACGAGTTCTTATGAATCTTATTATCGCCTCAAATACGCAACCAAGCCTGAAATCATGCAAAGGATAAAACATGGACATTGTTGGCCCAATATCTATACTGCCTATGCACCCCGATGCACCCCGATTTATCAATGACAAAAATGACATGATGAGGAACATTCTTGGAATGATCACAGCCAAAATGATGCCCATCATCTGTTATATAGCCCGCAGAACTGACATTCAATCCAGTTTTTTTGATAGGAGCATGCCAAAGTTTCTCGGTGCAATAAGATTTCTGAGCTCCAACGGCCCTTTTGTTAGACAGATCTTCATGTTCCTCTGATCTGCAATAGTGATTGCAGAGGCCAAACTCGTTCATGCTCCTCTGATCTGCAATAGTGATTACTGATACTATTGGTTTCAATTACCATGTTCAGTTTAAGCAATAAGGATTCATCATATTCAATAGATTACAGCTATTCAACCTTTGTTATATGCAGCTTAAGTGACTGGATTAGATCTGTACTGAGCTAATACTATGTAATATACGGGCAATGGTTTTAACTATGATCAAGCATGTAGAGTGTTGTAAGCAATGCACTAGTCATGTTCACTTGTCATGGAATTACAGCACTATTAATCCTTTAGACTCACAGATTAGGCCTAAAGGCGGGGACTAGGCTGCCTCTAGCGGCCATTCTTGTTTTTTTTAATTTCCTTTTTCAAGGGTATACTTTTAGGATTGTTTTGATAATTGTGATCATTATGGTCTTATGGCTTCCCCACGAGGCGGGGAGAACTGTCTTTATTATTTGAGGAATTTTGTCATATTGTAACAAAGCATTCAATGGTAGACTTAAACTCTAATTCCTCTAATAAAGATGTTGGTATATTAAGATGTCTCTATATCAAAGGATGGGATTTTGAACATTGACTTCCTTGAATATATGCTTTCTTACATTTGTACTTTGTTTTAGCTTTTCTTACATTTATCTTTGTTTAGCGGTTTCTTTTATGTTTTTATGAATTATACACTTCAATTATATATATATATATATATATATATATATATATATATATATATATATATATATATATATTTCTCTGCATATGGTTTCTTTCATATAATTATAATAACTTTAAGTTTTTTCTTCTATACATTATAGATTTGTTGCTAAGTCTAAGTAGGCATACATACTCTACCTCCTCACGGTTTTGAATACGTGACTTTTTCTTAAGAAGAAACATAAAGCCTTAACCATTAAGCTCACACAAACTATATAAACTTTGGGATTAGATTGCATACTGCTGCTCTTTGCATCATTTTGAATTTTAAAAAAACCAATGAAGCACAACAACCATTCCTATTATTTAGCTTTTTTTTATTGGTTTTATTATCATGTTTTATATTGCTTTTTGTTAAGCATTTTATCGGTTGTATTATTAATTTTTATTTATTATTTATTTATTTTTATGTTATGATGGTATTTTCATTTATGTTGTTGATGATTTCTTTTCACTTGCAACATACATCACGTGGAGTTAGAATTCTTTAGGCTTCAACAATAATATAATTTAGGATTGGTATGCATTGATAATGGTATGAAATTACTATGTTTTTATATGTTGCATACACTTTAAATATATATATATATATATATATATATATATATATATATATATATATGCATATAGTTTCTTTCATATAATTATAAAAATTTTAAGTTTTTTTTTTTTTTCTATACATTATAGATTTTTGATTTGGCCCACTAAGTCTATCAAGGCATACATTTTGTACCTCCTCTGCTTTTGGTTGTGACCTTTTCTTAAAAAGAAACATATGGTCTTAACCATTAGGCCCACACAAACTATATTAAACTTTGGGTTTGATTGCATACACTTTGCTCTTTGCATCATTTTGAATTTCAAAAGCGAAACACAAAAAGCACAACAACCATTCCTGAAACTATATTTATTGGTTTATTACGAGTATTTTTATCAAAGCCAATTTAAAAACATTTTTAAGGTTATTATTTAGTTTTTTTTTATTGGTTTATTATTATGTTTTATGTTGCTTTTTGTTAAACTTTTTATCGGTTATATTATTAATTTTATTTATTATTTATTTTATTTTATGTTATGATAGTATTTTTTTATTTATGTTGGTGATGATTTCTTTTCTTTTAACATACATCAAGTGGAGTTTTGGAAATCTTTTTACTTTTCAAGAATAATATAATTTAGGATTGGTATGCATTGATAATGGTAAAGAGATTCATCATGAAAAATATCCATTAAGTAATTAATTATTTGGAGATTGAGATAAAATTGAAATATTAATTAATCAATCATAAATTTAATTTAATAATATTAATATATTTATATTTGTTTTTAAAGTTAGGCAAGACTATATCTTTAACATGTATAATAGATAATCCCAATTTGAGTTGGGAATTGAACCTATGACTTCATATTAAAGAGAGTGTGACAATTTTTTTTTTTGTAAGTTTTGTAGGACTACATCTTCATCATGTCCAATATATCACTCCTATAGGGGTAGGTTATTGGGGTTATTGAACCGGTGACTTCACATCAAGGAGTGCTAGCAAGCACCCAGTCACCCTCTATCCAAGACCCTGTGGACATTAATATTTTTATATTTATATTAATTTAATTTAATAATATTTATAATTTATTATATATATATATATATATATATATATATATATATATATATTTAATAAAAATTAAAAAATATTTTAATTATTGAGATCATTTTTATTGGATATTATTTGTTTTTAAGAAAAATCATCTTTTCTCTCTTGCTAGAGGTCAAGAGTGACTAGGCAAGAGTGTGAATTGATACAATAATATTCATATTCATAGAGAAACGATCTGAGAATATATTTCATCATGTTCTTTACGATAAATTGAACATGGGTCAAAGATAATAACCATTTTATGCCGGATGCGGCTGCAGATGGGAATTAATGAGCCGAGGGCTCGCGCGCAGCCTCCAACGCTGCCCACACGCCGTGCCCACATGGCTCATGGCACTATGCCCGCTGGAGATATTAATTCGCCTCGATCGGACCAGAGAGGTAGTTATTGCATCAACGTTCTTGGGTATATGGTGCTGGTTTTGGGGAACGTCTGCAGTATGGAGGGAATGCTGCACAGTGAGAGCCATGGCGGACCTCTGAACCCGCTTGATGCTGTTTGTCCGCTCGATTGTGCCAATTCCAGCTGCAAAACGCAGACTGGACGCCGCTGCAGCATTTTCGCCTGTCTGGAGATCGTCCCGGGTGCTCATTTCTCCAACAGTCCCTTCTGCGGTGCTTCGGCCTCAACTGGAGCTACTGCAGAATTCGCTGCAGGTAATCCGTCTCTCTCTGGCCTCAATTTGCATTCCTCGGACAATTACTCCACTAGCAATTGTATCGCTGGTTATATCGCTTCTCCGTCTGGTTATATCGCTTCTCCGTCGGGTTTTATTGCTTCTCCGTCTGGTTATATTGCTTCTTCGACTGGTTATATAGCTTCTCAGACTGGTTGGCCTAACCCTGGTATCCTCCTCACTAATCCCCATACTCTGCCCTCCCTCCTTTGCAGTCCTCGCGAGCGCCACCCCTTGTTAGCCATGCCACGCCTCAGGCAGCGCATGCGCTGCAGAAGGGGCACTAGTCGAGGTCTGGCCATGGAAAATCCACCCTCCCCGCTTTCTGAGCTCAGCTCGTCCTCTGAGGATGATGCCCACACGCCCCCGCCTGCCTCTCGAGGTGGTGGAGTCAGAGGAAGAGGCCGGGGTCGACGTGCTGTGAATTATGTTCATACAGGCAGAGGGAGGGGTCGTGCTCGAGCTAGGAGTTCTAGTGACTTCCCAGGTCAGCCACCTCTCGCCTCTGAGCTTCCTGGCCCTCCTGAAACTCTGGCTCATACCAGTCAGCCTCCTTCTGACTTCCCTACCCCTCCCAGTCAGCCCATTCCCCGGGAAAGTCACATTCGAGGAGCCACAATCCGTCAAACTACTCAAAATGCCGAATTCCGTTTCCACTGCACCTCCTTCGACTCCATCATCACCGCCCTCATCTCTGTCTCGCTCCGTGAGGAAATTCCGCCTTGTGCCTCCCCTTCCCTCCCCATTGACCATCGCCCCTCTCCCCCTCCACCCACGGAGTTGCGTTCTGGAGCTGACAACAAAGATTTGCAGACTGATAGCCATGCAGGAAAGGAGGACAGTAGCGAGGAGAATGAATATGCATGCAGGATTGAAGAGGAACCAATGTCTTCTGAGCACGAGGGCTAAATCCCCTGGCTCATTCACTTCTGGTCTTTTTGAGTTTTGCTGTTTCAATTGCTCCACTGATGAGCAGTATGTTGTTTCTAGCTTTTCCATTGCTGTTTACATTTTATGTATAATCCTCTGGCCGGTTTCCCTTCTAAGGGCGGCTCAGCATATTATGCTTAATGGGTTGGTTTCCCACTGCGAGCCTTTAAAAACAATCCGAACGATCGTGTCCGATCCCGGCTACGGCCCGGCTCATGAGACGACGACAAAAGTGGTTTTGTAACGATGCTTTTTTTAAATTAATAGATTAGTCGATTTAGAAAAAAAAAATAACCATTTTATCCAACCACTCAATCCCAATTGATAATTTTAGATATTATTAATATTAGAGAAGGTGTTAGTTATTTATTTATATGATTTATAACTATTATTTATTAATTATTTATAAAAATGAAATTAATATTTATTATTAATGGAAAAATTTAAAGTTAATATTTTTATTTATATATTTATTTATAGCTCTCGGCTAAAAAGATGTCATGTCAAAGTAGACCTACAAATTAAGAGATATCGTCAAGAAATATAGGAATAAAATACAAAAATATATAAAGTAATCAACGAGTTGAAACATGAAAAGAGTAAAAGAACTAGACTCACAAATTAAAAGATAATGTCAAATTAAGAGATAGAAATAAAATAAGGAAGCATATGGGAGGGTTGAAGAAGTATATGGGAGGGCTTCAAAAAAAGAAAGCCAAAAGAATGAATCACAGAAAGGATGGGAGGGTTTAAGAATAATGCTAATTCTTACCATTTTGATTACTATAATCCCGTACCTGCGGACAAGATGGGAGGATTTAAGAATAATGCTAACTCCTACCATTTCAATTACTATAATCCCATACTCGCGACCAAGACTAAAAAAATATTAAGATGTGATAACTAAAATAGTGATGGTTGTGAAGGTTAGAGGTAAAAATTATGATTATTAATATTAGAGAATGTGTTAGTTATTTATTTATATGATTTAGAACTATTATTTATTAATTTTTTATAAAAAAAATGAAATTAATATTTATTATTAATGGAAAAATTTTAAGTTAATATTTTTATTTATATATTTATTTATAGCTCCGGGCTAAAAACATGTCATGTCAAATTAGACCCACAAATTAAGAGATAATGTCAAGAAATATAGGAATAAAATACAAAATTATATAAAGTAATCAATGAGTTGAAACATGAAAAGAGTAAAAGAACTAGACTCACAAATTAAGAGATAATGTCAAATTAAGAGATAGAAATAAAATAATAATAAATATAACTTAACTATAGTTATATAACTATTTTACTTTGTTATATAACTTAACTATGTTCCCTTTAAATTACAAATTACACTTATACATATATGGTATCAAAACAAACAAAATATATTAGTTTCTTATATATATATATATATATACACACATACATTGATGAGAATATTGTATTAAATCAAAAACCACGTTTGGATCACGGCTTATACCATCTTGGATCACAACGTGTACTACAGGGGAGTACAATGAAAATCGTTCGAGGCCAACTATAACTGTGACCTCACAACAATCTTTATTTTCAATATTTATCAACTGTTTTACTATCCTAAAGGTCACAAGGTCTTTGGAGGTGTAGATTTTCCAAAAGATCTATAAATACAATTTTTTTTGATATTGCATATCATACCCACTATTAAGGCATAATAGTCGCGAGGGAAGGAATACCATTTCTAATTAGGACTTTGGTGTTAATGTTTACAACTTTGTTGGCGAGATCAAACCATCACATTGTGACATTAGCGAATGTTCATCAATCATGACCAACAAAGACAACCCAAGTTACCCATGGTAAATTTCACATATTCCTTGCGACATAACCCAACCCTTCATGAATGTTACAATGTGGCATAACTAATGAAGAACATAACATTTCCTTAGTACTCCAACCAACATGAATATCACTGCATAATGACTATTCAAGGGCATTTTGCTCAAACATAGTGCTTAATGAATGGACTAATGTTAAAACTTGTAATGGGTATTGTAATGTAATGTTACTATAGATGAATGTAGCAGTTTTATAAAACACAACAAAGATGAATTTCACAAAGCAACATAATCATATGAGAAAATTACAATCCAACATAACCTTTGATGAATGTTGCGTTGCAATGAACATACTTAATGTCACAACCAACATAATTATCAATGAATATTGCAACGTGTCAACATTCAACCATATTTAACCATAGTCAGCCATGTCATATTGAACCATTACAAAAAAAAAAAACCATGGTGATAAACATCACTATATGAAAAGCCTTTGAGGGATTTTACAAACTAACTAACCCTCGAGGAACAAAACATTGAGAAATAACCATTGAAGAGCATAATGGTCCGACATAAATAAACTGAGATATATGTCACAACGTGTTGCAAAACATTCACTAATGTCACAATGTGATGAACATAACCCATTGTTAGAACATTCCCAACATTGCTTTGTGACGAACATAAATGTTGCAATGTGCCCAAGATAAGTACAATATCATATCTAATGAACATATATGGACATTACATTTGAACATAATCCTTCACCAATGTCACATTTAAACATGTTCCTTGATAAACATCACATTATGATGCATCCAACATAACCTTCTGTCATAATGTGATGAACATATCCTGACATTCCATTTGAATCATAACTCTTCCCCAACATCACGCTATGATGCAATCCAACATAACATAATGCCACATTGTGATGAACATATCTTGATCTCACACTATGACATGCATAATCACAAAAAATAATGTGGCGAACATAGCCTGACATTGTATGAGATGAACATTGATGGCCATAAATTGATGTCATACTTGACGAACAAAGTTTGATGTCACAATGTGACTATTGTAACTTAACCTTGCAATGTGACAAACATAACTTGACATCATAATATGCTGAACAAAAATCGACATCATAATATATTAAACAAAACCTAACATCGTAATGTGATGAAGATATTTTGATGTCATAATTGAACATAACTCTTCACCAATGTCGATGCCATCCAAAAAATAAACTACAATCAACTGTGGTCAGCCATGTTCCAACATAGTCAATTGTGGCCCTCCATGGTCAACCATAGGCAAACACGATAACCCATGGTCGACCATAGCCAACCATGGTCATACATGGTTGATTGAGATAAATCATGATCATCCTAGGTCAACATGGTATTCCATAGTTCGCTAAGGTCTACCTTGGTCAACCATTCTTAACCATAGTCAACATGGTCAGCCATACGCGTTCATGGGAAACATGGTTCCCATTGTCAAACATTGTTAACCATGGTCAACCATTTTCAATTTTAGTGTTTCATGGGTTGCCATCATCAACCATGGTCAAATGTGGTCATACATAGTCTACCCGGTCAACCATATTCAACTAAAACCATTCATGGGGTACCATAGGCAACCGTGGTCATGTGTAGTCTATATGGCTAAACATGGTCAACCATAATCAATGTGGTCGCCAATAGTCAAAGATGACCACTATTGGTCAACTGTAATAAACCATGTTCATACATAGTTAATCATGGTTTCCCATGGTCTTCCATAGTTGACCATGGTCTACCGTGATCAACTATAGGAAACCTTGGTCAATCATAGTCAACCACAACTAATCATGGCTAACATGGGTAAGATGGTTAACCATAGTTAACCAAAGGTAACATTCGACAATTGTGGTCAACCATGGAAAACCTTAGCTATCCATAGTCAACCGTTGTCAATCATGGTTAACATGGATGAGATGGTTCACCATAGTTAACTAGACAACCTTGGGAAACAATAGTTATGATGGGTAAGATGCTCAACCATGGTCTATCCTAGTCAACTATAGATAAATGTAGATAACCATGGTAAACAATATACAAATATGGTCAACCATGGTTATCCATAGTCGACCATAGTTAATCTTGATCAACTATAGTTAACCATAGTTAATGTGGTCAACCATAATCAACCATTGTCAATTTTTGTCAACCATGGTCAACCTACTAGCTTTAACAACTAACACCATATACAATCAAACTTATATGAAGCAAGAGATGCAAGGAGTTTATGCTCAAGAAACTTTTGAAGGGGAAATTATATTAAATTAAACCATTTATGTGTGTGTTTTAATTATAGAATTGGTCCCTTTATATAACAATTGGTGACCATAGTAGATATGTCATAATTATATGTTTAATTTAAACATATACATAACTATATCAACAATAATCTCTCCATGAATCTCTCAAGTGATTTTCATTCATAATTTCTCTTTTGATTCTTTTGTAGACTTCTATGCTTTGTACACTATTACAAATCCATTATATATAATATAGACATTGTTCATAATTTACAAAAATTTAATACTTCATATTCTCCTTTAATGAGTGCTTATGATCTTAATATGTAATCATCAATATGTCTCTACAACTATCATTTGGATTAGTCCCAATTTTGTTTTTAATAATATTTTCCTTCAATGCTTTTTGTCTTCGTCTATTGTTTTATGGAATCTTCATCTTTTGTTTTTTGTTATCTTTGGTCTTATCTTCTAGAATATTTGGTCTTCTTAATTCTTCATCCTCAATTTTCATCAATTGTACTTGGAAAAGACAAACATCATGTTTGTTGAATTCCATATGAAAAAGTTATCATCCATAGGAATACTTTGGTTGCTAACCGTTGTACTTGTTGGTTCTCTAGGAAAATTTTTCTTATACATGGTTCAACAATACGACTTCAATTGCTAAAATTTTCACTCAACTTGCGTCATCATCAATCATCATCTTGAATTTTCTTTGACTGACTTGTAACCACACTGGTTTTTTAGGGTTACCCTCAACCATCACATTATTAGTCAAGTGGTTTAGGCATACTGTGAACTATCAAGTGGTTTCGACTAACCAAAAATCATACATTACATCAAGTTATGGGGATACACTTGCCTCATCAAGGCTTATATCAACATTTGACTTAGTGTATATAATTTCAAATTTTCATTTTAGGATAATCTATTATAACATTGGACCAAGACATTTTTTTTCCATCATTCCAAAATATTATTCAAGAAGGATCATTTCTTGGGAATGCCATTTTTCATGGATTCGTTGCTTTTGCATAACATTTTTTTTGAATAAATGGTAGCCATTATTATTATCTTGCTTATTTTTTCTTTCCACATTTCCAATGTCTTTCTTTCTTCTCTTGATTTTGTTACATTATTCATCTCCCTTTACACTTCTCTTCAATCGCTTCATTATTTTTGCTTTCTCTTCTTCAAGCCTTTTCACTTTCCTTGCCTTTTTCTTCATTTGTTCATACTAAGGAGTTCATCTTCTTAAAATTTCATCTTTGCTTGTAGTTTTCTCTATTATTTTCTTGTATGATATAGTTTACATTATCTTCTCTCTTCATCAATATTATTCTTTTCGTTGTCATCTTCTTTCATCCATAACTACAATTTTTTTTATTCATTTCAAATAACATGCACACAAAGAACATGTTTCTTGTTAATAGTGACATCTCCATCCAACAAGACACCTATGAAACTAGACTGAGAGAGCGTGGGAGAAAAGTTGTAGAATACGACCTAGGTTTTCATCCTGGTCTTTGCCATGGAAGTGTCGGGAGGGGGTTCTAGCGTCCCCTACTTTAGTGCAGTGGTTGCTGGAAAGGGGAAGGAGCAAGAGGCCTCCCTCACCAAGTTCACCAACTTCAAAACTTTTAAGAAGTCTCCAGCCAATCACTCAGGTGAGGGAGGGGCAGGAAAGGGAGAAAACCATCAACCAACCAACCAATCTGCAGGCTCTAGTGGAAAGCCCCAGCTCAGGCATAAGGAGTCAATCCCTGCAAACCCAATGCCAAGAAAATACTGACCCTAGAAATAGAAGAACCTCTAGCGGCCTACAAGGAATACATGTCGGAGCATGCGATCATCTGCAAATTCATGGGCTTCTGGCCTGTAGAGAAAGATCTAAATTGGTGGATACAAGTGAATTTTCACCCTAATGGAGGAATCAAGCTCCATATTGGCTCCCAGGGCTTCTTTACAGTTATATTTTATCTGCTGGAAGAAAAATACCACATCTTTGAAGGAGGACTTCATAAGAGTACCAGTCTAGATTCGGCTCTACTCCCTGCCCACTAACTATTGGTCTCCCTCTGTCCTCAAAGGGATTAGAGACAAGCTAGGTGAATACATCAAGATGTCAGAAGGAACCTAAGTAGTGAACTATGTTTCTTGTGCTCGCATATATGTCTACATGGATGTCTTCGAGGCTCTCCCGAAGGCCATAAAACTTGATTTCAAGGATGAAATGTGGCTCTAGAGCATAGAATACGAACATAATCCTTTCATACTCCACAAATTCCATGAGCACGAGCATATTTTCTGTGACTATCCACATAATGCCTCACAGACAATCATATCTCTAGCTTAGTAGAAGGCAGACGAGCAGGGCTTCACAAGGGTAGCCTCCAGGAACAAGAATAATTGAAAGCCACAAGGAAAACAAGCCGAGACAAGAAGAAAAAGTTCAAAATACTGGGTGAAGATCAAGATCAAGATAAATAAGACAATGAAATAGAAAGAGGCACAAGCGGGAAAACACCCCTCCCTCAAAGGGACAAGGAAAAAGAAACAACCCCTTAGCCATCCCAAGTGTAATCGAGCAAGGAACCAAAGACATCCAAATGGATCAAGAAAGAAAAATGATCTAGCAGAGGAAGAGGTGACTGAAGAAGTCTTGGGGGACATGGACCTCAAAAAAATCATTGAAGTTTGGGAAAAGAGAGGACTGGGAGCCATCCCGGAGGAGTACCTTCAAAAGATAGAGGAAGCGTACCTTTATCAAGAGGAGCTTAAGCAAGCAATGACCAAAATTCAATACAAGGACCCTAACAATATCGACATCAAATCCAACATCCCAAAAATAAATACAATCCCAAAGGAGCAGGAAGAAAGTGAGGCAATAAACCCACCAGTCAAATCCTATAGGGGCTTGGAGCAAGGTTGATCAACAAAGGAAAGGTAAAGGCCCTGATATTAAATCACAAACCTCCCTAATGAAGTTGATCTCATGGAATATTTGAGTTCTAAATGGACCCTCAAAAAGAAGACTTCTCAAGAATAAGATAATGGAAATTAAATGACAAATAATGTTCATTCAAGAAACAAAGGTGGGTTAGAGGCAATCCCTTCCATTCAAAAGTAATTATGGAAGGGCTATGAAAGTATTGAACACCGTTAGAGGCACAAAAAGAGGGAAGTTAATAATATGGAATGAAAATATGATGGATCTCAAAACATCTATAGCTACTCCCAACATCCTGAAAATATTCTTTCAACTAATAAGAACTCCAGAAACATTATGTTTTAACAATTTCTATGACCCACATAGAGATGAAGAAAAGATTAGCTGGACACCCTGAAGAAAATTCATGAAGCCTTGCCAAGCTCCCACAGAATCCTCAGAGGATACTTCAACATGATCCTCAATCTTTCTGAGAAAAAAGGGGGCCTAAGAAGATTGGACATAGATGTAGAAGCTTTCAGAGAAGAAATAGACCAAATGGAGATGGCGGATGTGGAAACTCACAATGACATCTTCACCTGGAATAACAAAAGAGGAGGGGAAAGACAAATTTCATCCCACTTGAAATAATATATAATATTGGAATCCATACTCCTAAGCACTCCGGAAATAGAAGGAAGAATACTCTCATATATGGACTCAGATCATTGGCCAATTTTTCTGGAGATTCAACTTCTAGGTACTCCCAAGAACAAACCCTTCAGGTAAGAAGCCTTCTGGATGGATCACCTAGAATTTCAATAAAAAATGAAGGAATGGCAGACAGAGGAACTTCCCATGAAAGGTTACCAAATGTTCCGTTTCCAACAAAAACTCAAGCACATCAAACCTCGAATCAGGAAATGGAACAAGGAGGTATTTGGAGATATCCTCAAGGAAAAAATAGACCTCGAAAAGCAGATGGAAGAGCTCCAAAAAAACATCATCCTTAATGGAACCTCATACTAGTTGAAGCAAATGGAACATGAATTGAAACACAAGTGGGAAACAAGAGCCAAACATGAAGATAAATTATGGCAGCAAAAATCTAGGGTCCAATGGCTAAAATGTGGGAAACACAACACCAAATTCCTCCACAAATCCATGATCCAACACAAAAAGGCGAACACGATCATTTCCCTAAAGAAAAATAATGGAGAGGTGATAATATCCCATGAGGAAATTTCAATAGAGCTCAATTCATTCTTTAGGAACCTCTTAATAGAGCCCCCATGGACAAGACCCCAAAAATTCAGAAAATCATTCAGAACATTTCCACAATTTTGACTGATGATCATAACATTGTGCTGCTTAAAGAAAGCACTAAGGAAGACATGGAAAAATCCATCATGTCAATGCCCTCTGGTAAAGCCCTGGGCTTGATGGCTTCACCACAAACTTATTCAAAGCTTACTCGCTAATAATAAAAGGAGAAGTCCATGCCATAGTGGATGATTCAAGATGAGCCAAGATAGTGCTAGGTTCCCTCAATACTACCTTTCTAACTCTCATTTCCAAGAAATAAGGAGCAAACACTCTAGAAAGGTATCTCCCTATAACACTCTGAAATGTCATTTATAAGATCATTTCAAAGGTTATAGCTAATAGACTCAAACCCTTGCTTCCTCTCCTTGTCTCTCCAAGTCGATCTGGTTATGTTGAAAGGAGGCAAATTTTGGACAGTATAATCTTATCCCATGTGACCGTAAAGTCTCTCAAAATTTCCAAAAAACTCGGAACATTGATGCAACTTGACGTGTCAAAAGAATTTAACAATATCAGCTGCAAATACATGAGGGAGAATTAGGGGAATTTTGAGGTATAAAATGGGCCTCCTAAGGAAATTATAAAATAATAGTGGAAATAATAAAATAATATTATATTACATCATCAAATTTTAGAGAGAAAAAAGAAAAAAAAACTGATTTTCGACTCGTATTTTCAATTTATCTCCCTATGGGTTTCCTCAAATTTCGAGCGGGAACACTCGTTGGATGAAAAATTTGATTCCTCATCTAAAGAGTACCCATGTTGCATACTTTCGATGGACCCTGCTATAAGAAAAATGATAAATAAATGACGTGATGGCAATCACGTTTTTTCAAGTATTTCTTATTTTTTTGTGTAGCAGGGTCCATCGAAAGTATGCAACATGGGTACTCCTTGGATGAGGAATTAATTTTTTCATCCAATGAGTGCTCCCGCTCAAAATTTGAGTAAAAACTTAGGGGAATAAGTTGAAAAAGTAGTTTTATTATTTTATTAATTTTTAATCTTTTTACCTTTTTACCCCAAAAATGGTGAATCATCCCCCATGGTTGACATCATCATCTTTAATCTTATTGGTTCTAATAAATTTTATTTTTCTTGTACATTTTTCTTAGGAGGCCCATTTTAGACCTCAAAAGTTCTCTAATGGTGCTCAAGGCCTTTGGATTCCACAAGGAGTAGATTGACTGGATTATGGCCCTAATAACCTAAGCCTTCTTCTCCATCCTTCTCAAAAAATCCCTTGCCCAACCCTTCTCTCCCTCTCGATGGATTAGACAGGGAGATCCCTTATCCCCCTTTTTATTCATTCTTATGGCAGAGGATTTGGAAAGAACCATTTCAATATCCAGGGACAATAATCAACTAACTGGCCTGAAAATTCATTACACCTCATCAACCTCTACCCATAAATAGTTTGTGTATGATACCGTTATTATGGACATCCCCATACTCTATAAGGCTATAACTCTTAAGAAAATTCTCAATATATTTTCCGAATCCTCTAGCACCTCAATCAATTTACAGAAATCTAAAAACTTCTTTTTCAATACCCCTCCCCCTATTTAAAGAAACATAACTAGGATCCTGAGTTTCCAAAATTGGCCCCTTCCTTGTAAGTATTTGGGAGTTCCTCTCATAGAAAAATTCCTTAGAAAATCCACTTGGAAATACCTCCTCTCCAAGCTCCAAAAAAAACTGAGTAATTGGACCTTCCAATCCCTCAATCTGGCTAGAAGGCTGGTACGTGTCAAATCCATATTGCAGGCAATACCCCTATACTTGTTCTAAGATTTGACCGCTCCAAAAATGGTTATAAACGACATTCACAACATTCAAAGGAAATTCCTCTAGAGAGGCTCCGAGGAAAAATGAAAATGGGCTCTGGTCGGCTGGGATAAATTCTGGAGGCCTAAATTTGTTGGAGGTTTGGGCGTAAGGGACCCAGAAGTCATAGGAAACACTCTTGGAGTTAAGAATTGGTGGAAACGGCTAGATTATCCCACAACCCCCTGGGAAAGACTCTTGAAAGTGAAATACACCCCTAATCAGTAGTATAAGTATCTCATTCACCTGGTAGGCCTTATCAAGGGCTCAACCATTTGGAATCAGGATTGAAAAAAAAATGGATAATCCAAAAAAACAACTTCTGGGAGGTACACAATGGAAAAAATTCTTTTTTTTTGGAGGATACCTGGCAACAAATCCCAAAATTGAATGAAGAGGCCTATGCTCCCCTGTAGGAGATAATGCAGGACAAAGGGAAAACTTCAGTATCCCATTCCTGGAAACACACCCCTCAAGAAATTAAATGGAGATCATGGATCGATGATCATGAATGACAACCTATCAAAGAAACTTTGATTGGGAGGCTTTCTGGAAGCACCTATAATATCGCTAAATCCCCCTAGATAAGGATGAAAAAATTAAGATGGGGCAATAAATCAATGTTGAAAAATGTGTAACTAGGTTCGATATTCATAAATATGAAATGTACTTTTGATTCTTGCAAATTATAAAATGAAATAAAATTATTATTATTATTTTTGGAGCAAGGGTTTCATGCTTAAGGTATTTTATTTTATTGGTCAAGCACACATTGAGTGCTTCTAGGGTTTGTCCTAGATCAAGAACCAAAAAGAGTCACTGTCATATGTTGAATACCCCTTCAGGAACATTATAACTTGTAAAGAAAATTATTTTTGTCCTTAAAAGTGTCAAAATACCCTCCAAGATCAAGTTGGCCTGGCAGCTGGCAAGTCGGCCTAATTTGAGGAGCCACGTCCACATTTGAGAAGCCTATATAATGGAGGCAAATTGACCTCCTTGAAGCACATCCATCTCACTCATCCAAGTGAAGGAATAATAGGAAGAAGGTAGCGAATAAGGAAGATGACGGAGAAAACTTGGTTTTGGGATGTTTCTCTCTCACACGTGCGAAGGAAATCCAGGGTTTCTGCATCAGATCTAGGGTTTTCGTCTACAAGTTCGAACTTGAAGAAGAGAAGGAAAGAAGATCAAGAAAAGGTCACAAGAAGCCATCCTCAAGCTCTAGAAGTCATAGAAATCCAAGTGAAGGTCTAAGGAAGTCTTGGAAAGCTAAAATAATCTCACACGTGTGGCAAAAACAATTGTAGGAGGGCCGAAAATTTCAGCTCTGCAGTGGAGGCTGAAATTCTGCAACTGGAGGTTGAAGTTGTGGTATTGGAAGATATTTAACTAGGTTTGAATTGGAAAAGGAAATCACAACATCCAGAAAGGTTGGAATCGGACTTGGAGGTATTGGTCTTGGTCTAATAGTCTTGGAATTCGTCAATTGAAGAATCTATAAGGAAGAGAAGAGATTTGTAGGTTTTCCTCTCAAGTGAAGAGGTTTTGGCCCTGGCTTGAAACCTATATTCTATTTTCTTATGCTTCTTGTTTTTGGTAGCTGTTTAATGATACAAAATCATAATAATAATAAGAGAAGCTAATAAGTAAGATGAGTACACAAGCAATTATAAAATAAGATAAATCACTCTAATCATTTCCCCATATATTTCTCAACATGGATTAGATATAAGGTTGGCTAAGGGAATCATCACAATCTGTGACTACATTGAAGAAGTTTCTCAAGAAGTGTTCAAAGGTAGAAAGCCATCTCAAGAAAGGCATGGAAGAAGTATGGAGTCTCCTATTTACTCCAAAGAGGGAAGTGACCGAGACAAAAGACGAAGGACTCTTCTCAACACTCACAGGAACATTTCAAGATGAGAGAATTTGGGTGATCAACAATGGATAATTAATGCATAAAAATGGTCATCACAAGCAACTGAAGACACTATCAAAAGGAAAGTCTTATTACCCCATAGAACTTGGAGATAATAAGAGCTATCATGTGCATGGAATTGGACCAACCTCGATAGAGCTAGAGAATGGAGGTAATATTCATCTCAACAACATCCTATTTGTTTCAGGTTTGCATAAGAACTTACTACCAATTTCAATTTTATAAGATAAAGGTGATGGGCTAAAAATCAAGCATAGAAACTGCTATAGTAATTGTTATTCATGAAGGAAGACTTTACAGGTTGTTATCTCCTCTTGCTCAAGCTTTAGTTCACATTGAAATCAGCCCATGTGAACTTTGGCATAGAAGATTCGGTCATATCCATTTCAAAAATACTTCCAACCCAAAACTCAATAGTAGGTGGAATCCCCGAACTGAAAGAATATCACAAAGGAGTTTACAAGGGTTGTGCATTGGGTAAGAACACCAAGAGACCATTTGGAAGCATTGCTTCACAGTCAAAAGAAATCTTAGATCTAATTCATTATGATGTATCCCATGAATCCTAAATCACTTTTAGGTCATCTATATTATGTCACATTTATATATGATCATTCAAGGAAAACTTGGGTTTACTTAATGAAATCTAAAGATGAAGTATTAACCAAATTTCAAGAATTCAAAGCTGAAGTAGAGAACCTTACAGAAAGAAGAATCAAGATATTAAGATCTGATAATGGAGGAGAATATATATCTAAGGAAATCATCTCTTTCTAAAACGATTTTGAGATTAAGAGGGATACTATAGTCGCATATAATACCAAACAAAATGGAGTTGTAGAACGAAAGAACCGATCCATTGAAGAAAGTGTAAAATAAATGATACATGATCAAGATTTACCGAAATTTCTGTAGGGTGAAGAGACAAATACAACTGTATACATACAAAATTGAAGTCCCCACAGGTCATTATATAATAGAACTCTCGAATAAGTGTTCACTCGGAAGAAAAAAACCCTGAATCATCTCCGAATTTTTGGTTGTCTTGTCTATATTCACATACCAAAGGACAAGAGAAAGAAGTTGGGTCCACCAGGCATGAAGGGAACATTTGTTGGTTACAATAACTCTTCTAATGCTTATAAGATCTACATAAAAGAAGGACACTGGATAAAAGTAACTCGAGATGTGATATTTAATGAAAGTATTGCATTCAAATCAAAGGATCTCCCTATGGACTTTGATGATGAATAACTTCCGGTATTCAAAGAAGAAGTTACTAGGGAAGAAGAAGAATCAAACCATGAAGATGAAGGTCCCCGTGAACCTATACAAACTACGATAATCCCTGAAAATAGAAAAATACCTAACTGGTTAAAGTATACACTACCAGATGTAGAAGGGCATGGGGAAACTCAAGGTACATTGAAGGAAATCAAGAAGCCCAAAAAATATTCTGGATATGAAACCTAAGTGAAAAAACAAATATAAGCAGTGCCATCCACTTTTGAGGAAGCTGTCAATCACCAATAAGGATCCCATGAATGAAGAATATCAATCTATAATGAAGAATGGAGTTTGGGAGATTGTACCTAGGCATGGAGACAAATCTATGGTAACTTCCAAGTGGATCTACAAGATCAAACATGCGACAGAAAGAAGCATTGATAAATATAAGGCAATATTTGTGGCTAGCATTAGAGAAATTTTAACCTAAAAGCGCCCATTAAATTTTCACGTAATTTCCATGTCATAATATCTAAAACAATCAAAATCCTTTAAATTTAAAAGAGGTACATGTAAATATTTTGGAGGGAAAATAAGAAAAACTACTTTTTTAAGTGCGTTTTTGGTTTATATCCTTATAGGTTTATTCAAATTTCAAGTGTAGACACTTGTTGGATGCAAAATTAAATTTCGGATCCAATGAGTACCCATTATGCATACTTTTGAGAAGACTCACATTGATAAAAATTGCAGATACATTAAAAAAAACATGTTTAACATTCTTTTTCAATGTAACTGCAATTTTTATCATTGTAGGTCTTCTCAAAAGTATGCATAATGGGTATTCGTTGGATGAAAAATTTAATTCCACATCCAATGAGTGTCTACACTTGAAATTTGAGTAAAAATTTAAGTGGATAAACCAAAATACAATTAAAAAATTAGTTTTATTCTTTTCCCTCCGAAATTCGTAACTATTATTTTATTATTTTAACTATTATTTTATGATTTTTCCATACGAGGCCACTTTTAGGGTGAAATATCCTCTAATGGGGATTCTCTCGACAAGAAGGCATCAACTATGAAGATACATTTTCTCCAATAGCAAGGTATACTCCTATTCTCTCGTTGGTCTCTTTGGCAATATCGATGGGATGGAACATCCACCAAATTGATGTCAAGATTGCATTCTTGTGTAGAAATTATTAATACAATTATGTATTTCAAGATTCCCCTGATCTAACAATAATATGCCATTGTTAAATACATAATCATTCTACTTAAATCTTTGCGAAAAATTTAATTGCCAATTGGAAACACATGAAGAAAAATCAATCACACATAACACAGATGTTTTTACTGGGAAAGCATAAAGCTAAAAAACCCACTATCATATATTATGTATATCATGGATCATGAAACAATATCATACAAAACTCTACTCCAATAGTTCTCAGTTCAATATACAATCGTCTCACACTGTCATACAAAAATTGGCATAAACATGCACCAATTTATTGCCTCTTGACATCCTGCCTCCATTGCACAATCCCTGCTGATGAAGTTCCTTGAATGAATTCGATCTTGCGTTGCCTTGACTGCGCAATCCTCATTGGCATATCCAATGTGTGTTTGGCTGCACTTGTGCACCCACTATAGTCACAACTGATAGTCAAACAGACCCTTTCACCTATCTCTCAATTGGGTCTCCAATGGATATGACATGCATGTAGTTAACAGTAGTATTTATTCAGTTGCATGTGAGACCACTGCTTGTGAATTAATTAAATAATTAATTCACTGATCTCTCACTAATGTATATTTAGTTACAACTAGCACAATTGAGTTTAATTCAGTTAACTGAGTTAAAATAAATAAAAACTCACATAACTACACATCCAACTCTGTTACAACTTTGTATCACTCAATTACAACGAAGCCCACTCTGCATGTCCCACCAACCAACCTTAGAAATCGTGATTCCTTCAGTCAAGTAGTTTTTCACATTAGTTAACTGAAATCAAGTGCTTCAAGAGAATAGATTATTATTTATTGTCTAATTAATATTAAGGGCTAATAATAATTGACATGCGATCTATAAATAGACTTCGCCCATGCATCTAAAAATAGAATCTCATCTATAAATAGAATTTTCTCAACCATCTATAAATAGACCCCCACTATAAATATAATATGCTCAACATTCTAAAAATAGACATACACCTAAAAATAGCCTGCGGGCCCCACCTAGTGTAGGTGCTTAATTTTTACTAGGATATTCATTTTGTTGAATCTCAACACTCCCTCTCAACAAGAAAGGGATTATCCTTCACCCTGATCCTGTCTCTATGGTGTTCGAATTTGCTCTTGGTGAGCGCCTTTGTCAGAATATCTGCATCCTGATCTTATGTAGGAATGTATTGAAGCAACATGATCTTCCGCTGCACACAATCTCTAATATGATGATACCGAATATATATATACTTAGATCTATCATGAAACACATGATTAATCGAGAGTTTAATGCAAATCTAATTATCACAATGAATCACTATAGGATCTAAATGAGAATCGAACAAACCGACTAGGATCTTCCTCATCCAAATAGCCTCACATGCAGCTTGACTTGCTGCCATGTTTTCTGCTTCCGATGAACTAAATGCCACGGATCTCTGTTTGCTGCTGTACTAAGAAAAAACTGTAGATCCGATATTGAAAACCACTCCCGATGTGCTCTTTCTGTCCGTTGGGCTACCTGCCCAATCTGCATCCATGAAGCCATGCAACTTCACCTCATCCGTCTATCTGTACCATAAGCCATACTCAGATGTTCCCCTGAGATATCTCAGAACATGTTTGCCCACCTTCCGAAATAGCTTGGTAGGCTTAACCATCGCTTGACTAATCTGGTTCACCGCATAACATATGTCTGGTCTTGTATTAACTAAATAAATGAGCGAACCCACCAACTGTCGATAGATAGTAGCATCCACTACCTCTCCAGATGTAGCTTCCTCTTTCCTCTAGTTTCCTGGAAGAGGAGTATCCATGGGTTTGCAGCCCTCCATGTGAAACTTATCGAGTATCTCAATTGCATACTTGCCTTGAGATACAAATAGTTCACCTTCTCGCTGCCATATTTCCAATCCAAGGAAATAGTGAAGGAGGCCCATATCCTTCATCTCAAAATCCTTTTCAAGGTCCTTCTTGTATGAGTGTATCAACTTCTCATCACCAGTCAGTATTAAATCATCAACTTAAAGAACAATGATAAAAAACTTACCCTCCACCACAATCTGGAATAGGGTTGCATCTGCCTCACTCTTGGTGAAGCCAAGTCCAGTGAAATAGCTGTCGATTCGAGTGTACCAAGAACGAGGTGCTTGCTTCAACCCATACAACGCTCTTTTGAATCTGCACATGCGACTCACTGCTGAATATCTCAAATCCTTCAGGCTGCTCAATTTTCACTTTTTCCTCAATGATCCCATTAAGGAATGCAATCTTCACATCCATATGATGAATGTGCCAACCCATTTGCGCTGAGAAAGAAAGGATGGTCCTTATGGAAGAATACCATGTGATAGGTGCAAAGGTTTCTTCATAATCAATCCCCTCGATCTTTGAGAAGCCCCGGGCCACAAATGTTGCCTTATACTTCTCAACACTCCCATCAGCAGCTTGCTTTACCTTGTAGATCCATCTTGAACCTACCACTGATTTATTAACTGGCCTTGGAACAATTTCCCAAGCACTGTTTCTGACAATGGAGTCATACTCCTCCACCATTGCATCTACCCATGTGGGCTCTTGCAATATTTCCTGAAAGGAATATGGTTCAATCACAATACATTTTCTCATGAGAGCCATGTATCTAGTGAATCGGTCAAGAGCCTGTCTCTGTTTGCGATGTGAAGTAGGGACTCCTACATTCTGTGCCGCATCAAGCTTCCGCCTCTCAGCTTCTGTGGTACGCCTTCTGCCAGTTCTGATGTTTGGCTCTGCGTGAGTGGACTCCTCCACTCCATGAACCTCCTCCCTTGGCTGATCCACATATGGAGACTCATCTTTGGGAACAAGCAGTTCCTCCTCTGCATGCAAGTCTAGCTCCCTCTCAAGCAACAACTTCATGGCTTTCTCCTCGTTGAATTTTATATCCCGTCGCACCACAGTCATTCGATTGTTTGGAAAATACACACGATAATTATGGGGTGTTTTGTGTACCCCACAAATATCCCAACTTCAGCAGTCAGCTTCAGCTTCTTCTTGGCATTATTGGTCACATGCACATAAATAGATGAGACAAAAATATTAAAGTGAGAAACATCCAGTTTCTTACCAGTAAAATCTTCTTTAGGTGCACTCATGCCAAGTACTCTATGAGGAAAACGATTGTGCACATAAACCACAGTGTTGCATGCTTCTGCCCACAAGTGCATTTGTAGGCCCTAATCATGCATCATAGCTCGTGCCGCACTCATTATCATTCTGTTCTTCCTCTCCGCAACCCCATTCTGCTGTGGGTTATGAGGTGCTATGAGTTCTCTTCAAATTCCTTCTTTGTGATGGAAGTCTTTGAATTCGTTCGAGATATATTCACCACCATTATCACTCCGCAGAGCCTTCACTTACTTCCCCGACTCTTTCTCCACCAATGATTTAAACTCATAGAACTTTGATAATGTTTGATCCTTCTTCTACATGAAGAAGATCCAGCATCTACGAGAATATTCATAAAAAAAAATAACATAATACCTATGTTTTGTTGTTGAAGTAATCGAGAATGGCCCACACACGTTTGTGTGAACTCTCTCCAGGATCACCGAAGCATAGTTCTCCTTTTCATGAAAGGTTGTCTTCACAGACTTACCCATATTACATCCCTTGCACGAATCTATCTGCGCAAGTGTACCCTTGGGAAGACCAATAGATTTCTACTGCAAAATTTTCAGGGCGCCATGGTGAAGATGGCCCAATCACCTGTGTCATAATTCACCCTCATCTCGACTCACCATTTTTTATTCTTTGCCCACCATTGCAACACAACCATCTACCTACATCTTGTAGAAATTCTTGACTCGAATCCCTATCCTCTTGGTTTGACCCATTGTTTTATGTCGCAAGAAATATTTTCCATCACTGAAAACAACGTCATAACCTCTGTCCTCCAACATCGCGACTGAGACCAAGTTTTTCTTCAGACCTAGAACATGCATAACATATTTCAATAGAAATGGTTTACCTAACTCCCTCTCAAAGGTAATGGTACCAATGCCAGTCGCACTGTATCGTCCATCATCGCCCATCTCTATATGCATTTGGAGATCTTTCTCCTCCAAGTCACTGAAAATCTCCTTATCTCCCATCATGTGGAAGGAAGCACCACTATCAATATACCACACCAATCGCATTGTGCTTGAAACCAAGTATGCGATCAAAGAAAAATCAAGTTCAAATTGCAAGGCAAGGGCCTCACCAGCGGCAGCTCCAACAACCTTCTTATTCTTCTTTTTCTGTGGGCAGTTAGTGGCGAGATGCCCATGTTCGTGACAATGAAAACACTTCACCTTGGATAAATACAACTTCTTCCCTTTAACCTTATATTTTGTGTGGAATTTCTTCCCCTTCCGTTTCCTTGCTTTGGTAGCCAAAGCACAATCCTCTTCATCATCATGCTTTGATGAAGAGCCATCAGTGGTGTTCCGCCTGAACTGCTCCTGCACTAGATCTTACCACAGTTGTTCCCAATCTGGAAGTTTTTCCCATCCTTTGACAGAGTCTTGATAACTATGCCAACTCTTAGGAAGTCCCAAGAGAGCCAAAATCACCAAATCATCATCAATAATCGTGATTCCCACACTCCCTATTTCATCCCGACATTGGACAAACTTTGTGAGATACTTTGGAATACTGTCACCCTTCTCCATCTTGATTTTTTTGAGTTTATCCTTCAGCGCCAATTTCCTATGGTCGCTGCTGCTTTGGAAAAGATCCATCAAAGCCTTCCACATTGAAAATGGAGTGGCTTTCCCATGAAGGCTTGAGACAATATGGTCTCTCACACCTTCCAATATAATCCTTCTCATCTTCGCTACTTTCTGTTGCCAGACGTCTGTTGGGATGCTATTTTGTCATTATTATTATCACTTTTTAACACCTATTTCATCCATTTCTACTATTCTTTATCACGTCATTTATCATGATTTATCATATAATTCCATTTTATAATTATTTATGTTCTTATGGATAAATATTATTTCTTCTCCTTTATTTTTAATAAATTGATGATTATTATGCATGATTTTACCAATTATGGTTTATTAATAATTTTTTTTTAACATCACTCACCATTTTAGCCTCCAAGATATTTTCCAGATTGCAGATTTAATCTCTAGCTCATCATTAAATATTCCAACTCAGAAATTCGCTAGAATAAGAAGTGACAATTTTGCATTGGACGTTGTGGGCAAATGGAGAAGAATCTGGAAAATCTGAAACATGGGTTTTGTCCAGAACGGACCAAATTAACTTTTTTAAAGAGAATTGTGCCAAAATTTGGTTTGTAGTAAGAGGAACAGAAGTTTCTCTGAAGACAATTTTCCCAGATTCGTTGTTGTGGCTGTTTTCCAAATTATCTCAGTTGCAATACCAAATTCGAATTGTTCCTGTTGAATGATTGATGGAAAGATATTTCAGATATGATCTTGCTGATCAATTGGTTATGAAAAAACCAATTTTTTTATGGGAATCATTTTGTAATCATCTTTGTTGTAACTTCTCTCTGCTTTATGTGTATTTAAATGAAAAAACAGAGATCAAAGAGGAGAAGGATGAAAGGGAATATAGATTTATTTATGAGAATAATTATTGACAGAATGTAGTTCTGAAAAGACAGAATTATATTGTAATGCTACTCAAGTTCAATGATTAATATCTAATTGAAGTTGTTGTTCTCTCGCATTATTTGAAGTAACTTAGCAGTGCTCGCTGGCGGCTAAGGGCCCGACCTCTGGTGGAGTTAACTGCTTCTTTGTATTATGCTTCTGATGTTTCGAGCGTTTAATTGGTTTGATAATTTCCTATTTCAGTGAATCTATTTTATTCAGCTGTTTATTATTTCCTGTTATTGAGATAATATATATTCTGCTTATAATTTGTATTGCTATCATTTGATCACAGCGTGAGTTATCTAGATAGTGCATTGCATTGATTTAATCATCTGTAAGAGTTTGGCTATTGCTATTGAACTTTCAGATTGATATCATTTCCATTTGGATTGCTTTGTAGAGATCGAGTATGATTTTGATTGAATCAGCTAAGAAGAGATGAGTTATTTCTACTGTGCTCTTGGCTGATGCTATTATTAATTAAAATTTCTTGTGTGAGATTTAATTATGATTTTAGTAGAGATTTGAGTCTTGAATCTTAGATGTATTATTTCCTTTAAAAGTTACAGCTTGAGATTTATGATTGCATCTGTTTAGTCTTGTACTGAATTTAATAGATTATCTCACATCATTACTCTTTGGAGTTATAGCTTGCACATATTGTGTACACTCTTGAAACAAAAAGACTTACCCAGGTTGATAATTAATGTGAGGTGATTAGGAGTTTTAAAAGACACCTTTTAGCAACCAACATTTTGGTGCCGTTGCCAGAGAGAGTGTTTCCATTTCACAGAGAGTGATGTATATTTGATATTTGTTGCTGGGAAAGAATTGGGTATTAAAAACGGAAGGTAAGAACCTACGTAACGAGCAAGTAAAGTGCTTGCCCCTTTGCCCGCTTTTCAGCACAATCGCATAGAAGTTGAAGTAGGTGTTTGATGTTTGTCTGTCGTGAAAGAATTGGGTATTAAAAACGAAAGGTAATAACCTACGTAACAAGCAAGTAAAACGCTTGCTCCTCCACCCACTTTTCAACATAATTGCATAGGAATTGAAGTAGGAATTTTAGAGGTAGAATTTTTGAAAAAAAATCTTGTAATTCCACTCGAGTGGTGATGTAAGCACCACCCATTTCACTAACCAATTGACAGGAACATTTGAAGGAAAATCCTCAAAGAAACACATGAAGAACATCTTCTATTATGGTAAGAAATGGCTCACATTGCAACTTTTGAATTCCCTATCAAAGATCTAGGAGGTGTGACACAAATGCACATAATTCCCCCATCGTCTCTACCAAATTTTCATGGTTTGACAAATGAAGATCCAGATACATTCTTATTTGAGTTTGAAATACTTTGTAGAGGATATGATTATTGTACTAATGATCGAAGGTTGAAAGTGTTTCCTCTTACTCTAAAAGGAGCAGCTCTCCGATGGTTCATGAACCTTGGTGGGAACTGCATCCAAACATGGGAGGACATGAAGAACATATTCTTGAAGAAGTACCAAGACTACTACAAATCATGTTTTCGGTATGACACAAGGGGAAGATGAAATCTTGGAGGACTATGTAGAGCGATTTCAATATAACCTTGAAAAATCAAAGCATCAGCATTTGGAAAAAGAGATCTTGAAAACACTCATTCTTAAAGGAATCAAAGATGAATTTTTAGAACTCTTAAATCTGATAGGAAAAGGTGATGTTTTTTAGTTATCATATGATGATGTTTGTGAATTTTGCATAAGGTATTCAAGAGGAATTTCCAAGGCTGGTAAGAATTCTAGAGAAGTTTCTTCTTTCTTTTCCAAATTTACTACAAGAACAAGAGACATAAGAGCTGAAATCAATGTTTTATTTGAAAATTTTAAATATGATTTTATTAGCTTTATAAATTCACAATTGAATGTTTTTCAGGTTTAGAAAAATCAAGAATTTGATGAAGTGTTTTTCCCTCATTACCGAAAGGAGCATCCCATAGATAGTTGTTCTTTCTTATCTAGGATGGAAGTAGCATATCAAAGAGATGGGGAAGCTGCAACAAGGTCAAAACCATGGAAATCGTGGGCTACAGGTATGGTTCAAAACACTTCCTCTCCATTCTCTTACTTGTATAATCCATTATGGAATACTCATATGTTAGGGTAGCCGTGCCAATCTCAATATAACCACCACCAATCTTGTCTACAAGTTTGGAACGGTTCATCTTATGATTGCATGACTACTCTCCCTCATCTTGTAGCACAAACACATCTTCCAGCTCTTTCACAACATCTTTCTTGCCTATCAAAATCATCCATTCAACCCAATCAATAACATCATCAAAATGCTTCATTCCCTTCACAATTTCCTGCTCAACTCATTCCACACCCTCACCATAGTAAACCAGTACAACATGCTTACAGTGTTGAACTGCAAAATTTACACACCCTTCCCACCCATTTTATCTCACATGCACCATTGGAGAAAACTTATACTAAGATTCAGAATGTATCAAATCCAAAAATTGTAGAGGTTATGAAAGAAAATGAGGTTTCTTCTAGCCTACATCAACAAACCGTTTTAAACACTCAAGAAATTCATGATATGACAGCTATGGGAAATCAAGAAAGTAAGGGATACATTGAAGATTGGTTTCATTTCATTTGTTTGCAGCATCACTCCATACTTCAATAATTTTTGGCACCATCTTTTCAAGGGAAGTTGGCTTCTCATACCCTACTATTTATTAACATGCATTTTTCAAATTTGGGTATGTACATACTAAAGGCCTTATTTCGAAAATGGCTCCACTGGAAATATGCTTATATGTAAGCATATTTAATTTTCAAAAAAGAGTAGGTTAGTGTAGAAAATAAATAAATAAGGACATCAATAAATATATTTTTATTATTATGTAAAAATAAAAATAAAAATAAAATAAAATAAAATAAAAATAAAATTTGTTTTTGTTGCAACACGCTGTGAAAATCAACATCGGTGTTAAATATTTTAATTTATTTGTGTATGTAGATGTATTAAATTGAAAATAACAGTTCTAAAAACATTCATATTCATTTTTATCACCAATATGGAAAAATTTATTGAATATCATATTTTTTTGGCTTGCGGGCTTGATGAAATTTCTGAAAACAGAGTCGGGACAGTCATGTTTTGAGGGACCAAAAGTGAATATTTTAAAAACACATTTCTATTCTAAGTAGCCCTTGATTTCTAATTTTCAACCCAATTTGAATCACTCCATTTGGATTTGAAACGAAAAAGTTAGAACCAAAACATTGACAGGGCATCTAGTAGGCAGCTCAGGAACAGAGTCAAGACAATCATGTTTTGAGGGACCAAAAGTGAATATTTTAAAAATCTGTTTCTATCCTAAGTAGCCCTTGATATCTAATTTTCAATCCAATTTTAATCACTCCATTTGGATTTGAAACGAAAAAGTTATAACCAAAACATTGGCAGGACGTCTAGTAGGCAGTTCAGGAACAAAGTTGGGACAAGTTTTTGGAGGTCTAAATGACTATATTTTTAAAACTTGTTTTTATGGTATATTACTATATGAATATAGTTTACAAGGCAATTTTAATCACTCGATTTTGATATTGTATGAGAAATTTATGACCAAAATACTGATTGTTTATCGTAAATCAACACTCTTAAAACTCTGTTTTTCCGGCTGTTCATTAGAGTATTTGACCCATCAATTCTTTTTGTTTTCAAAACCTGTTTCTATTGGAGATAAAAAAATGAATCTAATTTCATTCCCAATTTTAATCAGCTTAATTAGTCATCAAATAAAAAATTTATGCTTAAAATATCAACTGTTGTTCTGAGCTGAAAAATCGAAAATAACTCTATTATGCATGTTGTTCTAAGCAAATTTAACATACCATTACATGGAATTTTTAAATCCTATTTCTATTGGAGACATCTCTATGAATTTAATTTCATTTGGCTTTAGAATCACTCAAATTGGACGAAAAACAAAGGAGTTATGATTAAAACACTGCTGGTTAGTATAGTCGACCACTGCTCTCCTGCATGTGACAAACACAATTTGTTTTATTTTTCTATGGATTTGTTTTGCAGAGTAGCTACTTATTTTTTTTCATAGTTCTTGGATTAGGGGAGCCTGATCACCTCTCTTTCTCCATGATTTGATGTTTTATTGCAAGTAGACACTCATTTTTTGCAGGTCTTAGGAGAATAAAGAAAGTCAATTTATGAACGAGTGATTCTTGAAAGAAATTTTAATAAAACAAGGGCATTTCATCCAATCATTACCTAACGGATTCATAACAGAAAAAATGAAGAATTGATTCCCATTCGAAGATGCATGGCACTGTTGCCAAAACATTTTCCCAAGAGATCATTTCTTTTTCCATTGACAGATTGATATTCCCTTAGAAAATAACATCATAGATGTTGTAACTTAACTTATTTATTTATATACTGTTTTTAAATAAAGTGCTATTTATTTTCTGATTTCTTTTATGTTTTGTGTTTTAGGTGTTGATTCCTTCAAATCGTAGTTTTCGCTCCATTGGCGGTTGAACAATGAGGACCCCACCATGCAAGTTTCAATTGCAGAAGGCAATCCTTCGGCAGCTTCATTTCTGTAAAAAGTTATTTCTTTTTAAACTGTAAATATGATTGTTTGCTGCTATAAATATGATTTATTTTCTCTGTTTTTTTTGTAAATACAATTGTTTTTTCCTATTTTTCTCTATTGCTTTTCTTTCTTTTTACGATTATCTTTCTGTTGTTTAGAGCAGTAGGGATGATTGCTTGTCAGTGTTTTTTCCTCTCCCTATTTTCTTTGTTGTTCCCTACAGGGAACAACTGCTGTTACCTATAAGGAACAACACTTTTTTGTGTTCATTTTATTTTCTGTTCTCTACAGGGAACATCTGTTGTTCCCTATAAGGAACAACACTTTTTCGTGTGTATTTTATTTTGCTGTTCCCTATAGGGAACAACACTTTTTCGTGTGCATTTTCTTTGCTGTTCCTTATAGGGAACAACACTTTTTCGCACTGTGCATTTTATTTTTTGTTCCCTATAAGGAACATCATTTTTTCGTGTGTATTTTCTTCTGTTGTTCCCTATAAAGAAAAATAATTTTTCGTGTGTATTTTCTTCTGCTGTTCCCTACAGGGAGCAACTGTTGTTCCCTGTAGGGAACAACACTTTTTAGTATGGATTTTCTTTTTCTATTCCCTATAGGGAACAACACTTTTTTGCGTGTGTTTTTTTTTGCTGTTCCCTATAGGGAACAACTGCTGTTCCTTCAAAGGAACAACATTTTGTGAGTATTTTCGAGAACAACACTTTCTTCCCATTGCACGATCATTCCTAGCCATCCCAACCCATTTCTCTGATTCCCTTGTATGGTATGAAGTCCAATACTTTTATGAGGACAAGAATTATGGAGTCTATTGAGGCAGGTGAATACCCTTAACGTTATGATCTTTAACATGACATCTTCTGGATGAGAGATTCTTTTTAAGAAAAGGGACACAATTATTTATATACTACTTTATTACATCGTTTTTTGCTGTACATGATACTGATTGATCATCTTAATACCATGCTCGTTCCACCCTTCCTGGTTATAATCTTCTTTGTCCGTAATAAATGAGATTATGAGTATATTTTTTTCTTTTCTATTGACATGTTCAACTTCTTCCACCATCCCTACTCTTAAGGAGTATTGAGCCTCCCTCTTTTTATCATAAAATTGTGTAATCACAGAAAATTTTTGTTTGCAGATGGAGGATAGGGGGTCTCATTACGAGCTAGCCTACCATATTCATAAGGCTGTAACGAAGTGAAATTCCCATTATGGCCACCACACCAGGGTTATGATCCATTGGATAGCCAAAATATTCTTGGAACAGGAGGTCTCATCATGAGCTGGCCTGATCACTTTTGCTACATCCCAGTGAATGGAAGTGTGGTTATCTGGTTACCACGCCAGCACACTGATCTCTTCTGTAGAACAACAATGGCACTCTCCATTTATAAATTGCGGATCTTGGCTCATACGGGTTAAAAAGCAACCCTACCGAGGCTATGGATGCCTGTTGGCAGCAGAGGCTCTGCTTATGGTATTGAAGTTATATCTTATAGTCAATTATTTCTATAATACCCTTTTCTTATTCTTTTTTTATCAAAGAAGTTATTTCCTTAATTTTCCCCTGTTTTGAACCTTTACGCATGAGAAATTGTTTTCCGATCAATCGCATCATTTTCAGCTAGAATACTGTAAGAAAAACATCCTTTTGGTAAATTGCTGTCTTTTTCTTTTTTCACATAACTTATCATCAATCCAAAGCGTCCTATCTCTTATTCATAACTATCTTTACACACTCTGCTCTCATTATAGCCATACTTCTTGCTGTCCTATCATTGATATGTGTACTCTACTTCATTTACTGCCGTATTGATCATTCCCTTTCCTTGCCATCAACACAACACCTTTCATATGCTTTATGGTCATGGAATCCCTTTTCCAATTGGAGGGGGGAATGTATGCATCATGGGATAACATGCGATATAATTACTGAACTCTGCCATAACTTAATGATTTGACGAAATATTAGTACTGCATTTATACAAAAGTTTTTCTGATTAAAACTTTTTCATGCATCTTATCTGTTGCTATTCAAAATTAAAACTGTGGATTCAAGAAATTTGCATGCAAAATAGTGACTTGTTAGAGGAGAACAACAAGTATGGGGGGGATTCTATTCGCAGCAAGGCCACAGAGGCTCGCGCAACTCGCGAACGCGCACAATTGTTCAAACATGATGTGCTTGCATCGCTTCCACATTTTGCATCACTTTCAGTATCCACTCAGCCTACATCAGCTTCAACAAATGCCAGTCCATACATGTATTCCACATTTTTTTTTCGGAGGTAAAACTTGAGGTAAAATAGCATACTTTTCTGATTTATTATGAATTTAGTAGAATTTCATGCAAAATCCATTGAGCATTATTTATCATCATTCATTCCACATCTTTACCACTTCCCATTCTTCAAAGACAAAATCTTTCAGTTTGGGGGAAGTGTTCCTTTCATTTATTTATTTATTATGGCCATCTTATTCATCTTCAACACCTTCCTTCTTCCATGTTGTTTTACACCTAGCATATATTTCAACAGATTGTAGCAACCACCTCTATTCGTTTTCTAGAATTGCATGAGGGCATGCTAATTCTTCAGTTTGGGGGAGGCATTGCTACACATGATGGATGTTTTTTAATTTCTTTCTCATTTAAGGCATACAATTTTATTTTTATACAATGCAGAAATTGATTTGCATATATCTTTAAAACTATGAACTGAATTCTTTTGATCTCTGGATAAGAAAGAAGTATCATTAAAATAAAAAAACTCAGATAATTTCACGTTAAATTAGTTCATAAAAATTCGAAAATCATGCACTATCACCTACAACCATTTTGTTTATATCTCATGATCCGTGCATCAAAACGATCTGATTTTTGGATCATACGAGCATTAATATAGTAGAAATCTAGTTTTTGAGAAAATGGTTAATGAAGTTTGCTGTTACTTATATCATATTTTGCTGCAACTTCATATACATATAGTTGAACGTCAAATGTAAAAATTGTTACGCCTTCATCAAGATTTCTAAAATTGAATATTCATTATTTGAGAAAGAATTCATTTGTTCCATCCATTTCATGAGTTGGGATGAACAATTTTTGTATTATTGCTTGGTTAATAACGAGGCTTTGGGTTGCATGAGGACATGCAATATATTCAGTTTGGGGGTATGTTGGGCTGCTAGTTTGTCATTATTATTATCACTTTTTAACACCTATTTCATCCATTTCTACTATTCTTTATCACGTCATTTATCATGATTTATCATATAATTCCATTTTATAATTATTTATGCTCTTATAGATAAATTTTATTTCTTCTCCTTTATTTTTAATAAATTTATGATTATTATGCATGATTTTACCAATGATGGTTTATTAATAATTTTTTTGTAACATCACTCACCATTTTAGCCTCCAGGATATTTTCCAGATTGCAGATTTGATCTCTAGCTCATCATTAAATATTCCAACTCGGAAATTCACTGGAATAAGAAGTGATAGTTTTGCATTGGATGTTGTGGGAAAATGGAGAAGAATCTGGAAAATACGAAACATGGGTTTTGTCCAGAACAAACGGAATTAAATTTTTTAAAGAGCATTTTTCCCAAATCGGTTCGTATTAAGAGAAATGGAAGGTTCTCTGAAGACGATTTCCCAGATTCGTTGTTGCGGCTGTTTTCCAAATTATCTCAGTTGCAATACCAAATTCGACTTGTTCTTGTTGAATGATTGATGGAAATATATTTCAGATATGATCTTGCTGATAAATTGGTTATGAAAAATCTAATTTTGTTATGGGAATAATTTTTTAATAATCTCTGTTGTGACTTCTCTCTGCTCTATGTGTATTTAAATGAAAAACAAAGATCAAAGAGGAGAAGGATGAAAGGGAATATATATTTATTTATGAGAATAATTATGGATAGAACGTAGTTATGAAAAGACATAATTATATTGTAATGCTACTCAAGTTCAATGATTAATATCTAATTGAAGTTGCTGTTCTCTCGCATTATCTGAAGTAACTTAACAATGCTCGCTGGCGGCTAAAAGCCTAGCCTCTGGTGGAGTTAACTGCTTCTTTGTATTATGCTTCTGATGTTTCGAGCATTTAATTAGTTTGATAATTTCCTGTTTCTGTGAATCTATTTTATTCAGCTGTTTATTATTTCATGTTATTGAGATAATATATATTCTGCTTATAATTTGTATTGCTATCATTTGATCACATCATGAGTTATCTAGACAACGCATTGCATTGATTTAATCATGTGTAAGAGTTTGGTTATTTCTATTGAACTCTCAGATTGATATCATTTCCATTTGGATTACTTTGTAGAGATCAGGTATGATTTGAATTGAATCAACTAAGAAGAGATGAGTTATTGCTATCATGTTCTTGGCTGATGCTATTATTAATTAAAATTTCTTGTGTGAGATTTAATTATGATTTTAGTAGAGATTTGAGTCTTGAATCTTAGATGTATTATTTCCTTTAAAAGTTACAACTTGAGATTTATGATTGCATCTGTTTAGTATTGTACTGAATTTAATAGATTATCTCACATCATTACTCTTTGGAGTTATAGCTTGCACATATTGTGTACACTCTTGAAGCAAAAAGACTTACCCAGGTTGATAATTAATGTGAGGCGATTATAATTTTTAAAATACACCTTTTAGCAACCAACAACGTCAAGTAATGCAACATCCATCGAAGTGGGCTTAGGAACATCACTGTCGATGGATTCCTTCAAGCCATTATCTTCAAGCACCGCCTCCATCCTATCCTTCCATGCAATGTAGTTCTAGCTGCCCTTGAGTGCGTACTCTAACCGCAAACCATTGAAAGCCATTTCGATGTTTACTCAATTGTCGCACCAAGAAATTCTTCAGCAAATTCAAATTGTTTCCACCAAGAAAACTCAGCTACTGCTTCAATATTGCAATATTCTTTGCTTCGATACCATGTAGAAATTATTAATAAAATTATGCATTGCCGGATTCTCCTGATCTAACAATTATATGCCACTGTTAAATACATAATCCTTCTACTTAAATCTTTGCGGAAATTTAATCGCCAATTGCAAACACATGAAGAAAAATCAATCACACATAACACATATGTTTTTACCGGGAAAGAATAAAGCTAAAAACCCCACTATCATATATTATGTATATCATGGATCATGAAACAATCTCATACAAAAATCTACTCCAAGAGCTCTCAGTACAATATACAATCATCTCACACTGTCATACAAAAATTGGGATGAACATGCACCAATTTATTGCCTCCTGATAGCCTGCCTCCACTGCGCAATCCCTGCTGATGAGGATCCCTGAATGTATTCAATCTTTCCTTGCCTTGACTATGCAATCCTCATTGGCATCTCCAATGTGTGTTTGGTTGCACTTGTGCACCCACTATAGTCACAACTGATAGTCAAACAGACCCTTTCACCTATCTCTGAACTGGGTCTCCACTAGATCTGACATGCATGTAGTTAACGATAGTATTTATTCAGTTGCATGTGAGACCACTGCTTGTGAATTAATTAAATAATTAATTCACTAATCTCTCACTAGTGTATCTTTAGTTACAACTAGTTACAACTAGCACAACTGAGTTTAACTCACTTAACTGAGTTAAACTAAATAACAACTCACATAACTACACATCCAAATCTGTTACAACTTTGCATCACTCAGTTACAATGAAGTCCACTATGAATATCCCACCAAACAGCCTTATAACTCATAATTACTTTAGTCAACTGGTTTTCCACATCATTTAACTGAAATCAAGTGCTTCAAGAGAATAGATTATTATTTATTGTCTAATTATTATTAAGGGCGAATAATAATTGACATGTGATCTATAAATAGACTTTTCCCATGCATCTAAAAATAGAATCTCATCTATAAATATAATTTTCTCAACCATCTATAAATAGACTCCCGCTATAAATAAAATATGCTCAACATTCTAAAAATATAAATACACCTAAAAATAGCCTGTGGGCCCTACCCAATGTAGGTGCTTAATTTTCACTAGGATCATCATCTTGTTGAATCTCAACATCCTGAATGGAACCATTGATCAGGAAGTATATATAGAGAAACTTTTGGGGTTTTAAGTGAAGGACATAAAGGAATATGTTTGCAAATTGAAGAAGGAATTATATGTCCTCAAGCAAGCTCCAAAGGCATGGTATGCTAGGATGGATGCATACCTACAAAGATTATGCTTCAAAAAGAGTTCTGCTGATCCTAACCTTTATATTAAATTTGTGAAGGGAGAGCCAATAATAATTCTTCTGTATGTAGATGATATTATCTTGACAAGTGTAGAAGATAGAATTGAAGAATGAAAGAAGCCACTAGTAGCATAATTTGACATGAAGGATCTAGGGCTGATGCACTACTATTTGGGACTGGAAGTATGGAAAGGAACTGATGAGATTTATATAGGTCAAGGAAATTATGTGATCAAGATGTTAAAGAAGTTTCACATGATGGATTGAAAACCTTTGACAACCCTGATGATCAAAAATTTGAAAATACTAAAAACTTCTGAATCGAGCCTTGTGGATCCTTCCAAGTATAGAAAATTGATTGGATCACTGATGTACTTGGTGAATTATCGACCATACATATGTTTTGTAGTAATTTTTCTCAGTCAGTTCCAAGTGGAATCGAAGCATTATCATTGGATAGCAGTAAAACATATCTGCAAGGTACCATCCACTATCGCTTGAAATATGATAGGAGGAATGATGTCCACTTGATTGGATATACAGATTCCGACTGGGGAGGTAGTGAGAAATATGGATGAAGCACTATGGGAGGATGTTTCGGTTTGGGATCCTCCATGATCTCATGGATGAGAATAAAGAAAGATACAATTGTTTTGAGTTGTGTTGAGGCTAAGTATAGTGCATCTTGTGAAGTAAGCAAAAAAGCGGTATGGTTAAGGAAGTTGCTATCCAACTTGTTCGAAGGACCCATGGACCCTATAGTGATACATTGTGATAACACCAGTTTTAAACGATTGTATGAAGAACCAATATTTCATGGAAAGATAAAACATATCAAAAACAAGTATCACTACATTCAGAAACTAGTACAAGATGGTGTGCTGCAACTACAATATATCTCCATCGATGAGCAGGTAGCTGACATATTGTCAAAATATCTTAATAATAAGAAGCTTGTGTATTTTAGAGACAAATTTGGTTTGATTGATTTATCCTCCCTAGTTGAGAGGGAGATATAGGCACATAATTCTTGTCTTCACTTGGGAAGAGAAAATGGAGGATTGGGTAAGCATATGGCATCTGATACTTTTTGAGGACGAGGTAGGGCATCCAAGATAAGAGTAGTCATAGAATGATATTATTTGAGGACTAGCTATCCAAGATAAAGATAGTCCAAATAAGGTCATACTTTGTGAACACCCGAGTGGGGTATGTACCTTGAGAGAAAATGATGATGGTGTCTATAAATCATTGGTCTCACCAACATTATGCTATGATATTGTGGAGAGATAGAGCTATTAGTCAAGGCCTTTCTATATGACAATGTTGGTTGTTATGATGCTAAATAGACCAATCCGAATCTTCTTATGATATCTCTTCAGATTGAGAATGTCCCTGTACCATTTATGAATACCTCCCTAGTTAAGAGGGAGTGTTGAAAAAAGTGTAATTAGATTCGGTCTTCATAAATATGAAATTTACTTTTGGTTATTTTAAATAATAAAATGAAAGAGAATTATTATTATTATTATTTTGAGAGCATGGGTTTCATTCTCAAGATCTTTTATTTTATAGGTCAAGCACCCATTGAGTGCTTCTAGGGTTTTTCCTAGATCAAGAGGTTAAAAGAGTTATTGTCATAAGTTGAAGACCCCTTCACGAACATTGTAATTTGTAACTCGTAAAGAAAATTATTTTTTTCCTTGAAAGTGTCAAAATACCCTCCAGGATCAAGTCAGTCTGGCAACTGGAAAGTTGACCTAATTTGAGGACCCACATCCACCTTTGAGAAGCCTATATAAATGCGGGAACTAGACCTCCTTGAAGCACATTCATATGTCACTCATCCAAGTGATGGAATAAGAGGAAGAAGGCGATGAAGGAGGAAGATGAAAAATAATAATTTGTTTTGGGTTATTTCTCTCTCACATGTGCAAAGGAAGGATAGGGTTTCTGCAAAAGAGCTAGGGTTTTTCTCTACAAGTTGAATCTTGAAGAAGAGAAGGAAAGAAAGTCAAGTGAAGGTCACAAGAAGCCATCCTCAAGCTTCGAAAGTTAGAGAAAGCCAAGAAAAGGTCTAAGGAATTTCTGGAAGGCTAAAAGAAGCTCACACTTGTGGCAACAAAAACTATAGGAAGGCCAAAATTTTTAGGTTTGCAGTGGAGGCCAAAATTATGCAGCTGGAGGTCGAAGTTGTGCTACTAGAAGAGATTTGACTGGGTTTGACTTGGCTAAGGAAAGCACAAAATCTAGAAAGGTTGGAATTGGTCTTGGTCTAAAGGTCTTGGAATTTGTCAATTGAAGAATCTATAAGGAATAGAAGGGATTTGCGGGTTTTCCTCTCAAGTGGAGAGGTTTTGGCCATGGCTTGCAGCGTATATTATGTTTTCTTGTTCTTATTGTTTTTGGTAGATTTTTGACCATACAAAATGATAATAATAATAAGAGAAGCTAATAAGTAGGATAATTAAAAATATCACAAGAAATTATCAAAGAAATAGAAATCACTCTAATCATTTTGTTGAAGTTTGCAACAAGAAACAGTGAAATTGGCATCTAGAAGCAACATGATAGCACCTACACTAGTGTGGGACCATAGGTCATGTAGTGATGGGTCATAGCAATACATTAGTGTGAAATTCAATTTATTTAATAAATTGGATATGTGTCAAATTTAATTATCCATTAATTAAATTGGACAATAAAATGTAATCTTATCTCATAATCACTTGTAATAGTTAACTGAGTGTGATAAACTCAGTTAGCTCATGTATTTCGAGTTGAGGGTGGTGGGTGAGGCATGAAGAGTAATTCTATTAGTTATGGAGTTTGAATTGCAGTTGGTGCATTATTTTAATGCATGAGTAATCAGTTAGCTCAGTTAGGTGAGTTAAAGTCAGTTGGACTAGTTGTAACTAGTTGTTGCACTAGTGAGAGATCAAGTGAATTAAATCTTATTTAGTTCACAATATATGATATGCCATGCAACTGATGATTTACTATTAATAGCTGCATGCATGTCCAGTGGAGACCCAATTGAGACAAAGGTTAAAGGGAATTTAACTATCAGTTGTGATATTAGCAGGCTGCCCAGATGCAGTTAAAACACCATAGGAAGCCCATGATACTCAACGCAGTTGAGGAAGGCTGAAATTCATAAAGAATATGGATTGCACTCATCAAGAATTGCGTGATCAAGGCAGGCTGAAGACAAGATGAGAATTGGATAAGTGTTGGCCCTATTTTGTCTGGATTAGTGTGAGACGATAGGCAGATTGCAAGAGACTCTTGTGAGAAGAGTGCATTATAATTGTTTCATGATTCCTTGTGGAATATACAATAGAAGATAGAGGGGTTTTGAGCAGCAAGATTTCCCCGAGAAATTATCTGTGTTGTGGTTTGATTTGTTTCTTTCTGCACTTGTTGTGATTGGTGGTTGTGTTTATTTTCCACAATTAATTTGTAGAAGGATTCAATATCTAGATTTAGTACATTGCTTGATCGGATTGAATCCATTGATATACATATGTTTGTATAATTTATACACATTTATCTATATATTTCTCAACACTTAGGGGGCATATTTATCCTTAAGGAAGCTTATGGCTATCTGACCAAACAAAATCAATCAAAACAACATCCTCGATGGAATTGTCTCTAGTTAAAATATCAATGTACAAAGATCACACTTTTCCTATGGCTTTTCCTCCATGGAAAAATCCTCACTTGGGATAATATCATAAAGCACGGTCTCTCAGGCCTTTCTAGGTGTAGCTTACATGAGAACCAAGAGGAAATAATAAACCATCTTTTGAACAATTTTGAAACTACTTCCAAAATTTGGGAGTCGGGGGCAGAGGTTTTCAGAACCTTGGACAAGAATAGTGCATCAATTCAAAGCACCCTTGACACTTAGAGACCACAAATCTCCACTCATCCCATCGTCAACAGAGCTTGGGACCTGTTTCCAGGGGCTCTTTTTTGGGTCCAATGGAAATAATGAAATGAGATAATCTTTAAAAACTTTCAGGTCACAGGAGATGTTCTATTTACAAGGGCGAAGAATATTATCTAGGATTTAGTTTCATTTTCTAGACTCCCACTGCAATAATGTTCCCCTTGAACTTCAGACATTCACATCCTTTAGCTCCTTAGTATGGAACACATTCCATCCACTGTCATAAAAAACCCCTTTGTTAACCCGAACACCTATGACCTATGATCTCCTCCCAGCATTAATGTATACAAACTAAATTATGCCGGGGCTTCCTGGGGAAATCCTGGATCTGCGCACTTCATAGGGGTCTTCAAGAACCACAATGGAGAAATTATCTGGATATAATATGGAAAATTAGGAATCAAAATGAAAAATGCGATTGAGTTTCAGGCTCTGGAGCATGGACTCAATCTTGATAGTATCGCCATTTCATTATGTTCACTGTCAAAGAGGATTTTGTGGTGGCTAACCTCACTTCTCGAGAATTACAGAATGGAACCCTGGTGAGCAAAGCGATAGCTAATTGGAGACTATCCAAGGCTCTTCAATGAATTCATGACCACATCACAGATCTTAGTGGGGTCCACTTCCAAGCTATCATGCGAAAGGAAAATTCCTTGGATCACATAATTGTGAATGAAGGGACATATGGCAATGAAATGTTGTGCTCCCATGCATGGAAGATACTTATTGATGAAAATTTGCTTTAGTAATGTGAAGATCTTAGATGAAGGAAAAAATATAGTAATGGTTCTCAAGAGCGACCAATCCCTACCTCCAACCAATAACCCACTTCATGATGAAAAAGTACGTGAATTAAAAAGAAGGGGCCCTGAAATACCTCACACACACCTCCCAGCCTGAAGCTCTTAATGAGATCTTGAACCTTGATAATATGGATGATTGGAGTCGCCACACACTGCATCTACCCATAAAAACCTTTAATCAACATAATTTTGAAGTAGATATTTCCGTACATGTCATGAGTTACCACATTGAAGTTTCCATAATTATTCTCGACCTTCTAAAAGCTCTGAAGTTTGAATTTTTTCCCCTTTCGAGCCCTCTTTGCGTTCCATTATGTATAAATTCTGACATCTCTCACTTAGATTAGTTTACTGTTAAATTCTCCTTTCCCATCTCCCTTAAAAATCCCCCCCTGCCCTTCAACTCCCTTTGTTCTCATTCCCCTGATAGACAATTTTTTGTCCAATGTGATTAGAATCGAAAGATTTTGGAAAAAGAAGAAGAAGACCCCAAATGGTTAGGACCCCCCATTCTTCTAGGGCCTCATCCTCGAGCCGCAAACCAAGAGGACATAGCATAGACCGTTGGAGCCAAGAAAGAATGTGCCCCAAAATTAGAGTTGAGACTGTGACCCATCAAGCAGCCCTCAACTTCCACAACACTTTCTAGCCTGAAGTAAAATCATAATTTATTCAACTTGAGGAGCGAGTGGCGAAAATTAGGGAAAACATCAATTTTAAGGTTGTGGATGAGGAATTAAAATGGATTCCAGACCCATGCCTAACAAGAGCACACATAAATATCTATAGACGCACAATTGAGCTCACATGAAGCATGAAAAATATCTTGGGTTTGAAAATGCAGGAAAAAAATTAGGCCAAGAAAGATTTGGAGGAAAAACTGAACCCATTGGACGTGAAGTTCACTGTCTATGTGGAGTCTATGCACCACAATAAACTCATCACCAAAGATTCACCTCATTATGATTGGCTCAAATGCAACATTGGAAAAAAGCATGGAGGGGATGACAACTCTCTCCCCAGCTCTGAAAACTTGAAGCAGGAAGGCGTTTAGGCGAGCGGGTCACAAAAAGAACCCAATACTGTTTGAGAAGAATAACCCCTCTCAGTTAAGTCAAATGATCTGGAAGTTTTGTATCCTTTTTTTAATCTCTCCCCTAATGGTGTTCGACTGCATGGTTCAAGAGTTCATAAAATTTCTGGATACTTCTCACCTTGGATGTCAATTTCACATATGCTCCTTGGGTAGATCCTCTGTGGAGTGTTTTTCCCCTAATTTTTTATCTATGTCTAGTACTAGGTCTGGTAGGTTCTCAAAATTCAAATAACATAAATCATCAAAATATGAGAAATTATGTAGATGGTATGGCTTTTAGTTAGGCCGACCACTGAAAAAATATCATGTGCAACTTTTTTGATTTTATGATCTAATATAACTACATTCTAACTTTAAAAAAAGACACGTATACAACTAGATTGAAAAACTTCATTAATGCAAAAATATTATGAATTTACATGACTTTACCTTTAACTTTGAAAATTTCAATAACTTCATTACATGACAATATTTTTTAAGCCACACTTCCACTTCACTTGATTTTAATTAACTCTCAACATTTAACACTACTACAACACTTTATATTATTAAATTCTTGACTTCAACTTCCTACATCAACAAACTATTATATAATAACTTGAACTTAAAACTAAGATTTGGATACCATTAATGACACACCCTTTTTTTAGCCCCTTTTTCATTGAATACAATTAAGTTAAAATCATTAAAATATTTTAAAATTATTTAACCACGCCTTCACCAACTTTACCATAACCCATGTGAGTAATAAAAAACAAGGAGGTTCCATAAAACTTCATCACCACTTGAAAAAGATATATGTGAACTGCTACAGGATCCTTGAAGTCTCTATATAATTTTCTTAATTTAAACAAACATAATATACAACCACCATTAATTTGTAATGGAGCACAATAGTAGACTCATTACCTCATTTCTCTACTTTTCCATACTGAAAGTCATATCTCTATATAGATGGGCTTCTCCTTGAAGGCTCTATGCTTTTGAATGTGTATTCCTGCAACTATTTTTCCCACTCCTCCAGGATGATAAATATGTCCCTGTGTGTGTTGGCCTCCATCATGAATCCTTACTCTCACACCCTGACAAGGAGCCCATTGAGTGAAAAATTTACTTGGCTTCGAGGATGATATATTGTTGCTTCCATTGGAATCGAATCATTTGAATACATCCTCCATCTTCTCCTTGTTGTGCAAACGCGAACAATGTTCACCGTGCTAACAAGCTCCAATTTGACAACAAAATGGACGATTTACCTTATATTTATTCGTGCCAAAAATCGAAGCTAAATTCTTTAACATGGAGAGGCTTTTTTTTCATTTCATCTCTGACTCATGTGGCTAGGTTTTTAGCAAACTCAAGATGGGGTGGAAAAAATTATTCAGAGAAAATATGGAATTTTTAGCATTCAAGGGCAATACTTCTTTAATCCATTCCAAGTTTGCTGTGTTGGCCACGAGGTTCTGAACCGTTGAATTGTTGGTTTAAAAAAAGTTTCTTTGATGCCTTCATTTCTCACATGCTTCCTCACAAACACCTCAAATTATGCCTCCACCAACTTTAGTGTTGAATGAAAGAACGATTTGTATACCAGTGGGATGCTATCATCAATGATTGAATTTGGATGTCCCTTGGGGTAGTTTATTTGCCCCAAAAACTGGGTCTCTATCAACCCCTCCCCAGAGATTTGAAATATTCTACACCTCATGGGTAAACACATCAATCACAACCTACTCAACCAACCACAAATACATAAAAACATATGTGAAGTAATAGATATATAAATTTTATACTTAAGAAACCAAGTTGAAATTATGTTAAATTAAACCATTTTTGTGTGCATTTTTATTGTACAATTGGTCCCTTTATATAAAAAAAAGTGACCTTAAAAACTATCTCATAATTAGACGTTTAATTCAATCATATGCATAAATATATCCAAAATAATCTCTTCCTTAACCTCTCGAGTGATTTTCATCTCTAACTTTTCTCTTTTATTCTAATATTTGATTCTTATGTATACTTCTATGCTTAGTTTACATGATCACAAACCCATCATATAATATAGATTTTATTCATAATTCACATGTAGGAGTTAATATTTCACGACCACAATCAATTATAGCCTTTGATGGTTAAATATAGTCAGCCATGGTTGTACATAATTTACATAATCAACTAGAGTTAACATGTTCAAATATGGTCAACCATAGCCAAAAGTGGCCGCCCTTAGTCAACCATACTCAATCCTAGTGAACCATAGTCAACCATAGACAACCTAGGGCAATTGTAGTGAACCATGGTGAATGATAATTAATCATGCTCAACATGGACAAGATGACCACCATTGTTTAATATTGTCAACCATGGTCAAACATTCCAATACATAGTCTACATGGTCAAACATGGTTAACCATAGTCAAAATGGTAAAATGTGATTAACCATATTCGTTAACAATAATCAACCCCAGTCAACATGGTATTCTATAGTGGGCCATGGTATACCTTGATTTACCATACCCAACCATAATCAACCATGGTCAACCTTAGGTAGCCATTGTCAACCATATTCAATCATGGTTAACAAGGGCAAGATGGTCACCATTGTCAAATGTTGTAAACCATGTGAAACCATAGTATTTCATGTGCAACCATAGCCAACCATGGTTAAACATAGTCTACATGGTTAAACATGGTTGAATGTTGTCAAAAATAGCCAACAATCAACTATAGTTAGACATGGTCATCCTAGACCAACGATAATTAACCATAGTTGTACATAGTCAACTGTAGTAGCCATGGTCAACACATCGAATGGAAACAAAAGAAGGCATTGTCTTCATCATCAAGGAACCAAGGTGATCTCCCCTCTTTAAAGGATCACCTATGAAGGAAGACATCCTCATCAAAAAAACATCTTCTATCAGCATTATCATCATAAAAATCAAGAAGGCAACATGTTTAAGATATTGTTATTAAGGAGTATCTTCACAAGTAAGTATCGTTATGTCCACATTTGAATCTATCAAAATGTCCTTTTGCAAGGAAAGTAACAAGTTAACACATATTTCATTAAAATTGGATTTTTTTTATTACAAGGCCTTCATTAGAGTTGAGTTTTTTGGTTATTTTTAAATTCTAGATCCACTATTTAATTCCAAATTTAATGAAATATGTGTTAGTTGTTTGGGTGATCAAACTTTCTTGCATGGAAGTAGAGGACTAATTTGATCATCATAAAAAATGGAGTCGTTAATCATGTTAAGGGTTCAATTACTAAACCTCCAAAGGAAGAAGCTCAAGCTGATGCAAAATATGTGAAAGGGGAAGTAAGGGCTCAAAAACATAGTTACCGATCAAACGAGAACTTCACTGATTACTCATTTTTTTGAGGTAGCAAAAAAATTATGCAATTTTGAAAAGTGGTTATTCATAATACACCTTTTTTTTGGAGCATATTTTTGACACTTAAAATTTTTTTATGTATCAAGTATGAACATTTTTTTTTTAAAATGTTAGTGATTTTTATGTTGATTTAGAAAAGGTGTTGATGCAACATCAACCCTTTTTGTTCAGAGGACTTATTTTTTACACTTTAAATTTTCTAATGTATTAAGTGTGGATACTTTTTTTTAAATGTTAGTGATTTTCATTTTGGTAAAAAAATTAAAAAATAATAATAATAATAATAATAATATATATATAAAGAGAAAACGTTTCAAAACACACATAATTTAAGTTTTTTTATTTTTTTAAGTTCAAAAAAAAAAAAAAAACCACACAATAATTAAAAAAAAAAATTGGGCCCCAGGTGGCCTAGGTCAATTCTCAGATTGAAATATTTTGAAAACTTAAGGTTTTTTTGTAGTCATAATCTTTGGTTTTAATTCCATGGTTGAAAAATTGTCAAGATTTTAATGTTTTTCTAAGTCATGATATTTTATCTTTAATGCTATGGTTGAAAATAATTATAAGTATTTTTTCTTTAACAACATGACTAAAAATTGTTGGAATTTTAAGGCTTTTCAAATATGTGATATTTTGTATTTAATGTCATGCCTAAAAATCGTTGGAATTTTAAGGTTGTTCAAAGATGTGATATTTTATATTTAATTCCATGCTTGAAAATTGTTGGAACTTTAAAGTTTTTCAGAGTCATGACATTTTATCTTTAACGCCATTATTAAAAAATGTTGAAAATTTACCCCAAATTTTTTTTACATTATTCCAGCATCAACACTTTTCGTCTTCAGGTGTCTTTTGCACAAAAAAAATTGGTTTTTACTTCCATTTTTAAAAAATGTTGAAAATTTACCTCAGAAAAAATGTTATTCCAACATCAACACTTTTTGTTTTCAACCTGTTTTTTCATATTTTTTAGGGGTTTTTTTGGCTAGATTTCTCGTTTTGAGATAAAAATTCTTGTTTGATCAGTAACTTTGTTCAAAATTGGAGAAATCAAAAGAAATATACGACAAACTTGTAGAATTGTTCCCCGTAAGTACTGCAGGAGAAGTGATCTCATTAAGGCAAGAACTCTTCAAGATTAAAATATCAAAGAAAGATGGAATAAACTCATACTTTATCAGGGTATCATAAATAAGAGATCAAATACAAGAATTAGGAGAAATAGTGTCTGATAAGGAAATGACCACCATAGTGCTCAATTCACTTCCAGAGGAATGGAGTAACTTTATATCAAACATCTATGGAAAGAAGGAGGCTACCTTATTCAATGAACTTTGGTAATTATGCAAAATTGAAGAAACAAGGCTAAAGGAAAAAAGTGCTGTAGGATCAAATGAATAAATTCAATCATTTGCTTCCATGGATAAAAGAAAGGGAAAGTTTGGGAAGTTTGGTCCTCAGAAAAAGAAGAAGAATATGGCTAAGGTTCAATGCTATGATTTTCAAGAATATGGGTACTACATGAGAGATTGTCCCAAACTCAATAAGAAAAACAAAGAGGAAGGGAAGAAGCCCATATCACTGAAGAAGTGGAAGAAGATGACAAGAATAATCAAATAAGGAGGAAGTAAAATATCTCTACTATGACTGAGATAATCTTCCCCACCAAGTTATTTTCAGTTCTTATATAGACATCATGATAGGAAGGAATGGAAGCATGATAGGATGCATCATTTGAGGAGATGGAATCATAATAGCATATGATTGAAGCAAGAGCTCATGCCATCATAAAAATAAGCTTGAAAGATAGATGAAGTAGGAGTCTATGGCAATCATCATTAGAAGGAAGTAGCTCTTGGAAACATCACTAAAAGCATAAGTAGTACTTATGGGTAGAATAAAATCATATAGTATAGAACTAATCATACATCATTGGAAAGGAACGCTTGAAAGATGAGGATAATAAATATCCTTCATTGGAATCGTCATTCGAAGGTTCATCTCTTGGAAGAAGCAAATGTCTCGTTGAGAATTCCACCTTGGATGGGATTCATTGTTTGAATGATGGTGTGAGGAAAAAGGAATGCAACATGTTGAAGTACTCTCAAAGGAAGCTGTTGAAGGAAACCTAGATGACCAAAATGATAAAATGGGCATGCATGCATATGATTGATAGGTTAAGTCATGTCATATAGTTGTATAAAACATGGGTGAATAATATACATCATCAGTATGATCAAAGGAAAGGGATCTTTGTTGTTGGAAAGATGCATAAAAGCATAGTTCACATATTGACTAGATGATCAACATAATATGTCCTCATATGGAATATGAGGTGGTTGAAAAAGATGAAGAAATTATCAATGCAATGTTCCTAGGGAGAAAAATGCGAAGAATGAAAGGAGAGATTGTGAAATATGAAACTATGAGTAGAAGGAAATCATGCTCCAATGACTAGGAGAATTGACCATGACATCTCCATGGAAAAGGTATGAAGATTCCGATGAAGTTTGGAAAGAAAGGAGACCATTAACATTGAATATGCTTGGATATGTGTCAATATGTATACATGATGTTGATGTTGCTACAAGTAGATGCCATAATGAAGGACCATCACAAAAGGTAACTTTGATTTGATGTTCATTTTTATTTTGAAAAACATTTGGATGGGTTGATACAGGGCTATAAAAATAGAGTTATGGAAGTCACCCACAACTATTACTCATGTGGTAGAATGGATGATCCTCAAGGTAACATGATATAAGGTAGTTGTATGAAGAAAATCTAGATATGGTCCAGTAGATCACTTTCTGATGAAAGGAAGGATGACATGACTGACATGGTTCGAGAAGGAAAGTGATGGATGAATGATTTCCTACATAGAATTCCTAAATATTAAAGGATCCATAATATTAAAATTAAATTAATGACATCAAATTGAGGAGTTCTACTAGTATTATAAGGTCCCATACTATCCAGCAAAGGAAAATCTCTTCTTTTGAAAGCAAGGCCATGGATAAGAGGGAGATTGGACAAGTCCCTGGTTAAGATGGAGATTGGGTACATTCATTTTATAGGAATGGGTACATTCCTTCATAGGAATGGGTATATCCTCCCTAGTTGAGAGGGAGAGATAGGCACATCATTATTCTATTCACTTGGGAAGAAAGAATGGAGGATAGAGTAAGCATCTGACATCTGATGCTATTTGAGGATGTGGTATGGCATCCAAGATAAGAGTAGTCATAGATGAACAATATTCTTTCAGGACTGGGAATCCAAGATAATAATAGTACTAGAAGGACATACCCTATGAACACCCAAGTGGGGTATGTTCCTTGAGAGACAATGATGATGGTGTCTATAAATCATTGGTCTCGCCAACACTTTGCTATGATATTGTGGAGAGATAGAGCTATTAGTCAAGGCCTTTCTATGTGAAAATGATGGTTGATATGATGCTATACAAATGGGTTACCAATCTGAATCTTCTTCTGAAAATTATTCATATTCAGAATGTCCAAGTACATTGTATGGATTATGAAAACCTCCCTAGTTAAGAGGGAGTGTTGAAATATGTAACTAGGTTTGGTATTCATAATGAAATATGTAATCATGATTTTATGTATTTAATGTAATGAGAAAAATAAATTTATTATTATTTTCTTGAGGGATGGGTTTCATGCTCAAGAGGAATTTATTTTATAGGTCAAGCTCTCATTAAGAGCTTCTAGGGCTTATCAGTCATAATCATGTATGAAAGACCCATTTGGGAAAGTTGCATATTGTAAAAGAAAAATATTTGAGTCAAGGAACCCTCCAAGACCAAGTAAAAATGCATGCAACAAGTCAACCTTCCAAACATGACAAGTTGGCCTATTTTTAAGGGACTATAAGAATATATAAAGAAGACTAGTCGACCACCTTTACAGGAAAAGTGTCACAGACAAGAAACCCTACCAAGAGCACTAAAATCAATGAAGGGAAGAGAAGGATATGTGAACAGGAAAATAAATATTTCCAAGATTGTTTTTTTGGCTAAAACCTTCACACGTGCAGAATGTAGATAGGGTATCAACCGTTGAAAGGATATTAAGTTTCAATTATCCCAAAGAAGTCGAGATCAGTGCCAAAAAAATCCATATCAAAGACCGACGTCTTGAAGATAAGAAGTCGAGTCAAACAAAGGAAAATAAGGGCTAAAATTTTCTTAATTACCTCACATGTGCAAAAATTACAGGAAGCTACAGGAGGCCAAAAATTGCAGGAAGTGAATTTGACTAGTATTGTAGGGCCGAAGTCAAGAAGAGGAAGAAGTTGCAATAGCTTGAAGTCAAGGTTGATATTGTTTGAATTGAAAATTAAACAAAAAGGTTTGACTTAGTTTTGGAGGAGTTTTTTGTCAAGGGTATAGGTCTTGTAATTTTTCGATTGAAGATTCTATAAGAAGAATAATTCGTGTGGGTTTTCCTCTTAAGTTTGGAGAGGTTTTGGCCCTTGCTGTTTGCCTATATCTTGTTTCCATTTTCTTAATGTTATTTATGGTTTTTTAGCTGTTTGATGAAGAAGATAATAATAATAATAAATTAAAATAGGAAGCTAAAAAAGAAAAGTAAAAATACACCACAAATAGTTATCAAAGAAGAGAAATCACCTACATTTGCTGTCCCTAGATTTATCAACAACGGAAGACAGGGGATGCGTAGTTCTAGGGATCAAGGGTGAGGGATGCGCACTGAGAATGTGCAATGCATAGTTTTGGAAGTAAGGAACTATGCATTGAAAAATTCCAAGAGTCAAGGTCTAATCTATAGGGTTGAGACTACATAGTGCGCAGTTCAGGAAGGTTGAGTGAGGTCAAGTTGCTCGGGAATACACTTTTCCGAATTTGGCTGTGTGGGATCGGTAAAGCCAAGGTGAACAAGGAAAAAAATTGAGCATGATCACACACTTAGAATAATTACGACATAACATTGATCACACAAAACACATGAACAACATAATTCTCCCAATGCGACGACAATGTGACATCTTTCCCCAAGTGCAACACTAAGGTACACTTTGCGACGATAGTGACGAAACTTATGTGACAATGCTTGAAAGTTTGGGAATAAGTGTAATACATTTCTTCATGATAAATATGAATCATTAGAATAAATATTTCCCCTTGAAATAAGCGAAAACTACATTTGTGCGATATGTGGCACTTTCCATGCTAAAAGATGACACTTTGGTTTTCTTCCAAACGAGACTGGTACACTTAGATAAAACACATGTAATGACTCTTAATACTAGAAATGACAGCAAGAAAAGTCAAATTAGGTTCTAGAATTTGGATGTAGGTCAAAATTTTTGAGGGTGTTGTAGCAGTGACAACACATGGAGACCCAGTGGTTGAATTCTGTCTTCTCTGCCTTGGTCAAATATTTCGTGCAAGGTCTAGTTCCTCAGGAAGCATTGATTCACTGTGAAAATTAATTTGGATTCCCCACTTACCTCTAGTATAAACATAGTCCCTTTCATCCTTTTTATGGTTGATCAAAATCATAAGGTCAACCATATCCCAATGTTTCAACTCAAGAGAAGGGTAATGTAATTTGCGGGCTTAAGATATTCATAGTATGAGTTTTAATATTTGGTGTTTGTCTACTACTAGCAGACCTGGAAAATACCTTGACGGAGTTAATTCAGGAACACAAGCATTTCTTCACTTCCAGCGAGTTGGGATAATACCCTGGTGAAGTTACTTGCTTCAACTCCCTACACAGGAAGCCTTTCTCTTCTTTCACCCTTAATTTATTTAAGTTTAATAGGACTGCACTTCGACACTTATTTATTTCATGGGGTGGAAGAGGGATCTTGACTTATTGAGATCATAAGAGGTTTTTACTTCAGAGAATCATATATAAAACCTATGATATGAGTATTCTTGTTAAGATTTTACCCTTTTTCCTTCTCTACTTGATTAGATCAACATGGAAAACACCAAAAAAATAAAGAACCGAGTGTAGGCATGAGTTTTATAGAATAGACATGAATATAATGGTTTTCCACAAAGATTTCATTACACAAGGATCATATTTTCCATTAGAACATCATCGACCAAAAGGTATGAACCAAAAAAAATAAGAAGGACTAAAGGTTAGCTAAATGTTGCAGTGTCACCAAGCCCTTTTCAATTTTTCCACACACATTGGAACCATAAACAAAATTACACATGACTCTTATTCACATGAATGAAAATACAAAGCGAAAAGACCGAACATGACAAACAAACAAAACAATAGACTATGTACATAGGATAGGGCACACCCCTAGACTATAAATGAAAATATTGTTTCAAATCTTGGCCATTTACAGGAAGAGAGTTAGTATTCCCATCCAAATATTGGAGACAATAAGTGTGATGGCGAAGCTTCTCATGAAGAACAAACAATGTAATCCACATGGATTGGAACTTCTAGTGTGTTTTCCCTTCTCTTCATGATATTTTTCCCACTTCAAGACTAGGTCACCCACATTGAATTCATTTTTCCCCGCAGACTTCTTATCAAACCATCTCTTGATACTGTTATGGTGAAGATAATTTTTTTCTTTTTCTTTCTTTCTTTCTTCTTGTAACTTAAGGAGAGTGTATATCCTACTCTCAACCAAGAGAAAATTCTTACCCTAAGACTCTTGGGAGAGTTGAAGGGAAGGTAGGTAAATGTTTGGAGGTAGGATGGTTTCTTTTAAATACACCAGGAAGTAAAGATAAGTATTCAGAGAAGGATTAGGCATAACATGGTCAGCCCATAGAGCGTTCACCAAAGCATTGTGATAGTTCCTTTGTTTAGATAAGACAACATTTTTAATGATACATATAAGGTTATTATTGGTCGAATCAAAAAGACCGTTTCCCTGTGGGTAGTATTTAGATGAGTGTTTCAATATGATGTCATTTTCCAATGCAAAATCATAAGGTTTAAGTGATGAGAAATAAATTTCATTATAAAAAAAAAGTGAAGTCGAAACATTGAACCCGGTGATAATATTCTGCTGAGGAAGCTGATGACTTCTTCATCATTCACTTGCTTGAGAGTAACCGTTTCTATCCACCACGTGAAGTAATCTATGGCAGTGTGAATATAGAGGTGCTACTTCAATGAGTGGGGAAATATCTCACTGATAACATCTAAGCCCCATTGTTGGAATGGTTCTTCTACACCGATGGGATGCAATGGGGAAACTGACTTATTTTCTCAGTCAATGAATTTCTCACAAACCATAAAATTTTGGGCATAAGCATGAGCATCTTTGAAGAGTATGGGACAATAGAAACTAGCTCGCATAAATTTGTGCGTTATAGTGTCACTCAAAAAATGTTCTCTAACTGGTCCATCATGGAGGTCGCGCAATACCCTTTATGAATCTAGTGCTTCCAAGCATCTGAGTAGGACCCCAAAATGGTGCTTCTTGAAAAGCACGTTGTGTGCCAACTAGTAAGAAATATATTTCAACTTGGTAGTCATATTTCGTGTCGTTGATAAATGAGAGGTAAGGGTAACATGCTCAATATATTATTGTAAATCTGCGTACGAAGAGGTGGATGTGACAGTGGGGGTAACTTGTTCGATATTATACATTTAAATTTTCTGTTCCCATCCAGAAAAGTCATATTCTAGTGAAATTTTTGCTTCTTCTACTAGCTAGCATCGACCATGGCCCTTGATTGTATGAATTGGTTTTAACTCAAGATCATACTCCTGCAAGCTGGTCATCCAATTCTTTCTTCTTTCACCTATCCCTTGTTTAACAAATACCGATATGACAGCTGGGTTTGGCACAAAGATAATAACACGATTCTTTAGAAGATAAGGCATAAAGTGTAAATGTAAGTTATGGGCCACTATTTATCCTGATCATCCTTATGTGTAAGAATGACAACAATAAGAAGTGTTAGAAGTGAAGGTGTAAAGAAATAAATATTTGCTGAAATTTGGACTGTATAGCATTGGTGCTTCTGCGATTGCTTGCTTTATACGGGTGAATTTGTCCTTTTCCCTTTTATCCAATTTATATAACACTTCCTTCTTTATCACATCTTGCAGTGGTCTTAATATCTATGCATAGTTAGAGATGAATTTTCAGATGAAATTGATTTTCCAAAAGAAGGAGTGCATGGATTTCTTGTTCATCGGGAAGGGAATCTGAGTAATAGTTCTGACCCGTTTAGGGTCCACCTTAATCCCACTCTTTGTGATGATATGGCCTATTATATTGTCCTTGGAAGTTGCAAAAATTCTCTTCTTGGGATTAAGATATATACCATATTTGTGACATTGCTCGAAAATTTGCTTTAGATGGCGTAAGTGGTCGAAACTTCTTTTCAAAAACAATGCCACGTCATGTAGATAGACCACACCACTCTATCCAATAAAACCAAGAAATTTGATGTCCATAACACACTGAAATGTTGCACCTGCATTAATAAGCCCAAAAGGAATTCTATTAAAAGCAAACATACCCCGCTTGGTTCAAAGGGTTGTCTTGTTCCTATTGGGTTTTGACACTAGAACTTGGTTGTAGCCTAAAAATACGTCCAACAATGAAAACATTTCAAACTTCAATAATGTCTATAAAATCAGTTTTATTGACGACACTGGATAATTTTCGTTATCCGAGGTGTAATTAAAATTATGAAAAATCCACGCACAAACGTATTTCCCTGGAATTTTTTCTCATCAGAACCAAATTTGAGACCCATGTCAAATGTCACACTTTGAAAATGATCTGAGCAGCCAGTGACTTAAATCTTTCTAAATTAGGGGTTCAAGAGTTGGGTAAAATTTCCATAACTTCTGCTGAAAAGGCTTAGTCCCTTTCTTAATTGGTATTACATGCTAGATTATCTGCATGTCTTAAGTTTTGTGATCATCTTATGTCCACACAAAACTATATCAGTATTGCTTGAAAATGCAAATGAAAGCTTGCCACTCTTGAGGTGTGCAACAAGTATTGATATTGAAAAACTTGAGAACTTCTTATATACCAAGATTTATCTATTCATGCGACAAAGTCGGGCTATGAGTCTCCATGTTTACTGGCCCCTTAAATTGATTTTGCAAGTCATACAACTTTTCCAATGATGCCACACCCTTGGGTATGGGGTTTCCTATTCTTGCTTGAGATGCATCCTGCAATGATTTATCATGACCGTATTTGTCAATGGCTGCGTCTTTGAACCCATCAACGTTCACCATAAAATCCAATATCTGCTGGTCATCATTGAAAGTGCGAAAATTAGTAATATTATCAGGAACAGATGGCCTGTAAATAATTTCAACATAAAATCTATCCCTTAGGAGTGGAAACCTAACAACATCATTTTCTAATGTGTTTGTAGTAGCATTATATATTCTAGGAACATAAATTATATTAAAATCTAGGAATTGCGAAATCAAATTACACACCTCTTGTTTGTGAATTTTGAGATTAGGTAGCACACAATGTATAGTATCTTGTACCTGGCATACGATAATTTCAGAGTTACCTATTTCTTTGAGTACCTCAAATTTGAGGTCAATGGATTTCTTCAAACCCAAGATGAGTGCTTGATATTGAAAAATGTTGTTGGTGCACTGAAACTCCAAGCGGAAAGAGATTAGATGCTTTCTCTATTGTGGGTATATTAAAATGAAACCAAATCTACAACTCTCTTGCATTTTCGAACCATCAAAATATAAAATCCAAGTGCTAGAAATATTAGAGCTACGTCTTATACTAGTGACATATACATCTACTATACAAAATTCATTAGAACTAGTTGGATTTATAGGAAGGAGTTACAACTATGTATTAGGTGGGATAGGTGAAGCCTATGTCAGATAACATCTTTGATCTACTTCCAGAAAAAATTTCTGAAGATCACCACTGCAAAGCCCATTGGTTCATTTTTCCTCAAGTTGTGTCACATTATGCTTCATGAAAGGTTCACTTTCAAATTAAATATGGTTATTTACACCCTTGAATGGGAGCCATAAATGAGACCAAGCCCATCGAAAAGTATCCTTGGAGTTTTATGGACCATTCTCTACTTAGAAATAAACCATGGGCTTCAATAATGTCCACAACTATGATATATATAGATTGGTGAAATCTATGATCAGATGAAAAATGAATGATAACATTTCTAAGTTCGCCAATTGCCTGGACAAATTATTTGTCCAACGGTATGATCTGTGCATCGGTTTTATCCCATTTTGTATTTATTTTATTTTCAAACAACAATGGAAAAACATTTGCGGATGCACCTGAATCAACCAAATGGTTTTTAAAATTATAATTAAAAATTTCAAAAGTTAACATAAACAGAGGGAAGAGATTTTTAGAACTTAATTTGACAACATTTAAAATAGATTCGATGATGCCATGAGAGTTACTAGACATTACCTGAGAAGAAGAAAATTCTTTACCTTCTGAAGTGTGTGATGAGAGTGCCTGGAGAATTAGTTATCACTGGCCCGTTATATTTGCGAGCTCAATGAGTGAAAAGGTAGATCGAGCTCTTTTCATATCTTCAAAATTTTTGTAATAAATGCTTTTTGTCTTAACGAGCTGTGCTAATGGGTCAGGTGGTGTGAATTTATCCGCTGCAGTAGGAGTGGTGGAATTTCTCTTGTTACTGCTGGAAGTGTTCGTGGAAGAAGGAGAAAATCAAAACTTGTTCAGTGAATTTAGAGTTGGATTGGAAGGTGGTAAAATTATACGCAGAAATTGTTTCTTTATTTCCTGCTCAGAAACAAGTCCATTTCTCCTCATGTTATAATAGTTATTTGATTGCTTGGGAGGAGCTTCACTTGCCAATGATTGATCAACACTTTGTTTATCAACGTTGTATATGAAACTGAATGTATTCACTAAATGTACAACACCCCAAATTCCTTCATTTGCGAGAAGTTCATTTGTTTCTTCACTTTGCTAATTTTTTTCTTCTGCTAATAGAGTATCAATGAGATTATCCATCATAGTGTTCATATTGTGGTTCCATTGTGGGCATGTTTTCTCTAGATGGTTTTCTTGATGGAAGGTGCAAACATTATCCATGCCCAGGATTTCAATATTGAACACCGCATTAGAGCTCTGAGCAGATTTGGTCGGCTGTGAATTAGTATTATTTAAAAAAAATGTAGCCTGAAAAACTAGTTGTTGGTAGTGGATGCCTCTCTTGACCATCTCTTCAATTATGATACTTCATTTTTGAGCATATTCAGAGATTTTGTTAAGATTTCCATATCGAAAGATTCTTCGTCTTTAGTTTTTCTCGAAGAGGCTTGGTTTTTCTTACCAGCTTCCTTGGAGTATTTGGGATCATTGTCATCTATAATGACTACAATATATCACAAAACCTTTTCAACAACAAGATCTTCTGCAAATTTTAAGGCCAAATATTCCTTCGCAACTCTTTTAACAAATAAGGAAATTTTAGTTTTCAAGGTAGATGTATAATAATCCTTAGTGATATCATCGTGAATCTTCACAACGATGGGGAACTTGTTCAACACATGAGTAAATCTATGATTGAAATCCTTAATTATTTCTTTGTCCCCCACTTTCAAATTTCCAAGTTATTTCAACAACATGGCGAGGGTCTTATTGTTAGAAATTTTTTTAAGGAACAACTTCTTAAACTCCCTCCAGCTATGGATTGAATAGGCTGGAAGAATGTGATACCATACAAACACTCTACCTTCTAAAGTGAACAGAAAGAGTCTGCAAGCAACATCAACAAAACATACCTCAAGCATCTGTAAATGCATGTAGAACTCATCTAGATGGTCTTCAACTTTGGTCTTATTTTCCAGATCAAACTTTGACAACAAATTTTCTAGATGTTTTGGCATCCTTTTAAGATTTTATAGAAGAGCGAGTGGTCCTTGGGCCATCTAATCCAAGTCCGCATCAACCGTGCCCGCGTCTCTTTCCTCCTCTTCTTCTGAATCTAAAGAAGATTCTCCTTCACCATTTAGATTTATGTTGTAATTAGGGTGCTCCTTGTCAGAAAACTGAAAATATTCCCTTTCGCTATCTGGATTCTCCTGTATGGGTGAAAGTTCCCCTTGATTTTCTATAGGCTAAACCATTTGTTCAAGGGTTGCGATAAAAAAATATTCCATTGACGAAACCAGTACACTACTAGGATATGTTTCTTTTTTTACATGATTATGAGGTATAATTGCAACAACAAGAAGAAAACTAATATATCTCGCAAACTAACGAGTGATGGGTCGTATAGTCTAGAGTTGGTCATAAGTAACCTCAAAGGCTTGTCTCGGGCTTCACTGAATAATTTATTTGTTTTCAAGAGTATGATTGGGAATGGAAATGGGAATATTACTGTCTTGCGTGAAAGTATGTTTGTTAGGATGTGGTGATTTTTTAGCCATAAAAAGGTGGTTTCCCTCCTCCTAGCACCAAAATGTTGACGGTGCTAGATACCACCAACATGCAAGGGAATCTCCGCGATGAAAGTTACCAATTAGAATTCACACCATTTGGTGTAGGAACCCTTTAGGAGAAAGGCCTGACTTCTATATGTTATTAGAGATTTTCCTTGCCTACGATGGTCAACAAAAGAGAGTAATGTAAATGTACTTTTAGATGAACAAGTGAGTATGCCTTGTGGAATGGTCAGCTACAAAATGCATCAAGGTTCTTGTACCGAAAGGGAGAAAAAGGTAAGCCTTTAAAAGAAAAGCAATAGTAATGATCTAGTAAAGACATACACGCATATACATATGAATGAATCATTGATAAACTAGTGAAATAGTTCATATGGAAGCAACAATTGTTAAAACACATACAACACACCTTCAACAAGATAAGTACCAAAGCCACCGAAATAGTTTAATTTACTTAGTACAAATGAAAAAAACATACATTGAAAACATTCAAATAATAGTCTTACAATATTTACGACATATGCATGAAAGTGTGTTGGCTCAACGAGCTTCGAAATTATGAAAAAGTTCCAAGATACATCAGTACAGTGAAAACCACTAGCTCCAAGAGTGGAGCGTTAGAGAAGCCACTTGCTCCTCCAAAATAACTATCTTCCTCTATAATGTATTTTTTTTTGTGAATTTAGTAGGGCCTTTCTATTTTCTATTTATATTTGCATAGAAGGTTACAAAATTATAAGTTCAGTTTGTGGCCTCAACCTGCCCGTAGGAAACTAGGTCTGTTGGCCATCTCAGTGCATGAAAAGCAAACCAAAATTGGAATAATTTCATCCGTCTATGACTGTCATGAGCTATCTGTTCTATTTCATACTTATCTACATGCTGAAAATAGAAAATAAGTTCATTCAAAACTGTAAATTTCATAAAACAACATTATAGAAGGAACCCCTAGCTATGTGAAGAAGAGACAGGAGATGGGTCTTTCACTGTAGACCCTGGCATATCCACTTGCTGGAGCTGCTGGAGTTGCTTTTCCATACGGCCCACACGATCATTAAGTCTACTAATGCGGTCAGTTGCCTGATACTGGGTGATCTTAATATGTTGCAGCTGGTTTTGCATATCCTGTAGCATGTCCAGGAGGCGGATTTCTATCTTTGGCAAGTCTTTCTGAACCTGGCCGGGGGGAAAAATCTGCATAGCCTTTGCAAGAAGGAACTTAAGTATCCAGTATGTATGGATAGTCTGCTGGAATAACATGAGGTGGCCTCAGGTATTGCGAGGGTCGGTTATGAAATCCAAGATTTCAGTTTCAGCTTCATTGTCTTCAGGATTTGTCTGAATGTCCCGTTCCCAACCACGAATTTCCTGACGAACCGTGGATGAATTTCCCATGACATAATTTGTAGCTAGGTTCTCTAGAATCTCCAAATTTGATTTTCTACCGCGCTTCTTTGGGGTTGGCTCAGACTGATCCTGCTGTTTCCCTTTTGCAAGTTGAGAAGAGGACCTACGCTTCCCCATAGCAAACAAAAGCCTAAATATCAACACAGACATGCAACAAAACACAGTAAGGGAGTAAACATCATAAGGGGACCACCCAGTTTTCACCTCGTAAGCATCGATGGTGCTTCTATTGAACAAGAAGAGCACTACTAACCACAGGAACCGAGAATTACCACAGTACATGAGGGCAGTTTGAGTACCCAAGGCATAAAAGACCAAGGGCCCTGTTTCCCAACTCGAAAACCGAAACCTTTGAGCGAAGGTAACCGGGAGGGGATGGAGAAAAACAGACCGCTAATGAGTGGTTAAGTTAAGGCTCTCGGAATGAACATCGAAAATAAAACCCCAACCCAGAGGATACAGGAAAGCATGAAAACATAAACGCCACAATTTGTCCCATTGGGTTTGAAAATTACATCTACTATATTGAACCATCCAACATCTACCACAGTAAGTAACCCTGCCTACTACCCGATGCCAAAAGCGCCTTACCCTGTCCACAAAATGCCACCGCAATACATGCAAGGTGTCGGACGAAATTGACTTGACTCTAGTCCCAAAGCTAAAAGGGTTGACAACACAGAACTTAGGATTGGCTATCAAGTTGCAGGGGTCACGAAAGAAAGGTTTAACCGGCTGCAAATTTGGAGGAACATAACTAAAAAATATTAAGAAAACCAAATCCACCATATTATTCACCAATCGACCCGAAACCATAACGACGACAACCTTGAGAGCAAGAAGAAAAATGTATACATACCACCACCAGGTCGAGTAGTCGACTGAGTGAACAATGCCCGACTTCCTCCACTGTTGCCTCCAAACGCTTGCATGCAAGGAGCGATGCGTGCACGAATGAGGGTAGGGAGGTAACCGACTTACCATTTGTAAAACATTCCGGTGGCTGTCTGACAACCCAGGCTGTCCATCCTGCAGACTCAATAAAGAGCGGGCTTTCACGTACTGCCGAGAGGTGGGGCATCAATGCACCATTATGAAGCGTGATTGTTTGGAGGACAAATGATCTGCCAGCTTTCAACACTTATTGATTGCTACCAGACAGGTGGACACCCATATCGGGGGGTTGGAGATCTTTACTCACTATCAGTTGGAGAGAATGGAGTTCCACCTCCCAAATTGCATCTGTGGGGCGAGCATCTATGGAACACTCAAGCTGTTTACAACCCCAATTAGCCAGATAATCTACCACTGCATTACCTTTTCGCCGAATATGGTTAGGGATCAAGTATTGGATCTGTTTCAACAGCTGGCTCACTTCTTCAATGAGGGCAGCTGTTCGCCAACTGTGTGAGATTTTTTCCCAGGGTGTGCCTTGCTGCAACTTGCGGAGAACTCCTGTGACCATTGCTGAATCTCCTTCAATTATGATTCTCTGGTAATTTTCTCTGATTGCAATAAGAATACCTTGTTTGACCGCTATCAATTCAGCTTCATTGTTTGTGGCATAGCCCAGCTTCAAGGCATAAAACCGGCAGACTGCTCCTTGAGGGTTGCGAAAAAATCCCTCCAGACCCTGCTTGCCCCAGATTACCTTTATAGGACCCATCATAATTCAGTTTGATAAAGCCAGGTTGGGGGGGCGTCCAAGTTTCCTTAATAGTTTGGCTAGGTGGTCTGTACTTCCACAAACTTTTATACAACATCTGCGGTTTAAGATTTAACACCTCTAATATCTAGGATTCAAAACCCACCGTATGCCAATCCTCCTTTGCCCAGCTTTCAACTAGGATAGTTTCACGGATATTATCTATAGAGCGCTGCCAAATGCTCTGCAATGGTTGTTCAGTGTCTTGGAAAACCCTATGGTTCCTTTCCTTCCAAATATGCCAAAGGAGGAATCCAAGTGAGAGTGTCCATGCTCTATTAATCACTTGACAGTGAAAAATCCCCTGTCGCCAACTGCAGATGGTTTCTGTGATGCTTTCATTCTTTTATCTGTTTGCCTAAACAATTGTTCCAGGCTCCTCCACAGTTGCTGCACCATTGGGCACGAGTTCAGAAGATGTTCTATCGTTTCAATCTTGGCTTGAAAGAGGGAGCACCGAGAGGGCCCCAACATCCCACGTTTCTGTAGATTTTCCCAGGTCAAAATTCTTGTATGAATTACCAACCATAAAAAATATTCCACCTTAGGCCAATGTTTCAATGCCCAGATTTTTTTCCATACAGGTCGAGTATCAGACTGCGCTTGTTGGGATTGAATATAGTATCCTTCCTTGATTGTGAATTTCCCTTTTTTCAAATATCCCCATCTAAGTATGTCTGGTCCAGAGGCTTGTCTTATTTTTCTGGTTTTGAGTTCTTTAGAAAGGTTTTCCCATTGTTGCGTTTCTGGAGCCTCCAGCCAGTATGTTTTGTCTTTCCATTTCCTCCAGAGGTCATTATGATTTCGACACCAGTATTGTTGTAGGTGCCTTTTGTTGGGTGTGTTCGTATATAAAAAAATTTCGCCCAAGTCAAGTCGACTGAATAGTTTCTCCTGCTGTTGCCAAAAGTATTCCCAAAAAAGAGCTATACCTCCTTCCTTAACCTCCCAAAAACTATGGAACCGAATTAAATGGCGGTTCACTGCTGCCAAATTCCAGATGGATGAGCCTCTTGGGATCAGGTCTGTCTTTGATCTGCCAGCGACTGTGTGTGGCATATCATATTTAGTGATCCATATATTCTTCCACAGGTCTGGGCCTCCCTGAATCCAACGCCACTAGAGTTTCGCTCCCAGCACATTATTCAAGGTTGATGGATCGCGTAGGCCTAGTCCACCTGCAGCCTTTGGTTTGAGTAGCTTGTCCCAGGAAAGAAGAGCCCATTTCCTATTACCTTGGGTGCCCTGACATAAAAATTTCTTGAACTCACATACTAGTTGAGAACAAATCCATTTTGGGCATGCCCTTCCAGACATCTGATAAATTGGTAAGGCTTGTAACACCGATTTTATGAGGATAAGGTGCCCGGCGCATTCAGAACTCTGAACGCCCAATTCTGTATCCTTTTAGCCACTCTAATGAGGGTGTCTTGCCAATTTGCAATCCGGACTGGGCCGGTATTTAAATTCATGCCAAGATATTTCATAGGGAAGGACCCTCGCTGGAACCTAAGAGTCATGGAAAGAAAATTTTGCGTTGCAAGAGCACAGTTAAAGAAATAGACATTTGACTTATCTTTATTGATCTGAGTCCCTGAAGCATCCATAAAAACATCTAGAATTTTAAGGATGGCTTTGCATTCCTTCAACGATGCCATACAGAACAATAGAGTGTCATCAACAAATTTCTGGTGAGTCAGTGGAAGGTGGGGTCCCCACAGTTTTAATCCTTGCAGTTTTCCTTCGGCTTGATGAGCTCTAATGAGTCTACCTAAGCCTTCTGCAGCCATAATAAAAAGGAATGGGGACAAAGGGTCTCCTTGCCTAAGTCCGCGAGAGCTGTTAAACGGAGCTGAAGGGCTGCCATTTAGTAGGATTGAGAAATGCGAAGACGAGATGAATGAGTGCAACCATTGCAGCCAGCGATCATCAAAACCAAAGGCTCGCATCACCTCAATCAGATACTACCAGCTTATTCGATCATACTCTTTGGATAAGTCTAACTTGATTAGCAGGCCTTTCCGTTTGTCCTTTTTTAATGAGTGAATTTCTTCCTGGGCGACTACTATTCCATCCAAGATTTGTCTACCTTTGACAAAGCCTGTCTGTTTCGGGGAGATTATAGTTGGCAGCAATGGTTTCAGTCGATTGACCATAATGGTAGAAAGGATTTTATAAATAACATTACACAGAGCGATCGGTCGGAAGCCAACTGGAGTATCTACATTTTGCTACTTGGGAATAAGAGTAAGAAAAGTGGCATTCAACGCTGGATAGACCATCTTCATCCTTCGGGATTCTTCTACAACCTCTAAGATGTCCGGGCCAATAAAAGGCCAAGCCGCCTTAAAAAATTCACTTGTAAATCCGTCTGGACCCGGGGCTTTATTCTTTGGAAAATTCAATACAACCTCTTCTACCTCCTGGAGCGTGATTTCCTGTAACAAAGCAAGGTTCTGTTCTCGGGTAATCAATCTGGGGATATGAGTAGTTATTTTATCAATGGAAGCCTGTCGATTGGGAAGAGGTTCTGTAAGCAGGTATTTGAAATGGTTAACCAGCTCCTCCTCGATATCTTCATGTTTAATTAGGCGTTCCCCGTTTGCTGCTTTGAGAGAAAATATTCTGTTGTGTTGGCGTCGCTGTAACATGGCTATGTGAAAAAAATTAGTATTTCGATCCCCTTCTTTGAGCCAAGTTATCCGGGATTTTTGTTTCCACAATATCTCTTCTTGCTTACGTCTCTCTTCTTGTTGACTGAGAGTATGGCCTTCCTCCATAGCTAACTTAGGTGTATGCCCATACAGAATTATTTGCTGCTGTATTGCCTTCATTTTTTCATTCAGTTGAATTTGCTCCTGATGTATATTTCCAAATTCAAGACGGTTCCATTTTTTGATTTCATCTTTTACTTTCTTTAAACGAAGCTGGAATGAATGCATCTTATTGCGACCTCTAATTGAATTTGAATTCCACCAAGTTTTAACTTTGTCCATAAACCCAGGATCTCTTAACCATAAAATTTCAAACCTGAAGGGTCGATTATGACTGCTTGCCTTGACATCAACTTCCAATCTGATCGGCCAGTGGTATGATCCCAGGGTAGGAAGAATTGCAACTTCGTAATAAATGTCCTGAGTCAAAAAAGCCTCAGAAACAAGAAAACGGTCCAGCCGAGAGGCAACCTGGGAGAATTTCCCTCTTCTGTTGTTCCAAGTGAAATTTCCATTGACCGTGGGGATATCAACTAACCTCAAGTCTGTTATCAAATCTCTGAATAAAGCCATATCCGGATCCTCCCTTCTGAGCCCTCCTTTTTTTTCAGAAAGATTCACAATCATATTGAAATCCCCACCTAAAAGCCAATACTTTTCCTTATGCAATGTACTTAACCTGCGTATGTTTTGCATAAATTCTGCTTGCTCTCCTGGAATTGGAGGTCCATAAAATGTCGAGATAAGGATCCTTTCCTCAGATCCAATTTGTCTGAAAGTAGTTGTTAAGATTCTTGGCAAGCCAATCCATCCCTCTGCTAAGATTTCAGCAACATTCCAGAGTATAGCTATGCCCCCGGAGGTACCTACTGAGTCAATGGCCATAACCTCATATTTTATTTTGAAAGATTGAATTATGGATTGAAGCTTCTGACCAGAAACTTTTGTTTCTTGTACTAGCATTACCTATGGTTTCTCGACCTTTAGTCTATCCTTCACATATCTCTGTTTTCCCTTACTATTAAGACCTCTGATATTCCAGGAGAGCACCTTCATTAGGAACTTTTAGGTAGTTGTTGAAATAACGTTGTTAACGGTATTATCTTCCCAGTATTAATGAACATTTCTCCAACTAACTGTATTGATTCTTGTAAAGTTCGTCATCCTCGCTTTTTGGTTGGTTTTGATGGTGGCGCTATCTTCTTGCTGGCGGCTTGTTCTCTTTCTTGGGCTTCTTTGCGAGCTTGCGCTGTGAGATAATGCTCAAATGTTTCTTTATATAATTTCTTCTGATCTGCTGGGATGAATCGGTCGTCCAGGTTCCTCCACTAAAAAAAAAGGCGTTTCAAGAGTTTCTCTTCTGCGCTCAACTCGTCTTTTGATTGCTCTACCTCCATTGGGGTTAGTTCTAGCACAACTCTTTCGTCAGGCGTGTCCATTTCCTCTATAATGTCTGGTAAGAGGAGCCAAGGTGAAAATTCCTTTGCATGAGCAATGAGAGTGTATATATAAAAATTGGGGGTGACCATTCACCTCCCTTGTGACTCTTGGACTACCCTTATGACTGTTTGAATTCTCTATGATTTTTTGACTCCTTCATGACTTTTCACGTAGGCTATAGATGAATCTTAGACTTCCAATTTACATTACATTTCTCAGATATTGAAATTACATAATCCAAAATGATGTGGAAAATTTTGACTCATATACATCTTGACATGAAACATTGACAAGACATGACATGGCATTGATGACATGGACTAGATGATGATATGGAAATGTCAAGCCCCTCTTGTTGCTGCTATCTTTGTTTCTGCTTGAAAGGTGTTACATTTTATTATTCTTCCTCCTCCATAAGGATTGAAGGTAGGGAGTCTTCAATATGATGTTGATCTCTAGTTGCTGTTGCACTTTGGTGTCCATTTGTCTTTTCTTCATTGATAAACTTGTCTTTTAACTACAAAGGTGTCGTCTAGCAGGGTCTACTTATTCATCTCGTTTATCATCATCATGTCATATCATGATATAATACCTACAACTTAAATCCACTCATGACAAGATGAAATTAGTAAGATAAAACCCCTACACTACTACAATTAGAAGGAAATTCCGATGGAAAAATATGACAGAACGGATAAAATCAGGAAAAGTGTTGGAAGTTAAATGTATTTTTTGTTTTTGTTCAAAAGTCCCGACACTCATCGTATATACGATGAGAGTTCTTTAACGGTTGAATATTCAACGGATTGTCCTATTCGTTGATTATCTGATGGTTTCCTATAATCCATTTTGTCGTCGAATATTTGACGGGATTTATTATACCATCGAATATCTGATGTTATATCCAATATGAAAATGTGTTTTCCAATTTCCGACAAATGAAAAATAACCATTGCATAATGTTCAATTCCACCATTAATAATTTTTTTCGCTGACAGCGTTTAATATGGGACTGCTTTACATTGATCAACTTAACTAATTAAAATAAATATAACATTAATATTATAGTTAAAATATAATATTATTAATATATAATTAATATACATTAATATTAATATCTATAATTTATTAATATTAATATAATATTATACAATTATAATATAAATTTTATATATCCCTAACATCATTTCAATTTGACATAGTTGCTATATATATTAGTTGTGATTGTTTTGAAAGGTTGTATGCTTATTTTAAGGTTAATTTTTAAACAAAATCATCACTGAAAGTTTGGTGAGAAAAATTGTCACATAACATTCCTGAAGGATACAAAGGATAGGTGCAGGGATCGGCATTGAGGGCTTCTAGTGAGGATCAAAATTTTTATTTCCCTTGTAGAAATTTCAAGGGCTTGAGGCAAAGGAGAACTATAATAAAATCAACTAAAAATCATTGTAGAGAATATGGACACACTGAAGGAAGACATGAATATCATCCATTTGTAAGTTATTTATTATATGTCTTTGGATTGTAGATTGTTTCTGTAAATTTTTATATGTATATTTTATTTTAGATTTTATGTCTTTGTATTGTAAATTGTAATATATTTCTATTGTAAATATATTTTATAATATTCTTTTGGGAGGTGTTTGAACTATGTTGTCATCTTGACGTGGACTAGAAATATTATTTTATTATTTTTGTTAAGGTCGATTAAGGGGTTAGGTCAAGTTAGGGGTTAATATTACTTTATGGGCTTAGGGATAAGGATGTTGAAGATTGTAACTAGGTTCAGTCTTCATAAATTATATTCAAGTCTATATTTAAGGTACTTTTAAAAAGAATAAAGAATATATATATATATATATATATATATATATATATATATATATATATATATATATATATATATATATATATATATATATATATATATATATATATATTTACAGAGGTTAAAGCACGGGTTTCATGCTTGGGTCGTATTATTTTAGGTAAAAGTCCCCATTGTGGAATTCTAGGATTTATTCTGAGTTTATAGAGTCATCACATATTTAAATTGACCCATCATGAGCATTTTGATCATGTAATTAGGTTTATTATTGAGTCAAATATGATTTATGGAGCCTCTACTTCAAGTTGGACTTAATGTGATCAAGTCATCCTCAACCCCAGGAATTCAAGCTCATCACAAGCCTATATATACAAGTATATCAAACTCATTTGGAGCACTCACTCTCACATCCATAAATTTGATATCTACTGCTGCATAAGGAAAATGTGCGAAGTCAAGAAATGGGTCAAAAGGAGTGAGAATTTGGAAACACTGAAGGATTGAAGGAAAATCAAAATTTTGGTGTCTCTCTCTCTCTCATGTGCCCTAGATTGGAAGATCAAATTCCCTCATTATTTTGCTGCTTCTAGTTGCTGCATTTTGCTGCTGCCAAGATAAGAATAGGTCGAAGTTCATTTTTCTGGGTGCTAGTGCCTTGAAAAGTTGTATTGGGTCAAAATCAAACTCTTCGAAGAAATATTGAAGTATTTTCTCCAATATCAAAGTCTCAGAAGGAAGGTTGAAGTTTCCAAGTCGAAGGAAGTGTTGCATAGTGTTTCTACTGCTGCTGCTACTGCTAGGATGAAAGGATGATCAAAATGAAGGCTGAATTGGTGTGGAGGAAGTATGAATTAAGGTTTAGAGTCTCTAGAAAAATATAGAAGGAAAAATTCCTGACTGGGTTTTCCCCTAGGGTGGGGTTTTTCCCCGACTACTGGCCTATATCTGGTGTCCTTGATCTATGTGCTATTGCTTTGATATTTTCTTTATGAAATAAGAAGAAAGAAGACAAGAAGAATAGAATAAGAATTAAAGAACATCAAAATTAAATAATAAAGAACAATAAAATATTTCTTCCTTTCTAATTTTCTAACATGATATCAGAGCTTTGGTGAAGAAAGAAGGAAAATGCAGTCTCAAGGAATTGATCAAGAAAGCATAATAGGTTCATAAGAAGTAACTCTTTAAGGAAATAATTTTCACTATCTTCAAGAATTATGTCTAACACTATCAAGGGAGATAACAATCTTGAAGGAGATTAAAAATACAGATCTTGGGAAAAGAGGATTGCAATCATCCTTGAAAAGAATGAGGTATTAGATGTGGTAAAGGGAAAAGTGAAGAAGCCCACCGAAGACTCCAGTGATGTCGATAAGGTGAAATTCAAAAAATTTGAATTGGTGTTTATGACTCTAATGGTTAAATGCATAAAAGAAAACCTTGTCCCTAACATAGAAAACATTGAACATGCTCAAGAAATGTATGAAGCCTTGTAAAAATTATTTACCATCAAGAAAATTGGAAAAGTAACAAGCTTAAAAAATGAAATAAGGACCACTAAGATGACTAAGGAAGATATTGTAGCCACTTTATTTGTGAATATAGCAAGAATAAGAGATTATATTCTTTCTGTTGGTGAAATAGTGACAAACAAAGAACTTGTGATCACAACCCTACTAGGGCTGCCACCTTCGTGGAGTTTATTTACTTAAGTTCTCAACAACTGGAAAGAAGCTCCCAATTTTGAGGAACTATGGAAAATCTGCAGTCAAGAAGAGTTAAGAATATCATTAGTAACCAACAATGAAGAAGAATCAAATTCTTACATTTATCATAACAAGGGAAACTTCAAGAAGAAAGGGCCAATAAAGAAGGTTGATATGTCCAATATTGAATGCTATCATTGCCATAAAATGGTTCACTATAGAAGTGAGTGTCCCAACAATCCTAGAAATAAGAAAAGAGAAAGAGATCATGAAAATAAGACTGAATAAGAAGCCTCTCCCAATAGAGTGAAACTCGAAGAGAATGGCATAAGGGACTTACACTACTAAGCCCCTTGTTCCTAACTTTATATATTTCACTTGTATATTTTATATTTATTTGTAGGTTTAACGTATTTTTAGAAAGAAATTTTATTGTTTTATAAGTTTCAGATATACCTAAAATTTTTGGAGGGATACCACAATGAATCCTCAAGATAAGCATCTCATTACCTCTCTATTTTGGTTTCATATACTTGTTTAAAGTTTTGACTATATTAAATACTAATCACCTTTCTACCTCTATTTCCTTGTCTATGAATTAACTTGTTGAATTCTCTAGGATCATGAGAGAAGGCCTAAAGGATTAAGAAATAAGGCCTCACAAGGCAAAGCATTGAAATTAAAAACGTTTGTCAAAGAAACAAAGGTATGTCTTAGATCATAAAGCCTTGTTATTCTCTTTTGTATATCCATTCTACATTACTAACTATTGCTGTGTCTATCTCTCCTGAATCTTAAAGATTCTTACTTGGGATGATTCATCATCTGATGAATCTAGCCACCTTATATCTCTAATCATTTGCATAAAATAACCCTAAAAGTTTCTTTGGAAAACCCTAACCTAAGGGTATGCTAATAATGTGTGAAACCCTAAATCTACTTAGGGTTATTGCTATTCTGGTTGATATATTGATGATGCTATGTTTTTCGTTTTGATATGATCATGGAAGCTATAAATTATTAGGGTTGAAATGATCTTGTTCAAAATCCCGAACCTTTGAAGTTTTAATATAATAAGGGTTTTCTTTGATATGAACTGAAACTCTAGGTTTTGGTTAGGTCTACAAGAAAAATCCTTATTATGTACTTAAAGTCCTAGGAAAAAAGCCCTAGGTATGTGTTCATAAATTGGCTGAAACCATTAGGTCGGTATATGTGTAATGTATTAATATTGTCTGACATATGATATGCTTATGCATGATGATAATCTCCTAGATATGTGTGTTGACCAAATTTCTAATGGTCATAAGTCCTATCGTTTGGAAACAAGCCCTAGTCAAAGTTTGAAGTTCTAGGATGATGATTGAAAAGTATAGGGTTTTACAGCTAAGCCATAGTAATGGTTAAATTATCTAGTATGTGTATTCATCTGAATCTATATAATGTTTGTTGAGAATTTATAGATAAAAAATCTTGGGTTTACTTCGAACCCTAGTAGAATCTATTCATGTTGTGATTTTTTTGATTGAGTGAAATCTAGGGTTTACATAATACCCTAGTGGAAAGTATATCATATGACTTCTAAAAGTTATTAGATACCTTTATTTTTTCTTTTGAATTATTTATAGGAATCACTATATGACATAACTAATCTTCTGTCATCTTGATTGAGTTTCTGATGTGATTTAGGGTTTGTGACAAACCTGGGCTAGAAGTTAAAGTATTGAAGTATAGTCTCTTGTTGATTATTTTTGTAAATTATAAATGCTTTTGCTACAATAAGATTTCATTATGACTAAATTAATTCTTCTATAGATTTGGTTGTACTTGCTATCTAAGTGGTCCATGTACATCATATTCAAATTGGTGTATATGTCCATAAAAGAAGTTGATATGATAAGCATGATGAGAAGGATGGAAGCCATGATTGATTCTCCAACACCGAAGGAAGAAATTTATCTCCCTACATTAAGAGGGAGCCTAGATAGAAGAAAAATGGCTGGTTAAGAGGGAGGGCATAACATAGTTTTGATTAGAGAATACATTCTGAATACTATGTTGCTACATGTGAAGTAGGAAAATGAATCTTCTCTCAAAGATTCAATTGGTATTCCTACTGAGATAAGTTGAAGAGAAACATCGAGACCCCAAAGGTTTGTTTTTAATAATGTATATTTGAAAGTGTATTACTGATTGCGGTTGTATATGTACAGATAAATCTCTCGAATATTTGATGAATATGATAGTTACCGGTCATTTTTATCTGGAGATATTTGTTTTTGAGGCTTTGTGAGTGATGCATTTCGTAGAAATACATCAGTCTGACACTTTGCTTTAATGTCTAGTAGGGAGGGTGGCATCGGGTGGATGTGCACCTAGTTCCCTGGGTTGATGGTCAGTAAGTAAGATTGATGTTACCGATAGAGGCTGAAATATTTAGTCCACCTTAGTCCCACTTGGATAGATTAACTTAGTCAAGAATCTATTCCATGGCATTGAGGTGCCTAAACTATTGAGAGACCAATGGATAGATTTCCCTGGTCAGGAATCTAGTACATGGCATTGAGGTGCCTAAAAAGTCTTCATAGTTTACATAGTTTAGATCTTCCTGATGTATTATGAATACCTCCCTAGTTAAGAAGGAGTGTTGAAGATTGTGTCTAGGTTCGGTCTTCATAATTTATTTTGAAGTCTATATTTAATGTACTTTTCAAAAGAATAAATAAAAATAATTCATATTATTATTAAATGACCTATTAAAGCATGGGTTTCATTCTTGGGTCATATTATTTTAGGTAAAAGTCTCCATTGTGGAATTCTAAATTTAAAGTGACCCATCATGGGCTTTTGAATCATGTAATTAGGTTTAGTATTGAGTCAAATATGATTTATGGAGCCTGCACACCAATTCGGCCTTAATGTGATTAATTTAGCCTCAACCCTAGGAATTCAAGCTCATCACAAGACTATATATACAAGAATATTGAACTCATTTGAAGCACTCACTCTCACATCTAGAAATTAGAAATCTACTACTGCATAAAGAAAAAGTGCAAAGTCAAGAATGGGGTCAAAAGGAGTCGAGTTTGGAAAAACTGAAGGATTGAAGGAAAATAGAAATTTTGATGTTTCTCTGTCTCTCTCACATGCCATACATTGGAATATCGAAGTCCCTCATTGTTTTACTACTAATAGTTGCTGCTGCCAAAAGAAAAATATGTCAAAGTTGATTTGCTGGGTGCTAGTGCCTTGAAAAGTTGTATTGGGTCAAAATCGAACACCTAGAAGCAAGATCGAAGTTTTTTCTCCAAGAATGAAGTCTTAGAAGGAAGGTAAAAATTTCGAAGTCAAAGGAAGTGCTGCATAGTGCTACTATTGCTAAGTCGAAAGGAGGATCAGAAGGAAGGTTGGATTGGTGTGGAGGAAGTGTGAGTCAAGTTATAGAGTCTCAAAAAAACTATTGAAGGAAGAATTACTGACTGGGTTTCCCCTTAAAGTGGGGTTTTGCCCTGGATGCTAACATATATATGGTGTCCTTGATCTATGTGCTATTGATTTTTTATTTTCTTTATGAACTAAGAAGAAAGAAGATAAGAATACTATAATAATAATTAAAGAACATCACAAGTAAATAATCAATAATAAGAAAATCTTTCTGCCTTTCGGATTTTCTAACAAAGGGGTTATTAATGTTTAAGGGTTTAGGGTTTAGGGGTTAAAAGATTAGGGGTTATGGGCTTAAGGGCTTAGGGGAATGGGGTTAAGGTGTTAGTGGGTTAAAAATATGTTTAGGGGTTTAATTTGGACCTAGAGTATTTAGAGGTTAATCGTGGGTTTGTATGGAGCATTATTAATAACTTTTTAAAGTATATTACGCCAAATATGACATTAAGAAAGAATATGACATTATAATGATGAATTCAATATAAATTAAATGTCTTTTTTGTATGGTCGTGAATATATATCTCATAAAGTGTCTCAATTCCTGCATATCAAGAAAAGTAACATCTTTCTTATATTTTTTCAACATATTATTAAATATCTTGATAAATTGCACAAGAAATGATCATTGATTTGTTGTATTTTTTTCTTGGTATCAGCTAATTATTTGTATTTATCTTTGTCTTTGTTGTATTTGTTTTCATTATATATTATATTTGTAAACTGTTGTTATATCAACGTTTCAATATTTTCTATATATACTAATATTACTTTATCGATTGTAATTTTAGAGTATCGACCCCCTAGGAAATTGCTCGATGAGAAATATGTGGTTGTAGTACAAGCGCTTCTTCAAGAACATGGATTATTAATATTGTGGATCAAGCTAATGATCATATTGAAGAATATAATGATGCTGATAACATAGTTGAAGAAGATGGGACAAATAGATTGATCGAAGAGACATTTAATAATGTTGGAATGGATGATGATGACAACCAGTATGATGACCATGGTTTTTATTTACCTTTACTTGAGATGGTAACTAACCTCTTTACGAAGGCTCAAAAACATCTCTTCTCTCTGTTGTATTATTGCTAGTGAAGTTAAAGGTGGTGAATGGTTTGTCAAACACATGTGTGACATAGCTCCTAATGTATGTAATATATTTTGTGACATTTACTACTATATACATAAAGAAAATAGTTTTTCCATTGTTTTTAATGTTATTACATTGATATACATCATTTCATTAATTTGTAATATTTGGATGCAATATGTATGATTAATATTATTTAGTACATTAGTGAATTTATGTTACCACTATGAAATGTTTTACCTCGTATGTACTGAGATTTACATGTCATTATGAAAGATATTGGAATGGAGTATCAAGCTATTCATGCATGCCCTAATGATGATATTATATATTATAAAGAATATGTGTTGAAAGAAAAACACCGAAAATGCGATGAGATTAGATATCGAATCGATAAAGTAACAACAAAAGTGCCCCACAAGGTTCTTTGTTATATTCCCATAATTGCACGTCTGCGACAATTGTTCAGGTGAAAAAGCATAGAAACACTTATGTATTACCATGCAAGGAATAGAAATTAAGATGGTTTTATTAAAAATTCCTGCAGATGGATCCACATTTAGGAATATAGAGGAAAATTGGTAAGAGTTTAAATGAGAACCTCGTAATCTTATTCATTAGCAGCTGCTGATTTCAATAAATTTGGAGAGGCTAGATCTACTTACTCGGTGTGGCCCATTTTTGTTATCAATAATAATATTCCTCCATGGAAATCAATAAAGAGGGAGCACATAATGTTGAAAATGACTGTTCCTGGTATTAATTTGTTTAGAATATTTTTTTTAGCACAATAAAATCTCATTTGTCTTGTTTTTTTCATAATTATGTCCTATGTTTGTTTGTTAATTTACTAATATATTTTAAATTATGTCTTATATTTTTTTTCATTTACCCATATATGTATTAATTGTGTATTGTATGTTCAATCAATTAGGTAAGTACCAGGTGAAAGATATGAATGTATATATCAAGCCTCTTATCGATGAGTTAGTGGAGTTATGGAACAATGTCACTATGTATGATATCTCTAGACCAATAGTTGCACAAAGGGAATTTGAATTCCATGAAATGCTTGTATGAAAAATTCACGGTGCCCCAGGGCTAACACATTTATGTGATATGCTATAAATTTACCTTGCACTTTAATAGTGTTTAATTTTATGAAGTTCATTTCAAGTATGTTTTTTAAATAGTTCGAAATTCATTGTACATACTTAAAATAATTGATATAAAAATTATTCCATTTCTTGCATGCATTCAAACGAAGGGTAAATTTTCTTATCCATATTTTGGTCCTAAGATGAAACATCATCGTTTAAGAAGCTCAAGGAAGGAGGTGTTTGATGAGTATAGGAACTTCCTTTCTAATAACCATAGGCACCAAAGTATTGAAAAACATATTTTCAATGGGAAAGAAGAGACTGGATTAAGACCACGAAGAATGCACCTCGTGCATGAAATTTGCAATATAATAAAGTCTCTCAAGGTATGGATAAAATTGTCTATGTATTAATATACATGATATGTTTGGATTATTTTATCCTTTTTATGACATTTTATTCACTGTACTAATTAATAGGTTATATTGTTGTTATGATATATTTAACTATGATTCACGTTGTAGGCCATCAAGGCATTAATAAAAGGGCACTTCCATGAGGAATAAAAATTATCTCGAGCAACTCAATTTACTCCATTAATATGAACACCCAGAAATTGTTAATTTTTTGATACAATGCACATCGGGAAGAATGCAATAGATACCTTATGGAAAATATTAGATGGAAGGAGAGATAAAGAAGAAATTTTCAAGATTTGTAATGGAATTAAGGAGGCTAAACATGCATTTCAAAGTGTGATTCATTCAAATAGCGATGGAGATGGCCAAAATATAAGCACCATTCCATAGTTATTGACAGAGAAGAAAAGAAAGCATGTTAAAGAGGTTATATAAAAAATAGTTTTCTAATTGGATTTTCTTCAAACATAAAGAATATACCAACAAAGAATGGTGAATTAGTTGGGCTTAAAAACTCATGGTTGACATACATTCATTAAGGTAATTGTTTTGGTGTATATATATTTATACATTGGTGAAACATATTGTTAATTAGTGTTTTTTTTCTACTAATTCTGGAAAAAATAATGATCGCTCATTATTTTTGTTACAATACGTTCTACCTTTATCTCTCCCAAAAAAATTTGACAACAATGTCAAACAATTTATATATGATCTTTTCAAATAGATAAGGTAAGTGGAGATTTATGTGCAAAGTCTAATTTTTTCAATAAGTTGTTGTGTTGCATATTTTTCACTGCATGTGTTTTTATTGTCATCATGTACTATATTATTCTTTTTTTGATGAAACCTGTGATTTTCTTGCTTCATTTGAAGATGGTTTTCATTTAAATAAACCAATAAATAAGATATTAAGTATTGGAGGAAACAAAATCCTCGTCTAATGTGTGAAATGCAAAACTATTTACCTTCAAATTTTTTTAATGCACAAGAAAACTACCTCATACACCAAGTCGAGGAGATTAAAAAGTGTGGACCTGTACACACAAGATCAATTTTGATGTTTGAGAGGCACTTGAAGTCACTGAAGGATTTTGTAAAAAAAAGAGCACGTCCTGAGGGTTCTATGGTAGAGGGATATATGGTATATAAAACCATGGTTTATATTCGTCAATATAGTGATGAAATAGGAAAAAGTATTAATGTATTATATCACATTTGGGATGTCAACTCTATGGATGATTTTGAAGGGGAGAACCTATTGGGGACAGGTAGAATGAGCAAAGTGAGATGTAAGTAGATAGTCGAGATTTATAACACATTTGACTTATTTGTTTTTTTTTGTATATTGTGCTTATTTATTTTTTAGTCTTCCTACATAATCCATTATAATTATGAAGGTATAACATGGTATCTAAGTATATATATGTGAATTGTGTTATTTTAATACATCCGGTCGAGAGTGGGATTCAATACATTTATATGTTGTGAACAATAAATATTGGATGAAGGTATGGATTGAATGATGCAAACAAGATAATAATGGTAGGTTATCATGGTATGATGTGTCTTCATTGGTCAAATAAGCTCAATGTAGTGGAGATACCAATCTTACACAAAGGGAAATTTATTTAGCATACGGTTTAAAAGATTATCATGCAAGTATAAATATGCATGCTTATCAATTGAAAATGCATTTTTTATGTGTTTGATATATTGCAGTTGAAACACCACAAAAAAACATGGTGCAATGGCCGCAAATTTCACATCAAAAGGTTGGATGAAAATATGAAAAATTATGATAGTGGGATAGATGCAGTATTTCAAGTTATCAATGTTTCCTCTAGAGGTGACAGACATCCAAAAGTATACGAGAATCGATACTATGGGTATCTTCATGATATAATTTAGTGTGAATTTGAATCCTTCAAAATAGTTTTGTTCAATGTGAAATGGTTTAGGCTACAAATCTATGAACATGACCTTGATAGAATTGTTATTGAGCATGCTAACAGATTTACCATGGTTGATACAAGGAATATTGAGTGAGGATCAGACTTATATGTTCTTCCAAGTCAATGTGAACAAGTATTTTATGTAGAATTTCCAGGTAAAGCGGGTTGGTCATATGTTGTTATGTATGATCCCAAGGGAAGGTATATAAAGTATAATGCAACAGAAGGAGATGAAATTGAAGAATAATATGATGTAGAGGAGTAGGGGGTTCATGCAGTCTCAGATGAAGATGTCAAAGAAGTTTAAGGAATATATGTTAATCAAGACAATGTTAATTTGGATGAATTATATGACAATGACATTGTGTCAGATGAAGAACTTGAAGAATTTGAACCAAATTTAGAAGATCATGTTCGAGATGATGATATATATGATGATGATGATGCTGATATAGTGAATTCTTTGTATATGAATTTTGAATTGGATGATACAAATGATGAGATGGATGAGGAATAAGATTAATGATATAAAAATGTTGAAAAGTACAGGCTATGTATTTATATGTTTTCAGTTGGTTTGTTCTCTTTCGTTCACCTTAAATTTTTATTTTCCTAATTTTTATGTTTGTATGTTATTGTGTTTCTTTCAAATATATTGTAGTAGATAGATTGGGTATCGAGGAAGTGAGAGTGATGTGGGAGGGGCCATATGAGCTTCCACCTTCACATGGTTGGTATTGTTAAGTAGAGAATATATTATTCTTGTAGAAATTGTGGTGTAGAATTGGAACTGCTCATGAAATTTTAATTTAAATCACAAGACACAATCCTACTCTACCGCTTTGCGGAATTAAATTCATAATTTAAAACATCAAGCATAAACATGCAATGAGAAATAAAAAACATGAAAACGATAATTTCCAAGGGGAAAGAAATATTCTAAAAACCCCTTTTCCTCCTTGCATTAATATGATGAATAAAGACGTATTACAATTTCTAGCTCAATCTGAGCTTATCCTGCAAGTGAATAACCTATATCTATGCTCACTGAGAAGCTATGACCCATACTTAGTTAATTTCTGCCTCTTATTGAGCCCCTATTTCCTTGCAAAATTCCTAAGGAAATTAGGCCCCTATTATTTAGGAATTTCCTCCAAAATGATTGCGCAATTCCCAAGATTGATCATCTTACTGCATGCAACACCTGTACACTCAAGACTAGTCTACAACTGATGTTACGCTGCCTTGGAATCTCCACCACAACTGGGGAACTCGAATTATATGCATGCACTAGCTATTTTGGGATGATTTATCAGTTAACTAGATGATCACTAAGTTAGACTGAAGTCCCACTAAAAAAATGAACTTCCACTAGTTCCTCCAATAGTTAGAACTAGCTTAACTGAAAACAACTTGAAATAACTGACCTTGATTGCTAAAAATTATAAATCACACATGCTTAACTGAAATGTAACTCATATAATTAAAATTTACTATGATAACTGAGTGAAAATATCCATGTAACCTCATTTAACTGCATCCAAATTGTTCGTTGATGTGGAAATTGAATTTTCTCAATTTGACCAAGGCAAAGTGAAATTGTGACTTTCTTGCTACATTTTTGAACACTCCCTCTCAGCAAGAAAGGGATTATCAACCACCACCATCCTGCACTTGTGGAAATTGAACTCCCCTCTTGGCAAATCCTTTGTCAAAATGTCAGCATCTTATTCCTCTGTCGGAATGTATCGTAGTAAAATTATCCGCCTCTGCACACAGTCTCGTAAATGGTGATACCAAATATTTATATGCTCAGATCTATCATGAAATACAAGATTCTCAAAGATCTTGATGAAACTATTATTATCATAATAGATCTTAGTTGGATCCATCATTTGACCAGATAGTCCAACAAGTATCTTTCTCATCCAGTTCGCCTCACATGTTGCTTGACTTGAAACCATGTATTATGCTTCTGCCGAGCATAGCGCCACATATCTTTGCTTCTCGTTGTACCAGGAAACAAATATGGAGTAAACACAGAAAATTCCACATGATGTATTCTTTTGGTCGGATGGACTCCTTTCCAAATCTACATCTGTGAAGCCACACAACTTTAATTCCTCTATCTGTCTATACCATAACCAAAAATGGGTAGTACCTCTGAGGTACTGTAAAACACGCTTCACTGCCTTCCAATATAATTTGGTTTTCCCAACCATAGCTTGGCTCAGATAGTTGAATGCATAGCACATATATGGTTGTGTGTCCACAAGATACATCAATGAACCCACTAGCTTTGAATAAATGGTAGCATCCACCTCTTCACTTGAAGTGGCATCCTCATTCCTCTAGTTGGTCATTACAGGTGTCTCCATGGGTTACAACACTTCATGCAGAATCTCTATAGTATCTCATTTGCATAATTTCCTTGATATAAAAATTGTTCCCCATCGCCTTTCCATAATTCCAGCCCAAGGAAGTAGTGCATGAGACCCATGTCCTTCATTTCAAATCCCCTTGCAAGGTCTTTCTTGAAAGATTTGATCAAATACTCATCACCAATTAAAATCAAATCATCAACATATAAGACAATAATAATCAATTTAACTTCTACCAATATGTGATAGAGGTTTTCATCCACTTCACTTTTGGTGAATCCCAAACCAGTGAGATAACTGTCGATCCTGGTGTACCAGCACACGGTGTTTGTTGGAGACCATACAACGCTCGCTTGAGTTTGCATACATGAGACTCACGATCATATGTCTCAAAACCTTCTGGTTGCTTAATGTACACCTCATCCTAATTAAACCCATTGGGAAATGATGTTTTTACATCCATCTAATGGATCTTCTATCCCATCTGTGCAACTAGTGAAAGAATTGATCTAATGGATGAATGCGTTGCTGCAGGAGAAAATATTTCCTCATAGTCAATTCCCTCAAATTGAGAGAATATTTTGGCCACAAATATGACCTTATATTCCTCTGTGCTTCCATTTGCTGCTTTCCTAACCTTGAAGATCCATCTTGAACCCACAACTAATTTATTTTCCAGTCTTGGGACCACTTCCAAAAAATTGTTATTTACAATGGATTCACACTATTCCAAAATTGCATCAATCCATACAGATTTCTCTACTTCTTTCTTGAAAGAGGATGGATCAGTATCTACGAGCTCAGTCATTAGAGCCATGTAGCCAATGTACCGTTCAGGTGACCTGTAATGCACCTCCCCTCACATCTACCCACTTTCACCGTCTTACCTGGGGTAAACATGAGATGAGGGGTCACTATGACAAGACTTAACCCCCTAGGTGACCTTAAGGAAATGGAGTCGACAAACAAACCTTACTGACTTCCCTCAGGTGCCACAAGACCCTCTAAGAGTAACCTAACACCTCCAGGTGTCCATTTAATAAGCCAAATTTACCTTTCCATGATCTTTACCCTTATTCGCTCCCTTTCCAAGGCATCAGTGCAAATGGAACTCTGAGTCACTCCCATAGGCCTACATCAGTGCGACTAGATCCTTTTTTGCTCAGTGTTGTGCCAGTGAATACAGAGTTGAAGGCTAGATTATAAGGACGGGGCTAGGCCTCTGCCCAAAATTCCATTTAACTTGTAGGTTTTAACCCTGCACATAAATTATCTTCAAAAAAACTATTAAAATAGAAAATAAACAATAGCAAGAGCATAAAACGTAAAATAGATATACATATATATTTTCCCCTGGATCCCAAAACTGGGACTACCAACTTGATTTTTCATATATTCGTTTCAATGTTACAACACATATATATACATGACGAAGCATTCATAAACCCCAATCCATTAACTCTGGATTAGAACATAATCATAGTTCCCTTGAACGGATCTACAAAATACCACATTTATAAAACCATCATGCCCGAAACCATGTGCTAAACCCATGAAAAAAAGCATAGGTAGGTCCGCCCACCTAATATAGGTCCCAATTTTTTTTTTCTAGGGCACTGCTCCGGACCTTGTGCAAGGGGGCTACTGCCTCCCTGCAAACCCCCCAATAGGGGGGGATGCACTAGTCATGGAAATAATATCGCACACACCCAACGTCACTTCTAGGATTCATAAACTACACAAGGAAAATGCTTTTAAACCAAAAACTAACACTAGGACTAGGATTGACCATCCCCAACCGGGACTGACATTCTGTCAAACACTTGGAAACAATGAAACCTACAGGTCATGAATACAAGAGTGATTATCAAGAAGGATTAACACCCTCTCTCTTTAGCTGTCTTAACATCAATTGTGTCTTGCATCCATTTTTCTTTCAGTAACAAGTAAACACACATGAAATGAACCATGGTTAGAACCAGTCACATAACCATGCTTATAACCAACATATAACCACATAAATAACCATAAGATAAAAATAATTAAAGCCACACAATAACAAGTACAAAAGAAAGAGAACTTAGCTTTCATTAAACATAGCCAAGAGCCAAACAAGTTCGAGACTTCCACGTACCACCCGTCCATATACATGGTTGAACCAAATATTTCTTTTAGCTAGTCACCCCTATTCCATATTCCAAGTATGAATCTGGGATCTCATGGATAAATCAATCCAAAAACAACTAAGGGAATATAGAAGTTAAACCACCTCCACCCTCACCATACTATGATCTCACCTGACCAACACCGAGATCAAAAAAGTGAACCAAGCTTGGAATGCCTCCGGATCTCATCACTATCCTTGAGGTATTTTATATCTCCTTGTCTCTAGGATTTACTACAATCCACACCATATCACTAGGTCCTTATTGAGACACCACCCTTAGGATTTACTATGTATCTGGCCAAAACCAATCAAGTGATTCCCAGGCCTTTAGGAATGTTACTGAGACCACCTCTGCTCTGAATTTTGAAACCATCCAATAATTCCAAAGATCAAAACCGAGAAAAATCCCATCACACCATGGCTATCCATAAAAAGGAAAGGCAAGGCTGAAAACCATTGTCAAAACCCGACAAAACCATGCCACCGACAATAAAAGAACCAAATACCAACATACACATACCATGCATGTCAAAACCATCTAGGAAATTATATATAAAATTTGTTACATGCAAGTATTCATGATGAAGCTGGTTGATCCTGCTCTTGCTTGTTTGATACTTCTTTCATTTCCTTTCCTTGTCCTTCCTTTGCTTGCTTGATCTACTTCTCCTCTTGGTCCTCTTCTCCTCTATGAGTCTAAATCTAAAAATGAATTGAAAAAAAGCTACAAGCTGATGCTTGAGGTATTTTTATCATTCACGTCTATAATTTCTTCAATTTCCCATTAGTTTCTTTCAATTTCCTCCTCACATGCAACCTGTGACCTTTCACCTTTCTTTTCTCCTAATTTCCATTATTTTCATAAATAAATGTGCCAAAATACCTTTTTTCCTTTTTAACGCCTTAGCCATTTCCTTTTCCAATTTCCCCTTAGCCATGAACACATCCAGTGATGCCAACTATGATATCTTTGCCCAACATTCATCTTGGAATAAGTGTCCCTTAAACATGGTCTTCCTTTTTCCTTTATTAACTATTATTACATGAAATTTTAGCTTGGGTCTGTTATAGAACCCTCCCCCTCGGAGAACACCATCCTTGGTGTTAAACCACACCTCTACCTTAGAAAAACCACTAAAAAGAAAACATACTTCCCATGGAGATTATAAATTTTCTCGATTCAATATTTATAATGAATAACCCACTGAAAAGCAAAAACCATCATGACAACATGACAATATAACAACCATACCACTTATTGGAGCTTTATAACTTAGATCATGGTGGTATTTACAATAGAAACCATACATAAATATGTAAAAATACCAAAAATGATTTTCTTCAACCAGAAAACAATGAAGGATACATAACCTACATCTGATCCGCGATATTCCATGTAGCTTCTTCAGGCCCAAAGTGCTTCCACTACACTTTAACTTTCTCTATGGCTCTGTTCCTAAGCATGATATTTTTCCGCTGTAATATGCACTGAGGTTTCAAATGGAATTATCCTTCTTGATCCACCTGCAATAAAAACCAATAAATAACATTATCACCATATTTTATATACCTTTTAAATAATGAAATATGAAAAACATCATGGAATTTCACTTTTGGAGGTAGTGCAAGTCGATAGTCCACTGGTCCAATCCTCTCAAGGATCTCAAAAGGCCCACAGTACTGTGGTGCCAACTTGGCACATGATCCAATCCTCAAGGATATCTTCTTGGGATTGATGTGAAAATGCACATGCTACCCAACCCGAAAGTCGTTAAATTCCCTGTGCTGGTCTTCATAACTTTTCTGCCTATCTTGTGCTGCCTTTAGATTATTCTTCATAACCCGAATTTCCCGTTCCATATTTGCCAACATGTCCGGTCCTATAAGTACCCTGTTCAGTGGATCACTCCAGCTGATGGGAGTATTACAACTCCACCCATACTGTGCCTCGAAAGGACTAATCCTCAATGATTCCTGATAACCATTGTTGTATGCAAACTCAACCAATGGAAGGTACTCCCATTTCCTCTGCTGGCGCACTGCATACATCCTCAACATGTCCTCTAGGATCCTGTTGACCCACTCTGTCTGTCCATATTTCTATGGGTGATAGGTTGTACTAAAGGCCAACTCTATCCATAAACCTTCAAACGAATCCTTCCAAAACTTGGAAGTGAAATTGGCATCCTTGTCAAACACAATATTCTTAGGAACACCATGTAATCTCACAATCTCCTCGATGAAGACCTATGCCACTTCACTAGTTGAATATGTAGTCTTCACCAGAATTAAGTGTGTTACCTTAGTCAACCTGTCCACCACAACCATGATAGAATCATGATGCCTCACTGTCCTCAGAAGACCTGTAATAAAATCCATGGAAATGACCTCCCATTCCCATTTCAGAATCAGAATAGGTTGTAGTAGACCACATGGATGTTTACATTTTGCCTTCACCCGCTGAAAATACAAACATCTAGCCATGAAATCTGCCACTTCCTTCCTCAAATTTGACCAATAATATATTTTCTTCATCGCCGTCAATGTATTCTGATATCTTGGGTGAGTTGAGTAGGGATTGGCATAAAATTTCCTTAATATAAGCTTCTTAAGATCATTGTCATCCAACACATAGATCTTGTCCCTAAATCTTACCAAAACATCCATCATGAGACAATAGTTTCCATCCTGATCACCTGCACCTGTACCTACACATGTACCTGTACCTATACCCGCACCTATGCCTATACCTGTACTCTGCTGTAACCTATGCCTGAGCTCCATATACCTATCATCCTTCTATCTTTCCTGTACGATCTGATCTTGTAAGTATATCCCAGAGGAGCTCATAACTACTATATGGTTAACTTGTACTTCCATGTTGAGAGCATATACAACCCTGTTCTCCTTTCTCTTGATGTATCTGATCTCAAAATCAAACTCACTAAGGGTGGAAAACCATATAGTTTGCCTTGCATTTAGATTAAGTTGGTCAAATAGATACCTCAAACCAATGTGATCGCTCATCAACACAAATCTCCCGCCAAGAAGATAGTGCCTCCACATATTCAAAGCATGAATCATCGCTGCCAACTCAATATCATGTGTCAGATAGTTCTGTTCATGCTCATTCAATTTCTTGGACTCATAGCATACCACTTGTCCCTCCTACATAAGGAATCCGCCAAGTATGATTTTACAAGCATCTGTAGACACTATAAATTATTCATCTGGATTTGCAATCTAAATAATTGGAGCATTGGTCAAAAACTGCTTCAATTTCTCAAAACTAGCTGCACATTCTTCTGTCCATTCGAAATTCTTACCTTTCCTTTGAAAAGATGTAATAGGATATGAAATGCGTGAGAAGTTCGAGATGAACCTCCTGTAGTAACCTACTAGTCCCATAAATGATCTGAATTCCTCCACATTCTTAGGAGATACCCACTTCATGATGACCTTTATCTTTTCCGGATCTATTGCTATGCCTTCCTTGGAAAAAAATGTCCCAAGTAGTGTACCTATGTTTGGAAGAAAATTCACTTACTAATCTTAGCATATAACTAGTGCTCTCTCAGCAATCTCAACACTGCTACTAAATTCTTCACATGATATTCCTCATTCTTATAATATACCAATATGTCATATTTGAATACAATAACAAAATTGTCTAGATAAGGACACAACACATTATTCATCAAACACATAAATGTAGCTAGGGCATTAGTCAAACCAAATGGAACTACAACAAACTCATAATGCCCATACTTGGTTCTGAAAGAGGTCTTATAGATATCCTCTTCTTTAATGCATTCCTAATGATATCCAGATCTTAAATCGATCTTAGAGAACACTGATACTCCCTTCAACTGATCAAAAAAGTCATAAATTGTCGACAATGGATATATGTTCTTGATCATCACCTTGTTCAGATACCTGTAATCTATGCACAAATTGAGAGTACCATCCTTCTTCTTTATGAACAACACTAGTGCACCCCAAGGTGATACACTTGGCCTAATGTTTCCCTTGTCAATAATTTACTTCAACTACAACTTCAAATCCACTAACTCTAGTGTGCTCATCTTGTAAGGTGACTTTGATGCTGGTGCTGCCCCTAGTACCAACTCAATAGAAAATTATTCTTCCATGTGAGGAGGTAACCCTACAATCTCTACTGGAAACACATTCTGAAACTGTTGCAATACAAGTTACCTTTGGAAATTTTTTGCATCCTCAACATCCTTACCCTTATCACTAGAAACATGCACTGCAAACATCACATAAAATTTTCTACAACTGCGCTTAGCCTGCACAGTGGTAACCATCGTCACTGATGTAGGCTTCTTCTTTCCTTGCAAAATTCTCTTTTCTCCATTATCATCTAGGCACTCAATGGTCTTTCCATAACAATCTACTTTGGTCCTGTGAAGGTACAACCAATCCATACCCAAAAGCATGCTATACAATCCCAATGGAAATAAATTCAAATATATTGCTGTAGGCATACCATTTAACTCAAATTCACAATCTCTTACCCAATGGTGAACTCTCTTTTTAGTACCTGTGGCCAACTCCACCAACCAAGATTTTGCATGCACTTCTTTTCTAAAACCACACTTATCCACCAGGTTAGGATTAACATAACTATAATTAGATCCAGGATAAATCAAAATAGAAATAAATTGATCACAAAGCATACCTTCCATCTCACTGATAAATTCTTGATGATTTTCCTACTCTTTGTCTAAAGCTTCATAAATCTGAGGAACACTATGATGAAAATCCCCAATTGTATGCTCCTCCCACTACAAGGAAAAGACCCTCTAGCGGATTTTTTTGAGGAACCCCTTATAAAATAGCCTAGATATCCATTTGTAGTGGAGATCTCTAGAGGAGGTTGGTAGGTGGAGGTTTTTGTAGATGTTTTTTGTGCGGTGCGTTTCTCATCATAAATCACAGCGGTGTGTTTTACTCAAAACGCAATGGTGCGTACTAAAAATTGGCACACTAAGACACTGTGCTCTCCATAAAAACCCACTCAGTGTGTCTAAGTACTATAGCACACTGGTGCTCTACGTATAAACAGGCCCAGTGCGTCGCCGTAATCCAGTGCACCGTAATGATGTGCAGTGCACCATCGATAATACCACCCAGTGCGTCTCAAAAATCCGCGCATCGAAACAGGATTAAATAAAAAATAATTACTGGCCGTAAAAACATCATTTTTACTTCTTCAGTGCTCCAGACCTCTCAAACACTGGTGTGAGTTTTTCGTGTGTGAGGCACCCTACCATCGGTGCTCCCATTGCACACATTGCTGCTGTCCATTGCCCACCTTGTGGAGTTCAAATTTTCGAAAACGGTGGGTAAATTTGGTTTCTTCAATTCATCAGCAAATGTGCCTCCTCAACGCGCAAATGTACAGGTATTATAATTGTTTCTCAATAAATAAACATTTTATCAGATTATATTTTGCAAAAAATTTAAAATTAACCGTTAAAAAAAAAAATTCTGCATGGTGTGCTTGAGCCATTCGGCTCTCACAGTTCGCGGTGCTGCCTGTAAATTTATAGGCCGCACCATGAACGGTGTTAACAGAAACCACACCGGGTTTCGGTGTAGTGTCAAGAAAATGTGCACCGTGAATAATTTAAAAAATAACATGGCGGTGCAGTCGTTTAAATGACCACACCGTTGACTATGTACTAGTGTTGGGATGGCGGTGCGTTGACCAAACTATCCACCCCGAGGCAGATAGTTAGGTCAATGCACCACCCACCCAACTACAGTGCATGGTCAATGGTGAGGTCATTTATAGGACAACACCGTTGACCATGTATTATTGTTGTGTGGTGCATTGACCAAACTATCCACCATGGGGCGGATAGTTAGGTCAGCGCACCACCCGCCCAACAATAGTACATGGTCAACGGTGCAGTCATTTACAGGACCGCACCGTTGAACATGTATTATTGTTGGGTGGTGCGTTGACCTAAATATCTACCTTGTGGCGGATAGTTTCGTCAACGCATCGAAAAAAAAGTAGTTTTATCTTTTGCGGTGCGCAAAATTTTTCCATGCGCACTGAGTGCGGTGCATGATAAAATCGTATGCACTAGTACCTGTGTGTGACTATGTTTTTGGGTACACGAAATTTAAAAAAAAAATAAAAAAAAAATTATATATATATATAGACACACACACACATTTCTCATTTAATAATTTTTTTTTTTTTAATATAAGAATCATTTAATGACGTCAACAAAGAGAACAAATGAAACAACAAGAACATATGGAGGAATAGTATAACATGATTCACCTATGGGTGGCACGAGAGAGGGAGAGACTTATGTACTCTCACCCTATTACGTCAGCCACCCAGTTGCTCCTAAGGGAGGTAGGCCTCCTCAAGTTCTATGAGGAGGCTACATCCCTGAAGGGCCATATTGGGTTATTGGGACAACTGATCTTCAGGTGGGATGCCCACCGACAGGCTTTCCGGGTCGATCCTGGCCAGTGGTTTCCGCCCACTGAGGAGGATAGATATTTTATTAATGGCCTATCTAGGAGAGGGCAGGATTTTCCCCAGTTCCAAGATGTTCTCATCTGCTATGTAGAAAGGATTTGTTGGCATACTCCCAGAGATACATTAGGGATGATATAGTTTCTCTTGCAGATTTTTAGGTGTCCGGTGGTCAGTTACGTATTGCTTCATTTGGTGTAGAGGAGGTCATGAGGTGCCTCTCACTACTACTGATGACCATTGCACACTATACCATTGACGAGCAATGTATTAGTTGCCTAATTTTATTTTATGTTGATTCTTTATTCCAAGTGCCACGACTTTTTTTTGCGGCAGTTTTGTACATCATTAAATACATGTCGTTCTTAGGCACGCAGGAGGTTGACCTTCCCTTTTATTTTGAGAGTTATTTTATTTATTTTTTGAGAGGTTTCCAAAGACGAGGAATACTTTTTTTCGGCAGCCTTGTAAGCTGATGCTGCATGTATGGATGCAAATGTGGGGCCAAATGATGCCCAAGAAGGGCCAGTCTGACTTTCCCGCCAGGATATCTCATGATGAACTGGAGTTGCTACCCAATGTTGATGATCACTCGTTCATTATGGTACCATGTCTGTATGCTGGTTTGGATTGGCGAGGGTGTACCAACATCCTCTTCACAAAGGATGAGTTGTTAGATGCGAGAGGTCATATTAGTGTTTTATTTAAATTAATATATTTTCATTTTATTGTCTTAATTAATTAATTATAATTATAAATTTTATTCTAACACATTCTTTAACTTGTTTTATTAAATTGTTTAATGAAAATGTGTTGGCTTTAGGGGTCTTGACCCAGGTTCGGCTTTAAGGTTTGCGAACAAACCTCGATACTACTGGCCCTTTTGGCAATGGCCTGCTTACATAGGTCAAGGTCTCACTTGAAGTAGTATGGGAAGGTGCTGGAACCAGGTTTCCACATCCTGAGAGAGAGAGAGTTAAATGAAGGGGGTCCCTACGGATCCAATAGACTTGCGCAGGAGGAGCCAAACACAGAAGCCTTTTAAAAATATATCGATTAAGCATAGATCGTTATTAACATGTAACTTAAGAAGAGTACCTTAATCAGAGCTACGCATTCATCATATCTCATCCACGTGCATATCAGTTTATTATCAATATTGAATAAGAAACACAATCTCAAAACATAGCCAATAATCAGAACATAGGACTACTAAAATATCATTAACAACCTTCTCATTCATTCATATCCAGATCTAACTTACAAACTCTATGACCAGCCCGCACACACAGCCAGCGGGGTCCACACACAACAGGACTTCGAGGTCTCTGTGCACACAGCTAGTGGGGTCTGCACACAATAGGGCTTTGGGGTCTCCGTGCACACAGCCAGTAGGAGCCCTTACCCAGAAAATTGGCACAAAATATCACAAGTTTGTATCCCAACTTAACTTTCTTCTTTCTTCTCCTTCTAGACTCGATTTATCTATATATTTATAGCATCTTAGCCTCCGATACTCTATGGTCCGCAAAACGTGGTTTGTGGACTCCTGGGCTACGCTTTGACCCATTAAAATACATCGGGGCTTTGACCCGCCCCAAAGCCCCTGCGCTATACCAAGTATTACAAAAATATTACAAAACTGGACCAAAAATGTGGTTAAGGGACCTCGTTCCAACAGTCCCCCAACACAATCTTGTGACTCGTCCTGAGTCACAGAACCGATGGGGTCTTCATCATTTCCTTGATATGATCAATAACGGCGGCTAACCGAGGTAGAACACTGATGCTTCGCACGGCTGCAGTCTGCGCAATTTCAACCAGCTTCTACGAAGTTGGGCCTTTAGTTGCAACCGTGAAACTATCCAAGGTCTGGTTCAACTGTCGCACGTCCCCTTATAATTCCTACAAAATATTGAGAGCTTCATCAGCCTAGGGCATCAGATGGTCGCTAAGTACCTGTTTCTTGCATTGGAGCCCCACAATTTCACTTCGAAGCACGTGGCTGGTCCAAAGGCATGCTAGTCGCTGGGCTGGAAAAAGGGTGGTCATAGTGGCTTCCATCTACTCACAATCCTGTTCCTTTTGGTGCAACTCCTGATTGATTTGGCGAAGGAGAGGGTCATGCTGTACCCAGGACCATAATTCCATAGCAGTCTCAAACATAGTCGTTCCTTGACTGATCTGTGTAGTAATAGTGGTTATTTCTTCCGTGACTACCGCAGCTCGCTGGGCACGCACTTCTGAGGGGGTCTCAGGCTGTAGCTTGGCCTGCAATGATGCTATCTAAAGTTCAAAATCGGCCTTAAAAAATTGTACCTCAGTTTGAGACACCTTCAAGGCAGCAAACAAGCCATCAACCTTGGCCTGCGACGCAGCAGAGGCAGGAATTACTTCTGGTATGTCTTCACAGGGTTGGTCTATCAATTGCTCTAACACAGCTTGATGTGCTATGGCGAAAATGTGTGCCGCTTGGGCCTAGGCGGCTTCATCAGCTTGAGTCACAATAGTTTGGTCGACCTCACTAAGTTTTTTTTGCACTTGAATCTCTCTGTGTTGAAGTTCAACGATGATGGAGGTAAATAAATCATGCAGATGTGCACCCGTCAAGCGCCCAACATCGAGATCGACTGAAGAGCATGCCTGGACTTGGTTGCATAATTCTGCGGTTTCCATTGCAAAAGTGGCACCTGGGAGGGGGAAGATTTGACTTTCCGTGACGGTGGTTAAGGCTATAAATTTAGCTGGCTATCCCACTTGATCCACACTCTCTTAACTTTACCTCGCTTGATCCATGCTTGCTTGAAGGGTGTCTACTTTTATCTGGAGATCCTACAACTCAAATTGAAAAAATTCTACCACGACCTTATGCTATTCTTCCAAAGCAGCCCATCGATCTTTAGACACAATGGTGACGGCGTCGACAAAATTTTCAAGGTCATCCTCTGTCAACGTAGCTTTTGTGTCTGTGCTATCGAGCCTGTTAAGGTGCTGATCCAGCGGGGACTCTAGTTCTCTCTGCACGATAGCGCTTGCAGGGGTCGTGCACTGCGTCGTAATAGGAACTGCCGAATCCTTTGTTGCGGTGGGCGGAGTTGTATCTTTTGATGTTGTGCTGTGGCCGGATGTGCCCACTCTACTTGGGCCAGTCGTCTGGGCTGTGATCTTCCACTCAGGTGGCCAAGTGGTAATTACCTGGTCAATCTCTGCTTCGGTGGTCATATACGGAAGGTTATACCAGGCAGGATCTCTGTGGGCCTGAATCTGCACATTATGCATGGTCAGTTGAAATGCCACGATATGCTTGTATTTGTTGTAGACCGCCGGGGAAAAGTGCGGCTGGGAATGAATTTTTGCGGTCACGGTTCGATCATAGAGTACCCAAAAGGTCTTATTCTCCTCGACTCGCTTGGGATCCTTTGAATCCCAGAGGTTAAAAAACTGTGCTCCTTCATGCATGCCTGGATAAAGAGGGGAGAATACTGCTTCTTCAAGTGTCTCCCACGCAACTAAGGAAATTATCAGTATCAACCAGGTGTAGTAGAAATATTTCCCTTGATCTTGGGCCTCCCTCACATTATTGAGAAATTCATCAAAAAGGTACTGTGACCAATTGAAGAAGAATCCCTTTTAGCATCGACCAGTGAGTTGAATTACGTAGGCAGGGGTGGCCATTGCCTGTGATTTGCGCATAAATTTGCATGCAAGTAATCGGGTACCCATGAGCATCCCTGAATCGCTGATTGTATCGTTCGGAAATCCTCGTTGGTTGCGAGAAAAATTGTATTTCTCTCGGATGTCTTCAACAATTTGGTGCTCAAACTTCTTGCTAGTGCCTTCCTTAGAATTTTTCCCCTGCATGGGGAGGCCGGTGATTTAGTGAATTAAAGTAGCATTAATTGGTATGTGACCTTGGGGCCATAAGCACCCATCATGGACGAGTGCCAACAACTGGCGAACAAGCAGGCCGGTGATGTTGTATCGGCCAAAGTGGGGGATGTGTAACAGGTTTAAGATCCCTGACCCGGCAAATCCTCGTACCCACGCCAGTGGCTCAACCTTTAGTACATTGCCATCCATTACCCATTCCAGGTATAGCTCCATAGCTAGCGAAGGAAAGGTGTCCAGGTTTCCTAGATCATGATCATCAAATTTTATGAGGGGGAGGCCGCCGAACATCTCTCTTTGTAGGGGCACCTCCTCCAGGACCAGAGGCATCTGAAGGCAGGCGTGAACGACATCAACATTCTTGGGGGCACATGTTGCTGTCTTTCTTGGCTTAACATAAGGCAAAAAATAGGTTAGCAGAGTCGGAGGTAGGGCATCCTCCGTGAGCATCATAGAGCACTTGGATTAATCAGGCGATCGTCCCTTGGACGCTTTCCTGGGGGAATGCATAATCTGAGGGGACGTACGAGGTTTCCCTCCAGCCCAATTCACCTATTTTACCTTCCCTTTTCCCTTCCGCTTTGCTAGGGTAGAGACGACCTCCTCCATTTCAGGGGTTACTTCAAATAATTCGTCAGATCCAATTTTCCCCGAAGTTATGACAGGCAGTGACTCATTAGGTTTCGTAACGGTTATTCTTTCTCAGAAGATGAACTCTAGGTTGCTACTGTCAGAAGGAGTAGCTCGCTCAGACATGCGGATGGAAAGTATACAGACTAGATAAGATTCAACAAGGTGGCCAAGGCACAAGAGTTTTGGAAATCAAACCAATCCCTTGTGACCGATGATCCTCCTCTTATAGCCTGTAGGGATGAAAAACGACCCGATTAGCCTTAATTGAAATCTATCATAATAGAAATGGTAAAAAATCCTCGTAAATCGCCACATTAATTGCCAATTACCCATTCCGTTGAATGGTAAACTCAGTTTTCCACACCAATGCCCCATTTCAACGACTATTTTGTTCCATCACGCAGAACCCCTGTGTTTGCAGTGCACCCACTTGCACCTCCTGCCCCCCGCATCATCCGTGTGCATCCATTGATCCTGCCTCCATTTTCGCGGCTAGATGCACGAAACATCCATTATACAACTACTCCAGACATATATTCATTTGATCAGAACCAAGGGGTCCCTATAGGGTTTCAGACGACTCCCATTAACGTATCTTGGAATAAAATATCCGCGCAATGTAGCTAATCTGACTGCACCTCCATTGGTAATTTCCTTCACTATATACGGACCCAACCAGTGCTTACAGAGCTTCCCCGGGTGTCGCACAAACTGGCTGTCATAAAGTAATACCAATTCATCCTCCATAAAGACCTTCTGCCAAATGTGTCGATCATGCCATGCTTTTTCACGAGCCTTCTGAACCTGTTGGTGGAACTAAGCAATGAACCGATCTTCTTCCAGGGGCACTAGCTGCGACAAACATTCCTCCATGATGTCTAGGTCTGACATATTTGTGAAAGCTGAGATGTGCAGGCTGGGAACAATGTATTCCATAGGCATGATGGCCTCCTTCCCGTAGACCATTCTGAAGGACATTTTTCCTATGAGTTTCTTACATGTAGTCCGATAGGCCTAGAGTACAGAGGGTATGCGTACGTCCCAGTCGCTTTGGTTTGCGTTGCAGAACTTAGTGAGCGCATTGTTGAGTCATTAAGGTGACTATTTTAAAGGTAACCTTAATGCATTTCATTAATTATCAACCTAGGGAAATATTTGTTATTTCAAGAGTGTAAGAAAAATATATGCAAGTGACATCAGAGGTTAACTACTCTAATTCATTATAAGGAAGATTGTTTAATTATCGAATTTCAATCAAAACAACTTGAAAGTGAATTATGAAATACTTTAGACTATTCAAAGGAGCTAATTTTGTCTAAGTTTATGTAGAAATAATCACTCAATACTGAAAAGAATAGATTGCAATTGAACAACACGCTTTGATGAATTGAAAAACTACCTTAATGAATTGAACAACAATCCTAATATATTGAACAACAATCAATTATTCTAGATTTTGCAATGGAATTATATTTTAATCAACTAATAGCATGCTTCAGAATTAAAGATCAACCAAACACTCACAATTATGATGAAAATATCCAAACATTAACTATAGACAGAATTGAATAGCAACCGTGCTGAAACTAGTCTAACAAATGTAAAAGAATCAATTCCAGATAAGAGGACATGAATGATAAATATAGCCTAGTGAAAAGGAAGTTATAACATCTCATGCTTGCGATTAACCAATTAAACAATAATGTTATGGAACGCAATGGATAACTGGAAATGAAAATTCTTTAAATAAACGTATAGCATAGAAGTAGCAGGAGAACCATAGGGCTGGGCCTAAAGCCTCTAGAAGCCTACTGCTAAGGGATACTGAGAAGTTGTTTATCCTAAAAATGCCAAATTCTTCATGAATCTGCAGAGCAATACATTAGCACAAACGTGACGATTCTATCTGAATGCGTTTATTACATGAAGATTATATTATAGTCATAGTCCCCCGTTTTGTTCACCTTCGGCCTTTTATAGCTTAAAAGGTGAATCAAAAGTATTAACAGGTCCTTCTCATTATGAGACCCTGCTGCTTCGTGGCTATCGACTGAGCACTCTAAGAGTAGGCATGCCTTTACATCTTCTGCTGATTCATAGGAGCCGATACGATTCCGTTCACCTTCCTTGTCTGTTGTCTTTTGGTCATCCTGGTCAACAATTTGGCTATTTTGCTTCCCTATCAATAAAGACATCGACAAATCAATTTTTATGTTATTAAACACACCTTTTATCATTAATTCACTCTACCTTATTTTTGCATTATTTTCCTTTACTTTATTTCTAAGATGAAGGGAAAATATATAAAGGTAAATGAAAAATTGTAGTAAAGATGGGGGTGAAACATACCTTCTTCTTGGCCCAACATACTCCCCTGCTTACCTTTTTGCAGGTCCTCGTGAAAAAAAATGGTTGAGGTTTAGTTGGGTTAAAGAATATGCAGGATATACCTCTTCCTTGTAAAGTCTGAAGCCATGTATCTGTTTTATCTTTGAAAATGTTGAGTTTGTGTGCCCTTTTGGTAACTCATAATCATGATGATAGTCTTCAGGGGGGTACCAGATGATGGGGAATCTGTATCTGCACCCAATCCATGTAGAACACATGTTCAAAATTAGGTTGATGTACAGAAGGAACCTGGAAGCAGCAAATTTGAAGTTCCTATACCCAAATGGTTCTTTGTTCTTCACATTATTTGTAGAGGCTAGCCATCTCTGTTTGGCTGCTACTAATGCTTCTTCCTAAATGTCATAGAAGTATGCTCGCCCATTCTGCACAATATCCCTATGAATAGGCCCCAATTTGGAAATCACTCCTTTTTGCTGCATGAATTTCTTATGTTAGGTAAACAAGTACAAGGTTTTAGTAGGTTCCCCTCTAACCCATAGATCCAGGCCATGCTCTCTTTTCTAAAAGGTGTTGTAGGCCTTAGCCCATCTAGTCTGGTTTTTGGAAAATGACGTAAAAGACTAGAAATGAACGTCCCCTATGAAGGGGCTGGGGTTACTGTCCCTTTCCTCATCTAGAAAGAAATTGTGTAAATATAATTCACACAAAAGATGCTGGACTAATCATCCTGCTCATTGCAACAACGGAAAAATTCCTCAATGGTTTTAAAAGTAGTGGGCTTCCCTTAACTGACAGCCTTGATTTTCAACAGTAAATACCTTTCCACTAAGAATAAAGCATAATTAGTGGCTGGTGCCCTACAAGTCAATAATTTAAGTAAAGAGAGGAAACCATACTAGTTTTCTTTCTAGCTTGTTCCACTTCATTCTGTGCTTCCTTCACTTTTTTCCTTTGTTCCCTAAGTTGGGAAAAGGTTTCGTCCTCAGTTGTAGAAAGGTATTTGAATTTCTTTAGTAGTGCCTGATGTTCTTGTAAGGGTACTACTTCCTTTTTACACTGGGCCAATTCATGCTGGACTTGAATTAAATCGTTGCGAAGCTTCTGATTGGAAAATTTTTCTACTAGGGGAGTTTAGGCAGGTGTTACTTCTGTTTGAGTCCCCTTATCTCTTGTAAGTTTCAGATTAGTTTTCACAGAGACTTCAATAGTGTGTATCAAATCTGTTTGTATAGAGGCTTCAACATTATCCATTAAATCGGCCTACACAGAAAATTCAATGGTATCTATTAAATCGGTCTGTACATAGGCTTCAACATTATCCATTAAATTAGTCTATATAGGAACTTCAACAGTATCTATTAAATCAGTTTGTACAAAAATTTTAGCAGTATCTACCGTTTGGGTGAAACAATTTGTTTGGGTTCCCATGGTAGCCAATTCCTTCTCAGGCTTCGAAGCCTTGTTTGCTTCTTCCAACTATTTCCTTAGTTGTTTTACCATTTTTCTCAATTTCTTGCACTTCCTTCTCATTTTCCTTAACTTAATCTCAACTGATTTTTCTTTTAGCAAGGTTTTGGTAGGATAAGGAGGAGAAGTGGCTTCAGTTTCAGAAATGGTTGTGCTAGTTATAAGGTTATCAACAATGGTGTTTTCTTCAGGCGTCCAAGAGGTTATTTAAGAATTAACACCCTGACTGGGTGAAATAATATTTCGTTCAGGCATCAAGGGAACTGTCTCAATACTTGTGTTTTGTTCTAATAGAACAATGTCCCCTGACTAGTTTCTAGATTCAGATATTCTCTCTGTTCGGTCTTCCCTACTCACCCATTCATGATCAGAGGGAGATAAAAAACTCAAAGCCTTCAATTCATCATGGTGAGGTAGGATTTTAGTATGGCCAGAGCTGCTAGTAGTGACAGACTGGTTCAGGCTGCTAGCAGCGACATAATGGTTCAACAGGTCCCTCTGTTCCTCAGATTGTTCAGATGGGCTTCCAATTTCACAAGATGCTCTCCTTTGCTCAAGTACTTGAGCTATTTCTTCTTCGTAGTCTTGTAAGGACATATTTTGAGGGCTTGAAGGTGGTGTATGGGATGGTCCCGCTTCATCTAGCAATTCTGAGGTGTTTTTCCATAGTTGCAACCTTTCAGACCGTCTCCATTTTCTTGGTTCTGTGGTCAAAACATGGGTTATCTTCCCTCTTTCTCTCTTGGGTATGGTTATTATAGGGAGTTCAATCTCTGCTCTGTCAGGGTTTTCTTCAGGGGCATGAAGGGTAGGATTAAAAAAACTATCCCAAGTTATCTGATGTTTTCTTAACTCATGAGTGATGATCAATTTAATCAATCCATGGTGACTGACAACTGCGTGGGGGCTTTTAGATTTTCTAATTCAAACAACAATATTGTGTAATACAGAATTTAGGAAAGAGGGAAAATTAACTGAAAATTTTCTCTTGAGAACAACTAATAGTTTAAGTTTGCGGGACTTTACCACATCCTTATGTCTGTCGCATGTAAGATATATTTGAATGAAGACTGCCAATTCTTGCCAAGGCTACTACAAGGACGCATGATTAATACCTTTCCATTTTTGTTCCAATGGTTTGCCTGGGTCCTGGTACACTGAGATTGCTTCTTGTAGAAGGACATGTTTTTCAGTCCATATTTCTCCTTCTATTGGTAGTCTGGAGACCTCAACGATTGGTATGATTCTTCCTTTGACTATGGTATGCCCTTCTTGCAGGTTTTGCAGGAATTCAACTGCTATCTCTGTATTAAACCCTTGTAGTTTTTGTAGATATGGAATCCAGCTAGCTTGTTGGAGAATGGTGTGAGATGATTCTAAGACTTGGAAAGTTGTGGGTTCATTGTGGAGAGAATTTACACCCATGGATATTGTGTTATCGAAATTGGTTTCTTCTTTTCTATGCGTTTCTTTTGGCTCTGTTGGTTAAAAAATTATAAACACTGCATGCGTCTTTTTTTTTTTTTAAATATTATAAAAATGAAAATTCATGACGTAAATGCAATGATATTTTAGTCCCATCAGCATATTCGAAGGAATTCGTGTGGGTAATTCACATGCTTATTCATTATGAATATTCGTACCCCCTCCATCGGGAGAAGGGCGTCCATGGCCTTAAGCTCAAGAGAAGCAAAAAGATTGTAACAATCATGAATACACATGAAGAAAAGGTCAAAAATTGGTAATCATCACAAATGTATGAGAGAAGGGTGTCCATGGCCTTGGAGCTCAAGAAAAGAGGAAATATTGTAACAATCATGAATGCGCATGAAGAAAAGGTCAGAAGTTGATAATCATCACAACTATACATCAGGTGGAAATGACCGAAGAAGGGGAGAAAAGCAGAGTAGTAGTTATTATGAAAGGATGTCCTATTTTGATGGTATAGCATGACGAAAACATGATAGATGACAGATTATGATTGGTGTTTCCATCCCTTAATTCAACATGAAAAGATAATTCACTCATAGTTAATCATGCGGGTAGGTAGTGATAAAACTTATTCAAGTAGTGAATTTATTTCAGGAAAGGATCAATAGGAAATAGGGCATATAAAAGTACTTGTCTATTGTTAGAAAAATACTTCAATACCACAAGCAGAGCCACTGCTGCCAGCAGGCATTCATAGCCTCGAAAGGGTTGCTTATTTAACCCAGAAATGAGCCAGAATCCTCTATTTAAAAGTAGACATTTTTCTTATTTTATGGAGAGACCACTGTGCTGGTGTGGTGGCTAGATAGTCATAGTGCCATTCACGGGGATTGTAATGTAGTGATCGGGCCGACTCGTGATTAGACCTCCTGTCCTTCAAGAAGTTTTAGCTGTCGAGAAGGTCACTGCCCTAGTGTGTTGGCCATTATGGGAATGCCACCTGTTAAAACCTTATTATCATGGCAGGTTGGCTCATGATGAGACCCCCTATTCTCTCTTTAAAAAAAATTGTACATAGATATAATATTTTTATGTTTGAAACATAGACATTTTGCTTGTTTTATGGAGAGACCACTGTGTTGGTGTGGTGGCTAGATAGTCATAGTTCCATTCATGGGGATTGTAATAGAGTGATCATGCCGACTCGTGATGAGACCTCCTATCCTTCAAGTAGTTTTATCTGTCGAGAAGGTCACTACCCTGGTGTGTTGGCCATTGTGGGAATGCCACCTGTTAAACTCTTATGATCATGGTAGGTTGGCTCGTGATGAGACCCCCTATTCTCTCTTAAAAATTTGCACATAGACATAATATTTTTCTTTTTATTTATACATGGAGGGAGGTTCATTAACTCTTTAAGAGTTAGGGACGGTGTGAGAAGTAAAAAGAATGCCAATATAATTAATACTCTTTATTCCTATATCATCATGTCAAGGAGAATTACTACTTGAGAGTGTAGAAAGATATACCAGCATAAGACTATGGAAATGAATTGTGTAATAATATGTATGAACAGGAGATATCCAACCCTTCATTATACAGAGAAACCATGTTAGCTTCCAGAGTAGAGATTTCCATCAAAATTTCAAAAGATCATAATATTAGGAATATCACTGCTTTTCTCCTCCTCAAGTGCCAATTCCTTTTCCAAAAATGGCTTTTATGGCGAGGATGTGTAAAGGAAGAGTGGATATTCGAAAATAAATAATTAAAATACAAAAAAATGCTTAGAAAATAAATCAGCTGTTCCATTTGATTGAACAACAACTGTTCAATTTGATTGAACAACACCTGTTCAATTGATTGAACAACAAAAGTAAAATCACGCAAAAGAAACCGTTCATTTGAATTGAACAACAGCTGTTCAATTCGATTGAACAACAGAAATGAACACATTAAAAACACATCCATTCAGTTGAATTGAACAACAACTGTTGAATTTGATTGAACAACAATTGTTCAATTGTTTAAACATAAAAAAGAAACACACTAAAAACATAGCCTTTCAGTTGAATTGAACAACAACTGTTTAATTCGATTGAAAAACAACTGTTCAATTGGATTGAACAACAACTGTTCAATTGGATTGAAAAACAGTTGTTCAAAGGTTTGAACATAAAAAATAAACATACTAAAAACACATCCATTCAATTGAATTGAACAACAACTGTTCAATTCGATTGAAAAACAACTGTTCAATTAGATTGAACAACAACTGTTCAAAGGTTTGAACAGAAAAATAAATACACTAAAAACACAACCATTCAATTGAATTGAACAACAACTGTTCAATTCGATTGAACATCAGCTGTTCAATTTTATTGAACAACAATTGTTCAAAGGTTTGAACAACAGAGCATACAAAAGAAAGAAAAAAAAGAAAAAGAATGCAACTATGAGCATGAAGAAGAGATGGAATGTAAAACAATGAGAAAAAATATAAATTGTAGGAAACATATATACAATATTTACAAGAGGGAATAATTTTTTTTTATGAACTTAAAGTTGTCGGGCCATCACCCCCTATAGCTAAAATTTGGATGGTGGGGTCATCACGCACCTGCTGGCAGAAAGAATCTTTTGTAATTGGATTGAAAAATAGCTATTCAAAGGTTTGAATAGCAAAATAAACATACTAAAAGCACAACCATTCAATTGAATTTAACATCAGCTGTTCAATTCGATTTAACAACAGCTGTTCAATTGGATTGAACAACAACTGTTCAAAGGTTTGAACAGAAAAAATAAACATATTAAAAACACGGCCGTTCAATTGAATTGAATAGCAATAGTTCAATTTAATGTAGAAAACACAATTTCCACTTTATATTTATTATAGAAAAATTCTCAATTCTACTAAGGCCCAGGTTTACTCTTCAAAATGATGGAATTGATTCACTCCGCACCACTTGATGTGAAATTCCAATTTCCATTGTAATTAATACATATAAAAATGATGTATTTTGCAGTTTTTATACAAAATTCATTCCACAAACACTGACAAAATCCTTAAAGGATCTTTGTTATACATACAACAATTCCAAAATTTAAATCGTTGTATACCAAGTATGGAATTGAATTAAAAAACACAAACAACACAACCTTTATGATTTGAACCCACGGTTCATACAAATCACATCGCTATCAAACCAAGTGTTACCACAGAATCAACAAGCCCGGCTCATAACAATCACCACCGGCCTTTCAAGCGACTATGGCCAAGTCAGAAGGTTCAAACACGTCAAAATTGTATGTTGTATGTAACATATGTTACATGACTTAATTAACGCTGAGACATTTACTAATGCTGTGGACTCCCGTCTGTGATAAAAGTTTTACTGCTTACCAGATGTTACACCCGCTTCCGCACGAGCATACACTTACAAAAAACGTTGCCTGTGGCACATAGGCCATGACATATATGCCTGTGATACCACCTTCACACAATATGTCAGATCTTCATGCAGATTCCACAACTTAAAATTGTTTACCCAAACCACAAGCTTGCGTTCTTGCCTTGATCACACTCTTGTTCCTGCATTCACATGCTCAAATATACAACATATGTATAAATTTGCAGACTCAAATAAAAATAATGTAATGCCAATCATAATCTGAATTACTAATGCATGGACTGAATATTTCATTAATTTCCCTTTGCATTTGCAATCTACATACTGGAAATCTTCTCTCCCTCTCTGGTTTTTCCTCTTACTTCCCTATTATTTATACTTGAAATATGAAACTGTTCCTCTTAGAATAGGTTTCTTCTTGAATTTTCTCAACAAATCAATACCTCCCTATTTTTAAGTACTTATCCCTATGTTGGCTCTATATCCACGCAGGGAAAGAAACCAATTTCTAATTTTATTCCTAATTGATTAAAAATACAAAACAAACTAACTATTCTCATAAATAAATAACAATAATAATAAAATAAAATAAAATACTACTGCTAATGTTTTATTTCTTTTGGAATAGCCACAACATGTGAAAAAAACATCACATTGCTGGCTAAGTCTTGATGCTCCTGCATCAGACTCCCGGGGAAGAAAATTGAGCTTGTAATGCTTCAGAATCTACTCCCAACTTTTGTAGCTCTACTGCAGTCATCCAAATGGCGTCTTCCACTGGCTGTCCTTTCCACTTGACTAAATACTGATAATAGGTTTGGCTCTTGGTTTTATTTGACACTCTCTTCTCCAAAATGGTTTTGACTTCCCTTTTTCCTGCTTTGGGCATCTTCTCTTCCCAATTTACCGTTGGGTTTTCTTCTATTGTGGCATCTCCTTGTGGTTCTTCTTCTGGTTCTCGATATAGGTACAAATTTGTTACATTAAATATTGGAGATATTCCAATTCCTGTTGGAAATTTAACTTCATATGCATTTGAAGAAAATTTCCTTACAATTTTACATGGCCCTATCTTCTTCAGTTTTAATTTGTTATAAGTTTTAACAGGAAATATTTCTTTTCTTAAATATACCATGACTAAGTCACCCACTTGGAATTCCTTTTCTCCCCTCCTCATATCTACTCTTTGCTTGTATTTGCTACTGCTTTCTTACAATATGCTCTTGACATCTTCCTGTAGTTCCTGCATCTGTTCTGCAAATTCTTCAGCGTTTGCGCTCCTTACCTTTTGTTTTCCTAGATCTCTGAGTTCATACACACCTCTTGGATGCATTACAAAAACAATTTGGAATGGAATCATGCCAGTACTTCAATTTGGAGTGTCATTGTAAGAAAACTTAGCCTCAGCAAGGGCTAAATCCCATTGTTTAGGATTTTTATACACCAAGCTTCTCAATATGTTTCCCAGACTTCTATTCACGACCTCGGTTTGTCCATCCGTTTGAGGATGATATGATAAACTGAAACTAAGGTTGGTACCTAGTTTCTTCCACAAAGTTCTATAGAAATGTCCCACAAACTTGGTATCCCTGTCAGACATAATGCTTACAGGTAATCCATGTAATCTTACAACTTCTAAAAAAAACAGGTTTGCAATATGTGTTGCATCACTTGTTTTCGTGCATGCAATAAAATGAGCCATTTTAGAAAATCTATCCACAAAAACATAAATGGAATCATTTCCCCTTTGGGTTTTTGGAAAACCCAAAACAAAATCCATACTGAATGCATCCCATGGTTGGTCGGGTATTGGTAATGGCTGATACAATCTTGTATTCTGACTTTTCCCCTTAGCATGCTGACAAATCCTACATTTTTTCAAAAATCGTTTAACATCAGTTTGCATCTTCGACCAGTAATAAAAAGTATTCACCTGAGCAAAGGTTTTTTCTTGCCCAAAATGTCCGGATAGACCTCCACTATGCTTCTCCTTGATTATGTTTTCCATCATAGAACATTTAGGAATACATAACTTATTACTTTTGAATAGTAATCCCCCTTGGATAAGATAATCCAACCACTGGCTTCTGTTATGGACTTCTGGATTTTCTATAGCTGCATAAATTTCTTTAAATTCTACATCATATTTATACATGTCAACCATCTCCTCGAAACCTACAACACCAACTTGTAACTCCTGCATAAGTAAGGCCACCCTGCTCAAAGCATCAACAACTTTGTTCAATTTACCACTCGTATGTTTGATTACAAAAGTGAAACTATGCAGATATTCTACCCATTTGGCATGTTTCTAATTTAACTTTGGCTGATTGTTTATAAAATGTAATGCATGATTATCAGAATATAACACAAATTCTTTTGGAAACAAATAATGTCTCCATTTTTTTAAAGCTTGCACAACATCATAAAATTATTTTTCATAAGATGAATATTTCTTCTTTACTTCATTTAGTTTTTCACTGAAGTATGCTATTGGTTTTTGATCTTGGCTTAGAATTTCTCCAATCGCAATTCCACTAGCATCAGTTTCAACCTGGAAAAATTTCTCAATATTTGGTAAAGCCAAGACTGGATTTTCAGTAATTTTTTTCTTTAGAAATTTAAAGTTTCGATCTGTTGCTTCTGTCCATTTAAATAGCTGATTAGTTTCTCTGATTGTTTCAATAATAGGTGCACAAATTTGACTAAAACTTCGGATAAATTTTCTGTAGAAACTTGCAAGACCATGGAAGCTTCTTACCTCAAATATACTTCTAGGAGTTTTCCAATTTACAATTGCTTGGATTTTCTCTGGATCCATTTTCAACCCTTCCTTAGAGACTACAAACCCCAAATAAATTAGTTATTCTTTCATAAAGCTGCACTTTTTCAAATTTATTAGCAATTTTTCTTTTTGCAAAGTCTTTAGAACTAATTTAAGGTGTTCTAGATGCTCCTCTTTACTTCGACTAAAAATAAGAATATCATCAAGATAAACAATTACAAATTTACCCATATATTCCTTCAAAACTTCATTCATCAACCTCATGAAGGTACTAGGGGCATTAGTAAGTCTGAAAGGCATTACTAACCATTCATACAAACCATTATTTGTTTTGAATGCGGTTTTCCATTCATCCCCCTCTCTCATTCTCATCTGATGATACCCACCCTTCAAATCTATCTTAGAAAAATAATTCAACCCACTCAAACAATCCATTAAATCACCCATTCGTGGTAAAGGGAAACGATACCTGATGGTGATTTTATTTATGGCTCTAGAATATGTGCACATGCGCCATTCACCTCCTTTCTTTGGACTGAGTACTGTTGATACAACACATGGACTAAGACTTTCTCTGATTAATCCTTTATCCACCAACTCTTTCACTTGTCTTCCAACTTCAGCATTTTCCTGCAACGTTAACTTGTAGGCTGCTTTATTCGGAAAAATGGCTCTAGGGATTAGATCAATGTGGTGACTAATACTCCTGATGGGCGGTAACTCATTTGGCAACTCATCCACAACAATATCAGTAAAATAATTCAATATATTTCAAATTTCTTCAGGTATATCTTCTAAATTTTTAGAAGTTAAAATTACCTTGGGTCTCCCACAATAGCAAAATGCATCTCCTCGCCCTTCTCAATTTCTTGCAACAGGGTTTTTCCACTCATCAACATAATGCTGTTTCCAGGTGCTTCCTCGTCAACTTCATCTTTCAATGGCAGCAGTGTATGCGTGTTCCCATCTTTCTCAAGAGTATAAGTGTTCCTTCTGCCATCATGTATGGATTTTTGGTCAAACTGCCAGGGCCTTCCTAGCAATATGTGACATACATCCAATAGCATTATATCACATAAAATAACATCCTTATAAGTACCAATCTGGATTTTGACTTTACATTGTCCAGTTACAATAATTTGATGGCCTTTTTGGAGCCACGATACTTTATATGGAGTTGGGTGTACTGTTTTCTCCAACTTCAACTTGTCCACCATCTCTGTAGAAACAAGGTTATTAGTACTACCGCTATCAGTTACCAATTTTCAACACTTACCCTGTGACTTAGATATAGTTCTGAACATGCTATTTCTCTGAGCCGGTTCTATGCCTTCCTTAGCTACTTTAAGTAATATCATTTTCAACAACAAGGATTCTCCGGCTTCTGGTGGTTCCTCTTTAGCTGCAGTCTAAGGAATTTCTTCCTTTGTTTCAGCAACGTTCACATTCCGCTGAGTTGCTAGTCTATTGTGAGGACAATCCCATTGCACATGTCCCTACTCACCACATGAAAAGCACCGAACATCTCTTCCTCGGCCTCTACCTCTGGGCACGAAGCTTCCGTGACTAGAATCTCCTCTTTGTGGTGATCTATTACTCAAACTCCCTGCTTCATTATGGGAGTGTTGAAATCTGGATTTAAATGTTCCCCTTCCTTTTGCTAGATTCTTGCCTCTATTTCTCTGTTTTTGTTTGCGCAACATATTTTCTTCTGCTCTCAAAGTTTCTTGATAGGCATCTTCAATCGTCTTCAGATTTAATAAGCTAATCTCATCCTGTATTTCATATCTCAAAACATTTATGTATCTAGCTACCTTTTCTATGTCATCTTCAATATGACCCTCTCTAATACTCAGCTTATAAAATTCTTCAGTATATTCTTTAATAGTCATCCATTTTTTCTTTAAGTTTTGCAATTGTCTAAAAACATTTAATTGATAATCTTTCGGCATGAACTTACCTTTCAGTTTACTCACCATCTTATCCTATTGCTTTATTTTGGGTATCCCTTTTTGTTCTCAGGACAACTGCAATTCATCCCACCATAGGGCTTCATGACCTTTCAACCTTGTAGCTGCAAACTTCACTTTCTTATTGTCATCGACTTCTTCATAGTTGAAATATTTGTCTAATGAACTGATCCAGTCCATTAGTACCTTCACAATAAGATTACCATCATATAAAGGTTCTTATACCTTTGGTCTGCTACTGGCCTTTGCTAGCATCTTCATAACTTTAGCTGTCTCGTTTTCTTCCTCTATTTCCTCTTCAGTAGTTTCTTCTTCATTGGCACTGGAAATTCCATCATCTATCGCCCTCCTTTGAGTAGTTTCCATTGTGTCCATCCATGTACGCAAATGAAGGATTTATTCTAGCAAAACTGTGTTTTCTATAGGTCTTCCTCGACCTATTCCAGCTCCCCTTATAGGTGACATTCTCTGCAATACTTCAAGAACACTCAACGGCTTTGATACCAAATAATGTAGGAAACAAAATTTCCAATTTATACTTAATATAGCAAAATACTCAATTCTATTAAGGCCTAGGTTTACTCTTCAAAATGATGGAATTTATTCACTCTGCACCACTTGATGTGCAATTCCAATTTCCATTGTAATCAATACATATAACAATGATATATTTTGCAGTTTTTATACAAAATTCATTCCACAAACACTGACAGAATCCTTAAAGTATCTTTGTAATACATACAACAATACCAAAATTTAAATGGTTGTATACTAAGTATGGAATCCAATTAAAAAACACAAACAACGCAACCTTTATGATTTGAACCCACGGTTCATACAAATCACATAGCTATCAAACCAAGTGTTACCACAGAATCCACAAGCCCGACTCATAAAAATCAACACCAGCCTTTCAAGCGACTGTGGCCAAGTCGGAAGGTTCAAACACGTCAAATTGTATGTTGTATGTAACATATGTTACATGACTTAATTAACGCTGAGACATTTACCAATGTCACGGACTCCCGTCTGTAATAAACGTTTTACTTCTTACCAGATGTTACACCCTCTACAGCATGAGCTCACAGTTACACAACACGTCGCCTGTGGCATGTAAGCCATGACATATATGCCCGTGATACCACCTTCACACAATATGTTAGATCTTCACGCAGATTCCACAACTTAAAATCGTTTACCCAAACCACAAGCTTGCGTTCTTGCCTTGATCACACTCTTGTTCCTGCATTCACATGCTCAAATATACAACATATGTATAAATTTGTAGACTCAAATAAAAAGAATGTAACACCAATCATAATCTGAATTAGTAATGCATGGACTGAATATTTCATTAATTTCCCTTTGCGTTTTCAATCTACATACTGGCAATATTCTCTCCCTCTTTGGTTTTTCCTTCTTACTTCCCTATTATTTATACTTGAAATATGAAACTGTTCCTCTTAGAATATGTTTCTTCTCAAATTTTCTCAACAAATCAATACCTCCCTATTTTTAAGTGCTTATCCCTATGTTGGCTCTATATCCATGCAGGGAAAGAAACCAATTCCTAATTTTATTCTTAATTGATTAAAAACACAAAACAAACTAAATATTCTCATAAATAAATAACAATAACAATAACAATAAAATAAAATAAAATACTACTACTAATGTTTTATTTCTTTTGGACTAGCCACAACATGTGAACAAAAAATCACATTGCTGGCTAAGTCCCGATGCTCCTGCATCACAATTCGATTGAACATCAGCTGTTCAAAGGTTTGAACAATAGAACATACAAAAGAAAGAAAAAAATAGAAAGAATGCAACTATGAGCATGAAGAAGAGATGGAATGTACAACAATGAGAAAAAATATAAATTGCAGGAAATATATATACAATATTTACAAGAGGGAATAACAATTTTTATGAACTTAAAGATGTTGGGCCATCACCCCCTGTAGCTAAAATTTGGATGGTGGGGTTGTCACGCACGTGATGGTAGAAAGACTCTTTTGTAAGTGGTTTATGAGGGAGGCCCACCTGATGTCCCCATTGACTCGAAAGGCAGATCCAGATCCATATATGGTGGTTAGTGTAATGGTACCATTGCTTTGTGCTTCCTGAATTTCGTATGGACTGAGCCACCTTGTTTGTAACTTAGCTGGGAAGTCTTGGAATCTGGAGTCGTAGGGGAGTGCCCAATATCCTTTGTGGAATGTCTTCTTTTTGATGAGTTTTTCATTCCACTTCGCTTGTTGTTGTTGAATAATTGTAGTGCGCTGTAGAGCAAGTAGCTGTGCTTCATCTAATTCATTTATTTGCTGGAGTCTTCTAATTTGGGCCTCCGTCAAATCCAACCCCACTTCATGGGATGTTCTCAGAGTCTTAATTTCAAATTCAATAGGAAAAATTGGTTCCCTTCCAAATACCAGATGGTACAGAGAATATCCAGTGGTGTTTCTCCATGTTGTGCGATAAGCCCACAAGGCCTCTGGCAGTCTAGTAACCCAATCCCGACGATGTGTTGAGACTGTTTTAGTGAGAATTGCCTCAAGGAATTTGTTGGTGCTTTCGACCTGCCCGTTCGCCTGCGGGTGGTAGGGAGAGGTGACTCTATGGGTGACATGGTGGTTATTAAGAGTGGCCATGATTTTATTTCCACAAACTGTGCCCCTCTATTAGTTATCACTTCCCGAGGTAAGCCATACCGCACAAATAACTTAAAAATAAAATTGATCACAAATTCTTCTGTAGCTCTTGATAAGGCCACTGTTTCTACCCACTTCGTCACATAATTTGTGGCAACCAGTATGTAAGTCTTTTTATTTGATGGCGGGTTGAATGGTATAACAAAGTCCAGTGCCCACCGTTTGAAAGGTTCCACTACTAGCTGTGGCTGCAATGGAATTTCGTTAGATTGGCTAGGGAGGCCCATTCTTTGGCAACTATCGCAGGCTTGGTCATATTTCTTGGCATATTTAAAAATTGTAGGCCAATAATAGCCCATTTGAAATACTTTGTGCCCCGTCTTGCGATTTGCAAAATGGCCACCACATGGTTCATCATGACAGGCCCTTAGGATGTCGTAAATACTGTCTTCTCGGATGCATCTGCATATATGCATATCAGCTATTGTATGGAAAAGATATCCACCGATCCAGGAGAATCTAGCACTACGTTGAAAAATAAACTTCCGTTCCTTTGATGTCAAGTGTCTTGGCAGCTTACCTACTGCCAGATAATTCGCTACATTTGTGTACCATGGTGTTTTTGCTGCTACAATGAAAAATTATCACCAGGGAACTTATCGTCCACTGCTAGTGGGTCGTCTGACTTTGGAACTCTAGACAGGAAATATGCAACTACGTTCTCTTTCCCTAGGCGGTCCTTGATAGTTATGCCAAACTCCTGTAAAATCAACAACCAACGAGTCACTCTTCCATTTGTAATAGGTTTATTAGCTAAGTATCTAATGGCGGAGTGATTGGTATATAGGAATACTTGATAGCTAGTTATATAATGTCTAAATTTATTAATAGCATAAATGATAGCCAAGAAATCCTTTTCGGTCACTGTATAGTTTAATTCGGCAGGAGTGAGATTCTTGCTGATATAGTAAATAACATAGGGATTTTTGTCTTCTTCTTGACCGAAAAATACCTCTATTGCTGTGTCGGATGCATATGAGGAAATGTGAAAATGCAGCTCCTAATTAGGGCCACGTAAGACTGGTGCAGTCGAGACCAGTTTATTCAAATATGAAAAAGCAATGTCACATTTGTTAGACCAATTGAATTCAACATTTCCAGTTAATGCATACAAGGGTGCAGAAATTTGTGAGAAATTATTTATAAACCTATGGTAGTTCCCTACATACCCAAGGAAACTACGTACCTCTATCTGAGTAGAAGGTGTGGCTAATAAAAGAATTACCTCTATTTTTTCTGGATCTACCTGTATTCCAGCTGCAGAGATGTAGTGTCATAGAATTACTCCTTCGGTCATCATCATGTGAAATTTTTTGTTGTTCAAACACAATCTGGTAGCAATACATCGTTCCAATACTTTTTCTAGCATTTGCAGTGCTTGATCAAAGTCATCTCCATATGGAGTAAATTCGTCCATGTAAATCTCGGGCCCTTCATTTATTAAATTAGAAAAAATATTGAGTATGGCCCTTCGAAATGTTGCTGGGGCATTGCATAAAATGAATGAAAATACCCTATAGGAAAATGTACCACAGGGGCGGGTAAAGGTCGTTTTATCCTGGTCTTCACGTGCTATCTGGATTTTATTATAACCACTGAAACCATCAAGGAAAGAGAAGAATCACTTTCCTGCTAATGTATCAAGGACCTGATCAATAAAAGGGAGGGGGAAGTGGTATTTCTGTGTTTGTTTATTTAGTTCTCTGTAATCCACACAAATTCGCCACTTACCATTCTTCTTAGGAATGATTACTAGAGGAGAGACCCATTTTCCGTCTGAAATAGGATAAATGAAGTTTACATATAACAGCTTTTGCAATTCATATTTTACAATGTCTTTTAGATGTGGGTTTAACCTCCGCTGAGGCTACCGAATAGGTCGAGCATATTTTTTAGTACAAATGTGATGTGTGCATAGTTGAGGATCTATACCCTTCATGTCTAGGTAGTCCCAAGCAAATGCTCCCTTATATTTCTATAAAACCTTAATGATATTTTGTTGTTGGTTACTATTCAGACTACCATTGATATTTAAAACCTTTCTTGGCTCAATTTAATTGGCATGATATTGGGAACAACAGTCATGGGTATGTGCTGGTTATAAATGTCTACTAAGGGGTCCTCCTGTGCTTCATTATCAAGAACTTATTTTAACATTTGGCACTTTAAATTTTCTGAAGTAGAAGGCTGATTTATGAAGTTACTGATTACATCATCTTCATTTTGATCTTTGAATTCAAGTGCTTCAACTATCATCAGTGGTGAATGGATGTTTTGTTCCCAGTATGTATGTGGCTTTTTGTGAATATTTATAGTGAGAAGAATTGGTTTGGCAGGGGGTATATGAAAATATTATTTATGGCATCACCTCTCGCAATGGTCATGCTTCCTGTTCGACACCTATGTAAGCATCAAATGTTGCTAACCAAGGTTGTCCCAGTATTAGGGGGTGTCCATCTAACCTAATTTTTGGGTTAATAACAAAAAAGTCTACTAGGTACTCCCACAAGTCCACAGAAACCAAGATGTCCTGAATATACTTTCTGGTTTGATAATAGATCTGTCAGCAAGTTCCAACAAGGTATATGTGGGTTACAACGTTGTTATACCTAATTTCTCGCAGGTTTCTGTAGTTAATATATTGATGGCCACCCCTAAGTCAACTAATGTGTTTGAAAAGGAGTGGCTAGAGATTTTTATTGTAACTTTGGGGTTTCCTGGATCCTCACATTTTACTGGTGTTTCTTTACCCAAGAGTAAGTCTGACAGTGCTCCCACTACATGAATAATCAATACAATTTTTTCTTTCCTCACCTGTTTTTTCTGCACAGCTCTTTAATTGTCTGGGCATAGATAGGAATGTCTTGTATAGCATGTAGAAGAGGAATTTTAATGCAAATATTTTTTAATTCCCCTAGGATATCAAAAGCCGAAGAGACTATTGGTTTAGGCAATCTTAATCTCTCAGGGAATGGAGGGGAGGAAATAATAAGGTTTTCAGGGTCTTTTTGGTCAACTTTGTCCCTCCCCTGCTCTATATTTGTTTCTATCATAGTTGATTGATTAGGTACTATTTGAATTTCAGGCTCAAGTTGTGGCAGGGCCGTATCTTCTTCGGGTGAAATAACATGCCCTAATCTCAGCCTAAGTTCATTACATTGCTTCTGTTTAGTTTCAGGGTTTTTGTTCTCAACAATTTGGATTAGATGAACTAGTCTATTGTTGGGATTAGGATTGGGTTGAGCTGGAAGTTGAGGATGCATCATAGGCTAAGGATTGTGTTGGACTCGGTATGGAGCTGGTAATGTGGTTTTATTTTGAGCCCCTATTCCCATCAGTAAATTGGTCATTCCCAGGGGTTGCTACCAATTTTGAGACCAATTTGTATTCTGTGAAGTGGAGGCAGGCCACTGGGAGTAATATGGATTGTTTTTCCAGTAAGGGGGAGAAAAATGAAAACTTGAACAATTATTACTTGAAGAGGGTTGTGTCGGCCATGGAGGCATGGAAAATGATTGGGATGGCCAGGCAGAAAAAGGTGATTGGTTCTGCCATGCTGTTGCAGGGTTATGTTGATTAAATTGTGGAAGAGAAAATAACTGAGGTGGGTCTTGTGGCATACCTGGTCATGCTTTCCATTGCCGACATTGATTCATTAGATACACTGGTTCTATTTCTTCTTCTGCCTCTTTAAAAACCGCTTTCAACCCTGGAAGTGAAGGGCAATGGTTAGTGGCGTGGTCCTTGGTACAAATAGCACATGTCTGGACCATGTCTAATGGACATTCCCGCTGGCTGTGCTTCTTCCGACAATGTGGGAAAAATACAACCAAGTTCTGTTATGCTATAGCTTGCTTTTGCCTTCTTGTAGGACATCTGGCTGCGTTGTGAGGGTGCCCAAGATATCGGTTTTAAAATCTTCTAAAATATTACTGAATTCTGCTCTGGTTACGTTGCCACAAAAATGTTTATAATTCCTTCTAGCTGAATCTTTCCCAGTTAGCCTACTTTGCGTACTACCTCGAGAACACCTGATGCACAATGCAATAATGTCATAATATTCTTCTTGATAGATGTTCCCTTTTCCCATTATATTAAGTGTTTTGACCCATTCTTCTTTCATTCCTTTAATCATTGTTGCTTTTAAAATATCTTTAGACAATGTAGTATATGGATATATTTGCAAATTATATTGAAATATTTCAATGTATTCTTCTAATGTCTCATTGTCTCTTTCAGACATATTGAAAATTCCATATTTTAGTTCTCGAGTCCGGCAGTAGCTTTGATATTTTTTAATAAAAGAGTTTTTCATTTGATCCCAACTATTAATGGTTCCTCCACCGAGCCCCATATACCAACGTAATGCCGTCCCCTTCAAAGTAGAGGTAAATAATTTCAGTTTTTGAGGGTCAGTGGTGTAGTCATATCCCTTACATAAGACATCAAATTGACATAAGAATGCATCTGGATCTTTCGAGGTCAGCCCATGAAAGGTGGGGATGTTTTGTAATGGAATAGCTTTCATAGAGGAATTTGCGGCCGGATCAACAATGGGATACTCCAATGTTGATGTATGCCTCTAGTTTTGGTTGTTCACCATTTGATCAAAGATGTGCCAATAATATTCAGGGATTTATTGATCTGGAGGAATAATTTGAGTGGGATTAGGGAGTGGATTTGGAGGAGGCCTTACAGCACTTCCCTAATCTGGGATACTCGTTGTCTCTGTCTCAAGCACTCTCTCAGGGGATCCAAGCTCTGCAGTTTTTACTTATAGTGCATTGTTGGTTTCTCCCTCTCCTTCCTGAAAATTGCAAGGATTTCCCTCTCTTGAAGGGTTAGGACTTACGTGCTCAAAAATCTGAAGGCTTTGTTCAGACCCTTCTGTTTCACTGTGAATCTTAGCGTGGGTTACAGATGGTGAGGTTGCTGCCTGAGGGACTATAATAGGACTCTGAGTAGGAATGGTTCTGGGTCCCACGGATGCCTGGGATGTCTATATATGTTGTTCTTCCAAGGACCACAGATCCTTTGGGTTTTGTGGATTTGAGTGGGCGATTTTGATCTAATTCTATCTTTTTCTTCCTAGTCATAAAAAAAAGAACACCTATCCTATTAACCTCTGCACAATTGCTAAGAAGTGGGCTGGAGAGCAAACCATTTTCTTGCTAGTACGCAGGTTCTTACCTCTTGTTTTCAATACCCAATTCTTTCACAGCAAAAGGAAAAAAGAAATAAAAGACATCACTCTTAAAAACTCTCCCCGACAACGATGCCAAAATGTTGAGTCATGATGGTGACTGTTTTAAAGGTAATCTTAATGCCTTTCATTAATTATCAACCTAGGGCAAGCCTTTTTATTTCAAGAGTGTAAGAAAAATATATGCAAGTGACATCAGAGGTCAACTACTCTAAATTGTTATAAGGAAGATTGTTTAATTCTCGAAGTTCAATCAAACCAAATTGAAAATGAATTATGAAATACTTTAGACTATTAAAAGGAGCTAATTTTGTTCTAAGTTTATGCAGAAATAGCCACTCAAGGTTGAAAGGAATAGATTGCAATTGAAAAGCACGCTTTGATCAATTAAACAACTACCTTAATGAATTGAACAACAATCCTAATAAATTAAACAACAATAAATTATTCTAGATTTTGCAATGGAATTCTCTTTTAATCAACTAATAGAATCCTTCAGAATTAAAGATCAACCAATTGCTCATAATTATGATGAAAAGATCCAAACATTAACTATATGCAGAATTGAACAATAACCGTGCTGAAACTAGTCTAACAAATGTAAAAGCATCAATTCTATATAAGAGGACATGAATGATAAATCTAGTCTAGTTAACAGGAAGTTATAACATCTCATGCTTGAAATTAACCAATTAAACAATAATGTTATGAAACACAATGGATAACTAGAAATGAAAATTTGGTAAATAAACGTATAGCACAGAAGTAGACGGAGAACCCCCAGGGCTGGGCCCGAAGCCTCTAGAAGCCTACTGCTAAGGGATACTGAGAGGTTGTTTATCCTAAAAACACCAAATTCTTCATGAATATGCAGAGCAATACATTAGCACAAGCGTGACGATTATGTCTGAATACGTTTATTACAGGAAGATTATATTACAGTCACTGTCCCCCATATTTTTCACCTTCGACCTTTTATAGCTTAAAAGGTGAATTCAAAAGTAGTAATAGATCCTTCTCATTATGAGAATCTACTGCTTCATGGCTATCGACTGAGCACTCCAAGAGTAGGTGTGCCTTTACATCTTCCGCTGATTCATAGGAGCCAATACGATTCCGTTCGCCTTCCTTGTCTGCTATCTTTTGGTCATCCTGGTCAGCAGTTTGGATATTTTTCTTCCCTATCAATAAAGACAACAAAAAATCAGTTTTTACGTTACTAAGCACACCTTTTATCACTAATTCACTCTACCTTATTTTTTCATTATTTTCCTTTACTTTATTTCTAAGATGAAGGGAAAATATATAAAGGTGAATTAAAAATCATGGTAAAGATGGGGGTGAAACGTACCTTCTTCTTGGCCCAACATTCATGTTCCAAAATTTTATTGAAGGCTTCTACAGTCCCATTCACCTGCAGATGATACGGGGTACTCTTTGCATGGTGAAACTGTAATTCCTCAGTCAGAGCCATAATAGTTTCATTGGAAAAATGCGTACGTCGGTCACTCATCAGGAACTTCGGACACCCAAACTTGGTCATAACATATTAAAAAATGAAGTGTGCAACACTATCCACATCACAATCCTTGACAGCTTTTTCTTCCGCCCATCTGGTGACATAATCTGTGGCAGTGATAATATACCGGGCATCAGTCTTCTTTCCAGGGGGATTGATGCATCCAAAAAAAATCTATGGCCCATTTGTCGAACGCTAGCAAGGCCATCTGCAGTTGCAGAGGCATCTCATCTCGTCATGAGGGCTTCCCTGTTCGTTGGCATGCATCATAGGCCTGACAATATGCATGGGAATCATTATGCAATGTGGAACACCATAGCCTGACCCTTAATACTTTATGCACAATAGCTTTACCTGCACGATTTCCTCTCGCAATTCCTCCATGGGCGTTGCCCAAAATAGCTTGTCTCTCATGTTCGAGTACGTACCTTCACAACACCTCGTCCACTCCCAACTTTTAGATTTGTCCCACGATTATAGTAAAATCGGCTGCCCTGGCGACCAGTTCCTTTTTCTGTGGTACTGAATAGCCATTGGTGCCTTTCCTATGGTTAAAAGGTGGATAATATTGGAAAATTTCTCATCAAGCACCTTGATAGAAAATAACTGCACGTCAGGTAATCCTTCTTCTAGGTTAGTTGGCTCTTCCCCATTCTCGATCCTGGACAAGTGATCTGGTCTGGCATTCAACCTCCCTGGTTTCATAATGATTTCAAAATCATACTCCTGAAACAAAAACAACGACTGATAGATGTCCCCCCCCCAACACAGGCTTATTAACCATGTATTTTAAAGCTGAATGATCTGTGAACATTTTGAAGTGTTCACCTAATAAATAGTGCCTGTATTTTTGTAGGGCGTACACCATCTCCAATCCTTCAAGCTCCATGGTAGAATAGTTATGCTCCGCACTCAAAAGATTCATGCTAGAGAAGGCCACCGGGTGATCAATGTCCCCTTCTCCGGGCTGTGCTAAGACAACTTCTAATGCGATCCTTGATGCATCCACATGGACGTGAAATATATTTGCCCAGTCGGGGAATATAAGAATAGGTGCGGTCACCATCTTTTATTTTAATAGTTTGAAGCTTTTCTGACATTCATCATCCCAAAAAAATGAGACATCCTTCTTTAGCAATTTCTCCATCGGAGCGGTGATCAAAGCATACCCCTGAATAAAATTCCTATAGTAAACGGTGTGGCTGAGGATGGAGCACAACTATTTTTCAGTAGTTGGAACTGCCAAATTGATGATAATCACAATCTTGGCTGGGTCAACCATCAATCCTAGCTGATACACTACGTGTCCCAATAGAATCTCGAATGGGACACATAATATGCATTTCCGGATGTTTAGAAAAATTTTATGCTTCCTGCAGGCATCCATCATCATGCACAGATTCGACACATGGTTCTTTACTAACCCAAAAACTATCCAATCGTCAAAGTAGACTTCCAGTAACTTGTGAATGAATTCCTTGAATACAACTACAACAACATGTGAAAATATGGTGGGGGCATTCTTTAGTCTAGATGGCATGACAATGTACTGGACTGAGCCCCACTCAGTTGCAAAGGTTGTCTTACTGCGATCTTCAGGTGCTATGCGGATTTGATGGTACCCCGAGAACCCATCAGTAAATGGGTAAGCTTCCTGACCTCCCACATTATCCATGATTTCATCAGAGAACGATGTAGGGAAAGGATCATGTACGCAAGCATCGTTTAACTTGCGCAGATCTACGCAGATCCTTATCTCTCCTTTAGTCTTCTTTTCCTGGACCACCTTAGGACTTACCCAATCTGACTACTCTACTTGTTAGTATGAATCTTTCGTCGGAAAAAGACCACTTTTGCTACGCATAACAAATAGCCCTAACATCAATTACGACTGCCAATATCTTTAAATCTGTAGTTAGTTGATCCAAATAAAGCTGCACAAATCCAGATCTATGCATAAAAAGATATTAAGCAGTAAAAATGAAATGTTGCTCCATGCATCCAATAGATAAGACAAGAACAATATGTTTGAAAGAATTTTTATATTAAAGGGGCACCTAAGAGGAAAACAAGAAAGGTGTTTCCAATTCTCCTCAATGGGATGGGTTCTTGAAAGTCCTCAACATTTCAGATCTAAAATTTCTCTCTCTTGTTGTTGTAGAAAACCTAGACAAACATAGAACTCTAAGGGAGCTCACAAAGCAAATAATGGAGAATGTGACAATGATAATGGCTCAAATTCAGACCAAGAGTATAGATCCAAAGTGATCTAATGAAAAATGCAAGGTGACCAATGAATGGGAAAACCCTTCTATTTATAACAAAATATTAGGGCAGTCTAGAACTTGGAGCATGAATAAAATATTATTAATCAAATTCTAGAACCACCTTTTAGGAATATTTTATTATATTTGTTGGAGGGGAAAGGATTTTTGACTCGGGTCAATTCCTTTATTTATAAATAATAAATAAATAAATGATTTATTTATTATTTTGAGGATGTGGTTGAGTAATAATCAAATAAATAATGATTTATTCAATTATTTATAAATGATTTAGTCAAATTTAACTAGGAATATTATTTAAATAAGGATTAAATAACTTATTCCTAGGAAATAATCAAATAAATAAGGATTTATTTAATTGATTTCCTTGTTTTGGGTTAAATATGACCAGGAATAATCATAGAGAAAAGCAAATCGCGCGCTGCTCACCCTGTGCACACGGGCGCTAGGGTTCTTCCAGGTGCCTTTGTGGCAGATCTGCAGCCTGTAAGCCCACACACGACCATTATCCTCTGCTGCTCGATGGAGCCTCCCGGGGGCTTTGTCCCCCCTCCAGATCCGCCCCCTGAAGTCTCAGCTTTTCAATCTCTGATTGCATCGGGTACGAAACGCCCTCCTACAGCGTTCCAGCAGAAATTCATCAAGAAAATGGACTCGATCCCTACAATTGCCCTGCCTGAGGGATACACAACAAGCGCATACGAACCTGGCGGAAAGAGGCATATACGGCAGTTCACGGGCCCATGGCCCTCCCCAAATGTTTGTGGAGGAATGGACACAAAGAAACTGGAAACCATTGATAAAAGACAGCGTCAAGAGATATTTCGTGGGCAAAGGGTTCTTCATTTTTGTGTTTGAAAACCCGGAAGACAGAAGCTTAATATTCAGAAATGGCCCCTACTTCATGGGGCCGCAAGGCTTGTATTTAAACAAATGGACTCCAGATTTCGATCCCACACAAGATGTCCCATCTGCTGTGTCGGTGTGGGTGAGACTCCCTCATCTGCCTCTTCACTGCTGGAATCAAAAATCGCTACAGATCATCGGGAACGCGCTTGGAAAATACATAGACCAAGCAGTAAGAAAAGACCAGTACTCATGCGCCCGAATCTGTGTAGAAGTTGACCTCGAAGAAGGATTGCCTGAAGCGATCAAGCTCACGGTAGCAGGATGGACGCATGTCCAAGAGCTTGACTATGAACAGCTTCCCTTTAAATGTAGACATTGCCACGGACATGGACACTTCGCAAAGCACTGCAAGAAGCGAGCAGAGGAGCAATCTGACAAACACAACGGGGACCAATGGACTCTAGTCCATAGAACAGCTCATGCAAAAAAAGATGCAGGAAAAAGCGCCGCAACAGGAGCTAGGAACATCCCCATTCCCACTCAGGAAACGGAATAAACCTTAAAAGGAACTGAGGAAGTACAGATTGACCCATCGAACAATGCTCAAGAAAAGGAGGACCAAATAGAAGCCTCTCCTTCAAGCAATGAGGGTGGGGCTGCCATACAAACTGAAGCACCTCAAGGCAGCCCCCCCAACCCTACCTATGCAGAAGTCACAAAGAAAAAGGCAGCTGAAAGCTCAGAATCCTTAGAAGAAGAAATCTATGAGCGCCCATCGAAAAGAGCTGGAAGGAAATCCCACAAGGAAAAGAGAGAAGAAGAAGCTGAAAGGCTCAAAACACAAGGAAGCCAGTCCACGATAGAAATGTCGATCGGAAGAAATAGCAGGTCCAGGCCACTCAAGGGTGGCACCACCCCGCTCTCAGGTAAATAATGAAGCTAGTCTCTTGGAACTGCAGAGGTCTGGGGAACCACGCAAAAATAGAAGCAGTAAAGGACCTATTGAAATCGGAACCTGCAGATATCCTCTTGCTCCAAGAGACAAAGATAGCAGGGCAAGCACTGCTAGAAATCAGCAAGTCAAAATGGAAAAAAGGCTCAGGCAAAGCGGTCAGTGCGAGGGGCTCTTCGGGAGGTCTGGCAACTCTTTGGTCCGAAGACAAACACCAGCTGATCAAAACTCACGAGACCCAACACTGGATATACACGGAAATTATCCATCTTGCAAGTAAGTTGACTATCTCTCTTGTCAATCTTTATGTCCCTGTCATTTATTCAGAAAAAAGAGACTGTTGGAACTCTCTGGCAGCATTTTTAGAACAAGAAACCCCTAACAATATCATCCTTGCTAGGGATCTCAACATCGTATTGAAAGCCAAAGAGAAAAGAGGTGGATCCAATTCCAAAGATCCCATGGTTGCCATAGTAGAAGAGCTCGCCCAGCAATGGGATCTGTTAGATCTCAACCCAATTCAAGGACTCTTCACCTGGTCAAATAATCGAACTGGGGCAGAGCACATTTCTGCCCGGTTGGACTGCTTTCTAGTACAAACCCCTCTCCTCATGAATAAGAAGATTATAACAACAAAAATTCTGCCCAAGCTCACCTCAGACCACAAGCCAATTCTGCTCTGTCTAGAAGACGAAGAGGATTTGGACCCCATCCCATTTCGCTTTTCTCCTCTATGGATTGAGAGAGAGGGCTTCTCTGAGACGTTGAATGCTGCATGGGCCACCTCCTTCTCATGTTCTCCCAGCTACGTTTGGGAGCAAAAGCTAAATTCCACCAAAAAAGCGTTGAAGGAATGGATCAAAAAACCAGCTCCCAACCCTTCCACCCAAAGAGCTGAAGCAGTTCTGGCTCTGCACACCCTTCAAAATGATATGGAAAGCAAAAACATCAATGAAGAGCTGCTGGAAATGGAAACTAAAGCCTAGAGATCTGCCTTTCAATCCTTTAGAAAAGAGGAAGAGTATTGGAGATTAAAGTCCAGAAGCTTATGGTTAAAAGTTGGGGACCGCAATACCTCTTTCTTTCACAGACAGTATCGAGCTAGATTGTCAAGGAACCATATAGCAGAAATAAAGACTGCGGAGGGCCATATCTGTAAAGGTTTTCAACAAGTCAAAGAAGCAGCAGAAATACATTTTAAAAATCTTTTCAGTTTGGACACCCAAGGTGAAGAAGTAGAAGAAGCAGATTTTCTCACTCATATTCCGCCCCTCATCTCCCCGGAGGTCAACGCTGATCTTTGCAAACCGGTAACCGAGGAAGAAATAATCAAAGTTATTTGGTCCATGGAAGCAGATAAGGCTCCTGGACCTGATGGATTTACAATTCACTTCTTCAAGGCCTGCTGGGACATTATAAAACATGATCTGCAGAAAATGATTCGGGGATTCTTGAAAAAAGCTAAAGTAGGGGGCAGTACCAACTCAACCTATTTAGCTCTGATCCCTAAAGACACCAACCCGAAAACTTTCGCAAGATTCAGGCCCATTTCGTTGTGTAATGCCTCCTATAAGATCCTGGCTAAACTGCTAGCTAACAGATTAAAGCCTTTGCTCCCACGGCTGATCTCTAGCGCTCAAGGAGGGTTCGTGGAAGGAAGGAACATTCTGGACAACGTCATTCAAGTGCAGGAGACCATTCACTCAAGCAAGCAGAGAAAAGAGAAAGGTATGATGGTTAAATTAGATATGGCGAACGCCTTTGACAGAGTCAATAGATCATTTCTTTGCAAAGTTTTGCTCTCCTTTGGCTTTTCTTCCCATTTTGTCAATCTTATAAAAGCCTGCACGGATAATCCGTGGATAGCCCCTCTTATTAATGTCAGGCCAACTAACTTCTTTCAAGCTAGGAGAGGCATCAGGCAGGGATGCCCTCTCTCCCCCTTTCTATATATCTTAATGGCTGAAACTCTAAGTCGAAAACTGGAAGCAGAAAGAATGTCAGGCTCCCTCCCGGGTCTCAAACCCACCAGCAGTGTCAATCCCCTGAACCACACTCTCTTTGCAGATGATTCGATCCTATTGGGAGGAGCATCAACCAGAATTGCCAAGGCCATTGATTCAGTACTCAAAAACTACTGCAAAGTTTCTGGAGCCTTAGTAAATGAAAGAAAAAGCGAAGTATTCAGCTGGAACATTGACCAACAGGAGCTTAACAATATTGCTAATCTTCTTGGATTCAAAGGGCATTCCCAAAGGGACAGGATTAAATACCTCGGGCTACCCATAATTTCTGGAGTAAGCAAGAGGTCGCTTTGGAGCGACATTATCAGCAAATTCAAAACCAAAATATCTAATTGGGGAGGATACTGGTTAACCAAAGGCGGTAAAGTCATATTGATAAAGTCTCAACTGTCTGCCTTAACAATTTACCAAGCAGCATTCCTGCTCACCCCCAGAAACGTAATGGAACAGATCTCTTCTCTCCTCAGAGATTTCCTTTGGAAAGGAGGGAGGGGAAACGAAAAGAAACAACATTTGGTCAACTGGGAGCTTGTCAAAAAGCCCATAGCTGAGGGAGGTCTGCAAATTCGAGACCCCTCCTTGGTCAATATTGCTCTCGGAAGCAAAATTCTGTGGAAGATGCTTCAAGAACCAACGCATCCTGTCAGTGCTATTCTCAGATCAAAATACACAAATAAAGCCGCACTCAGAAATCTCCAGTTGGGCTACACTGCCAACAGCACGCTGTTGTGGAAACTTTGTCACAAGAGCAGTAAATATTTCAAACGTCACGTGTATAGGATCCCAGGGAATGGTAAACACACCCGTCTCTGGCAAGATCGGATAATGGGGCGAAATCCTCTAATTGACAACGAGGAGATTACCGATTTGAGAATCTAGCTCGAATCTGCCGGCAAACACAACATTTTTGACATCTCAGTTTGGGATCAACGCGGCGAATGGGCCGGATGGAATATCCACGACACCCCTGCCTGGCTGCTTCCACAACAAAACACTCTGCTCGAATTGCTGGAAGAGGCCGCACCGATACACTGCTCCATGAAGGATCGATGGGGATGGGGTCAAGCAGGGGAGTATACAACAGCCGAAGGTTACAGTGCTTTTCAGGCTTCAGGGATCAGCAAGTATAATGCTGCATACTGGAGAAACGTCTGGGAGCCATTAGCACTTCCAGAAGTCAATTTATTTTTCTGGACGTTGGTACACAACAAGATATTAACCGGCGACAATCTGGCAAAGAGGAAATTCACAGGTCCCCACAGGTGCATTCTTTGCAGGTGCAATGATGAAACATCTCAACACCTATTCGTTGACTGCTATTTTGCTAAGGAATTCTGGGAACTCATGCTTCAAGAATTCCATATGAACCCTCCCTCACAGACCTCAGTTTCAGATCTTTTTGCTGAATGGAGCCATCTATATCCAAATCGAATCCCACACAAGTCATTCTGGCGCAAAGTATGGAATGCCCTTCCCAAGTTTGTTTGCTGGCAGATCTGGTTAGCTCGCAATCAGATGATCTTTAATGATCTGAATCACACGCCAATGCAAGTAGCAGCAAAAGCCAAATCTTTCCTCCTGGAAGTGGCCCAACAACAGTACCATAAAGAGGATACAACGCTTCAGCCGGTAGAGAAGAGGTGGCTCGGTACTCTCGAACCCCAACACTGAAAGTATCTCCACATTCCCCAATTAGCGCATCCAGACTAGAGAAAGAGAGAACCAGATGCAGCTTTTCAGCAATGGTGGAGGGCTCAAAAGAAACACGCAATTTTCTTCGATGGGGCGTCCAAAGGGAACCCCGGTGCCTCCGGTGCTGGCGGGATCATCTTCGCCCCAAATGGAGTTTCCCGGGACACTTTCTACTGGGGCCTTGGACTGAAATCCAATAACCAAGCGGAGCTTCTTAGCCTCCTCAAAGCCTGTCAAATAGCAAGAGAGAAAGGGATCAAAGACATACAGGTATTTGGAGACTCAGAGATTCTCATAAAAAAACTAAATACTGAAGAGCAATTCCGAAACGCAGGCCTCAACAGAATATTGGAAAGACTGAAAAGAGTCCTTTCAGCCTTTGCCTCCTATAAATTCTATCATTTCCTTAGAAGCTCGAATAGTGAAGCTGATTTGATGGCCAACAAAGGGAGCGCTACGACAAAAGGGCTGCTATTCATAAATGAGGAAAGAATTGTAGAAATTCCTTGATAAAGACAAATCTCACAAACAGCTCTTGCTGGAAAACTATGATGTAATTGGGGACGCTAAGGCAAAGTCCTACTCTTTCTCTTTCTCATAAATAAAAAACATATCCGTTAAAGTTAAAAAAAAAAATATGACCAGGAATAATAATTAAATTGATGTTTAACTAATTACTCCTTAAGGAAATATAAACAAATATAGATTTGTTTATTATTTCCTTTTGGGGTTTCCTGTTTAGACCATAAACAACTTAATAAAGGTGTTTTACTAAGTTATTTCACATAGTGAAATAAATTTTACATAGGGTAAAATTGGTCTTACATGGTGTACTTGGGTCCATCTAATGATAATAGGTTAGATGACCAAAAAATGGTGTAACAGATTGCCCCCCAGCGTACGAGTGTTAGGAGCAAATCGTATGACCGAAGTACGTTGTAAGAACTCAATCACTAGACATCAAGAGGGAAGTCAGAGAGAGAAATGTAAGGTAGTCTAATGTGCTAAAGGACTAGACCCTGAGGAGACGAGACTTACAGGTGCAACAAGTCTCTAGTTTATGAGATGGTACCTGTGCTAAAGTCGGCGGGGGAGGCATACCTATGCCCACCGAGAAAAAGTACAAAATAATAGTGTGTCCAGTAAACAAGGAACCGAACTATAAAGTACATGCTGGCATAAACACGAGCCAGAAAAATAGGATGATGAATCCCACATACATGCTATGCCTGGGATAACAGCCAGGACTTATACAATAATATCTGAGTATATGAGATACAAATACAACCCAAATGCCCCCTAAAAATGGGGAAGGGCTCGCAAAATCCAACTGATACATGCAAGTTAAAAAGGCGCTGCAAGCGGCTAAGGCCGACATCATCAAATATAAGGAGCTGCATCAAGGCTGAAATGAAGAGGTCATCCGGGCATGTGGAGGGCTACCTGCAGGGCCACCCCCTCATGAGGGTTGAGACATCTCACACACACCTGGGAATCATTGATAGCTGCTGCTGCATCACTGGACCATCAAGTATACGGATCTCGATCATGCTGAAAGGAGCTGGAGCTAAGAAACAATCAAGTCAAAGGGTAATGAGAAATCCCTTTGCCTGATCTGAGGCACCAAACAAGTGTAGGAGCTGGAACCAAGGTACACCGCCCTCTAGACCTGTCTTCTGGAGTGAATGAGTTGATGTCGACAGAAGGAGGTCCACCATAGGTGAGGCAATAAGGGATCCCCAACTAAGGCACGAGAGAAAATAGTAGAGCGACTAACGGACATACACTAATGATGATGATGAAATGGGGGATACTGAGTAGCGGATGGATGACTTCCCTTGTTAGAGCATAAAGGGCATGAATGACTTGGCAGCGACTGACACAATATCATGAGGGATAGGGGACAATGGGACTAAAGGCCATAATGTGAAACACGAGAGAGCGACCAAGCAATGAAGGATGGAGGACTATAGTGGGATACAAAGGGACTCGGGATAGACTCCATGAATGCGATGATGACTCAACTCGAATGCTCTTAACAAGGGTGACTCAATGGTGCTGCCACACAGTAAAGGTCCAATGGGGGATCATAAAAAAATGAGTAAAATAGGGTATCTCATGATGAAAATCAACACGAACAAAGACAAGTAAGGAGGCAAAGTGGTGCCCCAAGTACAAGTGTTGTAAGTGAGGAAATTTGATTTGGAGGAGAGGTGAATAGACCCTTCATGGACAAAATGTGTCCTGGTGAAGTATCAAAACATGAAAAACTAAAAGATACCCATTTGAGTGCTCGGTGAGAGCTTTCCAACGGTGCAGACGGTGTGTCAAACGGGGCTACGGTTTGGTCGCAGGGGGCGAAAGAAAAAGCATGGGTTTCTCTTCTAATAAGGCATTTTCCCTCCAAATACATTCATTTGCTTGTGTAGCTGTGGTGAATGTGGAGAGGAGAGAAGGCCCTAAATCTTGCGGTGATCGTAGTGGACAAACCGACCGTTGGAATCGAGATCCGTCAGTTGCAGGTAAGAGGCCTAATCCTACTCTTTGTTTTTGATGGATTAAAAGTTTAGATTAGGGTCCCAAATTTCAGGAACAACCCCTACCTCATCTTTACGGCTGGGTCGCACTTTTTGGGGAAAAAACTGTGACCTGGGAAGCAGGTTTGGGCCTGAAAAGTGCGACCTATCCCAGGATTTGGCCAAAAAGTGCGACCTGTCAGAGGGAGGTGATTTTAGTGCTATTGTGGGATGAGATTTAGGTTTTGTGTAATTGAATGCAGTTTTTCCTATCTGTAGACTGACAAAGATGATGATTTTGTGCAGATATGGCAGATATACAGATCAAGTGGAGAGAAAGAGACCTAGGTACATTATGGTCAGAAATCCAAGCGGATCAGGGTGTCCGTCGTGCATTGGCCAGGTTTGGGGTTTTGAAATTTGTCGAGAACCCTCTGATGAGAGCTAGGGAGCCCTTGTTGGCCCAGATTGTCAGTTATTGGGATCCAGATCATGAGGTCTTTATAGTGCAAGGGCACAGGATTGAGCTGATAGTCCAGGATCTGTATTTCCTGACTGGTCTCCCACCATTAGGGATGGTGGGAAATACATAGCCAGTGTTACCGCGGGGGCGTAACATCATGGAGTTCGTAGAGTGACATTGTCGACCAGGAGTCCGAGTCAAAGGGACTCGGATATCGATGGGGATCTGGAGAGGTTGGAGACCAGTGTAGTGGCGGCAGCAGTGTTGCGGATCCTGGGCAGCTAGGCGCTCCATCACATCATTGGAGGGCAGATGATGATTGTAGAAAGTGTGTTGAGTGGGACCTACTATGGGTGGGCCGAGATGATGTTGGTGTCGTTGAAACAAGAGTTGTCGCTTTGTAAGCGGCAAGTGAACCATGATTGTGCTTATGGGATGGTATTGTGCTCCTTCTTTTTTGAGAAGATCCCGACCTTGTGACCTCGTGTAAAACTACCTGATGGGGGTCTGAGAGAACCCAGGATGCGTCAGTGGGGGTGACTACTGTGCAAAGGAGGAGGAGGGGTGGTCAGACGGGTGTTCCGACTAGAGTTCTTCGCCCATTGGGATCAGATGCCATTGTACATAGACGACTATCCCTATAGTGGGATGAGTTATTGGGGAGATCCGGACTTGCCGCTTCCGCCTGGTTGAGTATGGGGGTCTGATGGTAAGTGACAAGTAACTAATCTTTTATGTGCATGTTAAAGTTTGTGAATAGTATTTATGGTACTGATCCTTATACTTTTGGTATGCAGATATAGCTCCGGTGAAACCGGCTGGATATATGGGACGACCTGCAGTAGCAGGAAATACAGGTGCTAGTGGAGTGAGAATGGCACAGAATGAGGATATGACTGCTCTGTTGGAGGATATTCATCGTAGATGTGAGGGGCTGCTGACCGGTGTTTCAGAGCGGGGTTGGCAGGACTTAGACGACCAGTACATAGAGCTATGTATTGGGCTACCCTCGGAGTGGCGAGGTATCATGCGGTGCATGGCGATGGCTAGTCAGACTGTGCGTGATCTACGAGCTGTAGGAGCATAGCCATTGGCTTGAGATCCTTCAGAGAGTGATTAGAGGTAGGGCAGGTGGTGCCCCCCAGTGTGTATGTAGGGGCAAGTGGTGCCCCCCAGTTTTTGAGTTTTGTTTTTTGTAACATGCTATGGGCATGTCATATGTTTCAGAGTAGATGGACTCTAAAAACATGTTGTATGATATATATTATGTATATGCATTGTGTTGAGGATTTGAAATGTTATTGTCTTGTGTGTGACAAATGCCAGTCTAGAACATGGTTTGCAATTCTATCTACGTAGTGATTTTAACTTCTAGGTACATGATTGAAAGTAATGAAGCTAAATTCACGTATCAAAAGTTTCACTCGTAAATATCGTCTAAACATGATAGGGTTTTGCACATGATAGACACCATTGAGTTGTAAGACAAGAAGCAGAGAATCTAAACGAACGTGCAGATGGAGGATGCGATGAGAGAGGGAATCGGCTAAGAGGCCACGTACTGCATCATATTTGGCCTGATTATTGGTGGCATTACCAATTCAGACCCCATTAGAAAGAATGAGGGTATGCAAGGGGGTAAAGATGGCCCAAGCTGCCGAGGCTAGATTCCGGGAATAGCGACTTGCCCCATCGGCATAGCAAATATAATGTGTGGATGAGAGGTCCGGCGGAATAGTGTCACAAGACAAGAAATGGGAGGAGGGAGAATAATGATGGCAGCGTGAGTGTAGGGTACACATCAAACGAGGACTATGGGAGGGAGTAGTCTGGGTAGGATGGCTATGACTCATAGATCGACTAGAGGGTGATGTATGAGGGCTATGGGAGGAAAAGCTGGAGCTCATGTTGCGGAGGATATCATAGATACGGATGGTATCATCTTGGTTATGGGTGGGAAGGAAAAGGTCGAGGAAACCACATGACGCTGCAAAGCTACCTAGATCATTAGCATGGGAAGAAAGGCTCACATAAGGATCGTCACGAGGGATGACAGAAGAACAAGTAAAAGTATGGTCAAAGGATGTAGAGCCCAAGAATGTTGCTGAAGGGGAATCAAGCAAAACAGATGGAGTGGATTCAGAGGGAATGTACTCCGAGGGTCGTACAGATGATGATAGGTATAGGAGGGGGGCAGCAGGTTCCAACATCTCAACATCAGGGGGAGGAATGTCAATGGTAGCAGGGGGATACTCGAGTTGGCTTGACGCATACTGCGCAAGGATGGGAGAGGCGAATTGATTTTGTTCAACCTCGTACTCGCGAATGAACTCTAAAGAGGCACGGTAATGCATGAGGTGAGGAAAATGGTGAGAATAATGGCCATGGACACCACACAGAGCATAGGGTTTGTTGGTGCGAAGAGTCTTTGGGTTCTTGGTTGCGGACGAGGAAGAAACAAAGGATTCAGGGACCGTAGATTCAGGGAACGCGAATTTAACCATGGGTTGGATACGGGACAACTCGAGACAAGAATGGGTGGCATGACCGACACCATCACATAAGGCACAAGGCTTGGCGGGTGGAGGAGGGGTAGGGTCAGGCGGGGTGGCCTTGTCTTTGGATGTCCCCTTTCAAGCTTTTATTTTCTTGCCCGTAGCTGTCACAGCATGAGGATGGTCTTGTTGAGGTGCTGGGGGCACTGTAGTGACAGAAGAAGCGAAGGGAATCGGTTGAATCGGTGTCAAAGCGAGGTATGGTTTGGGGTGACTTGGTGGGGTTTCAGCTGGAGGCTGAAGATACAAGACAGGTATTCCCAGGGTCAAATTAGGGAGGGAAAGGTTTGCCATGATTGGAACCAAATAGAATTCGGGAGGGGGAGCAAGTAAAGGTATCTGACCGGCGGGATAATGGCCAGGAGGGGTAGCTCCCAGATTGTTGAGACCTGGGGGAACCAACCCGGGAGGGTATAGAGGCTCAGGTGTACTAACTGGATGAGAAGGTCTAGAAGGAAGAGGTTCGACCAGCTGAGCCAAAGGGCTAGGGGCGGGTTGCGGCGGGCGAGGTTGAGGTTACTGACTAGCCGAAGCAGGCCGCTTAAGGTCAGCCTGAGACGATTGCATCATGCAAACATTCGGTAGGCTGGGATTAGAGATAGGAGGAGGGGGAGGACCCAGGAAGGTTCCAAGAAAGGAGGAGTCTTTGTAGACACCAGGGGAAACACTAGTCAAAGAGTCAACGGTTTGTTTATTGGTGATAGAAGAGATGGTGGACTCAGGGGAGGTCTGAGATTTTGGTTCATGATATGTCAACTGGTCGATGGTGACAATTTTTCCATTATGAGGGAAAAACATCTTGCGGTGGACTGCGGATGGGACAACAGACATGGCATAGGTGTAGCTACACCCCAAAATAATTTTATAGTCAAGAGGGGCATCGATAACTTCAACGTCAACGCAAACAGTCTTACCCGCAAGGGTGATAAGATAGTTACGGAATAGGCCAATGGGCTGGGAGGCATGGCCATCCCACGTACGAAGGGTGATTGTGGAAGGGGCCAGCTCAGGAGATCCGAATTGTTTCAAAATCGAAGCAGACATCACACATGTAGATGCCCCCTCATCAATAATACACCGACCGATGTTGGCATTTCAGATTTTGACTGGGATTTGGAAAGCAAGAGAAGCAGGAAGGGGGGATGGTCTGACTGACGGGCATCAAAAACAATCAATTGGTCATCAGCAGGATCTACAGGACCCATGGCAGATAGTAGAGCCTTCTTTTGAGAAGGACACGACTGGAGGAGTTCAAGTGTTGAAATGGCAGCAGGAGATTGTGCCAGATCATCTACTATGCTATATGAATGGGCAGCTCGACTAGAGGTAGAATTTCAGCGTAATGGGCCCTTAGGAATCTTGGTATGAACCTCAGCTTTGGGCAGAGGGATCTGCAAGGGACCATTGGGTGTCGACAGAGGCTCTGTAGGACCTGAAGATGGGGACTTGGGGACAGACGGAGCGGGAGGCGTGGAGTACTGATGAGATCAAGTTTGGAGGTTAAGGTCAATGGTGAGAGGTTGGTCAGAAGTCATCATGAGAATCTAGTAATCGGAGGAACTAGAAGGGGAAGGTTGAGTGGTTACCGAGGCATGAGGTGGTTGAGTAGCCACGAATCCTTGTTGAGGGAAAGGATCGGTAAACACGGCGGGTTGAGAAGTAGCCACATTGGGAGGGACAGTAGGGGAGGAATGCTGTCCTCGCACGGTGGCCTGATACTCCCACATCTGCCGCATCTGTGGTAATAGGGGACAATCGTGAGTGTAATGACCATAAAAACCGCAACACGAACAGGGCTTATTGGTGCGAAGAGGCCTGTCTGGCTTGGGCTGAGAGCCCTGTGGCTGGTTAGCAGTGTTAGAATCAATACTCGGAGGATTGGATCCACGATTACCAGAGGCAGATTGATTTTGATTGCCTTTCCTCTTTCTTTGAGAAGGAAGAGAATTAGTCGTGCCCTCCTGCGCAAATACTTTCCCTGGAGGGGGTAGTAGTTGTTGTTGCGGGGGTTGAGAAGGCAAGGGAGTGAGAGGTCCAAATGCTAGAGGAGCTGGGACACCAGGCTGTGGGTAAGGATAAGGGTTAGGATGGGAAATATTGAGGTAATCAGGAGGGTGGGCAAAAGGAGGAGGCATGCCGTATCCTGGATACATGCTACCTAGAGGGGAAAAAGTGCTGGAGGTGCTGGCCCCTCCCTGAGGGAAACCATAGCCCATAGGAGGTTGAGTATAGGTATGTGAAAGAGCTCCAACGATACCATCAGTAGAGTGAGAGGCCCCCGGGGCGTTAGCGCCATTGGTTTTGGGGAGGTCAGGAAGGACGGTATAAACATAACCAGATTGAGCATAGATAAGGTCATATTTCAAGGCTATTTGGAGGGCGACTTCTTCGGTTTGAGGGAATTGGGATGCGACATCTTTTCCGATGGCAGGTAAGAGGGAGTGAATGAACCAGTCCATATAAACCTGATCTTCAAAGGTGGGAGCTCGACATAAGCTCCTTCTTCTTTGCCATTCCTGGACATGAGCGGAAAGGCGGGTTGAAGAGGATTGACGGAAAGAAGTCAAGAGTTCTATACCAGTGTCGTATCGGAGAGGGAGCTGGAAATAGATAAAAAGGCTTGGGCAATGGTCGCAAAGGTGGTATGGGAAGAGGCGGTCTGATTAACATACCATTTAGAAGCTTCATCGGTAAGCGTGCATTGGAACAATCTAAGATGGATGGAATCATCAGTAATGGAATTGGAGGAACACCATATGTGGAAAGATCGGATATGGTTGAAGGGATCTTCACTAGCAAGGCCTTCGAACTTGGGAATGTCGGAGGGGAGCTTGGTTGGCATAGCAGGCCAACTGACATCGTGGCGAATAGGATAATTGATCAACTGATTGAAATCAGGGAGACTGAGCCCGACCATATAAGGGAGAAAAGAGACAGTCGAGGTAGTTCTCGCAGTGGTTCCACTAGAAACGGACCCAGCAGTAGAACTGGGGGTGCCGCTAGCGTTAGGTCTTGAACTAGACATGGTGAAGGTAACAGGAGGAGAACCAGAAGGAAGGGGAGAACCCGAAAAATCAGAAGAGGAGTCGAAGTGCAGACTAGGGGGAGGACTAACTCGACGACGACGGGAAGGAGTAAGTCGACCAACCAGAAACTGAGGGTGAAGGCCAAGAAGTCTCCGGGATAAACGCCTTGGAGGCACAATGATGACGGGAAGAAGAAAAATCGACAAGGGCAGGGAGATGCAAAATCAAGTGAGGTCAATGTCAAAACAACGGCAGAGAGGTGCAGTGTCAATTGATTTTAAAGTCTTTTCCAGGCGGTGTTAACCAGGATCTTCTTCACATAGGGTCAGTGTATGGCGTGTATTAATTTTAATTTTTAAACCCAGACGTTTTGAGAGTAAAAGAAAAAAGTGTGTTGCGTAACTGAAAATAAATCTGCAGAGAACAGTAAATAGGACTGAAATAACAGAAAATTAACAGCTAAAAATGCATTGATCTAACCCAAGAAGGCGGGTCTCTCAAAACCAGTCTAAAAGAGGGAAAAAATCTAATCAAAACACGCTAAAAAGAGGCCAATAGATCTAAGGTCGGGAGGGACAGGGATCTAAAGGAGAAATCTGCTGAAAAGAGGTGTAGAAAACAACAAAGAGGCAGAGGAAATGTTGCTGCAACAAAGGGGAAAATCAGCTAGAGGTAAAAGGGACAAGGAGGTAGCCCTAGAGGTGAACCCAAACAAACTATATGAGGTGATTTGAAAGGGAGAAGAGCTGATCTAGAGGGATCTGAAAATGAGGTATCAATTCTGAAAAGAAGAAGGCTGAAACTATGAAAATTCAGACGTCTGAAACAGATAAAACTCTTCCACAAAAAGTGGAGGGGACTAAAGCCCTAAGGGGTGAGGTTCCCAATTAGCGGAGTAAAAAAGATCAGGAACAGGTCTAAACGGGTGGAGACAGAGGCTGGAAAACCCTGACAGAAGCTTAAGACAAACCCAGAAAAATTGCTGGAAAAGTGCAGGTCGCAGGTTCTGACCTGTTTTCAGTCCAGGTCGCAGTTTTGGGGCTAAAAAGTGCGCCCTCCAGTCCAGGTCGCAAGTTTTGGGCCAATAAATGCAACCTGCAGATCCGGGTCTCTCAGCGGCAGATTTCAGAAAAAGTTGTCGTCTCAGCTGTGACTGATGTCTGTCACCTGCGCAATAGGGCCAGAAACACATGGAAGTTAAAAATTTTAATGTTTGAGGGTTTTAGAGGTGAAAATCACCATAAAAATAGGAAAAATATAAAACTGAAGAGAAACCCTAGGGTTTGAAATAGCTGGATATGCAGGAATATATAAAATGACAGCGGTCGCAAAAGAAAAATCGTGTGGAGTTGCCAATTGTTAGTATGAATCTTTCGTCGGAAAAAGACCACTTTAGCTACGCATAATAAATAGCCCTAACATCAATTACGACTGCCAATATCTTTAAATCTATAGTTAGTTGATCCAAATAAAGCTGCACAAATCCAGATCTATGCATAAAAATATATTAAGCAGTAAAAATGAAATGTTGCTCCATGCATCCAATAGATAAGACAAGAACAATATGTTTGAAAATTTTTTTATATTAAAGGGGCACCTGAGAGGAAAACAAGAAAGGTGTTTCCAATTCTCCTCAATGGGATGGGTTCTTGAAAGTCCTTAGCATTTCAAATCTAAAATTTCTCTCTTGTTGGTGTAGAAAACCCAGACAAACATAGAACTCTAAGGGAGCTCACAAAGCAAATAATGGAGAATGTGACAATGATAATGGCTCAAAGTCAGACCAAGAGTATGGATCCATAGTGATCTAATGCAAAATGCAAGGTGACCAATGAATGGGAAAACCCTTCTATTTATAACAAAATATCAGGGCGGTCTAGAACTTGGTGCATGAATAAAATATTATTAATCAAATTCTAGAACCACCTTTTAGGAATATTTTATTATATTTGTTGGAGGGGAAAGGATTTTTGACTCGGGTCAATTCCTTTATTTATAAATAATAAATAAATAAATGATATATTTATTATTTTAAGGAAATGGTGGAAACATAATTAAATAAATAATGATTTATTTAATTTATTTATTTAATTATTTATAAATGATTTAGTGAAATTTAACTAGGAATATTATTTAAATAAGGATTAAATAACTTATTCCTAGGAAATAATCAAATAAATAAGGATTTATTTAATTGATTTCCTTGCTTTGGGTTAAATATGACCAGGAATAATAATTAAATTGATGTTTAACTAATTATTCCTTAAGGAAATATAAACAAATATAGATTTGTTTATTATTTCCTTTTGGGGTTTCCTGTTTAGACCATAAACAACTTAATAAAGGTGTTTTACTAAGTTATTTCACATAGTGAAAACAATTTTACTTAGGGTGAAATTGGTCTTACATGGTGTACTTGGGTCCATCTAATGATAATAGGTTAGATGACCAAAAAATGGTGTAACACTACTGGTTCAATAATACCTACGCTCACCATCTTCTCAATTTCCTCCTTAACCTTCTGTTTGTACTTCAGGTTTAGGCGATAGGGCCTTTGTTTGACCGGCCATGCATCTGGCTTCAATGCAATCCTCATGAATCCCATATCTCCTACGACCCCTTTGAGTTCAGAGAACTTGCTAGGGAATAGATATGGATATTCGTTTAGTAATTCTGCGATCTTTCCTACTATGCCATCATCCTAGTAATCCCCAATATTAGCCATCTTTGGCTGATCTTCCGTGCCAATGTTGACTTCCTTCAATTTCAATGGTTTGGTAACATCGACCGCCTGTAGCAAAGGTCATCCAATGACACGTTCTCCTTCTGATTCTGGGATAGTGATATTCCAGGGATCCTCATCACAGTCTTCTATTGACAAATTTATACAGTTTACAATGTCCTGTATTTGTATGTCCTAGGCTGGCACAATACACTCCTTCTTAGGGAGGGACTCATTGAAGACCAGAGAATCTATATCTTGCAGGGCTTCATCCAGTTGCTCAGTTCCTCCTGTCAATCCAAACTTCATTATAAAATATTCAACCATTGTGCCTGTTAGTGTCCCGTGATTTGGTAGATTGGTAAACCAAATGATAGGGTAACATAAGACCAGTCTTTGGAGTCCCAAGACCTAGCCTTCCTAGACTTAGAGAGGGCTCTCTCTATTATGCAAAGGATGTGAACTTGTTTGCTTTGGATGGTTGATTTTAGGCTAGTTGTTAAGTGTAGGTATGTTGTTTGTTTTGATTGGGGTAAGATGATTAAGTAGGATAGGTGGAGTGAGAGGTTATCAAATCAATTAGGCTATGAAGTCTATGAAGTCATTGATATCTTGATAATGAATCGGGGTACATCACAGGGAAAATCTAGTGTAGTTAATGGATCTTTAAAGTTTATGTATGAGGTGAAGTGGACATTAAGTTTGGGAACCATGGTAGGGAAAAGGGCAGTTAAGAATCCTTTTTAAAATACCTATGAACAGAGAGATCTTGAATACTGATAAGAAAAATATACTGGTTATGAGATAGGGCACACCATTTACTCAATAACTATACTTTTAAACAAATACACATTCAAGATATACAATCAAGTGAAGCAAATGAAGTAAGACAACTTATCTAACTTCAATGATTCTACTTTCAAGATTTGAAAACATATAAGAGACAAATAGCATCAATAAATGAAGAGGGAATGCCTAAACATCATTCATTAAACTATAAAGAACTTTGAGGCAAACTGACAAGCATATACAAAGGGCAAGATCAAAACAAGACCTCTTTGGCTTGACCTAATCAATCAATACATCAAAGAGAGGTTTCAAGATAGAGTTTAGATAGCATAAAACAAGCAGGGCTTACCATGAATCATGTTTCTAAACTAGCATATTAATCCAATAATGAAATAGACAAGCTTAGGTGGGCCTAAGGAGCAACTAAGAATTCCTTAAACTAACCTAGCAGAAGAAAACATGAAGACAATAGCAAACAGGAGGACTGAGGTGTCACTAACAACATTTCTCATCTTATACTCTTCTAAGCTATTGAAATATAGAAATATGGACATATGAAAAACAAGAAAAAACATGAACAAATGAGAGATACTTCACCATTAACTAAACTCAGGAATCCTGCAAGCGAGCCTTCATCATTATCAACCAAGGCAAATCATCCACAAGCTCCACAAAACTAGATTGTTCATCAACTTCTGAAAACCATGTATTGCTCTTAAACACATAAAAAACCCACTTTTTACAATGAATCCTCATGCCTTATATAAAAAGCAAGGAAGAGGAAAGCCTACTAGAGCATATAGAAGCCTATTGGCCAATAAGAAATATCCTAACTTGTTCTTGAGACCTTGCAAGGGCCAAGGCACAAAAATATCTAACAAATATCTTTTCCGGCCATATATAGAAATTAAATGGAATTTTAGGCGCTTAAAAACATATGAAAACTTTCCAAACGCACATTCTTCCCAGCCACCTATAGGAGCGTAGCACACTATGCCAAAAATTGAAATTATGCCAGGAGCGCAACACAGAGACAGGAAAAATAGGCCTTTTTGCAGCAGTGTTTTGGAGGCCTTCCCGATGTCGGAAAAGGCTTCGTGATGGCTTGTTGGAAAGCCCTTAAAGCCTATGTTCCAGATATACCTTTATGTCTTCAATATAACCTCTAAGAGTTTCCCAAAAAGTGAAAATTCCAAGATTATCAAGAGCGTAGCACATTCTCAGAAAAGTGGGCAGAAAGGTTAAAAATTGAGTGTTTTTGACCCTTTTGGGGGGTCAAAACAACTCCAATTGAGCTGAAAATTGGCGAGCATACTCCTCTAATGATGGGGAATCCAAAAATGTAAACCACTCCTCCTGAATATGCCCTGGGAAAAAGCACAGCACAGGGTGTGCTGTGCTTCGAGCCTCAAAATTTACAAACAACAAAAAGTTGTTCAATTTCTCTCAAAATTGGTAGATAGGTGCCTCATGGGTCCTTGGAGACTTGTAAAGAAGCTTGGGCCAATATACCAAGCCTAGATTGGTCCTTTTCATCTTTTGGTTCCGGGCCCTCATTTCAGGTAATTTTGAGTTTTTTCTTTGCAACTCAATTTCTTCGTTCACAGTGCTCAGTCATTCTCCTTTGCAAGTTCAAATCTTTTTTGGCCTTCTCCAGTTCGGCCTCAAGATGTATGTTGGCCCTTTCAAGCCATGATTCCCTGTTATGCTCAATTTCCATGGCAAGGAGTTCAGTGAGGGAAATTTTTGTGCTTGGGCTAATTCTTGCTCCCTCTCTTGTGCCAAAGCCTTTCTTAGACCCATAGTTCTAGGACTCCTTCTAGATTGACCCTCCTCATCCTCACTTTCTTCATAGGCGCCCATGTACTCCTCCAAATTCACCTGTTCTCTTTGATCCTATTTTCAGTATTTGAGCACCCTTGCTTCATAGATGGTCTGCTAGCCACTCATTTGTTTGTTCTACATCTGCAAGAAGTGAATGACATCCTTACCTCTCTCTAATTCAGCTTCCGAATCCCTGATCTGTGCATTCCTTTCTTGTAGAAGGGAATTTGCAATTCTTGTTTCATTTCCTCATCACTGTCTATGTGGATGAGTTCAAATTCTCTTTCCTCCTCATGGTTGTCTACTTCCTCCTTCATTTTTTGTTTACCTTTGTCAATCATTTGAGTTGAGGAGGATGGCATGGACCCATTCCCTTTGGAGGAAAAAAACACATGCCTCTCTCCTCTTTGATAGGTAATGGGGAAAGGTACAACAAGTTTCATTTGGAAACCTTGATCATTATTGGCCTTAGAACTGATTTTGTCCTCATGGATGATCTCTGTGTGTGCATCTTTTTCACCTTTCTCTTGACTACCCTTTTGATAAGCATTCTCACTATCTATTATGCCATCATTACTGTAAAAACCCTTAGGATTGTCATCCTCTATTTTTGCAATGCTAGAAGTGTCTTTATCACTGCTTGGTACATATTCATCTTCATGACTGTCCTCTTCTTCATCCTTTGACCCACTATTTTCACTGTCAAACTCAACCTTTGTATCACTGTTCGCACTCTCTGTGGGGTCACTGTCATAGGCAATCTCATTAGTCCCTCTTGTACCTTGGTGGTTACTTTCTTCCTCATTAGGTGAGTTTTCTTCACTTCTCCGCCCACTGTCTTCTTTGTCTTGCCTATGGTCTTCACCTTCAATCTCAACCTCTGTTTCATAACTTGTATCATTTTCATTTTTTACATGCTCACTGTCCTTGTCTTCAGAATTTGTCCCTTCACTATCATGTATACTGACTTCTTGGCTAACTTCTTCTTCACTGTTTGGTTCATTACCCTCATTATTTGGCTCATGATATTCATTGTTTTTCCCACTAAAATCAATTTCAAACTATGTTTCTTGGCTGCTCTTGCCATCTTGGTCACTATCTTCTTTGTCCTCTTTGCTACTTTCATATGCCTCCTCTCCACTGTCTTTTGTATTTTCAATGTCATCTTCTTCATTGTTTACTTCTTCTCCACGATTGTCATTTATTTTTTGACTGTCATAAGGCTCACTGTTTTCCTCTTTTTATAGCTCACTGTTTCCCTCTTGATAAGATGCCTCTGTCCCTGTATCCTTGGAGTCATCTTCTTCATCATTTGACCCCTTATTTTGGTCTTTTTAGTTATCATTGGGCTCACTGCTTTCATATCTGTTTTCTTCTTCATCAACACTTTCTTCTTTGTCACTGCCTTCTTCATTTTCATCTTCCTCTCCTTAACTGCTTTCTTTATTTTCATCTTCCTCTCCTTCACTGCTTTCTTCATTTTCATCTTCCTCTCCTTCACTTCTTTCTTCATTTGCATCATTGCTTTGTTCTTTTTCATCACTGCTTTCTTCTTGGTCATCTTCCTGTCCTTCACTGCTTTCTTCATGTTCTAATTTCTTAGGGAAAGGTGAATGAGGAAGGTCTATTTGAGAAAATGATTCATGTGAAGAGGATGAACCAAGGTTAGTGGAGGGTTATGGAGGTGTGTGAGGAGAAATTTTAGATGATGATGGCAGACTTTGCAGAGGGATAGGCTGTGGAGTTGTGAAATCATCATGGGTGATGAAAACCTCCCATGGGATGCCTTGTTGTTCTAGTTGGTGTGAGACAATCACTTTGATGAGGGAATGATTAAAAAGACATGACATTTGTTGGGATGGAGGCATCTTTTGCATGATGGAAGACATTTTCTCAATACTCTTACAAATATAGTAGGGAAAATGTAGCAGCTTGGTTTTAGTGAAATGCATGAGGAGTCTTATGTGGTAGGAATAGACTCTGGAGAGCCTACCCTCACAGGTGAAGTATTTCATAATGATCTTCATTAGGAGAGCATATCTATCCAATAGATGAGAGAAGGGGAACATGGTTTTGCAATTAGCTTGACAACTTGGTTTCAAGAATGGGTGATAGTGGCTTAGGTCTAGATGCATTTGTTTGAACCACCTTTCTACTATGCAAGGTATTCCAGTGGCCATAGAGATGGCATTGGTGGTCAGATCAAACTTCACCCCAGCTAGGTTTACTTGGTGGTTATGAAGGTTTAGGGCAAAGAGTTTGGTCAATTGAGGGTGACTCTGGATCTTTTGTACTTTTTTACAAAATTCATAGCATCCTAATTCTTGAAAATAGGAAAATATAGTAGGAGAGGCTATCGGCTCTTTAGTTCTTGTAGGCTCAAACCTATTTGGCTTCCCACCCTTCCTTTGCTGCTCTTTAGGCCTTTGACTTGCCTCATCAATGTCAACACTACCTTCCCTAGGAATTTTTTCCTTCACCCCTACCTCAAGACCTTTTGAAAAGAATTGACAGTGCTTGTGGAAGGATGTGAAAATGGTGAGGTTCTAATTAGGTCAAGGCTCAGTAGTGTATAGGCCAAGTGTTTTCTTTAGGATTTCATTGCCTTCTCTAAAAACAAATTTCAATTTTCTTTGTAATCTTGTCTTTAGAAAAATAGGAATATGTGTGAAAAACTCAAAATACCTGTCAAAATATCTCCACAGCTGAAAAAATGGCTCAAAACACCTTGTGGGTAGGTCGGGCGCCTCCTGAATGAATACCTGGGCAGCTCCTGAATGCGCTGTCGTGCAGCTCCTCAATGGATAGGAGTTCAACACGGGCGTCTCCTGAACACAGTGTTGGGTCACCTTTGAACGGAGCCGGGTCACCTCCTGAACGGAGACGGGTCAACTGCTGGGCGGCCCTGAACATGTTTGGGTGACCCTTGAACATTGTTGTGCAACTCGTGAACGTGTTTGGGTAGCCTTGAACGAGCTATCGTGTACCCTTGGGCGGCCCTGAATGTGCTATCGTGCAACTTCTGAATGGACAAGAGCGCAGCACGGGCGGAGGCTGCATGTTACGACCGGGCAGAGTCTACACATGGAGTTTTCTACAGGCGCGCATTGCCTCTGCACAGGAATGCAGCGCCCTTCTGGGATTTGTATGGCAGCCTTGCACAGGAGCGTAATGCCCAAAAAAATTGCCTGAAGACTCTGTCAGGATTTCGAAAAATTTGAAAAACCCTCAATTTTTTTGAAAATAACCAAATGGAGCTGGGAGATGCCGTTTGGGTTGTTTTTATACCCATTTTTGAAAAACTTAGAGACAAAAACCCACTTTTCTAAGGTTTATGGTGTGTTTATCACCTTTTCCAGTATGCTTTTTTTATTTTGAAGGTAGTGTCAAAAAGCAATGTTTTTTGATCCTCTCATTTCTTTTGGAGATGGCACTTTTTCAAAAACCCTTGGCAACTAGTGATTTTGCTTGGTTTTTCCATTTTTTCATATTGAAAATATTTCCTCTCTGCTTGACTTCTTGATGGATGTTGACCCTTTTTCAGAGTTCTGTGTCCTTCATACTGATACCCTTCTGATCTTTTTCAACTTTTAGAGGGCTGCTTTTAAAAAGTCTTCTGAAAACCTTTTGTCCCTTTGATGGAGTTTTATGACCCTTTGCTGCAGTGAAAGAATGTTGTGGTTTTACTTCATGGTGTTGATACATCCCTGTATTTGTGATTTTTTTTCATAGATCTCTCACTGAGCAGTCACCTGTTGTGCTAAATAGCTGCAACTCCATTGATACTCTTTGTAAATTTGGCCTTTGCTGTAGTGAAATGATGCTATGGTAACAAACCTTAGAGATTATTTCCTGAAATCATCTTCTAATATCTGTCTGCAGTCACCAAGGAGGCTTTTCACTCAGGCTTCTTGTTTATTTGAATCTTTTATTTGTGCATAGTTTTTCTCCTGTGCCACTGTCTTCAGGATCTTATGCATGGGCTCTTTGATGGGAAGCACTTTACAAAAATATGTTATGAGATCATGATCCTCCTTGTGAAATTAAGCTTGTTGTATCTCTTTACTTGTTGTGGATGCCCTTATGAGTTTTAGGCCTCTTACTTTGCATCTGTTATGTTGTTAACCATTATAAAGCATTCTTGCAGAAATGCTTGAATATGGGAAAACTGTCTATATGCAGACTTAATGCTTGATCAAGGAGATACCTTTGGAGGCTTTTGAAGTCTTTGGACAATGATAAGTTTCACCCTTGTTTTCACTTGACTTCACCTTTGAATATCTGTAGAAACAGTGAATTTAGAACCATGACAATGCATAACCTAGGAGACTCTATATGACTTATTGGGATGTCGTTTGGAATAGGTCTTTGAATGAAAAGATTGAATCAGCGTTTGGAGATGAAGACAGGGTTTTGACAGAATTTTATGCACTGCCATCCTAGACAACTAAAAAATTTTGATTTACCTAAAGATCTTAGAAAGGGAGTTTAAAATCACCATTGTTTGAGGCAATTGGTGAGGGGAAGAAAATTTTTGGGTTACTTGGTGAACCAAGGTGTGAAAATAGAGGGCTTAGGCAAACAGAGACAGAGTGTTATAGGTAGAGGTGGCAAGCATAGTGAGAGTGAGGGACATCAGTCTATGATTTGGTCTTCTCGGAGTGATAGGATGGCCATGCCTTGACAGAGTAGCAGGATAGTGAAAAATTTATCCTAAGGATAATGAAGGTAGTGAGATTTCTAGAACTCATAAGACTTCTATGAGTTTTTTTTCTAGAAATATTGGACAAGCATTTAGTCATCTAAATAGGTAAAAATTACTGATGACTAACAGTGCCCAGTGCCCGGTTCGTTGGTGTAGTTCTGCATCCAAATACCAAGTGGTAGGGATTGTTCCCAATGCGCGAATAAAAATATGGACCCATTCATTCCATGTGTCTTCATTCCGTACTTCCATCCAGAGAGCCAAGTTCTTGCGCGGATCCCCTCGCCTCGAGAAGATTTCCATTGGCGGTTTGACTGGCAGGACAAATCATAGGATCATCATTCTTAGGCATTTCCCCCAGTCCTGAAAATCTCCCTTATGGGTTTCCCACCAACGCGCGGGGTTGGAACGCATGGCCAAGTCAAGGGCTAAAAATATTTGTTCTTTAGGTACGTTTGCTTCAATTTCTTCGAGGAAGTCTTTAACATTACCAGAGCCATCAAAGTAGGGTAGTTCTCTTACCTCTGAGGAGATGCATCAAAATATTTTTGTGACCTTAAGACACCTCAACGTAGATACGTCATGCAACTGGTTCTGCCAATTTTATATCTCTCCATCCAAGTCAGATAAGCATTCGCTATCTTTTTCCCATCATAACATGCCATCAACCATGGGGTTGATCCAGTCGTCATCTCGGGTGGTCAGCTTGTATATGTGATCAACATCCTCTTCCTCTCATACTGATTCAGTGTACCGCTCCCCTTCTGCTGGATCCAACATAACTATCACCCTTGTGCCTTCAATTTCAAAGATCATGCTCCTTATTTTTAAATTAATGATACCTCCCATGTCAATAGCCCAATTCATGCCTAAGAGCGCAGGGTAAGGGTCCGCGTCATCCACTATCTGAATTACCTCAAAATCAGTGTAAGCTTTAACACTTGTAATATCTACCACAAACTTTATCAGTCGTCACAGTGGGATAATATTTTGTTGATTAGCCATTCGTAGCTGAATAGTCGACCATTATAGCTTACGTTCTCCCATTATTTGCTAGGTCTGCTTGGGTAGGACGTTTGCATCTGAACCTAAGTCAAGGATGAATTGATCCATTTTGTAGTATCCAATATGTGCAGTCATGCGCATTTCCCGTCCCGTCCTTTTTTTTTTTTTGTATAGCTTGTTCACAATTTTAACCTCTAGCTGTAAAGAAACCTTTTCTGCGTAGCTATCTATTAATGCTTGGAGATTCTCTATGACCTTATGGTTGCGCAACAACTTCATACATGCCTGGAGGAAAGGTTTAACTGCTTTGTCTGATTTTGGAACTACCATACCCATTGCAGTAGGATATTCGTCTTTAGTCATCTCCCTCCGAGCTTCTATAAAGGTTTCTTTCTCCTTTTTTAGATCTAAGCTTTCTGATTTTTCCCCAACTTTTTGGATTAGTGTTTCAGCCGTAGCCTTTTCTTCAGCTCCTCCGGTGGAAATGCCACTGCGTGTGATCACATTAATACATGGTCCATCATCTCGTGGTTTTGCCTTAACCCTTTCCACATTCTACGTGGGCATCTACTGTTTCTCTTTCATTTTTTCTATTAATACTAGGTAGTCTTCAATGACGGGATTGAACTTCCTGTAATATATGCAAAACTGGCGCGCAGGGTTCGGGAAATCTCGTGAAAAATGTCCTACGTCTCCACAGTTGTAGCAGATCAGCTTTCCTCATCCCCGATCTACACTCCCCCCTCTCCCTCCTCCCCTTCCTCTTGTGGGAGATCCTCCCCTCCCAGAAGGAGATAGTGGTGATGAGGGGTTTTCTTGAACCCTATATAAGTTTCCCCTATCTACCATAAGGTTGAGTGTTTGGTAGTTTTGTTTGTCATGACCCACAGACGAGAAAAATATGCACCCATGTTGTTTTAATTCTGGAACATAAGCACCTAATTATGGGTAGTGATCTGTGTCATGTCTTCCTGCTACCCTACAGTCAGCGCACCACAGCATAGGACTACTAGGGCCAGCCATTTCGTTAGGTCGTAGAGGGCTTGGCCCCCCAGCCTGCATATAATCTGATAACAAGGGGAATTGATCCTTAGTATGACCCGACACCCTACAATGTATGCACCAGATATCTGGACTAGTTTCCTTACCACGATCCTTTCGAAAAGTTCTGGATTTCTAAGTGCATTGCCTCTAGCTAGATTGGGATCTTTAGAACTGTGAACTGTGTATCATCTCTTGGTGCAAATTCTAATTTCATGGCAATCTCCATAGCTTATTCCTAGGAAATGATCTTGTGCTATCCCATGGGTCCACGCAGATGTAGTAATAGCATAGTGATAAACCGTTCCTTGTGCTGCTTATCCTATTAGAAAAATTCCCTATCGCTGATAACCTTCTTTAATCGTTGGTCAGCTTCCCAGATGGATGCTTTTGGTCCCTACTTAAAGTCATTTAATTCAACTACACATTGAGAGTATGACTTAGGCTTCCGGAATTGTTGCTTTAGGGCATTCTTAATATCTTATATTGATGTGTTCGCATGTTGACCAATGTATCCCATAAACCAATCCAAGGTCCTTCCCTCGAAAGTTATGGATAGCTGTGCTCGTTTGATAGCATCATTGTTAACATTCTGCCCGATCCACACAGATTCTGCTACAAGCCAGAATTGATCCATATACTTGTCCCCTACACCCTTAAAGGTAGGTAGTTTTATGTGCGTGGCCATGTCGTCCTTCGGTGGTGGCAGAGGGGTGTAGGATAATTATTACCCTTATGTGGGTTTGATGCAGGCGTGGCTGGGGGGCTAGTTCCAATTTTCACAACCCCTCCTTGGTTAAACTCAGGTGGTTCCCTTAAGGGACTGTATACCGATCAGTCTCCTTCTTGATTAACCCAGTAGTATTTACCACTTCGTGTCGTGCTCCCGATCTAGTCGGAGGTCATTCACTCGGTTTCGCCACATAAGACACCCTTCTCACTCAATAGCATCTTAATCAACAACAGCAGGGTTTTTAGGAACTTACCTCTAAATCCCTTGAAGAATATTCACTTTGCTTCCGAATATGACACAAATTGATCAATGGCAAATTCTGTCACAAATCCTCCCAAGATAATTTCAACCCAGTGATCTATAGTTCTAGTAATCTTTCTATCAGTCTTTTCCAATTGTTGGATCAATTCGGGGGTCCACTGTGTGACCTGATCGTATTTTCAGCAATTCTGGAACTCCTCCAATCGTGCCAACCACTCCTGCAACTCGTGCGCAAAGGATACGAAGAAGATTTTGTGTACTTCCGTAAAAATATACTTGTTTTTCCAATCTTCAGCATATAGCTTCTTACTTCTATTCTCTTTTAGGGAAAATTCCTGAATCTTTTTTTCGAACCAATCTTCTAACTCAGGCTTTACTGGCTGCTAATGACCCCGTGGCATTAATCAGTCTCTCTCTTAAAATGCTCCCGGTCCCAGCAACATAACCATTTTTTGGCTTTAGGGGTCTTGACTCAGGTTCGGCTTTGAGGTTTGCCATCAAACTCCAATACTACTGGCCCTTTTGGAAATGGCCTGCTTACGCAGGTCAAGGTCTCACCCGAAGTAGTATGGGAGGGTGCTGGAACCAGGTTTCCACACCCTGAGAGAGAGAGAGAGAGTTAAGTGAAGGGGGTCCCTGTGAATCCAACAGACTTGCATAGGAGGAGCCATATACATAACCCTTTTAACAATATATCAGTTAAGCACATATCGTTATTAATAGGTAACTTAAGCAGAGTTCCTTAATCAGAGCTATGCATTCATCATATCGCATCCACGTGCGTATCAGTTTATTACTATTATTCAATAAGCAGCATAATCTCAAAACATATCCAATAATAATAACATAGGACTAATAAAATATCATCAACAACCTTCTCATTCATTCATATCCAGATCTGACTTACAAACTCTATGACCAGCCCGTGCACACAACCAGTGGGGTCCACACACTGCAGGACTTCAGGGTCTCCGTGTACACAGCCAGCGGGAGCCCTTACCCAGACGATTGACACAGAATATCACAAGTTCTTATCTCAGCTTAAGTTAGTTCTTTCTTCTCCTTCTAGACTCAATTCATCTATCTATTTATAGCATCTTAGCCTGCGGTACTTTATGGTCCGCAAACCGTATTTTGTGGACTCCTGGTCTACCCTTTGACCCATTACAATACATCGGGGCTTTGACCCACCCCAAAGCCCATGCACTAGACCAAGTATTACAAAAATATTACAAAACTGGACCAAAAATGCAGTTAGGGGACCTCGTTCCAACAAAATGTCTCATTATTGTTGTGTACTATATATTTTGTAGATATTGGCACATTCATTGGGGACATGATTCCACCCCCACCGAATGATGCAGGTGTAGATGTTGATGAGGAGAAGGCAGAGGCGGGGGATGAGGGTGACAGTATTGATCCTAATCAGGTGCAGATACCCGTAGGGGTGAGGTGTTGGCAAGAAACCCGGTTCAGGATGGAGTTGGGCTACCAACTCTGTCGACTCCTAGTTGATGAGGTAGTCCTCCGAGCTACGATCAGAGAGATCTAGGATGATTGTAGGCTCACATAGCTCTCGAGATGCATGCCTCCCGATATGTTGACCCTCATGCGTCATATCATTGGAGCTTCCAAAGCACTGGCGCGAGCTAGGAGGGGTAGGCATCATGGAGATGCATGACATAACATCGCCTCATTTGATGATCATGATCATGAGGGGAGTGATCATCATTCTAGTACTCCACCTCCTCCTCCTTCACCTCACGCCAGAGATCATGATGAGAAACCAACATCTGGTCTTGTTCAGTAGGCATCATCTAAGCAGTCTGCACCATCTCAACAAACACCTAGTCTAGAGAAGGCAACTGATCCTGAGCAGGCAGGTCCATCTGAGCAGGCCACACCATCCATTGAGCATGCTGCTCCATCGACGAGTCAGTAGCAAGTAGTTCCTGAGCAGACTGCACCATCGACTGATCAACAGGCACCTCCGGAATAGGCACGTCATCTATTTGAGCATGACGCTACGCCATCGACTCAACATGCCTCGATTAGTACTAGTATTGATGTACCACCAGATATTTGAAATTTATATGCAGTTATATTACAGTTGTATATTTTTGACATTATATATATATATATATATATGGTCCATGTATTTTATGTTCATGTTGATGTACTTAATTTACATGTTGGTGTTCATCATGATGTGTATATTGTTAGGTCGTGCTAGATATGTTCATTTAATGTGCTTGCAGATAGATGTGTATGTGATAGCAATTAGTTTACATGAGATGTATATTTGATGTTTGTGTTGTGATGATGTTATACAATGCTTGTGTTCTGTTATATGATCATGATCACGATGACTAGATAATGTTAGTGAATTTGAATATGTATTTTAGTCGAACATGATGTTTGTACGATGGTTATCATGATCGTGATGTTTATTTTTAATATTAAATCATGATAATTATTAAATATTATGTCGTGATTGTAATTGAAATTTTAATTTGAAATGTATGTAAAATTGTAATTGTAATTTTATGTAAAATATTTGTAAAATTGCAATTGTAATTGTAATTGTATCATGATTTTGGAAAATTGTAATTGTAATTGTATGTACTATCATCATTCAATTTGATTAAAACTTGTAAATTTGTAAATTAATTTTCAATTTTGAACCATAACTACAGTAAGTAAAATGTATACCGTGAATATTGTTAAATTACCATAATTGTAAAATTGTAAATTTGTATGAATATGAATAATTGTAAAATAATAAATCTAGAATAATATGAATTTTTGTAACATAATAAAGTTTATAAAATAATGAAAATAAATTCATGTTAGAATTATCATTTTTATTATTATGATCTTACATACCAAAAATAACAGTGTACATTTTGAATATATCATTCACACACATTTAAAGCAATGAAGTAGTTGTATTATATTAGGAATTGATATTATAAGAAAAAATAACTTTATATAGTGCACCATTGTTTCCGAGATCAACATAATTGCAAATTATTAGGTGAAATGATTTTAACATTAACACAATGAAAGCCAATTAATTAAAAATACATATTATAATGTTTCGAAAAAAAGTCTCAGTTATAAGGTTAAGTCCTCTTCTTTATAAAAACCCCTCTTAAAAAGTATAATTGATGAAATAACACATGTACCATATCACTATAGGTTCTCATGATCACCCTCATAATCACCCAGCTCGCTTGGCATGATAACACTATTGTTCTAAAAAATATGTTTTGATATAGGGTCTTGTCTCAACATGAACCACCAATCCCTATCCAACACATCTGGGTAAAAAAATACCTGGTTGCAGTGGTTAGGGAAAACATAAGCCTCCTTAGCTTCATCCCACATATTTATAGAGTTGATATATATTAGCCTACTATCGCGATCTTCCTTTACACTAGTCCTATCAAAGGTGTCCCACCACTTGCACCTAAAAATAACACAATGGAAAGAAGATAAATCCACTTAAATGATCTCTTGTATCTTTCTGACGCAACCTAACATCCCTCGTAGTAGGTTTTGATCATGGTGGTTAACTTGAATAAATTGATAGAACTCAACTTCCACTCCACAATATTGTGTCATGTGTCCATCATCGAAATTTTCTGTGCGAAAATGGTGTCCATATGCCCACATATATGGGAACAAATTTACTTATAAAAAAGTTAAAAAATCATAGTGTCATGTGTCTTATAATAACCCAACTGTTAAAATATGAAATATAGATTGTTAAGTCCCTATATTAATAGTGTAGTCCCTTATTATGTTAGTGTAGCCCCCCTTATTATTATTGTTGTACTCCATTAACCCCCATATTGTTATTATTTTGCCCTTACATTATTATTGTTAGGTCGGTTAGGATTACATTATGGCCCCACTAGGATTACATTGTGGCCCCATGGACTCCTGTATATAGAAAGGAGGTTTTGTCATTTGTATCATCCAAGAATTTTTCATTCATGTAATGTATTGGAGGTTTCCCCCTCAAAGTGGCTTATTTATAAGGCGTTGATCTCTTTTCTTCTCTTTTTGGAGCTGGTTTCACAACATTTGGTATTAGAGCTTTGGATTCTAGAGTTTTGTTGCACCAAACAGGTCATCGTAAAATTTTTTCTATAACTTTAGTTCTACGAAGGTTCAGAAGCTAAATTTTTTTAGAGTGTGAAGTAGAAATCCTGACGAACATCGTCGCAAAATTTCAGAGCTTGGTTTGCAATTTTTTTGGAGATATGATCTGTGGAAGTTAGGGATTTTTGCAGGCTCCTAAATTTCACCTAAATAGGGCATCGTGGAATTTTTGCAATAACATTTTTTTTACGAAGGTTCCGAAGCTGAAATTTTTAGAGCACGAATCTGAAATCCTGAGGAACATCTTCGCAAAATTTTAGAGCTTGGTTCGCAATATTGTAGGCTATATGATATGTGGAATTTAGGTCTTTTTCAAGCTCCCGAATTTCATCTCAAAGAGGTGATCGTGGGAAAATCTTCATAACTCTCTCTCTAAGCATCGAATTGGAATTATGTAAAAGGTGGCTGGAAGTACATAGACTGTAGTTTCTTTTCTATCATTTTCAGAGCCAAAGGAGCAAACAGTGACATGTTTCAAGTCGTACAATTTCGCTCTACTGAACCAATCCATAATTAGGTCATCATAGGAGATTGGGCATAACATTGTCTTAAAGAATCCAAATCAGTTCAGACCTATGGGATTCGAAAGAAGATTTAGAGGGCTACTTCAGGGCCGAATTTCAGCTATTGAGGATCTGAAAGCACATATATAATTCAGTTTCAATATAGAGCTTCTCAAAAGCAAGAAAAAGGTGTGTATTTGGTTTTTAAAATTGCATAACGTTTGTTTGAAAAAATAGTTTGAAGAGATTCTAAGGGAATATTTTAGAATTTTTATCAGTATTTGGTTCTATAATGCCTCCAAAAAATAATTCCATACCCATTAAGCCCTCAAAAAGCTATACTATGACGCATAAAGAGGAAGAATTGCAGTATGAGATATCAAAATTACGGTACCAAGTGCAACAAATTTCGATCTTATGAAAAGCAATAGAAGATGACATAGATGGTTTAAAAGTAGAAATGGAGGCTAAGTTGGATGGCTTTAAGGATCAAATAATAGCTAATATGGATGATAAATTAGTGGAAGATCACATTGAGCATCAACAACAAGTTCTCCAACTCTCAAAGGATAACCTAACTTTGGTGCAGAATCTAATGAAACAATAGGAAGATCAACATCACATCAAAAGAAGTTCCAAAGTAGTCACATAAACAAGAACTCAACAAGTACGATCAATTTCAGAGTATCTCAGCAAGTGGAGGAACTTTCCTGTAGAAGATTCCACATGGGAGGATGAGAATTTTATATAGAAGCATCAATAAATAATCAAGCATTGAGGAAAACACTTGTTTGAAGGAGAGGGGCATGTTAAGTTCCTATATTAATAGTGTAGTCGCTTATTATGTTAGTGTAGCCCCCCTTATTGTTATTGTTGTACCCCATTAACCCCCATATTGTTATTATTGTGCCCTTACATTATTATTGTTAGGTTGGCTAGGATTACATTGTGGCCCCACTAGGATTACATTGTGGCCCTATGGACTCCTATATATAGAAAGGAGGTTTTGTCATTTGTATCATCCAAGAATTGTTCATTCATGTAATGTATTGGAGGTTGCCACCTCGAAGCGGCTTATTTCGAAGGCGTTGATATCTCTTTTCTTCTCTTTTTGGAGCTGGTTTCACAACATAGATGCTACATTTCAAAGGTGCATTATTAAGCTTAAAATGTACATAAATATATTATTACCGAGTGGGTGCACCCAATCCCTATGTTTAGTGCATCCTCTTCAGCACACGGGTAACGACCGGTTGCACTGTATTTCTCTCTGAATTGGTCAGTAACCAAACTGTTGGGGCATATAATTGACATATTTTATTTTAAATGATCGGGATAAGGCACACTTATACCATTCAACCGTCTGAATTGTTTCCTGTCACTATCCGATTTCATCCTCTTATGTTTGTACTATGCAACCCATGGTTGTGTCACTTCGGAATTGTAAAGAATGAATTTATTGATTGCTTCAATTTCTGCATTTGCTGATGAAATCAAACTGATATATCAAAGTTCAACATGAATATTTACTTTGTGTAAATTTGAAAAATTATAATTTGCTTACTCTATCAAGCGCCTTTTTCCATTCGTTTGGCGTAGTTTCCCTTCTCTTTTTTCTTCATCCCTTTCATAGTCCCAAATCACCACACCTGGTCTTTTGTCGATATGCTTGGTGTACTCAATGGCATAATAGAAAGACTCATATGATATGTACCCCTCTGCCATAGAACCCTTGGTTTTTTCCCTTTGTGGAACAAAACCTTTCAATTTCTTCATGTACCTCTCTAAGAAGAATGGGCCAATGACAAGAAACCACCCAAACTATTTCAACCTCATCTACTAGGTGGATTAAAATATGAACCCAAAAGTCCATGAAACTCCTCGGTAGTTCCTTCACAAACATACAAACAATATCAAATATCTCTTGATGCCACCGTGGAATGCTAGCCATATGAATCTCCTTTGACATGATCCAACTTTCAAATACAGATAATTTAGATATGGCATGTCCTAGGTCTTGGGGGAAGTCATGTTTCACAAACCCACGCACAAACAAAGGATAATGACACTGCAAAGTTATAAACACATGCAATAATATAAAAAATTAGTTATGTTTTATGATCCCTGCATGGGATAAAATTTATTAATATAACAAATAATAAAATCATGCTTTTGAAATTATACGTACTCTTAGAAGATTCAAATGGTCATGCGATTTCAACCCCAAAAAATGGTCATCCATGGTTAAGCAACGCCGTAGTGAAGACCCATATGAAGATGGACCCTTCACACCCATTATAACTTCCTTTTCCAAAGAAAGATCATATTTTTTTAATATCCACACTGTTAGTCATCAATATTTTTCACTATCTGTAGATGAATAAATATTGGTTCTAGATTTCTAAAAAAAAAATTCTTTGAACATTGTGAGTTTTAGAAATCTCACTACCTTCATTATCCTCAGAGAAAAATTTTCACTATTCTATCATCTGGCCTTTTCATGGTCACCCTATCACTCCTGAGAAACTCCTTATGGGTTTGTGCCACTCATCTATCCTTTTTTCCTGCCTATGACTTCATTGGCTCCATTTTTCCCTTGCCCATAACTCCACTTTACATCTAGGGTTACCTATAGCCTAACTCATTTCCCATGATTCCCAAGTTCCTCAAGAATTGATGGTCTCAAAACTATCTCTGTAGGATCTTTAGATAAATCAAGTACATTGGATTTTGGATCTTCAATACAATTCTTTGTCAATTCTCTGTTCTTACACTTGAAGCCTCCAAAGCCAACTTTCAGTCAAGGCCAGGTCAAAGAACCCCCCACTAGGTCAATTAGGGCTTCGTATGGTCCAAGGTAATCATTTTCAAAGAGGACTATCATTCAGTTTCAGAGGCTGCACATAAGGTAATGGACAAGCTTGACACTTTTGCATAAGTGTTGAAAAGTCTATCAGTAGAAAGTTGGTAAGGTAGGAGGGTTGTTCCTTAAGGAAGACATCTTGCAGCAAGGAAGATAAGAAAACTAGGGTTTCACACTTGACAGTCCAGAAGAGTGACAACACAGTGATCAAATGCAGAAATGACGATGGAGGAGGTACACAAAAAAAAACCAAACATGAAGAGAAGCTTTTCAGAAATTATGGATGAAATAGGGAAAAACGTGAGGTGAATTGGACATAAATGAATGAACTTAAAAGGGCTATAGATAACTTAGAAGACAACACTGATAATTGTCTTAAAGAAATTCAGACACCTAGGGTTTTGGGAAAGTGGCCACAAAAGGAAAAAGGTATGATTTCAACTCCATAATGGCAACAAAGAAAAATTCTGAAAGATGCCACTGTGATCAGATTCCAGACTTGCAAAAGGTGAGTGTATCATGCCTCAAAGAGTAAAAGTGTGAAGATTATTAGTAAGAGGAGGCAAGGTTAGTGTCTTCAGGCACCTGCAAAACAGAAAATGTCAAAGAAAGGTAAAAAACAGGGTTTGAAACTCCAGGGTGCAGACAGAAGAAGGTTTTGAAAGTGTTGCTGTGAGAAAACCTCTCAAAGGTGTTTAAAGAGCTGCCATGCTTCAAGAAACAACACTAAGGTCAAAATTCATTATCTCAGTCACCTACAAAGAAATAGTTGTCAAAATGGATGAAAAACATGATGTTGAGCTCCAAGGTGAAAACCAAAGATGATTTTAAGGTTGTTGCTGTGTTAGAATGAATATGTCAAGCTTCAGGAATAAAAGGAATGCCACTTCAATATTTTTATGTCACTTGCAAAACAAGAGTGTTAAAAGACATCAATGAGCCAAGAAGAGTCAAATTTATAACTCAAGCAAACCTGTAGAGCAAAGGTGTAAATAACATCAGTGAAAATGAGCAAATGAGATGTAGACATTTGAAAGTGGGTTCACAAAGTTTAAACTAATTCCAAATCTTTTTACAAGACATTTTTTATTCCATATGAATCTGTGTACCCTTGCAAAAACATTAGAGAAGTCGGGAGAAAAGAAACTGTGAGTTTTTGAGCCAAAATTGGCTAAGTGTCGAGGCGCTGCGCGCTTGGAAGGGTGCTGCGCCTGGAGTCAGGCACTGCGCACTTGGCTTAAAACCAAGTGAAAACTTCTTCGGCGCTACACATTTTCTTGACTTGCCCGACAGGCCCGGTAAAAAAGGGTTGGCGCTACGTGTAATATCCCCAAATTGGGAATTCTCAGCAAGAATGCACTAAAAAACGCATTTTCAGAAATATATGCTACAGAAAATGAAATAAACACTTGGATCCCTTAGATAGGACAACATACAACCTAAATACAAGAATATATTAGAAACAAATCAAACTAGGTGAGGTAAACAAACCTCCCACACCTAGGATAGCTAAAAAAGGCTAAAACCCCAAACATTGCAACACAGAAATTTCCACATAAAGAGACTGCTCAGTCTAATGAGGGTTTATACAAATTAATAGTAGAGAAAAATAGATTTGATATTATATTAAACAATATGGCTTAGAAAATGAGATCTAGTCTCCTTTATACAAAATCTAGAGAACCCGGGAAGGGTTTCTAGGAATACACCCTGAATACAAATGGTGATCTTCAACAATAAGAATGAATAATCACTGAAAAATAAAGCATAGGAGTATATAAGGCTGAAATAATGTAGATCTGATGCAGATCTTATCAAAGATCTTTCCCCATGAAAGGATGAACCTCTCAATCACAGGAAAACTCCTCAAAAGAACCACAGGATCCACAGCAGAATCTGCCCTCCAGAAATAACTCAATTCAAGAATGGAATAACACTGTAGATGATGGAAATGTGTTGGCCTACTTCCAAATATCTGAAATCAGCCCAAGAACCCTCCAAACTGATCCTCCAATAGAAGGAAACCTCCCTCCTATGCAAAACCAACTCAAAAAGTGGATTTCTCAACCCTCCACTGCAACACCTTGCAACTCAACACAACCTCCTACAGGAACTACGCTGAAAGTGAAGACTGAAGCTTGGAACCAATGCAAGATGTGTGGAATTATAGATCAGGTCTCCCCCAGGAGCTACTTAAAGGGAAGAGAAGGAATTCCTAAACAGGAATACCTTAGTGCTAAACAACACCAACAATCTTAGCTAAACAGCTGAAGAGAGAAAAAGTCTAAGAAAACATAAAAATATAATTCATAAGCTAAGCTCAAATGGCTGTGATTCTCTTCCTTATAAACTAAGTGAGCCTTCTCACCTAGGGTCCCACCCATTAGTGTTTTCACCATCACACAAACAATCTCCCTCCAAAACTGCGTTGTACCTTCATTAGAGCCACTCCTCTAAAACTGCGTTGTTTGATTTGGTCAAAGTTGACCTCTTCAACCTGATTTAGCCCTTTTCACACCTAAGGGTCTTCAATCCAACTCACATATAGTTTTCTAGGATGAACCTCATTCATATTGAGCTATTTTATTGCTGATCCACTCCTCCTATATTTATGCTGTTGACTTGGTCAAACTTGACTTTGTCCACATGCAAATGTCCCTTTCCACACATGAGAGTGCTAGATCCAGTTATTTTTATGATCCCTTATCACATCAAGAGGGATTTTATTCCTATTTCTGAAATGTATGGGCCTCCTTACCCATTTATTCATATCCTAAGTGTAAACAACAAAAAATAATATTCCAATTAGTTGTATGCTAATTTTGGAATATTACAGTCCTCCCCTCCCAAATGTTACTTGCCCTCAAGGAACTGCAAGGGTAGAACTGAAGAGCCTCCTCTTCTTCCCCTATAGAATCCTCATAGGATAAAATCCTCCAAGGTTCAAGATGCTGTCTCATCAATATATCTCCAAGTTTCCCCTCCCAAGCATGCAAGCTAGATTTTGGTGAGCATCCCAAATAGCTATCAACATGTAAAAGTAAAGTATCAATGGAGGCAACAATGGGCAGTCTCAAGTCCTTATTGAGGCATGAGGTCTAATATATATTGGGATCTACCATCCCCATATGAATCTCCCATCCCCAAGCTATAATCCATACAAAATGAGTCACCTCCCAACATGGCAACTCCTGAAAATCCTCCTCCACTGAGCTCCTGCAAAGTAGGTGGGCTGAAAGTTTGAACATGGTAGACATAGTAGCCTACCCCATGCTACCCTCCTCCCCACTTATGATAAGTGTAGAGTATCTATTGATCTTGGGCTGTAATAATATTTCCCTCAAGTGGAAAGATGAAGACTAGACCTCCAAATATCTCCTCTTCAACGTTATGAATCATGCTGGACCAAACTGTCCCATATATGATGAGTTGGAAATCACCATCATATGACATCCAATCAATACCATGGCCCACCTCATAAAGAAACAAGTTTTTTACAGTGGTGGCCATATCTCCTCCCATGCTCCCCTTGGAACATGTAATGCAAAAAGTGTGGGAAATCTCCTTCCCCAAGGACACACCCCAACCATGTGTCTCTCTTCCAATCATGTTCCCCATAATGACAAAGGAAATATCATCAAATGGAATCATGATTAGCATCATGCTAGCTGCCATATGTACCAAGGGATAAGGACAATGGTCTCTCAAATGAAACCAGCGTAGTCTTTCGCACTGCTGTTTCAGAACATAGCACGGCAAGTTGTTTCTTGATAGATGGCTAGTTGTGTAAGTCATCACATCTACCAATAAATAGTAAATGGATGGGTGTATCAATTGAGCACATAATAAGTGATAGAACACTTGCCCAAATTCATACAAAATATGGCTATCTCCGTCATAATAGTTGGCCAAAATTTTCCCATGGAGCTCAATAAGAAGCCTCCCCTCTCGTATAGAAATGCAACCCATGAAGAGGAATGAACCATGTGCTGCATGAAGATCCTCCTTCCTATGCTTGGAAATCCAAGTCAAGAAGAACATATCATAGTAATAGATGTCTCCATCCACTACTCCATCATTCTCACCTCCTCCTTGTCCACCAAGTGTATCAAATGTGAAGTGATCCTGGGGACACTCCATGTGTAAGTCCAAGCTCCCAAGTAACAACGTTGTTGGCCTATGCAAATAGGCTTCTGCCAACTTATAACTCCATTCTTTGACATGCTCATTGTCAAATACATATCCCATAATGCTACTACATATAAGAAGTCCATTCCAAAGAGGAAGTGCTTCCAGATCATCCAAGGCTAAGGAGTAGCCCCTTTGCACCATGATAGTGCCATCTCCTACTCCTGCAACATCATGCAAAGTGTGAGAGAAAATCTGCCCTTGCTCTCCCAAGAACATCCAAAGCAACAAAAGTTTTTGCTGCCTCCTCATACCTCCATCATAAAAATCATGTGGTGAAGACATAATGATCATATCATCATAATGCATCCACACTCCTTGCTGCCCAATGATGCAAGTATCCTGGCAAGTTCCTTCCACCCACATACCCTTGGAAAAAGGATATGTCCCATGATAGCCAAACTCCTTCAACAGTAGCCAACGCAGCCAAGCCTCCTGCTGCCCGGTGTCATATATTTGCAAGTGGCTTACCAGCTTCTTGCTATCCATCCACACCCACTCATCCAAATTTGGGTGCCTCCCATCATGCTCAACCTTGGTACCCTTCCAATGAAGACTACCATTCTCGCAAATTGGATTTCTCTTCTTGCATTTCATGGGATGTTGAAATGCAACTCCTTGGAGACCTCCTAGAGAAGATCTCACACTAATGACCATCTTGAATCCATAAGGATCCAAGTGAGCTGAAGGAAAAACCTCCTCACTGTTACCTCTTAACAGCGCTGTAAAACTCCTCAATGGTGTACTTGTTGTCTCATGCTCCCACTCAAGAATGGAAAAATGGTTTTGTAATAGTTTATTTGGGACAAGGTTCATATTAACCTCCAAAATTTTACACCCCACCCTCAAGTGTTGTGTGCTACTCAACAAAGATACATGAGGATGATAGTTCATCCCTCCCTTGATCAACTCAAGGTTGCACAACGCAGTGAAATTATGTTGTTCCAAATGAGCAGTATGCAATGGTATACAACCCTCCATATAATTTTATGAAACAATAGGAGATGGAAACTTAGACATACCTTGGTGAAATTCAGAAGCATCTTGTATGACTGTAAGGGCTTCTCCCTCCAATGTGTTGGCCACTCCAACTAAAGATGTTGGGGGCTGCTCTTTCATGGTTGTGACATCGCTGGTACAAGTATCCTCCAATGGTGGTGAGGGCTTCTCCTCTGATTTGTCTTCACCAAATTTCCCAATCAACCTTTGAGTAAACTCAGCAAAATTATCCACCTTTGCATGGCTCAAATGGCTGAACCACCAGATGTTGGCTTCACCCTCAAGGTGTAGCGCTGCAATCTCTACAACCTCTCTTTCTACCACTGGATGTAGTAGGAAGAATGCATCTAGTTTCCTTGTTCAAACCCTTGCTGTAGATGACCCAAAAAACGTAGACAATAGGAACCTATTGCCCTTGATCCTCCCTTGGCTACAAGGTCTTATTTCTTTCTCCAATTGAATGAAGTGAGGGAAATATAGAGTCTCCTTCAAGGCTCTAGGTTAAGATTTGTACTCAACAAGGTATTCACTTAGAATCTGGTGATCCAAGTGTCCTCCATATTTCTGCAATTTGTCCTTCTCTTCAAAAGGAAAGGGTATGATCCAATGCTTTTGAGCCCTCTGCAACACTAGTTTCCTCTTCTGATCATAGGAAGTGCATGGATCTTCTTCTTCTTGAAACTCTCTAGAAGTTTCACTGCTCCTCTTTTATTCTTCTTGTTTAACCTCCTTGGAGAGGTCCTTCATGGATCTGAAAAATGATGAGACAAAGATCATTTTATTCATCATTCTAATCTTCCCTTCTTCTTATATCATGTTGGCTTGAAGTCCATAGGCTGAGCCAAAGATCTTGCTCTGATACCACAGTAATATCCCCAAATTGGGACTGCTCAGCAAGCATGCACTAAAAAACGCATTTTCAGAAATATATGCTACAGAAAATGAAATAAACACTTGGATACCTTAGATAGGACAATATAAAACCCAAATCCAAGAATAGATCAGAAACAAATCAAACTAGGTGAGGTAAACATACCTCCCACACCTAGGATAGCTAAAAAAGGCTAAAACCCCAAACACTCCAACAAAGAAATTTCTGCATAAAGAGACTGCATAGTCTAATGAGGGTTTATACACATGAATAGTAGAGACAAATATATCTGATATTATATTAAACAATATGGCTTAGAAAATGAGATCTAGTCTCCTTTATACAAAAGCTAGAGAACCCTTGAAGGGTTTCCAGGAATACACCCTGAATACAAATGGTGATCTTCAACAATAAGACTGAATAATCATTGCAAAATAAAGAACAGGAGTATAGAAGGCTGAAATAATGTAGATATGATGCATATCTTATCAAAGATATTCCCCCATGAAAGGATGAACCTCTCAATCACAGGAAAACTCCTCAAAAGAACCACAAGATCCACTGTAGAATCTGCCCTCCAGAAATAACGCAATTCTAGAATAGAATAACACTGTAGGTGATGGAAATGTGTTGGCCTACTACCAAAGATCTGAAATCAGTCCAAGAACCCTCCAAACTAATCCTCCAATAGAAGGAAACCTCCCTCCTATGCAAAACCAACTCAGAAAGTGGGTTTCTCAACCCTGCACTGCAACACCCTGAAACTCAACGCAACCTCCTGCAGAATCTACGCTGAAACATTAGACTGAAGCTTGGAACCAATGCTAGATGTGTGGAATGATAGATCAGATCTTTCCCAAGAGCTTCTCAAAGGGAAGAGAAGGAATTCATAAACATGAATACCTTAGTGCTAAACAGCACCAACAATCTTAGCTAAATAACTGAAGAGAGCAAAAGTCTAAGCAGACATAAAAATATAATTCATAAGCTAAATCAAATGGCTGCCATCCTCTTCCTTATAAACTAACCGAGCCTTCTCACCTTGGGTCCCACTCATTAGGGTTTTTACCATCACACAAAAAATCTCCCTCCAAAACTGCGTTGTACCTTCATTAGAGCCACTCCTCTAAAACTGCGTTTCTTGATTTGGTCAAAGTTGACCTCTTCAACATGCTTCAACCCTTTTCACACCTAAGGGTCTTCAATCCAGCTCACATATAGTTGTCTAGGTTGAACCTCATTCATATTGAGCTATTTTATTGCTGATCCACTCCTCCTATATTTATGTTTTTGACTTTGTCCACATGCAAATGTCCCTTTTCACACATGAGAGTGCTAGATCCAGTTATTTTTATGATCCCTTATCACATTAAGAGGGATTTTATTCCTATTTTTGAAATGTATGGGCCTCCTTATCCATTTATTCATCTCCTAAGTGTAAACATAAAAAATCAATATTCCAATTAGTTGTATGCTAATTTTGGCATATTACACTGCGCGTCTGGCACAAGGCACTGCGCCCTTGGCTAGGAGGGTTTTCCAAGCCTTGCAGCCACTCAAGACCTCCTCAAAAATTTTCCAAGCTGCCAGGGGTCCCTCAAACATCTTTAAGGGGTAGGTACAACTCATCAAGCCCTTGTCAAGCATTTTTGGTGATTTGTAACTAAGGGATATTGAAGACCTAAGGAAGGAAACCCTAAAGAGAGAACCCTACATTTTATGCCGGAAAACAATGTGTGTCCTTCCCTCATCTGCCTACACAGAAATATCAGTCAGAACAAGGGTAAATTAAGGTGGCTACATTGGTTTGAAATTGGTCATCCATTAAAGTTTAACATAATACTCAGTCCCTTACATTGTAAAAACATTGAAATTACATGCCCTCTTTCATCTCAAATTGTCATCAGTGCAAGGTGTTTCACAACAGAGTTTGACATATCAGCTAGGTTGCCTTCAGATTATTTAAGCCTCTCATTCTGCCTAATTTACACCTTAAATTACTCACCTCATTCACTAGTATACTACCACTAAATTACCTTCTTAATATCAGTTTCACAGCAGTCCTAGGGTTTTCTCAAAGGTAGAGTGGTCAAATGATAGAAAGATAGGAAAGGGCAATGAAGAAAGCAGCAAAGAGGACAATAAGGAAAATAGTGATGAGGCACAAATTAGTGGATCAGATAAGCACAGTGATAAAGGAAATAAGAAGGAAAAAGATAAAGAAAACCTTGACAATTTGGCTGATCCATCCCCCATAGGTATCCCAAACCTAATCAGTAGGACAAATCCAAGGTTTGGCAAGTCTTTGAAGTTTTTAGATTTTTTACTGTTGTAAAGGGCCAAGGGCACAACGCTTTTTCTTGAGGCATCCATTTGAGGAATGGTTTAAATTTTTAGGTTCCTTAGGCCAAGGTAATCATTCACACCAAATTTCAGATCATTTGGAGCAGATTTGGTGCCCCAAAAGGGTCAAAAACATGCAAAAAACCACCTTTCTGCCCTATTTTCAGGGTTGGCATTGCGCCCTGAGAAGCCTTGGGAGATTTGGTTTTTGGATAGGAAAATGGACACCAAATGAAAAAATAAAGGCAGTTTTGGAAAGTAGACTTGACAAGTTTTCCAACGAGCTATCATGGAGCTCATTCCGACACTAGGAAGGCCTTCAAAACTCAGCTGTAAGATGGCCTATTTTCCTAGTGCAGGCGTTGTGCCCTTGGACCTCAATGCTATGCCCTTGTCTGCAAAGTAAAAAAAAGACACAAATTTATTGAAAACATATATTTTGTGGTTTTTTGGGAAAATCACTCCAAATTTAGGTGTTAGAAGATATTTTGCATTTATTAGGTTAGGATATTTTGTGCCTTGGGCCTTGCGTGGTCTTAAAGGACAAAAATGATATTTATGAATAATTAATGGCCTTTAAAACCCTATTTAGAGTTTTGATCTTCCTTTGCATGATAAATACAACATTTAGGCCTCATTTAGATGTTGGTTGGTTGTTTACTTTTTGAACTGAGCATAGGCTCTAAGTTGTAAGGAGTTTTTGGCTTTGGAGCCTTGTAATTCTTTTGGACTGAACAACAATGGAGCCAAGCACTTTGCAGGATTCATGAACATGGATAATGGTGATGTATTTCTATTTTTGTTCTCATTTTATTATGTTTTACATATTGTGTCATCTTTCTCTTGCATTGGAACATAAATTTTAGCTTAAGGTTTGCTGTCAAAAGCTCATTAAGTCTATCTGCTTCTTTTGCTTTCATGTTTTCTTTTGCTAGGTCAGTTTAGAGAATTCTTAGTTTCTCTCTAGACCCACTCAGCTTGTTTATCTCATGAATGATTTAATGGAGTCAGTACCAAATAGGTTTATGGTTATCCCTGCCCTTTCAAATCACTTTAAACATTGTTTTGAGGTCTTTTCTTTAAAGTATTGCTAATTAGGGTCTAGCTGAAGAGGTCTATGGTTTGCCTTGCCCTTTTGCACATCTTAAATGGTTGCTTTGAAGTTCTTTGTAGTATGATTAAGGAAATTTAGGAGTTCCCTGCTTCTTGATCATTACTATATGTCATCTTGCATGTTATATTTCTCTAAAGGATGATAGTTGGGGAGGTTATGAGTTCCCTGCTCTCTAGGGTTTACTGGATTGTTGTCTTGATGTTTGCTTGCTAGGGTTTGGTCAAATAAGTATGGTATGCCCTGTATTTGGTTTTGTCTTCATGCATAGTATTCTTAAAGGCCTTTCTTGTTGTAGTATTTGACAAAGGATTCTTAACTGCCCTTTGCACCTACTTTGTTCACAATTTAATGTCCACTTCACTCACCTAAGCTTTGAAGATCCATTTAGCTTTGTTAAAATTGCCCTCCGAAGCACCCTTGACCTATTGTTGTACTTTTATAGACCTTTTGTAGACTCCATATCCCAATGGTCTAAACCTCTCCTACTCTATCTGTTCTTCTTGAAAACTTACCCAACCAACCAAACAAACAAACAAACCCTAATACTTATAACCAGCCTAAAATCAAAACCATAAAAGCTATCAAGTTACGTCCTTTACACAAACATAGAGAGAGCCCTCTCTGAGTCCAGGAAGGCTAGGTCCTAGGACTCCAAAGACTGGTTTGATGTTACCCTTGTACATTTGGTCTTACCAATCTGACAAATTATGGGGACCTAACACACACGACATCACCTTATTTGAAATACCAATTAGAGGGACCAACGTCTGCCTCTGATCGTGTACTTAATAATCATCTTGGCCAATGTTTCTTTTTAGTTTTTGAAGTAATATGATCTTTCCTAACAACCAATGTGTCCCTTTGTTTTGATGATATGTGCCTCCATAAAGAAGATGAAACATTTTTAAATATATGCATGGGATCTAATAAGTGGGTAATATTAAGCTTCTCCCAATATGGGAGGTTATAAAAGATAGATTTACTTTTCATCCCAATGGGAAATTTCTCAACTTAGGTGTCGAAGAATTATGGATCATCGAACATAGGCTCCCCATTTGAATCAAACATTTCTATGAAATCCTTCTCCTTCTATGTCTCATATGATCTAATCCATTCAACTAGTGTCGTTATTGGAGGCCTTTGGGTTCTCTCTCGTTTACCATTGAAAGAAGATGCTTCTCTTCTATAAGGGTGTTCTTCTGGGAGGAATACCCTGGAGCAGTCATACACTAGCTTTCGTAGGTTTTTGGACCATCTAGATTTCAGAGAAGATCCACAAAATTTACATCCAAAACAAAATTTTGTTACAAGACTTGTGAAATTATTGTATACAATATGCATGGTGTTGAAGATTGCAACAAGAAATAGTGAAAGAGGCATCCGGAAACATCATCCTTGATCCTAGTGAAAAATAATCACCTAAAATAGGTGGGGCCCACATAGGATATTTTTAGGTGTATGTCTATTTTTATAAGGGTGAGGATATTATAAAATTAGCAGGATGCTGATTCTAGATGATTGAGCAAAATCTATTTTTAGATGTATGGGAAAAGGGTATTTATAGATCGCCTGTCTAAAATTAGAATGCATGTCGATTATTATTAGCCCTTAATAATAATCAAACAATAAATAGTAACTTATTCTCTTGGAGCACTTGATTTCAGTTAATTGATGTGGCAAACTAGTTGATTGAAGGAATTTCGAATTCTAAGGTTGGTTGGTGACTCATGCATGGAGGACTTCGTTATAACTGATAGTGGCAAGTTGTAATAGAGTTGGAAGAGTAGTTATGTGAGTTGTTATTTAGTTTAACTTAGTTTAGTGAGTTAAACTCAGTTGTGCTAGTTGTAACTGAACATACACTAGTGATAGATGAGTGAATTAATTATTTAATTAATTCACAAGTAATGTCTTATTTGCAACTAAAGAAATACAACAATTAAATACTTGCATGTTAGATCCAGTGGAGACGCATTGGAGAGATAGGTGAAAGGGTGAGATGGAATATCAGTTGTGACTATAGTGATGCATTCAATGAATCTACACACACATTGGAGATGCTTATGAGGATTGCACAGTCAAGGCAAGGCAAGGTCAAATTCATTCAGGGGTCTTCTTCAGCAGGGATCATGCAATGGAGGCAGGCTGTTAGGAGGCAGCAAATTGGTGCATAGATATGCAAATTTCTGCATGACAGTGTGTGACGATTGTATATTGTAATGAGAGCTCTATGAGCTGAGATTTGTATGATATTGTTACATGTTCCATTGATATACATAATATATGATAGTTGGGGTTTTTAGCTTTAAGCTTTCCCGGTAAAACATCTTGTTATGTGCAATTGATTTTGCTTCATATGTGTTTTGCAATTGGCGATTTAATTTCCACAAAGAATTAAGTGGAAGGATTTTGTATTTAACATAAGATTAATTTGTTAGATCAGGAGAATCTGGTAATAAATTATTTTATTTATAAATTTCTACATGGTATCATAGAAGTTTTAATCATTGGAGATTGCAATATTGAAGCGGTGCTGAGTTTTGTGTTGGTGGAACAATTTTAAATTGCTACAAGAATTTATTGGTGCGACAGTTGAGTATACATTGAAATGGATTTCAATGGGTTGCAATTGGAGTATACATTCGAGGGAAGCTCAAACTACATAGCCTGTAAGGACAAGATGGAGGCGGTGCTTGAAGATAATGGCTTGAAGGAGTTCATCGATAGCGATGTTCCTAAGCCTACTTCGTGGATGCTGCTGTACTTGACGCATCGAAAAAGAAAGTAGCAAGGGCGAGGAGGATTATGTTGGAAGGTGTGAAAGACCATATTGTGTCAAGCCTTCATGGGAAAGCCACTCCATTTTAAATGTGGAAGGTTTTGATAGATATTTTCCAAAGCATTGATGAACATGGGAAATTTGCGTTGAAGGATAAACTCAGAAAAATCAAGATGGAGAAGAATGACACTATTCCAGTATACTTGAAAAAGTTTGTCCAATGCAGGGATGAGCTTGGGAGTGTAGGAGTTAGTGTTACGGATGATGAATTGGTGAGCTTGGCTCTCCTTTGTCTTCCAAAGAGTTGGCACAGTTATCAAGACTCTGTCAATGGACGAGAAAAACTGCCAGGTTGGGAATGATTGCGGTTAGATCTATTGCTGGAGGATTTTAGGCGGAACACCAGAGATGGCTCTTTATCAATGCATGATGATGAAGAGGATTTTGCTTTGGATGCCAAGGCGAAGAAGAATAAGGGGAAGAAATTCAATTCTAGATCTGAGGCTGGAGAAGAGGGCAAGGAGCACAACATGTCCAAAGTGAAGTGTTTTCACTGTCACAAGTTTGGACATATTGCCACAAATTTTCCACATAAGAAGAATAACAAGATGGTTGCTAGAGCTGCAGCTGGTGAGGCCCTTGCCTCGCAATTTGAGCTTGAATTCTCATTGATCGCATGCATGGTGTCTAGTGCATTGAGATCGGCGTGGTACTTTGATAATGGTGTTTCCTTTCACATGACGGGAGATGAGAAATTGTTCAGTGACTTGATGGAGAATGATCTCCAGATGCATGTTGAGTTGGGCGACGATGGACGATACAGTGCGACCGAAATTGGTACCATTACCTTTTAGAGGTGTCAGGTAAACTCTTTCATTTAAAAGAATTTGTGCATGTTCCAGGTTTAAAGAAGAATTTAATCTCAGTCGCAATGTTAGAGCATAGAGGCTATGATGTTGTCTTTAGTGAAGGAAAAGTTTTCCTATGACACAAAGAAACATGGAAAGCCAAGAAGGTTGGGATTCAAGTGAAGAATATCTACATACTTGAAGTAGATGGGATTTCTATGGAGCTTCCTACTGTTGGGAAGTGTGAGGAAGACATGCAATTGAAGCATGAGAGGGAGCATAATTTGCATGCAGGTAAGAGTGAACCTTAGGATGTGGAGTAACCACAAGATGAGGATAATGGAGTCAGAGAAACCACTCATGCAGATAAATTTCATGCCAAATGGGAAAAGGAAGTGCATGCAGATATACCACCAGGTAAGAGGTGGGGCGACATGCATCAGTAATCCTAAGAAGAGATTTCTGGGCAGGATTCATTGAGATGGTTTGGATCTCATGAATTGAACCTGGCTACGAGGCTCCCATAGAGCAGCAGTAGCAAGATCATTAGGATTGATGTAGTTAGATCAAAGTAACAATGTTGGATATTGGAGCACGGATCACAGTTGATAGCAAGTGCAGAGTGCATGGGTGTAGAGTTCAACAACGCAGAGGTTCCTAAAGAAATGTGCAGTAGCTAAGCAGAAGTCAGAAGACTTTGATGACAGATGCATTAGACTGATTCAGTTGTTTAGAGGCTATGCAGTTTTAGTAGTGTTGCATGAAAGAGTTGCAGGGCGGATGCATGGAGTTGCAGGGAGCATGCAAAGACAATCTTTTCTTGTTGAAAGGGAGTGTTGAAGATTGCAACAAGAAACAGTGAAAGAGGCATCTAGAAACATCATCCTTAATCCTAGTGAAAAATAATCACCTAAACTAGGTGGGGCCAACACAGGCTATTTTTAGGTGCATGTCTATTTTTATAATGGTGAGCATATTCTAAAATTAGTAGGATGTTGATTCTAGATGATTGAGAAAAATCTATTTTTAGATGAGTTTCTATTTTTAGATGTATGGGCGAAGTCTATTTATAGATCGCCTGTCTAAAATTAGAATGCATGTAGATTATTATTAGCCCTTAATAATAATCAGACAATAAATAGTAAATTATTCTCTTGGAGCACTTTATTTCAGTTAACTGATGTGGCAAACTAGTTGATTGAAGGAATTTTGAGTTCTAAGGTTGGTTGGTGACTCATGCATGGGGGAATTCGTTATAACTAATAGTGGCAAGTTGTAACCGAGTTGGAAGAGTAGTTATGTGAGTTTTTATTTAGTTTAAATCAGTTCAGTGAGTTAAACTCAGTTGTGCTAGTTGTAACTGAACATGCACTAGTGATAGATGAGTGAATTAATTATTTAATTAATTCACAAGTAGTGTCTTACTTGCAACTAAAGAAATACAACAGTTAACTACTTGCATGTCAGATCCAGTGGAGACCTAGTGGAGAGATAGGTGAAAGGGTGAGATGGACTATCAGTTGTGACTATAGTGATGCATTCAATGAATATACACACACATTGGAGATGCTTATGAGGATTGTGCAGTCAAGGCAAGGCAAGGTCAAATTCATTCAGGGGTCTTCTTCAGCAGGGATTGCACAGTGGAGGCAGGTTGTCAGGAGGCAGCAAATTGGTGCATAGATATGCAAATTTCTGCATGACAATGTGTGACGATTGTATATTGTAATGAGAGCTCTATGAGCTGAGCTTTGTTTGAGATTGTTACATGTTCCATTGATATACATAATATATGAAAGTTGGGGTTTTTAGCTTTAATATTTCTTGGTAAAACATCTTGTTATGTGCGATTGATTTTGCTTCATATGTGTTTTTCAATTGGAGATTTAATTTCCGCAAAGAACTAAGTGGAAGGATTCTATATTTAACATAAGATTAATTTGTTAGATCAGAAGAATCCAGAAATACATTATTGTGTTTATAAATTTCTACACATTACAAGTTAAAGAATATCATGAAGAACAAAAAAAATTCAATGAATTAAATAAATAAAATGCGAAAGAATACTGTTACGTATATAAACAAATCAATAAACATGTAATTTACCAGAGCAAACTCCTAAGCCTGGATAATCATGTGTCGTGTAAGCACATATTCCATACAACGTAAAACTCCTATCTGTTGCGCTGGGTCTTGATACATCGTATACATTTATCCCATCCCATAATTCCTTCAATTCATATACCGGTGGTTGTAATTAGATATCCATATTCTTCACTTGTCTTCTACCAGGGACTATGAGAGCCAACATAAGATGTTCATTCTTCACAGAAAACCATGGGGGGACATTTTTATTGATCAATGCTCTAGGCCAAACATAATAGTTGGTGTTTGGAGGGAATATGGGTTGACACCATCCATGGCTATGCTGAGTCATATACTTCATACTTCATCCTTGAATTTTTTGGGCCATGTATCCTCTATATGATTCATGGCTATTGAATCTATTGGGAATCACATAACTCCCAACTCACTTCTATGTGAGGCATGCCATCCCTGCAACATAGCTAATTCTTTGTAATGAAAGAGCCTTTGAATCCTTGGGATTATAGGCATGAGCCTCAATATATTAAAAGGAGGACCACGTGATTTATCCTTCTTTTTTGATTTATCATACCTGTCATGCCCACATTTCAGACACATCTCTTTGTTTGCATATTCTCCTCTATATATGAGACAATCATTTGGACATGCATGATGTGATATGTACTCAACACCCAACATTTTCAACAATTTCCTTGCCTCTTCACAGCTACCGGGCAAGACATTATCACTCGGAAGAACCTTATATTTGAATAACCTGTAGTTGGTCATGGACAATATTAAATGTACATTAATTCCGATATACTTATTAACATTCATAAAATTGACCATTTTTAATGTACATTGTGTGATTATATTTCTCAAAATATAAGGGAGGACTTGATGGTCAATTCCCTCAAAATTTCCGAGAAACATGTATTCGACAAGCCAAACTTTGCTTTCAAGTTGTACAATAACATCATTTTACCCAACTAGGTAGACTTTGACTGACCACCAGGTCTAAAGAGAGGGGCGGTGGAAGAAAATTTAAGGCTTTCGAAAAAGGAATCTGCATTATGAGCATCATCGCCTAGCTGATCATCGTTCTGGAATGCATTTAACAACATTGTCTCCATGGCAGTCGTATCTCTTAAGTAATCATCCATACCAACATCTATTTGATTGCCTCCATCGCCAGATTTTGAAGAACTACTATTGCTGTAGTCATTCCTAATTGGTGAATCTGGTCGTAGTGGGAACTGAATAGGTGGTTGATTCAACCATTCTTGGTATAGCTCCTCTCCGATTTTTTCTCTTAATTCAGCCTTTTCTCGATTTGAAGTTGTCGTGGATTGCAATGGAAGATGGTAGGTAGGTCACTCATCATCAATAGAATCCTAATAATTTAAAAACATATATTTGAACATGATTAGTACAAAATCGATGATATCAATTAGAAAGCACGTCGAAAATGCATGATTAATTGGTTTGATGTTGAAATAATTACATTAATATACCAAACAATTATTATTACCATCATTGTCCCAAGATTGTGGCTAGAAGATGCAATGTTACAATTGGTAGGGTGAAGCAACTGTCCATTTTCATCTACAAAATGTGCCTTGCGCTATGCTGCTCCTGATAAGAGTTTTCGATGTTTTGGAGTTGTTTGAATATTTTTTTCTTCTAAACTCAATTCTGAATCTGCATGAACTGGAAAATTTGTATACGTTAATTTTATTTAGCTGATTGACATGGATAAAAATAAATAAATTCAATTAGATAATGAAAATATAAATAAAATTTGAAGTAAATATTACATCTGGAGATGGATAGGGAAAACTCTGCAATGGAATTTGAGAAATATTATGTAAAAAGCTAGATTTTGAAGAATTGTCCATTTGATATAATTATGAGATTTTCTCCTTGCATTTGAGCAAAATCAACAATAAATTTTGGTGTACATACCTAAAAGTAATTACAGTGCCTTAAAAATGGACTTATTGTTATCAGTGCTAATGTACAATTAACCACACCGGTGCATTTTAGTTACTATGGTAATTACGGTGCCTTAAAAATGGACTTATTGTTATCGGTGCTAATGTACAGTTAACCACACCGATGCATTTTAGTTACTGTGCACCAGTGAAATGTTATTAATTGATGCACCGGTGCACGAGAGACATACCTGGAGCAAGAGAGCACGAGAGCAGTATGGAGCAACAAAATACTTTCGAACAACAACACTATTCAAAGAATCAAAATTTTAAAAATCTGGTGATTTACACAAAAACCTTGTAGTATAGTAAAATTATTAAATTTTTGAGTGAAAAAATACTATCGATCCAATACAAGTTTCTTTTTTGAATTTTCATTAATAATATACTTAAAAATATTAGATAACATGTTTCAAACAATCTATTAATTCACATATGTTTAATGTTCTACAGGTACCAACAATGAATAAAAGGAATGCTATTCTAAGAAAAGAAAAAAATTAGAACATGTAAATGAAAATGAATTGCTCCTTAGCTCATATGGAGTGGTGCTGGAGGTTAATGAAAGGGGGAAAACATTTTACAAAACTTTGAGGGATATAGTGGAACGAATGTATAAACGTTCTTTCCAATTACAATACAAAAAACAATCCAATTATTCCAAGAACCAAATTTTATTTAAACTATAGGATGAGTTTCCAGAGAATTTGTCAATGAGACATGTTAGACTTTTAATAGCAAAAATGTACAAAAAATAAGAAGGAATGAAAAAGTAATATTCCTTTAATTTTTTTTCTAGAATTATATGTATATATTACCAGAAAGCAATCATTTATAAATATCACTTTTGTTATATTTAATTTTCATATATCAATATAAAAATTAAATAGTTTATTGTCATGTGACAATTTCAGGAAGATTATGAAAATCTCAAAGGATGAACGAGTTGATATCAGAAATATGCTAGTAGGAATGTCCAAAAAGGTGTACAAGGAGATGGTCAAAGAAATGGACATAATTGCATCGCATGAGGAGCCATCTCAACAACAATGTGCTTCAAATGTGATATGTAATCATTCTATTTTTCGATTAGGTACAATAAATAAACAATTTAGCATTAAATATTAATTTTCAAGTATTTTCTTGCCAAAAAGAAAAGAAAATGGAACCCATTCAACACATAAAACATGACGACAAGGAATTAAAGGGTTGATATCTATGTTTGTGAGTAATTTTTACTTCCTTATAAAAACTTAACTAGATTTAATTTTTGTATATTTTAAGTTTTTTTACAACAATCATCATTGAATGTCTTCAAGCAGGTGCTAACATACAAAGAAGAACCATCAGAAGAATTGATTGACATTGGGTTAAATATGGGTTATCAGTATATGTTGGCATATCAGAAATTAATTTTGGAATTTGTAAGCATCTATCTTGTTTTACTTAGCTTCGTCTATAAATAATCAAACAAAAAAATATTTTATATTAAATATATGATTTGTTATGGGGTATAAAACTTGCAGGAAACAAAGTTTGGAACTGCGCCAACAAATGAATTGTTAAAGATGGCATGAAATTTGGTTTTGAAAGAATGTGTATAGTTCATGAGTCAATTATTGCTATGGTACAATTCTTTTCAATTTACATTGCTGCATATTATTTAATATTTCAATTTTCATTGTTCTCACCAATGTATTTACACTCATTACAGTCTATTTTTATGTTTGTAGATGGAACTTGAAGAAGAAGAAAACAACCAACAGAGTGAACAAAACATTCCTCAAAATAACCCAAGTATAACAAATTAATCCAAACATCACATTAAAATACACTAATAAAAATTTAATTGATATGAATACTATTATAAGATATGTGTCGAATTTTGATGAATAATGAATTTTAATAAATCACAATAATTGCGCTGTCACAGGTCGATATTTATAAAAAATACAAAATGAACACTGGTGCGTGTTAGTTACTGCACACCGGTGCATTTGTATGATAATGCGCACTGGTGCATTTCTATGACCTATGGGCGCCGCACAAATACCAATACCAATTAGAATGCCTGGTGTGCTTTATCGATGAATACCACCCGGGCGGTCCGATAGGTGTTGCATGCACCAATGTGGTTTTCCTTTAATGCACTGGTGCATTTTTATAACTTAAAATCATGGTGTGTTTTATCACCTAGACGGCCTGGTGCGGTTTTACACCTTAACGACCTGGTGCGACTTGTTGGTTGACACACATTGGGCTGTTGCTAAATGCCTCGGGGCATCTAAAATTTGTTTTCCATCCCGGTTCTTGGTATGTTTACAATACCGGTGTGTTCATGGTACAACACACCAGCGCGTTGACACCTAATGCACGCAACGATGAGAAAAACATCCATTACTGAAAACAGATGTTGTAGCAAATTCTTTTTTGACAATTTTGGCCAATCTTATAACACTAAAAACCTCCTTTATAACCTCTACTAGAGGGTATTTTCCTTGTAGTGTCCCGAGCACTATAGATCTGGGGTCTACCTCCTTGATACTATGGAAAATGCCTCTTACAATGATCCCTGCCACATATCCAAAACTGCAATGGTGCTCTACCATCACCTCTAGTCTGCTTCTCTCTAGGCTACAATCCATGTCCCTTATCAATTGTACTGAACTTCTTGTAAGTAGCCACATTTTATTTTTCACCTGCATCTTGAGGTCTTCCCCTCTTTGGTGGCCATCTTACTTTAGCTTTATCATTTCCTTTCAATTCACACTCAGGCTCAAATTTATGCTTTGGCTGCTCATAAGAACCTCTCCCTAGATCAAAATGATTTGGAACGAAATAGTTTCTCATGTAAGCAACGGGGGGGTATGGGTCTCTTCACAGTACATGCCATGGAATATGACTATTATATTTACTATGTGCCTCCATAAATAAGAGATACATGTTTTTTCTTTCATGAGAAACTTAGGAGATGCGATAAAGGCCAAACTTATCATTGATAATCAAGCCCTTGTCTCTTTTGGTACTGATGGATTGATTTGCATATATGTCGATCAAAGATTTATTCTCCCTTAAAGGATGCAAGAAGTTAACCCTAAAGAGGTCTTTTATGTTGATTTGTGTGTAGCTTGGGAGGTACTCCAAGCCCTAGTGTTCAAGGGTTGGAGGTCAAAGTGCCACAAGTAGGCTTGTGGGCTTAGAACCCAAGCTTGGGGTTTTTCACCCATCAGGGTTTGGGCCAAAACCATGGGCACACTTTGACATGTGATGGATGAAGATGATAGAGGACGTTGATATGATTCTAACACATCAAAAATCATTGAATTCTTAGTTTTCAAAGTGGAGTTATGAATTTTTTAAGGGTAAGTGGGATAATTGTCTTAAGGAAACAAGTTGACTTCACTTGTAGAGATCCCATGGAAGGGTTGACAATTAGCCTAAGGATCATTATATAAAGGAATGAGGAGGAGCCTCATTCCTAACCATACAAGGGAGCAACACATTAAGGCACCTTTGAAATTTGTGTGATCTATGGCAGAAGGATGAAGATGTAAGGAGGCCGAGTTGGAGGAGGACATCTTTGTGTTTAGGCCAGTTACTTGGGAGAAAAATAACACAGGTCTGAAGCATCACCATGGAGGCTAGGAAGACCATTATGGCTTGATTTTTCTCCTATTCTGAGTGCATCCTTCTTGCTTAAAAGAGTCTCGCGTACAAAGGTAAGATAAGGTGTTTTTCTGTGCTAAACAAGTGAGGTTATATCTCTATTTTGGTCTGCAGGTGTAGTTGTAGTCACAACAAGTGTGAGGGGTCTGTCTAGTGGGACGAGTGGTCTAGGATATCTCCTCTACCCTAGCCATAGTCTCTCCAAGCACAACGTAGAAAAAACAAGGGTGTTAACCCTTGCTAGGAGGCCATGACCCTAGTTGTAGAAAGTTTGAGTATTGCAGGAAGCCTTGAGGAGGTATCTTAGGCCCTACAATACTGTATTTGATGCCTGATGGGAAAACGAAGGTGGAAGAAATATTAAAAAATGGAACATAGTGATTTGAAGTAGTACATTATGGATGGTGGTGTGCCCTAACCAATCTTCAGAGTGCATAGAAATCGAGGAAAGAGGGAAAAAACAATATGGTTACAAATGGTCTCTTGATTGAAGGGTGAATTGCTAGTTGGATGGGAGCCCTATTGTGGAAAAATTTATTTCAACTTATGGAAGCCAAAGAGGTAAGGCTAACATGGCATATTAGAAGCCCTAACCGGTGGGAAGTTTCCATAGTGAATAATGGTGCCTAGGTTTGTGTGATAGCTCCTCTATTACAGAACAAAGGGCGGATGATGAGAAGTTCATTGGAAACCAATAGAAGGGTCTCCTAGATGATCATATTACCTAGCTAGGTGCAGATGCTACAACGTGGACTTGGTCACTCATGGAATTTTGGAGGGAAGCGTGAGAGTGGACCAAGTGTGATCATGGATTAGGAAATTATGGTCTGCTGGATGATAGCATGACAAAGCCCAAGTTAGAGCCCGGTGTACGACACCTTGATGAACAAAGGTAGTTGCTAGAGTGGAAGTTGTTAGAGCTCAAGGGTATGATCAGTCAGGAGTTGTTTTTGGAGCTTGAGACTTGTGTGTGGAGAAGGAATTCTAAAATAGATGATGGGAAGTCCTCCTAGCGTAAGTTCATTGTGGGAGATGGAAATCTTGCAGTGATAGGTGGAAACCCTTCATGCCCTATGTTGGTCTTCATTAGAGTAACACAGGAAGACCATAGTGGGATGAAGTCCTTGAGTATATGAGGAGCAGCAATGGGTATATTGAGAGTTGTTCACAAGTGGAGTTGTCAAAAAATCGACAAAAGTCTTGATGTGTTGTGCCCTTGATGGTCTAAGGAACAAATAGTGAATATATTGACAACCGAGGTTCAGTGGCCAGATGAAATTGGAGCATTGATAGAGGCAGGAGCTGCAGATCGAGAGCTGAAGGAACAAACATGTACAAGGTATGACCAAGAGGAGATGAGAGAGCATGCTACAACTAGATGGTCAGAGTAACTTGTGTTGTATCTTGTACTAGTGGATGTATGAGGGCCATTATCCCTGGTACTGGAGCCCTAGAATTTTTATTATATCAGTTTGATTAATATAACAAAGTTGGGTTAAAAACGTAAAAATTTTTCTTTATTTTGTGCATATGTGATTTATTGCTTTATATTTCCATTGTGAAAAGCAGTTCATGGTTGAGATTCTTGGTTTAGTAGCATCGGTGAATTTGAGACTCTAACCTTGACCCAAGGTCGTGGAAATTCAACATTGGATACCTCCTTCACTGACTTTAGTATTAAAGCCAAAAGAGTATACAATGGAGTAATGTGAACCATATTATTTGTTACATTCTACAAATCCATCACCACCTTTAAAATTTGAAAACCAAAGTTGATGGAAGCCTTCAAACCTTTCCATAGTGCATAAGAATCAATATGATTATTTAATGAAATTTAAAGAACCTGTTGTAGCTACGACAACGACACCCCAAAATTTTAGGTGTATTCAAAATTTCGAGTCCCCCCTCTGCTTGCTCAAACCATTAGGGTTTTAAACTGGGCCCCAGTGAGTTCGTCTCCCTCAAGGCCTCAAGGCCCGATCACATCATGCTGACCATTCTAGGGTTTGGAAAAACCCTAATTTATCCAGAATGATCCCCTCCCTATTTTAACCTAACTCGTATTCCTCAGATCACACTCTCGTTAGCGCCACATGTCATCATGGTAAGCTTCATCTAGCATAAAGGTCCCTGGGTTCAAGATTGGTTTCCCCATCTCGGCATGCGCATTTGGGTTGGTGGTAACACCTCATGATGCAAACCCACCTCACCTCAGTCCTCATCCCCTCAAATGCATTCACATTTCTAAAAATTCCATCTTGATTGAATACATTGGAAACCATAGATTTTCATGACTATAATATTAGTCATACTTGACCCATTTTCAACCAAACTTACTCACCATCATCAAAACACACTGATACTGTAGTTGGTGCATTAAGTACATGACATATCTCCCAGACGCACCTTCACCATGGATTTTTAGGCATTCTAGTTGGGTTCTCCATCGAGCTTGTGGTCACATGTTAATTATTTTTAAATTTAGGGACATCATTCTCTAAGGTAACCATGAATAATCTATATTATAATGTTTCATATAGGTCGAGTCCATGGAGAATATGGTCAACAATATAGCCATCACATGGAAGGAAGAAATTGCAACTAAAAATATAGGGACTCGATTTCGTAACTCGACACGTTCATCCTCGGTCCATAAGCAAGGTGCAAAAGGTGTGAAAATTGGGGAAATTAAGATCATGGTTAAGCCACATATTTGTCATTTTTATTGCCTCATTCCCGAGGTGCTGGTTGCAGAGGGTAATTTCTTATTTGATTTCAGAAGCATATTTCAAACCAAATGTCGTGGAGCAATATTGGGTGAAAAACGTACAGATCAGGTTCCCATTGCTCCTCCACATGATAATTATTATGCACCTTCATACCTTCCTCCAAAGACTCACTACTACTGCGACTGAGACATGCATGGCGGAAATCCCCTTAGTGATCATCCGGTGCCAAACACAACACCAACACTTGTTATCGCACAGGTGATTGGGGAAAATCATGTAGATACTGGTTATTGCAGAAGGGGATGGAAAAAGTATATGCACTGGCATGATAGGTTTTGTGCGCTATCAGACCTTCCTCCAGAGATGCACTCCCACCATGATGTAAGCATATATGGTAGATGCAAACATCGGTTTTCACGGAAGGAATATACCCATAATGTTGCCATAGAACCAACACCCAAATGCAACACCAACACCTGTTATCACACAGGTTTCTCGGTGGGTGCAGATTCCTTTATTATGCACTGATGCAATGGTTGGGACATATGGTGTAAATATCAGTTGTTATAGAAGGAGGAATGGAGCAGTTAAGTCGCACGAGTCGCATCGATGAACCCCAGCCAAGAGTGCGACCTCTAGCTCATTGCGACCAGTTGCTGAGTCACAAATATCTCAGAGCAGCGAGTGGTGCTATCAATGCGACTCCCCAACTATCCGACCTCCGCAAATCGCGCAAGTAGCATTGATGAACACTATCCAAGAGTGAAACCTATGGCTCATTGCGACCAGTCGCTGAGTCACAAATATCTCAAAGAAACGATTAGTGCTACCAATGCAACTTCTCGACTATTTGACCTCTGAAAGTCGCATCACGGTTCAAGTCACCAAGTCACGTTGCGGGTCTCATGAAAGCAACCAAGAATCGTGACTAGTCTTGTGGTATGACTATGCGACCTATGGTAAGTCGTGGTTTCTCCCATCGATCGATAAGTTGTAGCAAGGGGCAGCAAGTGAGATTGAGTCCAAAGGCAGAACAAAACTTTTGCTCCAAATTTATATCGAGCTTTGGATATAAGTGATTTGACTTCTCAGTACATGCGGAATCCACCAGCCAACAACATTGAAAATGATAGCGTTTGTGACAACAATAGTAGGAACGACAGTTCTTTCATAATTGGCCCATAATACCTGGCGACCTCTTAGCACGTTGCAGTTCCTCTACACACTTCTCACTTAGATGCAAAATCAATAAGGGTTTCGTCATCAATGCTAATGGGAAGGAATACTAAGTCAGATAAGATGTGTGGCACCATACATACACCGTATGATGTGAGAATACGATGTGGATATACCTTTGTACTATATTGTGACACAAGGGAAGCATTTGATATGGACCTATGGACACCATTTAACATTTCAAGACACCTCCCCCTCCCCCAATAGCATAATTTAACAAGCTCAGTATGAGCACACATGGGTTGTAAGGATGTTCCTCTACGAAACAGACCATACTGGGGTCTAAACTAACATAATTTTTTTAAATCACTCTTTTGATTAATTGAATACGCTTCCAACATCATTATTTGATTATAAATACATGTAACCCATGTTATTTGTTTGTAGATAGAAGCTCTCAATATACACGGCAAAAGCTAGGGTTTTCCCGGCAAGCGAGGTGGATCCCTGCAAAGCTCGAAGAACCTCACTATAGGCTTAAAGGCACATCCCCCACTAGCACATTTGCACAATACTAATGTGTAGGGAAAGACATCGTGTTTTGCAAGATCTGAGCTCTCTAAACAAGAGAAGTGAAAAAGGATAGCCCCAGGTCGCAACCTCCCACGTCGCGACTAACCTCAGGGCGTAGATGATCCCAGGTTGTAGGTCGCAAATGGCCCAAGTCAGAATCCAGCTCAACAGTCGGGAGGTCAAGAGTCAAGGGCAACTCAAGAGTCACTTCAGCCTATATGTGCGGCTTTGGGAAATCAAAAAAAGGACTTTTAGCTCTAGCTGGAAGCATGGATGAGATAATGAATCGATGTTTGAGAGCTAAAGGCACTCAGCTCTTGGTATCAAGTAGAGGGAGTTGTAGTGAGGCTAGGGTTTTGGTATCGTGCATTGAGATGAATAGCCCATGTTCCACTACTGGGTTTTGACGAGTTGTAAAATATGTATTTGAAGTTGCAACAACATTAATAATATTTTCACTTTTCTAGCACTAATTCACATGCTTGCTTATGGTAGTAGTACTAGTTGTCTAATATTTCACTATGTTTGTACATGAGATTTCATACACGCAATTTCTTATGGACTGATTCATAGTGGTTGCATGCATGTTTGCTTTTAAATCAGTGTTTACTTGTTCCTTTCCATGTCAGTGATATATGGTGAACTATTTTGCAGTTAACTTCTGGCATGTTTTCTTTCATGTACGTATGATTGGGTTTTGGCTTATCGATCCCGCTCATGGCCTACCCCCTTTTATTTGCTTATATCTTTGTTAGTGGTTCGTCAATCTTGGGCTGATTTTGCTTCACTGATTGGTCATTTCACCCTTCCCTTCGCTTCATAATCTTTTCATCCGACAACCAAGAGTGGAACACTTATGACAGCAGCCGGACCCACATACCGGATGGGGCTCCTATACCAAACGGTGTGAGGTCTAATTGGGACCTTTCACTGGGGAGACCCCCCTTGTTGTCGGTGGTACAATTTTTCCTGTCAACAAATTGGCGCTAGAAGGAGGGCTAGATGACAAGCTGAGCCCTTGGAACCTGCAGTTAGTCTCATACCGGTAAATGGCTCATCCCGAAATCATTCTCTCGAGATGTTTATCAGATTTATTTGGTTCTCAATGCTCAATCCCTGATGAACCTCTATATCACTTGTCCCAATTAAAGTTCGATGGCGAGAATGGAATTTCCATAACTGAGCACCTTTTCGATTTCCTTGAGTTTTTTGAGCATTACAAAATTGATGATGAGGAGATGGCTTGTTTTCTCTTCTCCCTCACTCTCAAAGGCCGCATTAAGCAATGGTGCCACACATTGCCAGCAGCTTCCATCCATTCGTTCGAGCAACTCACCGGTGAATTTCAACAAGCTTTTCACAGTTACGATTTTCAAAATGTATTACTAAGGTTAAATGAGATGAGAATGAAACCTCAAGAATCTTTAGAAGAGTTTTCTATTAGATTTGTTCATCCTTGTTTTGAGTTCCTTGAAAAAGATGTCGATTGGGCATATTTAATTGAATAGTTTCGACATGTGGTTTTCATTTCCCTACAACACCTTCCATCTGTAACAAATCTTGATCCTCATATCGGTTATGATAATCCTAAAGTTACTAGTTATCCAGATTCTGTCCCTAATATTTCCTTGTCCATCTCCCCAAGTCCGGGATAAATTCATGCCTCCAAGAAGGAAATTGTTATTTGTGTCATTCCTCTTCCTCCTCCTGAATTGCAGCGTAATGGGGTTTTGGTCGCAAAAGTTTTAAGTGATGATAGGTGGGTACATGAAACGAAAACCTGTTGTATCACCTCTGAATCTTTCATACACCCTGTCAAATCAAAACTGGAAAACCAAATTGACTGAACACCTCTCCCTGCTGATGAAACCAATATCGAGTCCAGTGAACATGTGCCTAGATCTAGTTCTAAATCTCATTCACCTACCGATAATGAACTGGGCCTTGTCCCAGATAAAGTTTATTGCCCTACAAAATCCTTAGACCATGATGGGCACGTAGGTCCATTGGCCTCTCTGGATGACGCTAATGTGTGAGATGAAATTCCTTGCATGATTAGTACCCCTGCGTCCGAATCATTGCGTCCATTATTCCATGATTCACTTCTTGAGTCTGCACATCAATAATTTCTTCAAATCATTAAAAAATGTCTTGTGCTGGTGTTGATCATAGTGATGAACACGCGGGTGGTGTTTCAAAATCACGTTAAAAAATTGATGAATCTTTTTTTCCTGATCTTTTTCATCCACAACGTTTAACCGACCAAGAAAGTGACCTTGTGCCCCAAAAACCTTGAGATGTTTCTCTTATTGATTCATCCCAATTTTTAACCCTGGAGGAGCTTTACATATGAGATACCCAACGTGATTAAATTGGCGGCTCCAATGACTGTTATTTACTTGAAAACATATTCACTCATGCCTATGGGGACTGTCATTCGTATCTATCTGTCGACCCTATGAAGCCACCACAATTTGATGATTAACTATTTGATGATTCAGGGACCCATCAAGAAGTTGAGGCAATCAAGTTTCCACTAATGGTTATCTCTGAAGAAAGTCAAAATAGGGTTTCTGGAATTAGGGTTTCTAAAATTATGGTTCCCACACACCACACTCCTCTCAACATAACCATGCTAAATGTCAGCTCATCTGGGAAAGCCTTCGATTTGAGTAATGCTTCTCTAAGCACATCTTTCTGTCCCCTAATAACTGATGTGAAACAACCTATATACCCTAATTTATTCACTAGAAAGAAAACACTGACCATTATCTCTAATATTTTTGGTTGGTTCCTAGCCAATACAGGTTGCAATAAGGTACTAACATGTGATGTTTTACAAACCTCTCTATTGCATGAAGATCTCCTGGTCAACTCATTTCATCCTGGGAAATCTAAAGAATCTGATATGTTGGACTGTAAATCTGTCTGTTCACAAACATTTGAAAAAACTAATAATACGCTCGCTGACAGTTGTCCAGTCACCACAAATAATGATCACATCCATTTTCCAGTTGATCTCACGAAACCACCAAAGTTTGAAAATCCCCCATTGGAAGGCCCAGATTTTGTTCGGGATGGTGAGGCACTTCAGCCCCCACTGATGGTTATGTCAAGCCCTCACGTCCCCGAAAAAAACCAGGGACAACTTCGAACTAGGGTTTTCGGACCTGGATTCGAGAGCACCTCAACTTCACCTGGTGAATGCTTATTTTTCCGATTCCATCAAATTTATCATCCTCAACATCATGGCGAGATTCCTGGCTGGCTTGACGGATCCTACTCGATGAATATATCTGCAAGTAGGCAATGTTTTACCTCACTTTCGTCGGATTTAGGGTTGTGCATGCATGGATGTGTGTCATTTATAGATGATTTTAGGTTTCAATTACATCTTCCTGTGTATTAGGATGAAATTTCAATTCAGCTTGAACAATCCATTCTAGCACGTTCTTTGGTAAGTAACCATGACTTTCTTGTTGTTGCACGTGTTTTTCATGGAATTCTTGTTGTCGGTGCAAAATTTTGTATGCTGGTTCTGATTGCGAACATTTTTGTTCTTGTAGTTTGGGAGTTAACATGATGGTTGCAATGGAAATCTGATTTCACATAACCCGATTGGCTCTCCGGTTAAATTAGGGTTGTAGGTTGAGGCTAGCTAGGATCTGTTAATAAAAACTTGTTAGTTCAAGTTGTTAATTAGGTTTTAATTTCCAGGGTTTGATTTATGGTTTAAAATTATGTTTGCTGTCTTTTCTTACAATCAGTAGCTTTATGCATTATAATTTTCCATTTATTTTGCACTCATGCTCTTTCAGTTTTCTTATTGTTGCATAATATTCAGATAATCACTGCATGTGCTTTGCCTTGTTTTTTTTTTTTTCACCTACAACTAGTTGATCTTTCTCACATGGAGTTGCATTACATCATAAGTCTTGTTTGCTGCATCACATTGTACACTTTCCTCCTCGCATCATATGCACTGGTTGTTGACCTAACTCAGGAAGTTTTTGTATATTGCATAGCACTGCATGAGCCCTCATTGAACCTGTAGCCTTCAAGCTCGATGCCCCGACTAACCCTCTTACTCCTTCTTGCACGTGTTTAAAGTTGGATGGATTGCTTTCATCTCTTTGCACGCATTGAAACCCTAATGGTCTTTCTCGCTCTCCTTGTCATAATTGATGAAATCCTAACCCTATTTTTTGTGTGAGGTTGTCGTGGTTTCCCTAAGAGGCAGCTTCTCTCAGAATAGGTCATCTAAGTCACGTTCTCTGCATTATTCCTATGAGTCTAATTCATTATCCAGGGAGATACGAGTAGGTAGCTTGTGGGGAACCCTAATCAGTTTGAATGGCCTATATTTGTAGCTTGAGCCTTGTGCCCAACATAGTCTTGAATACCTTAATGATCTGTTTTGCACGTTTCACCTGTGGATAGGAGATAGGATGCGAAGGCTTGGTATGAGGGCAAACCCAAATCAGAATATCTTTCAGTTTCCATCAAATAAGAAACAACCTCTCTTGCCCGTAAAATAATTCGGGATCCCTCATCCACCCATGAAAAATAAGTGCCATTAGCACATACAAATAAGTGCTACAAGCACATGAAACAAATAAGGGTAAAGGATTGAGAAAGGCCTTCTGCGTAGAGAGGTAACGCAACGACTCCACCGAGGTACTAACCATGCTCGCTGGCAGCAGAGCAACGTTTGTGATTTCTTTAGGTGACTCCGTTGGGCTACTGTCCAGGCTTGCTGGTAGCAGAGCAACACCATAAAATTATTTTAAAATTCTGAATACAATAAGCCTGTTGCCTTTCTCTCTACATCATCATCAAACTATTGGCATGCGTGAATTTCTGCCTGGGATTTTTCCGATTAACAAGACCTAGCTGAGGAACAAGGATTGGGCACATATGTAGAGGTAAAAGTAACAAAAGTGGTACCCATAGCACCTGTTCGATATTTCCTTGCATTACTATCCAGACTCAAGTTTTTGTAGGGATCTTGGCAGAGATGTTGGACTCTACCAGTGGTTCGCCATTTGTTGTAACTGCTACAACAACACCCCAAAATTTTGGGTGTATTCAAAATTTTGAGCCCCCTCTCTGCTTGCTCAAACCATTAGGGTTTTAAACCCGGCCCCAGTGAGTTCATCTCCCTCAAGGCCTCAGGCTCGATCGCATCATGCTGACCATTCAAGGGTTTGGAAAAACCCTAATTTATCCAGAATAATCCCCTCCCTATTTTAACCTAACTCATATTCCCCGGAGCACACTGTCATCAGTGCCACATGTCATCATGGTAAGATTCATCTAAGCATAAAGGTCCCTGGGTTTAGGATTGGTTTCCCTATCTCGGCATGCGCATTCGGGTCGGTGGTAACTCCTCATGACACAAACCTCGCCTCACCTCAGTCCTCATCCCCTCAAATGCATTCACATTCCTAAAAATTCCATCTTGATTGAATACATTGGAAACCGTAGAATGTCATGACTATAATCTCGGTCATACTTGACCCATTTTCAACCAAAATTACTCACCATCATCAAAATGCACTGATACTGTAGTTGGTGCATTAAGTACATCACATATCTCCCAAAAGCACCTTCACCATGGATTTTTAGGCATTCTATTTCAGTTCTCCATCGAGCATGTGGTCACATGTTAATTATTTTTAAATTTAGGGACATCATTCTCTAAGGTAACCATGACTAATTTATATTATAATGTTTCATATAGGTTGAGTCCATGGAGAATATGGTAAACAATATTTCCATCACACGGAAGGAAGAAATTGCAACTAAAACTATAGGGAATCGATTTCTTAACTCCTCATGTTCATCCCCAGTCCATAAGCAAGGCATAAAAGGCATGAAAATTGGGGAACTCAAGATCGTGGTTAAGCCACATATTTTATGTTTTTATTTCCTCATTCGTGAGGTGATGGTTGTAGAGGGTAATTGCTTATTTGATGTCAGAAGCATATTTCAAACCAAATGTCGTGGAGCAATATTGGGTGAACAACATACAAATCAGGTTCCCACTGCTCCTCCACACGATAATTATTACACACCTTCATACCTTCCTCTAGAGACTCACTACTACTACGGCTGAGACATGCATGGTGGAAATCCCCTTGGTGATCATCTGGTGCCAAACATAACACCAACACTTGTTATCGCACAGGTGATTGGGGAAAATCATGCAGATACTGGTTATTGCTGAAGGGGATGGAAAAATTATACGTGCTGGCATGATAGGTTTTGTGCCCTATTAGAACTTCCTCCAGAGATGCACTCCCACCATGATGTAAGTGTATATGGTGCATCGCCAACACCCGGTATCGCACAAGTTTTCTCTACAGACGCAAACATCAGTTTTCACGGAAGGAATATACCCATAATGTTGCCACTGCATGGATTTGTTAATAAAAATTGATTGCGCCGTCAGACCTTCTTTCAAGAATTCACTCCTTCCATGGTCTAAGCATGTATGGCAGAGATCCAATTGGTGGTCATTCGGTGCCAAACGCAACACCAACACCTATAATCGGACAAGTTTCTCGGCGGGTGTAGATTCCTTTATTATCACTAATGCCATGGTTGGGACATATGGTGTAAATATTAGTTGTTATAGAAGGAGGAGTGAAGCAGTTAAGTCGCACGAGTCTCATCAATGAACCCCAACCAAGAGTGGGACCTCTGGCTCGTTGCGACCAGTCACTGAGTCAAAAATATCTCAGAGAAAACAGTGGTGCTACCAATGTGACTCCTCGACTATCCGACCTCCATAAATCACAGAAGTTGTATTGATGAACCCTAGCCAAGAGTGCAACCTCTAGCTCATTACGGCCAGTTGCTGAGTCGCAAATATCTCAAAGAAATGATTGGTGTTACCAATGCGACTCCTTGACTATCCGACCTCCGAAAGTCACATCACAGTTAAAGTCGCCAAGTCACATTGCGGGTCTCATGAAAGAAACCAACAATCGCGACCAGTCTTGTGGTGCGACTATGAGACCTCTAGTAAGCCGTGGTTTATCCCATCGATCGATAAGTCACAGCAAGGGGCAACAAGTGAGATGGAGTCCAAAGGTACAATGCAGCTTTTTCTCCAAATTTATATCGAGATTTGGATACAAGTGATTTGAATTCTCGGTACATGTGGAATCCACTAGCCAACAACTTCAAAAATGATAGCGTTTGTGACAACAATAGTAGGAACGATAGTTCTTTCGTAATTGTCCCATAATACCTGGCGACCTCTTATAAAGTTGCAGTTCCTCTGCACACTTCTCACTTAGATGCAAAAGCAACAAGGGTTTCGTCATCAATGTTAGTGGGAAGGAATATTAAGTTAGATCAGATGTGTGGCGCCATACATACACTGTATGATGTGAGCATACGATGTGGAAATAACTTTGTACTATATCGTGACATGAGGGAAGCATTCGATATGGACCTATGGACACCATTTAAAATTTCAAGATCCCCCCCCCCCCCATAGCATGATCTAACATGATCATTATGAGCACGCATGGGTTGTAAGGATGTTCCTCTACGAAACAGATCACACAGGGGTCTAAACTAACATCATTTGTTTAAATCACTCTTTCGATTAATTGAATACGCTTCGAACATCATTATTTGATTATAAAGACATGTAACCCACGTTATTTGTTTGCAGATAGAAACTGTCAATCTACATGGTGAAAGCTATGGTTTTCCCGACAAGTGAGGTGGATCCCTGCAAAGCTCGAAGAACCTCACTATAGGCTTAAAGGCACATCCCCCACCAGCACATTGGCATAATACTAATGCGTAGGGAAAGACATCGTGTTTTTCAAGATCTGAGATCTCCAAACAAGAGAAGTGAAAAGGGAATAGCCCCAGGTCGTAACCTCCCAGGTCGCGACTAACCTTAGGTCGCATATGACCCTAAGTCGCAGGTCCCAAATGTCCCAAGTCACAAGCCAGCCCAACAGTTGGGGAGGTTAAGAGTCAAGAGCAACTCAAGAGTCACTTCAGCCTATATGTGCAGCTTTGGGAAATCAACAAAAGGACTTTTAGCTCTGGGTGGAAGTGCGGACGAGATAACGAATCAGTGCTTGAGAGCTAAAGGCACTCAACTCTTGGTATCAAGTAGAGGGAGTTGTATTGAGGCTAGGGTTTTGGTATCGTGCATTGAGATGAATAGCCCATGTTCAACTACTGGGTTTTGACGAGTTGTAAAATATGTATTTGAAGTTGCAACAACATTAATAATATTTTCTCTTTTCCAACACTGATTCACATGCTTGCTTATGGTGGTAGTATTAGCTGTCTAATATTTCACCATGTTTGTACATGAGCTTTCATACACATAATTGGTTATGGACCGATTCATAGTGGTTGCATGCACATTTGCTTTCGAATCAATGTTTACTTGTTCCTTGCCATGTCAGTGATCTATTGTGAACTATTTTGCAGTTAACTTCCAGAATGTTTTCTTTTATGTACGCCTGACTGGGTTTTGGCTTACCGATCCCGCTCATGGCGTACCCCCTTTTATTCGCTGCTTAGACTTGCTTATATCTTTGTTTGTGGTTCGTCAATCTTGGGTTGATTTTGCTTCACTGATTGGTCATTTCACCCTTGCTTTCGCTTCATCATATTTTCATCTGACAACCAATAGTGGAAACACTTATGACGACAACCGGGCCCACATACTAGATGGGGCTCCTATCCCAAACGGTGTGAGGTTTAATTCGGACCTTTCACACGGGAGACCACCCTTGTTGTCGGTGGTACAATTTTTCTCGTCAACATAACCCAAACCAAAGCACTTTCAATTAATCCTACAGGATCTGTAATAACCCCTCTATCACCCACCACCCCACTCTATAACATGTTAATCAGTAAGTTAAGAAAATTATTAGAGTTTTTAGAATTTTAATTGAATAATCAATAATTATTAGTGGTAGGGATTTAATTTTCGTGGAATATTCTAGAATATTTATGCTCTTTTTTCCTTTTTAGTTAAATTGTCTAATTAAAAAAAATGCCATACAACCAAGTGCCATATACAACAAGTTATGGTTTTTGGTCATATGGTATTGATAAGCCTTGATATTGTAACAAAGATTATTTACATTAGCAAATATCCATGGTAAAGTGGGTATGAATCCCTGTGACTAAAAATATTGTTACATGTTTTTCTAAATGTATATATGTTTAATTTATGTATTACTTGTTTTTTATAATTATTATTAATAATAAAATAATTTAAAATAAAATTATGATTTAGTTAATTTTTATGTTTTTTAAAATCTTAGTAATATGGGATATACTAAAGTACGCTGTTTTGTTATTGATTATGAATTGATGTATATCAATATTTACTAGTCATCTAATTTATATGGTTGCACTAGTTTGATTCAACTTTTCTAATCAAACATATTTTTTTTAAACAAAAGCTTTGGAAGTAAACACTTTACTTTAATATATATAGAAAATTATGTCTCGGTTTGAGAATTGTAGTCTTACTTTTGTCACTACATTTGACGAGTTCAATAAGCTATTTATTCAATATATCTGTGATTTTTAAAATTGTGTTAGTTATATTTATTTTTAAATTGATTTTTAAAATTATGTTAGTTATATTTATTTCTCCACTTATTGGTTTGGATCCTAAGACATAAAAATTAATAAACCATAACCAGTTATATATCATTTAGTAGAAAATTTCAAAATCTCAATGATTATTATTTAATTTTAATAATAATAATAATAATAATATAGTTAATTTTATGTTTTTTTAATCTTAATAATATGAGATATACTAAAGTAGATGTGTTTTATTATTGGTTACCAATTGATGTCTACTAATATTCATTAGTCATCTCATTTATATGGTTGCACTAGGCTTATTATTTTGAATTTCAGTAATCAAATATAAGCTTTGCAACTAAATTTTTTAGTTATGAGAATTGTAATCCTAATTTTGTCACTTCATTTGATGAAATTGGAAGGTTATTTATTCAATATGCCCGTTATTTTTTAAAATTGAGTTAGTTATATTTCTTTCTCCACTTATAAATAAATGTTAAGAACAAAGATTTGGCTCCTAATACATAAAAAATAATAAAACACAACCAATTATATATTTATCATTTACATTTTAGTATAACAAAGTCTACAATTAGATATGAACAATAGTATTTTGGGAACATATTTCAATCGTACAAGATACATTACGAAGTTTACATTTCTTAATTTGAATTTGATTAAATTATTAATTTTTGGTATTAATAATAGTATTTTACAATCATAATTACATTTCCATGAGAGTTAATGGAAAAAAAAGAAACATTATTTATAAATATAATTTATAATTATAGTGAATGAAATATGTTTAATGGTTTACATTATATTAATTAATTATGATTTGATTAAATGTTTTTATTATTTATAATAATTTTTTGGTAAACTTAAATATTTCATTTCAATTTATTTAATGTATATTGACCTGAAACAAGAATTGGAATTTTTTGCGTATTATTGTCGTATTGTTCTTAATATAAAAAAAAAGTAAGGTATTTATGTATTCTTAAAATGAAGTGTGTCACTTCTATGTATCTGCCTCTCTAGCTAATAATGGTAGTCACACTACGCCGCTTTGCTACTGCTTCTGGGGGGAGGGATATATATAAACAAAAAAATTACATAAAAAAAAATGGTTACTTTTCCTTTAATTTATGCTATGTGATCAATCAAACAAGAAAAATGGTTTTTTTTTTTTTTGGTATGATAAAAGACTATATGAAGACTTATTTGTCCTTTCCACTCTCAAAGTAACTGGGTATTGTGAACAAATATTTTATGACGGGCACTGGGGCTATGTCCTGAAAGAAATGACAATGCTTCCAACTACCAAAAGAATCAAACAAGGTAATGAATGAGGGTTTAGTGCTTCTTGCACCTCCACCTATAGGGAAAGACACCCTAAACTTTGGCCACTACAATACCTTCATCTTACAGGGGCAGTCGGGTCTTTAGCTTCTTGGTAATCAATCATTAGTACCAAGCACTATATAGTTCAGGTAGCCCCATTTAGTACCACGCACATTGGGACCTATGTTGAACCCCCTCCGAATCGGGTCTTTGGCGTGCTCGGATAATATTTTCCGTGAGATGGCGAAGGATTTGAAGCATCCTAAAAGGAAACTTCTATGTTTCAAAATGTAACATGACCATGGCGGCTTATTGGATTCCTACCTCGAACGGTCCTAACCTGAACTATAAATTATTTTATGAGCCTTGTGGGGAAATTTAGTTTGTTCAAGTTATGGTTGTTTTTAGGAGTCTTCCTTCACTTATGGTGTGAAAAAATAAGCTTAAATAAACTAAGTACAAAATCTCCTGAAACTGGATGCCCTGTGTTCAAAGTTTAGAGTAGCTTAGTGTGTATAGTGAAATGTGTGTAAGTGACAAAGTGAACATACAAAGTGTGTAGTGATGTGATATGCGATGATCTTTTACAAAATACCCTACTTACACTAAGTTAGGTTTGTTCTTTACCTACAAAGAAAATAATGTGTGGTTTATGGGCCACTTAATTCCTTCCTATTATACTATGTGAGCCTAAAATGGGAGATGGAAACCTGAGTGCTTTGATAAAGCTTTCATATGCAAGCTCATGATTGTCTAAAAGATGCAAGGGAAGTAGGGGCTAATTCCTTTGTTTAATAACACTAGGTTCCTAGTCCCAATGATAATGAAGTAAAAATGCTTTGATTAGTAAAAAAATATGCATGGATTATGGGCCACTTACTCCTTTGCTAATTATGCTATGTGACTTATGAAAAATAACAAAACAAATTGAAAAAGATGTGTGGATTATGGCCACTTACTTTTCCCCTTAATTAAGCTAAGTGTGAAATGCAAATTTTTTAAAGTAAAGACTAAGTAACTACCCTACTAATAGTGATTAGTAAAACAATTAAACAATTTGAACTAATACAATAAATGTGGCAAAGCAATAATTTCAAGACTAGAAGGAAGAGAAAGGGTTCAAATGTATGGGTTGCTAGTATATTGGAATAAACCTTAAAGAAAAAGTACAATTACCCAAATAAAATCTCATTAACAATTTCCACTTAATATAAATAAATAAATAAATAAATAAATAAATAAATATATATATATATATATATATATATATATATATATATATATATATATATATATATATATATATATATATATAATCTCAAGTATTATAATATATTAAAACTATATATAAAATTTTATTTAAATAAATTATACAAAAACTTCTATTGAATGTATATATAAATATGCCTATAATATTTACTTTCACAAGAAAACAAAATCATGTAACTTTAAATATTATGAACATACCAAAACTAAACTAAAATGATACATAAAGATTTATTTAAATAGGCATTATGATGAAATCAATTCAAATTAATTATTTCTTTCAAATAATATAGAAGAATAGGTTTATGGAAATATCAAATAAATTTGAAATGAGATTTCCTGTTTAGTATGAAAAATATGCTGTAATGTTATATTATTTAATGTAAACATTTTGAATCAATAAAATTAGATAAAAATAGAATAAAATTAATAATTATAATTATTAATTAAAACATTTTGATGGATCTTAATAATTATAATTAATAATGTTTAATAATTACAATTTTTAATAAATTTTCTTTCCATAGATATTGTTAAGTAGATTGAAGGAATAAACTTTATTATGCCTCATAACCATTGAAGAAAGCTCAACATTCTATGTTTTCAAATTTTTTTTTATTTGTTATCATAAGAATTCAACCAAACAATCTTCACTAAATTTCATTTTCAGATCATAAAATTGTTATTTAATGTGAAAATCAAATTAGTACCCACAAATATGTTTATTACAACTAAATTATATAATATTAATAAAGCAGTCATTTTACAATTTTATTAATTGAAATGAATTCTTATTGATAAATGATATCTATTTTTATTTTTATTATTTTAAACAATAAAAATAATTTATAACATACTTATATCAAAGCTATACAATCAAATATAAATTCATGTGCATTCAGTAGTTTGTTAAGCTATTTTCATCACAAAAAACTATGCATGACATAACCACCAACTAAAAAAACAAATAACTCCAAATACTAGCTTTATATAGAGATGTGAAATTTATACAATATAAATAATATTATGAAGAATCAGGATAGATCCATATTAATTAAGGATCTACCCAGTGATGAGAGGATGTGAGGAATCAAACATTTTTTAGAGTTTTGCATAGATCCATATTAATCAAGGATCTACCGAGTGATGAAAGGATGTGAGGAATCAAACATTTTTTAGAGTTTTGGAGTCAAAAAAAGTTTTCATATTGAGAGATTTAATCCCTCTTGACACTTCAGATCGAAAAGTTAATATGGTTTTATGCTAATTTTTATTAAAAATATATTTGTGTGAAATATAAGAAAATATTAATATATAAAAATTAAAATATATATTACTATATATGGTTAGAGACAAATAAATAAATAAATTTGTTAAATAAAAGATAAAATTATTATCCATTAAAAACTTGTTGAGATGGAAAGAAATATAAAAAATCTAATATGATTAAAAAAAATAAAAAAAATAATATAAAAATCAATTTAAAAGTTTTATTTATAAATCAACAATATTTTCGAAACAAAATATAAATATAACAACAATGTTTTTGAAAAATAACATATATATTACTTTGTCAATTAAGATTAGATTCTTTCGACTTAACACTAAAGAGTAATATAAAAAAAATGATAATTATTTAATATATCAAGAAAAAAAACTAACAAAATAGTATAGAAAACATAAAATAAAAAAATTTAAATTTAATGTTAAAAATTTATGTAATTTACTTAATTTGTTGTAGAGTATTACCTAATGGATTTAAGCTTTTAAGCTCTAATACATACAGATTTTGAGGAAAAAAACACGTGGATAAAATGTATTTCAAGTTCTCAAGCGGAATGTCAGAATGTCGAATGCACTTAAAGTAAACACCTGGATTTTGTTTAATGTGTAATGCTTGAAAAATTTCAAGCATAACATAAAATGAATCTTAAATATGAAGTATTTCAAGTTCTACAAAGTATTTGAGAAATATGGAATTATTATGGTTAATATGTTTAATATTTTTGAGGTTTTTATATGGGAAAGAGATTGCAACAATATTATAAAATGATAAAAATAGATTAATAGATTAGGGATAAAAGTAAATAAGGAAAAAAATAATGAGAAATAGATTAAGTATAAACCTTAATATAGGTAGAATATGTTGAACTTGGAAATATCAATAAAATCTTATTAATATTATGGATAAATATTTTACATGCATGTGTAATTAACATAGGCATTACACAATTGATTTTGTATGTGAGATATTCATGTGAAGACAGCTAGAATATGCTAAACTTTGAAATATCAATAAAATCTTATTAATATTATAGATAAATGTTTTACATGCATGTGTAATTAACATAAGCATATTATGGATGAGGAACATGATCTAAGAATGGTTGAACAAAACATTTTTACTTGATCATATGCAAATGCTTCAAATGATCAACTATTTTTTCAAAATATTATGTACTTGAAAAAAGCATGATTAAGGAGTTATAGCCAGAGCTTGTATCTTTGCTTGAACATGGCCCAGACCTTGGTAGTACCTAAAACAAGGTGTTTAGTTGGTGAGGTGGTTTATCAAGAAGGCTTTGGTTAGTTGGTAGATCCAAAGATATTTGGTTAATTGGAAGCCCAAAAGAATCCATACCCACCAAGATTTTCAGATCCTATTACCAGGAGAGTATCACCTCATCCATTTTATTCAAACACAGTTAATACCAGGTGCCAATCTTTTGTGTATCTAGTAAAAGGGACACCTCACCCGAGACATATCTCCATGGTGATTTTCTTGAGGCTAGGGGAGGTTTCTTCTACACTTGGAAATGAATCTTAAAGGCTTACATAATAGAAGGTTGATTCCTCTTAGGGAGGCTTACAATTTGAAACAAAGAGAAGGAGACTTACCTGTGAATCCTGTTGCAGGTTGTGTGGCGTGAAAGTGAGAGAGGAGAGTTGGCACAAAATTTAGAGAGGATAGCTAGAACCATGGTCGACTAGAACTATAAAGAAAATGAATTTCCTTGGGAGGGTGGAGTAAGATTAAATTGAAGAATGGTAAATCTGGGAAAATATCATTGAAATATTGGATGCATGCATTCACTATTCACCCAAATTTTGCATTCAATTTCATAAATAACATAGTACATGCGTAGAGGTGGGACGTGAAGCCATGTAGGATGGATGCGATACCATAGTATGCCTAGATACATGCATATGGGATGGGAAGCCATGAAAAATGGATGGGGATATCATAGTATGGGTATATGCAGAAGGGATGGGATGGATGTATATTAAAGTCTCTTAGAGAGCATTAAATAACAAAGCTTACTTAGTCACCTTTGAGAGTGCATCTCTTTGACCTTTTTTTGATTTAGCTCTTCTTCTAGAGTATTTTTTGCATAGTTTTGTGATTTTATCATAAGGTAATTGAGAAATATGGCCTGCCCCCATAAGATTGAATACATCTATATTTATCCTATATTCGTTTAAGAAGAGTGTTCATATAAATTTAGGGCTTAGACCACTTTGTTTTGTATTTTCTCAATTATATGTAAATATTTCTGAGTAATATTCCAAGATTTCATCTTCTTCATGTTGACCCATTTTAAAAATATCTTCTTTAGCACTCCAAATGGAAAATAGGGTTGGTATTTTTTCAAAAATGTTTTTCTCATATCATCCCAATATAATATTGTTGATTCTCCTAATCCCATAAACCATTTTAATGAAGATCCTTTTAACATAAAAGTGAATAAACAAATGTTTTTTCAGAATAATTTATATATCCATATGTACAACATAAAATATCAAATTCAAACAAGAAAGAATTAGGTTCTTCTATAGGCATACCATAAAATATTGGAAGAAAAGAGGGAAAATGTTCATTTTTATCTCAATTCCCAAAAAATGTTGGTGCATTTAAAATAAGAAACCCAAAATTAACTTCATCCTCTTGATATTCTCTTTCAATTCTAGGTCTTCTTCCTCCTACAATTGATCATCTTTCTTCATGTTCTGCTTTAGCTTTCTTTTCTTTTTTGCATCAATTCTTACCCATTCTTCTCTTCTTTTTCTTTCTGCTTCAAGTACTTGTCGTTCATGTTCATGTCTTCCCTTTGATTCTTTTTATCCTTTTTCCCATTCTCTATTTTCATCTACAATTTTTATTTCAAACAAAATTGACAAGTCTTCAGTCCAATCAAAATCTCCTCCTACTAGTTCCCTAGTCAATTTAGGTTGTTTAGATTCTTCAAAGACTAGTTAAGGGATTGGTTCACTACTTTAAGTTTTTATTTTCTTTGAATTCTCATTTCTTCAGTTATTTCTTTAAGTAGTTTATTTTATTTAGCTCTCTACTGGAGGGGTTCCTTTATTTTTTTATTTTTTCTTTGTTTAATGTGCCAATAACATTTTTCTTTCCACGAATGTAAATCTCTTTCCTTTGGAAAATTTTTGTTCCAATTATTTAAGAGGTGTTCTTCCAACAATTCGTGTAGTTTTTTATACTTCTTTTTGAGTTTTTTTTTCTATGTTTTATCTACCATTTAGGTTTGGTAAGTAGGGGGGGGGGGTGGTTCCCTAACATACCTACCTTTTTCCATCACTAGGTTTATGCATAAATGACCATAATTAAATTTAAATCAGTTAAGAAAAAATAAACATGATATGGACTTGTGGATACTCAACTAAAGTGAATTCACAGGTTCTTACCTGATGCAGCCATAACTGCAATTTACAACGAATCTATGGACCTGTGGGTTAGGACCCACATAAACCCCTTTATACGCAACAGATTTAAATATCAGAGTTTAATAACATACATATGTGCGTGAAATCAACAACGATATTATTATAACACACACACAGAGACCATATAAATAACCCAAACTAATGAAATTACGTGGGTTTCTTACCGGAGGGACCCACAGTAGCCCGACCAATCAACATGCGATCACGCTTCACTTACTCGACAATATAACTCTTAAACGTTAAGTTATATTTTCCGCGATGTGTGAAGTTGCGCTGTGCTGCCATGTGTCTTCTCGCACTTTGCATCACATATCTCTTAACTTACCTTGCGATGGCCCTTAGCGCTAATTCTTACGATTTGCAAAGTTGCGTCGTGCTGCCACATTTCTTCCCACCCTTCGCATCACAAACATCTTAACTTACCTTGCGATGGCCGTTAGTGCTAACTCCTGCGATTTGTGATCACTGCTTTTAATCTCTGTCGTTTGATCTCGGCTGGATTTGATGGTCCGCACTACACCTCCGCTTCACCACTTCGCATCGAAAACTATTGAACTTAACTTGAAAAATCTATTAACTCTTAAATGCCTCAATCGCCGATGCGAAATTGCGCCCTGCCAACACGCGTTCGTTTCGCACTTCCTCAACTCACCTTAACTGTTCATCTATTGTCTTTGGATATGAGATTTAATCGCAACTGTTCGCTCAACCTTCTCGGTTCTTCTCCGCTCTAATCTCCGTCGTCAATCCTTAAAACTTTGAATCTGCGATTCAATCCTTGCTGTCAATTCCTCCTTATGAATTCTTCTAAGTATTTTGTTCTTCATTCGATTTTCTCTTCTTCCAGCTATTGCTGCTCTGCGATACTGCTTCCTCCATGCTACTCTTTTTGTTTTATTTGGAACCTTTCAATGCTATCTAACCTGAGCTTTGTCCACTAGTTTTCAAACGCGCAAAACCCTCGTGGGTTTGTTCTTCGTCTCTCAGCCTTCGGTCTCTGCCACAGTTTTTCCTGTGCGAAGTTCACAGGAACTTCATTCTCTCACTCAATCTGTCTACGCATTAACAAACAAAAGAAACATATATAATAACACATAAATTCAATACTTGATTTAGACAGGGAAATAAAAAAACAGATTGAAACAAAGAGCCCGATCATAATCCAAAACACTTGGAATTAATTTAAAAATGGAAATACACAGAACCCAAGCCCTGGGATGGCTGGTTTTACATTTGTTCCTACTCTCCGTTCAACCCTCTTTCATATCTATTTCCATCTCTTTCTCTCTCCTTTTCTCTATGGATGGAAGAACCCCACAATGGTGGATATGGTTTTTTTTTATGCCTTTCCCAAAATCCCCATATGGTTGAGAAACTGTTATTAAGTTTTAGAACAGTTTATTTAACTAAATTCCCAACTAATCCTAATCTAACTATTCTTTTAACCTACAGATTACAATGGCTATGTTAGCCCAAATTAACTTTAAACAAAATACTTTAAACTAAAGTCTTCAAATTATTAGGATCGCTAGTCCTATTCCCAAGCCACAACATGTGACCAAGTTGTCACATTATTGGCTTTGCCTTAATGCTCCAGCATCAGACTCTCGAGGTAAAAGAATTCATGACCTCTTGGTCATGTGCCTTCAATGCTTGAATCTTCCAAGATCCCAAACTCTATTTTTCTACTGTTCATAAGCTGCATTGTCTTCACCATTCTTTAGCTGCAATCTTCCATGCTTCCATACTTTGTGCTGTAGTGCTCCACTGCTTCTACCTTCACTATTCTTCACTTTCCAAACAATTCCACAGTGGAATGCTTTCTTCACTTTGCTGTAACTCTTCTTAGGTATTTGCATTAACTACCATAGTTCATATATGGTTTCTTTCAATCCCATCTTCTGCTATAATCTAATCTTATTTCCAGTCCTCTGCCAACACAATCTTCTACACTCTGTCTCAGATATTGCTGCAAATATTTCTCTGGAAATTGCTGCCACCCAAATTTCCTGAATATCTCTGAATATATCTCCCTCTGCAACATCCCTCTTTTTTTCCTTGTTTGCAAATTTACTGTCAAAAGGTAAATTTACTTCTAATTCTCTGACTGCAGTAATATATTTATTCAATATTTCCTATATACTAGTTAACATAATTAAGTTTTGGAAACTAGTATCTATCTCTATTTCAACTATAGTTTGAAACAGTTCCATCTTATTGTCTGCAATATTTTTCTCTTACTCAAATTCTTTCAGCAAACAACTCAGCCATTCACTAATTCATTGATTCCCTTCAATTATTTCTTCAGTATGCTGCATTATAGTTTCAACATAACTCTCTTCCTCTTCCTTGACAACATTCCATTGTTGTCCTTCTGCTTCTTGACTAGCCCTAATAGTCAATTCAGTCTTTTCCACTTCTAGGACTGACTTTCCTTTAGCTTGAGACATAACTACCTCACTTTCATCTGTATGGCTTTCTTCATCCTTGTTACTAAGGCAAACCTCTTTGCGGCACTTCTTCTTCATCTTCAACTAGAATAAAATTCTGATTCTCTATTTCTATGAAAGTCCTAAATGTCCATCCAACAATCTTCCTTTGACTATTTAAGCAAGCCAATTCATCTTTGTCCTCATCAAGAACAAGTTTCATCTCATGAGGCATTACTACTTCATATCCATTAAAGTTACTCCCTTCATTAAATAAAAAACTTATGAATTCCTTCTGCTGCAACAACTCAACTTGGTCTTCATCATACCTTGCTTGACAATTTTATCCTTCATTATGCTTTGCTAGATATACTTCAGGTTTACTTGAGACAATTCCAAGAGATGGATTGTCTTCTACACAACCTGCAAACATATTCAAATCGTCAGCATTAAACTCACACAACCCAGTGGTATTATTTGATGATTCAATCACAAAATCTTTCTCTTGTTGTTCTAAGTCTCTTTCAAGACTCAGAAAGTCTTCACTAGTCTTCTTTTCAACTTTGTCAAGCATAACATATGAATGCTTGATATCATCTTTTGCCACTTTCTGTTCTTGGCCATCATCATAAGCCAAGTCCTCCTTTTTTTATATCTTTCACAGTAGGCTGGAAATCATTGCTTTCACTTAGTTGTGCATGTGCATGTATATGAGACTCGAGTGTCTCATTTTCTTCTTGAACATAATTCAGATTCTGTCCTCCCCCTTCATCCTTTATGACAACATTAGACAATTGTCTTTCTTTACCGATTTCATCTACAAACATACAATAATCGTTTGTTTAAAAACCATAAGGATCCATAGCCTCTCTTATTGTCTCAAACATCAGCTCTTTCTGCTGGTTCCCATCATTCCAAGGATCCATGAAACCATCAGATAGTCTCATGTCTTCATCCTCATTGCTACTGTCACCAAGAATAGACCCTTTCTCAGGTTCACATAAGTAAACCTCTTCCTCAACACACATCCTATGCTGTAACTCAGCTCCTCTGAGTTCTTCTTCTAGCTTAATTCTTGTGTCAGATGTTAGCCTACTTTGTAACTGACTCCACTAGACTATTTTCTTCCATAGAACCCAATCATACCTTTGGTGTTCCATATTCCCCTGTATGAATTCTCTCAACACTTCTAGCTGCACTTTTATCTTAGCTAATTCTCTATCAAGTTTATCCTTTCTTGATCTTTCATAATCTCCCTTAGAACCTTTATTATGACCATCAGTAGCCATAATCTTCTTTCCTTTATGAACTCCTCTTTGTTCATCATGGACTACAAACAATCCATCTATACAAGTTGACTCCACCAACCTGTCTGTAGATACCACACCAAGATTTTCCATGCTTAGTCTTTTACTGGCATCTCTGTTGACTTCTTTATTTTGACTGTGACTCCTCCTTGAGCCTTTCAGATAACCATCGTGGTCATCTCTTCTTCTTCCCTCTGTGGAATCATTTCGATCCACATTGTGAGCTGCAACAAACCTCTTTCATATTTGAAACAAATGTAGTATTTATCCCCAGTACCAAGTCATCTCTTGGTGACTCTTCTTCTTCTTCTTGAGCATTCAACTTATGCTCCCTCTTCATCTATAGCTCATTCCATTTTAATTTCTTCCTCGTAAATAATCCACACCTTTGGTCTTATTCACTCCTCTGTAGCAACTCCATCAATAGATCAAGATGGTTTCTTATATCACCTATTTCTCTCTTATATTCTTCATCAGTCATCTTCTTCCATATGCCATTTGTCTTGGCATATTCCTTCTTCAATTTGTGGTTGCCTCCTGAACCTCTTCTATGACTTTCAATATTCATCTTCTTGGGTTCTTTCACCCTCTATGAGCTGCACTATCCCTGCAATAACAGTTCCTCTTGCTACAACTTACCTCACCAAACTTCCTCTGTGCTTGGTATTTTGGCAAGTACGGGTCCTCAATCTAGAACCCTCCTTGAAAACTCCTCTATGCTCCTTCTAGGCTCACCCTCACAACTCATTTTCACTTGAGAACACTAATTTCCTCTTATATTTCAACCTTAGCTGAAATATTAGGTTCTGACCACACTTCTTTTTCCTCTTAGAAAACCATTGCTAGCTTCCTTCATCACTGCCCTTAAAGGCTGTGATATTCTTGCTGAGATGTTTTCACTCCTGCTGCTACCTCTAATAAACTCTTATGCTCCTCTTCTGAGTGTGAGAATTTATTTGTCAGTTCCATAATCCAAAATAAAACTGAAACAAAACATTCTTCCTTATTTTCTGTGCTACTACTTTATCCATGCTGCTGTAGCTCTTATTCTTTTTCATAAGCCTTTAGTCCACAGTCTTACCTCTTAAGGTTAACTTGATTAGAATCAATGAGCAATCTTTCTCAACTTTGCTTAGTTCAAAGTCCTTCACATCACCTCTCAGATCTTGTTGCTCTAATGCCAATTGATTCAGCCGTAACTACAATTTACAAAGAATCTATGGACCTGTGGGTTAGGACCCACATAAACCCCTTTATATGCAGCGGATTTAAATATCAGAGTTTAATAACATACATAAGCACACGAAATAAACAACGGGATTCTTATAACACACACAGGCCATATAAATAACCCAAACTAATGCAATTACGTGGGTTTCTTACCGGAGGTACCCACAATAGCCTGACAAATCAAGGTGTGATCGCACTTCTCATACTCCGTAATATAACTCTTAAATGTTAAGTTCTATTTTCTGCAATGTGTGAAGTTGCATTGTGCTGCCATGTGTCTTCCCGCACTTCGCATCACTACAAAAATCTTAACTTACCTTGTGATGGCCCTTAGCGCTAATTCCTGCAATTTGCGAAGTTGTGCCGTGCTGCCACGTGTCTTGCCGCACTTCGCATCACAAACCTCTTAACTTACCTTGCGATGGCCCTTAGTGCTAACTCATGTGATTTGCGATCATTTCTTTTAATATCTGCCCTTTGATCTCGGCTGGATCTCATGGTCCGTGCTATGCCTCTGCCACACCACTTCGCATATCAAACTATCAAAATTAACTTGCAAAATCTCTTAACTCTTAAATACCCCAATCACCGATGCGAAATTGCACCTTGCTGACATGCGTCCGTTTCGCACTTCCTCAACTAACCTTAACCATTCATCTCTTGTCTTCGGATATGTGATTTAATCGTATCCGTCTGCTCAACCTTCTCGGCTCTTCTTTGCCTCTTTTACCCACTCTAATATCCGCCTTCAATCCTTAAACCTTTGACTCTGCGATTCAATCCTCTCCATCGATTCCTCCTTAGGAATTCTTCTAAGTATTCTATTCTTCGTTCAATTTTCTCTTCTTCCAGCTATCGCCACTCTACGATAATGATTCCTCCATGCTGCTCTTTCTTTTTTCTTTGGAATATTTAAACGCTATCTCTCCTGAGCTTTGTCCAGTCTGCAAATGCGCAGAACCCTCCTGGGTTTGGTCTTCGTCTCTTAGCCTTCGGTCTCTACCACAACTTTGCCTGTGCAAAGTTCATAAGAACTTCATTATCTCACTCAATCAGTCTATGCATTAATAGAAAGAACACACATATATAATAACACATAAATTCAATACTTGATTTCAATAGGGAAATAAAACAACAGGTTGAAACAGAGAGCCTGATCAAAATCCAAAACACTTGGAATTAATTTAAAAATGGAAATACATAGAACCCAAGCCCAGGGATGGCTGGTTTTACATTTGTTCCTACTCTCTGTTCAACCCTCTTTCACACCTATTTACCTCTCGTTCTCTCTCCTTTTCTCTATGGATGGAAGAACCCCACAATGGTGGATTTGGTTTTTTTTTTTATGCCTTTCCAAAAATCTCCATATGGTTGAGAAACTATTATTTAGTTTTAGAATAATTTATTTAGCTAAATTCCCAACTAATCCTAATCTAAATATTCTTTTAACCTACAAATTACAATGGCTATGTTAGCCCAAATTAACTTTAAACAAAATACATTAAACTAAAGTATTCAAATTAGTAGGACTGTTAATCCTCTTCCCAAGCCACAACATGTGACCATCTTGTCACATTGTTGGCTCTACCTTAATGCTCTTGCATCATTACCTCTCATCTTACTACCTCAACTCCTCCAAATCCTAAATTTTCATATTTTAAAAATGAAAACCTTCAAAAATCCTAAGTGGAATTAACTCAAAATGAGTTGCCCTGACAATGAAACCAGAAATGTGAGGTTAACATAGTGGTCTAAATTAGGACATAATATTCATATCAATCCATGTGTTCATAAACTTAGAATCATACTAAAATATGTTAATGAGTTAAATTAGATTAGTTTCCACTTCTAGGTTGGAGTTTAAATTCAAAACTAAATACCAAGTCAAGAGAGCATGAAGCAAAACTCTATTCTAATCACATAGGCTTGAAATGTAAAACACACATACTTGATTGAACACTTTGTACTTGGAATTCACTAAGACTTCTCACACAAGTCAGAGTCATCTTCATAATCATGTTCAAGATATCAAGTTCACACTCAAATTCCTGGAAAGGAAGATGGTAAAGGGGGTTTTAATCCAAGGGATTGATTAATGCTTTAGGGTTTTTATTTCAAATGAAGGGAAGTGGACACTTTGGTGGCCTTTTCAGCCAACCTAATATATTTTGACCTAGTACTAATTAAGAAACTGTGAATGCACTATGGCCTTTCCCATTTGTGAAAGTGAAAATGGGTGGTCACTCATAATATTATACTCATAAATTTAATTAGTTATTCCCAAACCATTGATTTAATCAAGGGAAAGAAAGAAAATAATATGGGGAACTATGGTGATTTTTAGCCCAAGGCTAAGTTGAAAGGTTGTCAAGATGTTTTCAGTCTTCTTCACCGAGAAAAGTGGCTAATTTCATTCTTTGTGCCTTGCTCAACTTTTCCAACTAGATTGTTCTCACAAACAACAATTATTCTATGAGAAATAAGACTAAAAAACACAACTAAGTCTACAAAAATATATTCTAATAATACAATGTTGAATGAAATGATAATATATTAATGAATGTGGTTGCTATGAAATACTAGTGCAATATAGTTATGTTATCTAATGAAATGTAGTTATGATGTCTATTAATCTCACATTAAGAACTACTGATATGAATAAATCAAAACAATATTGAAAAAATTGAAGAGTATATGATATAACTATAAAAGAATTCTTAAAATCAATGGATTTAAAATGGTTTGTAAACATAAATATACAACAAATAGGAAGCTAGTTTATGAACAACTTTGTACATGAAAACACAAAATATAACCTAAGCATATAAACAATAATAATATGAAAATTTACAAAATTTAAAACAAATATATACCTGACTTATGCACAACAATGAAATATTGTGCACCAACTTGAGTGTTGGGGGCCCTTCCACAACTTAGCAAGAACACTTAGCTTTTATCATTGATTGAAACTCAAAGGCACTCCATAAATTTATTAAAATAGACAAAGAATAGGTCTAGAAATAAATTATGAGCTTTCAAGGAAAAATCCAAAGTCTATACAATAATAAAATGAATTGGCAAGAAAGGTTTGCTTGCCTTTATAGGAAAAAAACTTAACAAAATTCCAAAAAATCTTACTAACTATTAATTGCAGCCTATTCTAGATCAATTCAACCTTCTTGGGTGCTAACATTGTGGATTGGATCTCAAAAAAATAGATATGAGTTGATTTTCCAACTCATTCTATGGTTTTCGTGTTGGAGTACATGTGTTGACCATATACTTTAGAGTTATTTCAGGCTGGGAGAATAAGAATATGACCATCTCAGGAAATCCACAAACAAAACCCATGTCTTATAATTTATCCACACCTCTACAAGTTTCATAATGAAGAACGATTTCTGAATTCTATTGAAATCTTTAAATTTGTTCTACAATGCAATTATTTACATAAGATTTTAAAAATTAAAATATCAATAAAATACCTTTAGAAAGTGATTATATTAAAAAATTACGAGAAATTTTTGTTCTAAGGAGGTGTTCCTATGGCCAAAGAACGAATAAAACCATAACAAAATTCTATCAAAAGAGAGGACAAACATTAAGATTGAAGGTTGGAATGCTTGATATTGGGTGTTTCATGCATTGGGTTTTGGGAGTACTCCAAACCACAACCAACATTAAAATTGTGATATTGAGCGACCCTAATACATTTGTTGGCTAACAAATATGGAAAGTGTGGGATCTCTTAAGTGATAGGATATCGGGTTTCATGCTATTAGGATATATCTTTTTTTATTAAACACATGATATTTTAATGTTGATGTAAAATTCATAACCATATCAATAAGTGTTTACAAATGAAACCCATATCAAATTTCAAATCAATATTTCCATATAAAGTTTTTTTAAAATAAGTTAAAATTATGTTAAATAAATAAGAGAATTTTGACTTAATTTATTGATGTTTATATTTATTTATATGAAATATCAACATACAATTACCTTTCTTTTTTGGCAAAGGTACAATATTGTATATTTTATATGAGAAAGATACATATACTATGAATACTGTCAAGTAAGTGGGGAGGATTCCACTTTCTTCCCAACCACCAAGGATAATTTCAATTGACATAGAATTAATCAATTTAATTTAATTTTTTTATTTACAAATATAATATTGTTGGTTGAAAATATTATTTAGAAAACTTATTATTGTTATATAAACTTTTAAAAATAGATTAAAATATGAAATTTCCTTACACAAATATGTTTGACATTATCAATCTATAACACTTCTATACACAAATATGTTTGACATTATCAGTCTATAACACTTCTATACACAAATATGTTTGACATTATCAGTCTATAACACTTCATTTTTAAAGAAGAAAATGCATTGATTATTTAGCTAATATGACCTTAACATAATATATGAGAATAATCATTTGAGGAAAATGTATTGATTATTTAGCTATTATGATATTAACATAAGGCAGGAGAATAATCATTTTAGAAAATATTTCAAGAAAGTTGTGCTATATTTTCCTTCTTTCACTTTAAAGTATTTTAACCAAAAAAATTACAATTCCTTAATTAAATTTTTTAATTAAAAATATATGAAAATAATTTATAAGAATGATAAAATTAAATTAAAAAAAAACTATTTACATATAATAACATAGTACATTCCACATATAATTAGAAAAAGTAAATCCAAAAACTCTTAAAAATAGATGTCTTACTAAAATCCATAACGAATAACCCACTATAAAATCAAAACCAATTATGGAAAAATCTGTTCAATTTTATAAAAGAGGAAAATAATTTAAAAAATTTTAGTTATTGATTTTATTTTTATATTAAAAAATGAAAATAAAATAAAAATATAAAAATTATTGCTTTGTATTTTCAATCAACTTATTTTACAAGATTTAATTTAATCTAACCACATAAATATTTAAAAAATATAAAAAAATTAAGCAAACATAAATATTTTAAAAATATGAATATATTTTCAATCAACATTAAGTTTTAATTCTTCTCACCCAATTAGGACACAAATATCAAATTGCCATTCTCTACTACCTAAACCCTCATATATCCCTAAACCCTCACGGATCCTATTTAAAATAGTGCTCCAATGCAACAAATACATCCCCATTTGCTGGTAGGTGCCCCTACCTTGGGAGGCAATGATGTTTGTTTATATCTAACCCATTGTAATTGTGTGTTTTATAATCAAATTTACTTGGTTGGTGCCCCTATCCCTAGGAGGCAATGGTGTTTGTTTATATCTAACAGCTTGCAATTGTGTACTTTATAATCAAAATTTCTTTGAAACGGTGTTGGGGAATATATTAATTATCAAATTAACTTATTTTGATTTATGATTAAAAATATTTGAAATGATATATATTATAGATTCTTTAATTTATAGATGTTTGTGAAAAAAAAAAAAAAACATTCTACATTAAAACTATCTAAAATATTAAAAAATAAAGATTATTAGTATATATATTTCATATATTTAAAATATATGAAATATTTAAGAAGTTGAATATTTTTATTATTATATATCTTTATATCTTTAAATAAAGTTTAATGTAATATTAATAATTTATAAATTTAAAGTTTAATGTAATACCAATAATTCATAAATTTAAATATTAATAAATTATTCAAGATAATAACAAAATGATGTGACAAAAAGTTTTTCACTTTCATAATTATATAACTAATTTAGATTTATTTTAACTTTATATTTATTAAGTTTAGTGATCAAATTTTTCTTGATGCACATCTTTTTTTTAAATGTAAAAATTGAAAAAAATATTTAAAATTAAAAAGAATCTAGACTAATTATATATATATATAATTTTAGTGATCATTCATCTCAATTAATCTCTGTAGATTGTGGAGTTTCATCAAAAGATATTTATACTTTCAATATATTTTCTACTCTTTTTACATTCAATAGCTTTTTGGAGTGGGCTAATGGGTCGACAAAATACCCTTAGGTATTCGTGCCCACTCGTCGGCGGAAAAGCCCTTTTAGCGAGTTGACCCGCGCCCACCCAAACGATAACCAAACGAGAGAAATACTCGTTACCTTGATCACAAACGATCGTTAACGGGAGATTTTGATGCAACGAGGTTTGCAGGCTTGACATGTGCGGCTCACCAAACCACCGTCGCCAACGTAGAGTCAAAGTGACAGCAGGACTGCCATTTTAAAATATAAACTTGAAATTCTGAATTGGAGCAGATGGGGAGTAAATGTGGCATCCCATCTATCACACCCCCAAGTTCGTTCACCTCGTTGGCGGGTCGTGCGACACCAACTAAATATCTATACTTAATTTTTTTGTCATATTTTCTGGACTACGCCTCCAAAAATTATTACTTGTTCTTCTTTTCATTTAAATGTTATGTATGCAGAATAAACATAACAACAATAACATAACATGCATGAGACCAAACCATAAATAAGAATGTCAATTTTATAATCTCATGTATAAAATTACATTACAGTGAATATCCGGGCAACCTTTGGCTTAAAACCTGTTTTCTGCAATAATGTCAAAACAGTGCACACACATGACCCGACTGCACGCATTTTCTTCCCACGGTGACCTGCCCTGCACGCAGGTCAGAGCCTTCCTGAGGTCGTTGCATGAATCTCCCGAGTTTGCATGACCCTCTCGTCACTCTGCGCCCAAATCTGCAACGTCCATTGTTCTGCCTGATAGTTCTGCTGTCTGCACATGCTCCTCCAGTTCTGTCATCCGACTGTTCTGCACAGTCCACCCGAGTTCGCCCGAATCTGCCCGTTTCTGCCTACAAGAGATGCCTGCGTTGAGGGTGCATTCTGCCAAGCTCACTCGATGCACTCGGAGTTACATCTCCTTCGCATTGTGAACCGTTGTTGTTCATTGCCGAATGATTCAATGATCTTCTCCCATGCCTTGCCTGTCCACCATTTATATGGTGCGGCCTCCACATGGTCGTGTCGTTTGGGTGGGGCTCGGCCCATGGCCAACCCTATAGAAATTAGTATACACTAAGCATGCATACATCCAGATTCCCTCGATCTCACAATATTTAACTTCTTGCAAAATATAGAATCCTTCCATTGTTAATCTTTTGCGGAAAATTAATTGCGAACACATGTGAAGCATAAATAAAAACAATTGCACATAACACAGTTGTTTAACGGGAAAGCCTGAAGCTAAAAACCCTAACTTTCATATATTATTATCATGGAGATCATGTAACAATCTAATACAAAGCTTAGTACATCAAGCTCTTAGTACAATCAATCGTCACACACTAACATAGAAGAAATCTGCAAATCCATGCACTGATCTTTGCCCTCCTGCTAGCCTGCCTCCACTGCGCAATCCTTGCTGAATAATAGCTCTGAATGAATTAAAATTAACCTTGCCTTGACTGCGCAATCCTCAGTGGCAACTCCAATGTGTGTGTGGTGCAATTAATGCATCGCTATAGTCACAACAGATAGTCCATCTTGCCCTTTCCATTAGGGGAATTTTGAGGTCTAAAATGGGCCTCCTAAGGAAATAATAAAATAATAGCCAAACCAATAAAATAATATTTATGAATTTTCAATTCACTTTTTGCACCTTAATCCATGTAACCATAGTTAAATTCAAATCACAAGTTGTACCAATATAAAATTAATAATTTTTTTATTATTGATGTGACTATAAATAAGAATGAGATTTTCAAGAAAAAATCATTATCATTGAACAACTAATGCATTTGTCCTTTGTACTTAAATAACTTAAAATAAAATATAAATATAAATTTATAAATTCTTAATTATATTATATGTTATTAATTAAAATTTATATTATTTAAATTTTATAATAACATGTAATTAATATGCTATATAAAAATAATATAATATAATATATGTATAGGGATATGCATTGATTCTTTCAAGAAATTTGAAATGACAATAATATATTTTTATTCAAAAAGTGTGAAATGACATTTATTGTGAGTACTTTACTTTGAATTTAAAAGTACTTATAGCACTACCATGGTTAACCATGAGTTTTTATCCACCATTGAGAATGTGACAAATAAGTACCTTTAACTCAAGCAATGCCACCTCAACCATTAGGGATGATGTCATTCCCTAAAATGTGATTGGTTCTCATAAAGTGAATTTTGATTGTACATTTTCCTTAGGAGGCCCATTTTAGACCTCAAAATTCCCCTAATGACCTATCTCTCCACTGGGTCTCCTCTGGAACTGACATGCACTGTAGTTAACTGCTGTATTGTTCAGTTGATTAATGAGTTATTATTTGTGAATTAATAAACTAATTAATTCACTCCACTCTCACTAGTGTATCATTTAGTTAGACTGGATACAACTAGCTCAATTGAGTCTAATTGAGTTAACTTGAATACAACTCCATGAACTACTCTTCCAACTCTGTCATAACTTTTCCACTTCAGTTCTAACTGAGTCTTCCATACATGAACCACCAGTAAACCCTAGGAATTGTGTAATTCCTTCAACCCACTAATTTTCCAAATCTGTGCACTGAAATTAAGTGCTCCAAGAGAGTAAGTTGTTGTTTATTGTCGGATTATTATTAAGAGCTAATAATAATCGACACTTCTATTTTTAGATCAACGATCTATAAATAGACTTTGCCCAATATTCTAAAAATAGAATTTCATCTATTTTTCCAACTTGACGAACCATCCACAAATAGCATCCTGCAACTTTTGAAATATGATCACCATGTCTAAAAATAGACTTGCGCCAAAAATAGCCTGCGGGCCCACTTAGTGAAGGCAACTCTTTTCACTAAGCTCATCATTTTGTTGAATCTCAATGCTCCCTCTCAACAAGATGGGGATTATCTTTCACCCCGATCCTGCCTCTATGGTATTCGAATTTGCTCCTGTGAGTGCCTTCGTCAGAATATCTGCATCCTGATCCTCCATAGGAATGTACTGAAGCAACATGATCTTCTGTTGCACACAATCTCTGATATGATGATACCAGATATCAATATGTTTAGATCTATCATGAAACACAGGATTAACCGAGACTTTAATGCAAATCTGATTATCACAATGTATCACTGTAGGATCTAAATGTGAACCGAACAAACCAACCAAGATCTTCCTCATCCAGATAGCCTCACATGCAGCTTGACTTGCTACCATGTATTCTGCTTCTACTGAACTGAGTGGCATGAATCTTTGTTTCCTGCTGTACCAAGAAACTGCCATAGATCCGATACTGAAAACCCCTCTTGATGTGCTCTTTCTGTCTATTGGGTTACCTGCCCAATCTGCATCCGTGAAGCCATGCAACTTCACCTCATCTGTCTGTCTGTACCATAAAACATACTCAGATGTGCCCCTAAGATATCTTAGGACATGCTTTCCTGCCTTTCAAAAGAGCTTGGTAGGCTTAGCCATCACTTGTGAAAGCTGGTTCACTGCATAGCATATGTCTGGTCTTGTATTAACTAAATACATGAGCGAACCCACCAAATGTCGATAAATAGTGGCATCCACTACCTCTACCAATGTAGCATCCTCTTTCCTCTAATTTCCTGGAAGAGGAGTGTCGATAGGCTTGCAACCTTGCATGTGAAACTTCTCCAGTATCTCCTGGGCATACTTGGCTTGAGACACAAAAAGTTCACCTTCCCGCTGCCATATTTCCAATCCAAGGAAATAACGAAGGAGGCCCAAATCCTTCATCTCAAACTCATTTGCAAGATATGCCTTGCATGAGTGTATCAACTACTCATCACCCATTAGTATTAAATCATCAACATAAAGAATAATGATTAAAAGCTTACCCTCCACCACAATTTGGTATACGTTTGCATCCGCCTCACTCTTGGTGAAGCCAAGTCTAGTGAAATAGCTGTCGATCCAAGTGTACCAAGCACGAGGTGCTTGTTTCAGTCCATACAGTGCTCTTTTGGGCCTGCACACATGCAACTTGCTGCTGAAGATCTCACATCCTTCAGGCTGCTCAATGTACACCTCTTCCTCAATGATCCCACTAAGGAATGCAATCTTCACATCCATTTGATGAATGTGCCAACCCATCTACGCTGAGAGAGAAAGGATGGTCCATATGGAAGAATACCGTGCGACAGGTGCAAAGGTTTCTTCATAGTCAATCCCCTCGATCTGTGAGAAGCCCCGGGAAACAAATCTTGCATTATACTTCTCGACGCTCCCGTCAGCAGCTTGATTTACCTTGTAGATCCATCTTTATCCTACAACTAATTTACCCACCGGCCTTGGAAAAATCTCCCAAGCACTGTTTCTGACAATGGAGTCATACTCCTCCACCATGGCATCTACCCATGTGGGCTCCTGCACTGCTTCTTCAAAAGAAGATGGCTCTGTCATGATACACTTGCTCATAAGAGCCATGTATCTAGTAAATTGGTCAAGTGACTGTCTTTGTCTGCGCTGTGATGTAGGGACTCCTACATTCTGTTGCACATCAAGCATCAGTCTCTCAACTTCTGTGGTACACTTTCTGCCTTGTCTGATGTTTGGTTCTACATGAGTGGACTCCTCCACTCCATGAATCTCCTCCTGTGGCTGATCCACATCTAGAGGCTCATCTTTGGGAACAATAAGTTCTTCCTCTGCATGCAAGTGTAGCTCCCTCTCAAGTGACAACTTCATGGCTTTCACCTCAATGAATTTTATATCCCGCCACACCACAGTCATCCGACTGTCTGGAAAATACACATGATAATTATGGGGTGTTTATGTGTACCCCGCAAATATCCCAACTTCTACAGTTGGCTCCAGCTTCTTCCTGGCATCCTTTGTCACATGAATGTAAACAGATGAGCCAAAAATATTCAAATGAGAAATATCAAGCTTCTTACCAGTAAAATCTTCTTCAGGTGTACTCATGCTAAGTACTCTATGAGGACAACGGTTTTGCACATAAACCACAGTGTTGCATGCTTCTACCCACAAGTGCATATGTAGGCCCTGGTCATGTAGCATAGCTCGTGTAGCACCCACGATCTTCTGTTCTTCCTCTCCGCGACCCCATTCTGCTGTGGGTTATAAAGCGTTATGAGTTCTCTTCGAATTCCTTCTTTGCTACAAAAGTTTTTGAATTCGCCCGAGATGTATTCATGACCATTATCTCTCCGTAGATATTTCACTTGCTTCCCCGACTCCTTCTCCACCAATGCTTTAAACTCACAGAACTTTGAGAATGTTTTTCTCTTCTTCTGCATGAAGAAGATCCAACATCTACGAGAATAGTCATCAACAAATATAACATAATACCTGTGTTTTGTTGTTGAAGCAACCGAGAAAGGTCCACACACGTCTGTGTGAATTCTCTCCAGGATCACCGAAGCACAGTTCTCCTTCTCATGAAAGGTGGTCTTCACAAACTTACCCATATTAAATCCCTTGCACTGATCTGACTGTGCAAGAGTACCCTTGGGAATTCTAGTAGAAATCTGCTGCAAAATCTTCAAAGCACCATGGTGAAGATGGCCCAATCTTCCGTGCCATAATTCGCCCTCATCCCGACTCACCACTTCTTTTGCTTTGCCCACAATTGCAGCACAACCATATACCTCCATCTTGTAGAGATTCTTAGCTCTAATCCCTATCTTATTGGTTTGAACTATTGTTTTATGTTGAAGGAAGGATTTTCCCTCACTGAAAACAACATCATAACCTTTGTCTTCCAACATTGCGACTGAGACCAAGTTCTTCTTTGGACCTGTAACATGCATAACATCCTTCAAAAATAATGGATTACCGGACTCCCTCTCAAAGGTAATGGTCCCAATTCCAGTCGCACTGTATCGACCATTGTCGCCCATCTCTATATGCATCTGGAGGTCCTTCTCCTCCAAGTCACTAAACAGCTCCTTGTCTCCTATCATATGGAAAGACGCACCACTATCAAGATACCACACCGATCCAATATAGCTTGAAACCAAGCATGTAATCAAAGAGAAATCAAGTTCAAATTGTGAGGCTAAGGCCTCTCCAGCTGCAGCTCCAACAACCTTCTTGTTCTTCTTCTTTTGTGGGTAGTTAGTGGCGAAATGCCCATGTTCGTGACAGTGAAAACACTTCACCTTGGAAAAATCCTGCTTCTGGCCTTTAGCTTTAGATTTTGAAGGAAATTTCTTCCACTTCCCTTTCCTTGCTTTGGCAGCCAAAGTAAAATTCTCTTCATCTTCATTCTTCAATGAAGAGCCATCTCTGGTACCCCGCCTTATCCCCTCCTGCACAAAGATCCGACCAAAGTCGCTCCCATCCTGACAGTTTCTCCCATCCATTAACATAGTCTTCGTAGCTATGCCAACTCTTCGGAAGCCCAAGGAGATCCAAGCTCACAAATTATTCATCATCAACAGTAACCCCCACACTTCCCAGTTCATCCTTGCAGTGGACAAACTTCATGAGGTATTTTGGAATACTTTCGCCCTTCTCCATTTTTATTTTTCTGAGATTGTCTTTAAGCGCCAACTTCCTCTGGTCGCTTCTGCTTTGGAAAAAATCTATCAAAGCCTTCCACATTAAGAATGGAGTGGATTTCCCATGAAGGATGGACACAATATGGTCCTTCACACCTTCCAACAGAATTCTTCTTGTCTTTGCTGTCTTCTTTTGCCATGCGTCAAGTAATGCAGCATCACTAGATCCCGGCTTAAGAACATCGCTATCAAAGAACTCCTTCAGTCCATTATCCTCCAACACCACCTCCATCCTATCCTTCCAGGCTATGTAATTCGAGCTCCCATCAAGGGCATACTCCAATCGCAACCCATTGAAAGACATTTCAATGTATACTCAACTTCTGCCACAAGAATCTTCTGTAGCAAATTCGAATTGTCCACTAGCACAAACTCAACAATTCTTCAAAATTGCAATCTTCAAGAATTAACATTTATCTAATACCATGTAGAAATTAGTATACACTAAGCATGCATACATCCAGATTCCCCTGATCTCACAATATTTAACTTCTTGCAAAATACAGAATCCTTCCACTGTTAATCTTTTGTGGAAAATTAATTGCGAACACATGTGAAGCATAAATAAAAACAATTACACATAACACAGTTGTTTAACGGGAAAGCCTGAAGCTTAAAACCCAAATTATCATATATTATGTATCATGGAGATCATGTGACAATCTCATACAAAGCTTAGTACATCAAGCTCTCAGTACAATCAATCGTCACACACTAACATAGAATTAATCTGCAAATCCATGCACCGATCTCTGCCCTCCTGCTAGCTTGCCTCCACTACACAATCCCTACTGAATAATAGCTCTGAATGAATTCAAATTACCCTTGCCTTAAATGCGCAATCCTCATTGTCAACTCCAATGTGTGTGTGGTGCAATCAATGCATCACTATAGTTACAACAGATAGTCCATCTTGCCCTTTCACCTATCTCTCCACTGGGTCTCCACTGGAAATGACATGCACTGTAGTTAACTTCTATATTGTTCAGTTGATTAATGAGTTATTATTTGTGAATTGAATAAATAATTAATTCGCTCCACTCTCACTAGTGTATCATTTAGTTAGACTAGATACAACTAGCTCAACTGAGTCTAACTGAGTTAAACTGAATACAACTCCATGAACTACTCTTCCAAATCTGTCATAACTTTGCCACTTCAGTTCTAACTGAGTCCTCCATGCATGAACCACCATTAAACCCTAGGAATTGCGTAATTCCTTCAGCCCACTGATTTTCCAAATCTATGCACTGAAATTAAGTGCTCCAAGAGAATAAATTTTTGTTTATTGTCGGATTATTATTAAGAGCTAATAATAATCGACACTTCTATTTTTTGATTGAAGATATATAAATAGACTTTGCCCAATATTCTAAAAATATAATTTCATCTATTTTTCCAACTTGACAAACCATCCACAAATAGCATTCTGCAAATTCTGAAATATGATCACCATGTCTAAAAATAGACATAGTCTAAAAATAGACATAGTCTAAAAATAGACTTGCACCAAAAATAGCCTGCGAATCCACTTAGTGAAGGTGACTCTTTTCACTAAGCTCATCATCTTGTTGAATCTCAACAAACCCAACATAATTCGCACGACACCCCTACTCGTTCAACGTCGGCCCAACATAAATTTTCATCCGCTTGTTTGTATAAAGTCACCACGGTCGCCCCTCTCAACACTTGGGAATAATTTTTCATTGTTGCTCGCTCGTCTGCTGGGATGTGCACCTTTGTCGCGCCTTGCATGCATTTTCCAAGTCTAACCATTCATTGTGTTGACCCAGATGCGCGCTCACCTAGGCGCCTTCTACATGAGTCGCCTGAGCATGCCCACTACTGTGACTCTCCCGTCACACGTCTTAGAGCGTGCTCGGCCATCATGCCACCGTCGCACATGTGGAGCGCACCCACCCATACTTCGATTATGTGTGCCCGTTTTGGGTGATGACAACTCGGGGTCTTGACATCCTCCCCACCATGAGTCATTTCCATCCTCGACACTCCTATCCACCTCATCAACTGATCATCAAACTCGAAAATCTCCTTTTTCCATCTCCACAGCGAATCCTCTGTCTCCCAACTACTCTCCTATGATGCGTCCTTCCAATTAACGAAGAAATCCCTTCGTGTTGCACTTCCGACACCTATTGTACGAAGATCAAGGATCTTCTCCAAAATCAAGTTCGGTCTGTCTCCTATCATAACTGGTCCCCTCACTGGTGCTATCCACTCAATATGATTGAAATTGAGTCTACATTTCTTCAGCTAAATAATATGGAACACGGGATGTTTTGGACACATGTGGTTTGGAAGTTCCAACTCATATGCAACTTCCCCAAATCGCTTCTTGATCCAGAAACTGATCTCCGATGATCCTTAGAAAAAGCATGTCTCTGACATCGAGGTGTGCATCCCTCCTATCCTTATATGCCCTTTTATTCATTCTCCTTGCAACACCATGTAGGTGTACCCTTGTTAAATCCAAGGCCTCCTCCCATGCTGTCAAGAATTTCATTGCATGTGGACTCCTCATAAAACATCCCAGTAGCACTGCCTGTGGAGCAACTGAAATCTTTCCATTGACCAACTCAAATGGACTATACCTAGTTGCAGAAATATTCTACAAGTTATAGCTAAACTAAGCTATATCCAAGGGTTCAGGCCAATTTTTCTGATCAACCATCACATAATGTCTCAAGTAGTCCTCCAAGAATGCATTGATCCATTCAACCTGCCCATCTGTCTTCGAATGGTATCTCGAACTCTACAAAAAATCTGTCCCAACTAGCTTGAAAAATGTGTTCCAAAACTTCCTTGTAAAGCGTGGATCTCTATCAGACACAATGCTCAAAAGTACTTCCCAATACTTCACAACATTTTTAAAGAATAAATCAGTAGTCTTATTGGATCCACATGGTATCTTTGTTGGAACGAAGATGGAATACTTGGGAAAATGGTAAAAAACAACTATGATCCCATTATACCCCTGCACCTATGGTAACTGAGTGATGAAGTCCATTGAGACACTCATCCATGGTCCCTCTGGAATTGGAAAAGGCTGCAAAAAACCTCCCTGTCTCCGAGTATCTGATATGTCCTGTTGAAAAATGATGCACATATGTACATACTCCTCCACATCCTGTTCCATCCTCTTCCAAAAGTACCCCCTCTCCAACAATGCCAAATAAAGACGTTGCCCTAGGTGGCCAACCCATGGTGAGTCGTGGAACTCCTTTAAGAGGTGCCTCCTAACCCAGATGACTTTATAATGTAAATTTGGTTCCAATAGAACAAGATTCCATCCCACAAGAATAAATTATGTGTATTCCCATCCTTCACTTGCTTTAGAATGTTCTTCGCGTGAATATATGTCTCCACACTAGCTCGAAGTATACTTTGCATCTCATCGGTCATGTTTTCTCTACTCCTTGTCCTCTCATAACGATCTTCTTCCTCCCCAAGTGCTGCTAACTGTCCCTTCCTACTGAGGGAATCTGCAACAACATTGAGTATACCCGGCCTATACTCAAGAGTCATTTAAAACTCCGCCAAGAAGTCTTCCAACGAGCTTGCTTCACTGAAAAATTCGATTGTGATTCAAAAAAACTCACTGCAATGTTGTCAGTATTGATAACAAAAGGATTACCAATCAAGTAATGCCTCCATACCTATAAACAATGAATGATGGAAGTCATCTCCTTCTCATCGACCAGATACTGTCGCTCTCTATATTGTAACTTTCGACTCTCATAAGTCACTGGATGCCCATCCTATAATAGAACCCCTCCAATCGCAAAATTTGATGCATCTGTGTGGACCTCAAATGGTCTCTCAAAGTTAGGTAGCCTTAGTATCAGTGTTATCACCATCCTTCTCTTCAATTCTTCAAATTCTTCATGACACTTCTATGTCAATTTCCATTGCTTTTCCTTCTTCAAAAGGTTTTTTAGTGGTTCAGTTAGCTTGGAATAACCTTTTACAAAATTTTGTTCGTAGTTGGTTATACCCGAGAAAGATCTCATATTATGGAAATTCTTCAGTTCAACCCAATCCTTAATCATCAGCACTCTGCTCGGCTCCATCCGTATGTGACCTTGACCCACAATGTGTCTAAGGAACAAAATATCATTTTGAGAAAACATACAATTTGTCTTCTTCAAGTACAACTGATTTGTCCTCAGTGTATCAAATACCAAAGTGAAGTGCCTCTTATGATCCTCCATGTTATTATTGACAATCACGATGTCATCCAAGTATACAACAAAAAATGTATCAAGGTATGGGAGAAGTACATCGTTCATCAATGTGCAGAACGTGGCAGGAGAGTTGCACAACCCGAATGGCATGACAAGAAAATTAAAACTCCCGTATCTCATCACTATTGTGGTATTATTCTTGTCCCCCTCTCCTATCCACACCTAATAGTACCCATGTCTCAAGTGCAGCTTCGAAAACACTTGGGATTTTGCAATCTTATCGAAACAAACCACAACAAGTGGAAAACGATACCTATTCTTTATCGTCTGCTTATTCAGTGCACTATAATCACATGATATCGTCAAATCATTCGTATCTTTATTCCCATGGAACAATACTAAAGCGCCATGGGACCTTGACGCTCATATGAAACTTGCCTTAGAAAAATCCTTCAGCTGTTTTTTCAACACCTCCAACTTTGGCCCTGACAAACGATAAGGATATTTGGTTGGGGGTTGCTTCCCCAGATTTAGCTCAATGTTATGGCCCACTGCATGCCTCAGTGGTAGTACTTTTGGTAGATCATCAAACAATATATCTCCATATCGCTCCAATACATCAGAAATCTTGGTCGGAATAGGCGTCCTGACTCCATCATCATCCTCGACTCCTTGAATAACTGTCGCAAATGTTTCAATCTCTGGGTCCTTCATCGCCCTACCCATACATAATGCAGAAACATGATGCACCAACACTTCCCTATGCTGTTGGTGGGTAGGTAAATTCCATGTCTATGAGTCTCCAAAAAACACTATCTCATCAGAAAATGGCGCAAAAAATGACCTGTTTCCCTTCAAAAAATCCTGCCCCAATATCATATCAAAGTTGTTCATCTCCATCATTGTGAAGTCCAAACAACCCTGCCAATAAAAAACACAGACCAACACATCACTTGCCAATCCTGACACTTTAGTCCTGGAGTTCATTGCCTTGACCTACACATCCTTGGGAACAATCTGCAGCCCAACTTCCTTCGCTAACCCAATTTTCATAAAATTATGTGTGGCACCTGTGTCCACCAACGCTTGGATGGCTTTGCCAAGAATTTTGAAGTCAGGAAACCCCAAGCTGTGTAACCAACCTTTTCTTCCTGAAACGCTGGCTTGCATACATACCTGGTCTCTACATACTTTTGTACTGGCTCTAATACCATCTGTCACACCCCCAAGTCCGTTCACCTCGTTCGCGGGTCGTGCAACATCGACTAAATATCCATACTTTGTTTTTTTGTCATATTTTCCGGACTACGCCTCCAAATATTATTCCTTGTTCTTATTTTCATTTAAATGTTATTTATGAATAAACATAACAACAAAAATTAACATATCATGCATGAGACCAAACCATAAATAAGAATGTCAATTTTATAATATCATGTATAAAATTACATTGCACTGAATATCCGGGTAGCCTTTGGCTTAAAACCCTTTTTTTGTAATAATGTCAAAATCGTGCACGTCGTGACTCAGCCGCATGCATTTTTTGCACACAGTGACCTGCCCTGCACAGGGTCAGAGCCTTCCCGAGGTCGTTGTATGACTCACCTGAGTCTACACGAACCTTAGGTCATTCCGCATGCAACTCTGCAATGTCCACCGTTATGCCTGACAGTTTTGCAGTCTGCACACACTCTACCAGTTCGGTTGCCCTACTATTCTACACAGTCCACCTGAGTTCACCTGACTTCGCCTGTTTCTGCCTACATGAGCTACCTGCGTTGTGGGTGTATTCCTTCAAGTTCACCCGAGCCACCCAGAGTTACAGCTCCTTCGCACTAGGAACTGTTTCTGTTTAATACTAAATGATTCGATGATATTCTCCTATGCCTTTCTCGTCCACCATTTATATGGTGTAGCCACCACATGGTCGTGTCGTTTAGGTTGGGCTCGTCCCATGACCAACCCAAAATAATTTTCACGACATACCTACTCATTCAAAGTTGGTCCAACATAAATTTTCATCCGCCCGTTCATATAAAGTCACCACAATCACCCCTCTCAACACTTGGAATAATTTTTCCTTATCGCTCGCACATCCGTTCGTTGGGATGTGCACCTTTGTTGCGTCTTGCCCATGTTCACCACACCTATCAGTCCGCCGTGTTGACCCAGGTGCCCATTACACGATTCGCCTGAGTGTGCCTGTTGCTATGACCCACTCGTCACACATCTTGGAACGCGCTCGCCCGTTGTGCCACCGTTGCACATTTGGAGCGCGCTTGCCCGCCGTGCCACCATCGCACATTTGGAGTGCACCCATCGATACTTGGTTATGTGCGCACATGTTGGGCGATGCTAACTCAAGGTCTTGATATAAACCCTCCTTTTCTACCTAAAATCCCATTTCAAAATTTCATTTCATCGAGTTCCCTTTCATTATGTTGACCCTCGAAGCTATCGAGCGAAGGGAGGAGGAGCTGGCAGGTCAGACCACTTTTAGCTACGTCGTGTTTTCCCAGATTAGCTCTTCATGCACTCGTTACATTTTCTGCAAGGAGGAGGAGGAGGAGGTTATAATTGCGGCACAAAGGAGCTCTCCGTGCAAATAGGAAAGAGTATATCTTTGTTATTTCTTACGGTCGCTTTCTTTCTGGAGGATTTGAAAATGTAAATTCACTGTTCTTCTTTTACAAAATCCATGTTATTTTGCTAGTGGTATACTGACTAAGCAAGTCAATTAAGTCCCCAAATCCTTTTTTTGTTCATGGGAGTGGCCACAAAGGTGGCAAGCGAGTTGTGCGAAGGTGGCCAACGAGTTGCCGCAACAGTGACTAGTGAGTTGCTGCAACTGGGTCGCCATTGCGGAAACTCACCAATCATAGTTGCAGAAACTCATCCATTGGAATAGTAGTGGTCTTTATGCTATGATGGAAACAATAATGGGCTTGAGGCCACAATGCAAATTTTTTTTCCACAACGAAGAATAATGAAAGATATTGTTAAAGAAACATACAACCAAGATTCTGTGTATCTTTTTTTTCTAAAACTACAAGATATGGCCATTTATATCAAGTCTAGAGACATATAGTTTCAATTTTTTTCTTTTTAAATATATATATATATATATATATTTTTAAATATTTCATTTTTTTAAATTTTTTTAAATTCTGGGTTTGCTTCTTTTATGATTTCATATTCTCTTTACCGCGTGTCTTTTGCAATCTCAATTTAAAAAAATATAGTATAAAATGTTTTCCTTTTTGTATATGTTCTTTACCCTATGCTTTATGTTATCTCAACAAATTAGAAACAAAGGGGAAATTTTGTATTTTCTAATAAATTAATCTACATCTAACCCCAAACTTGTAAATTAAAAAAAAATGAAAATTTTACATTGTTTGTTTGTGTGCAACTGTGTTGAAGTTTTTTTGTTGCAAAAAATAATTGTTATTTAGGTAATCATCCACTTCAAGGCCAATAAGTAGTAAAAAAATCCTTGATTTTTTTCTAACATTTATTATATCTTTGTGAAGTATTTCTAACATGATTGGATTTAAAGGATTTCATTTTATAAGAAAACCAAGGTTCAAAATTCACAATAATCAAGAGGAGACACTAAAAAATCCAACCCTGTTAAGGGTTGGTTTCTCCAAAATAATAATTAGTAACTATTGTATTCTAAGTCGGTCACATGTGTTTGACAAGTATGTAGGCTAGTTGTTTAGTAATGAGGTAATCACGACAATACAATCCAATGTTGCTTCCCACTATTGCTTTACTTTTCCAAATAGGGAAAATTATTATTGTAAAATGGAATACACTTCATTTAAATTCATACTTTTTCTTTGTTGTTTTAATTGTTGCAATTATTCCTTCTTCTTTACATTAAGGTTGACAAGTTTTTGCACAAGTTGTTAGTGATTTCTAGTTAGTCCTCCCCTTCTTCAAAATCATGAATTTGAAACTTTTTTGTGTGAGATATGCACATTTATTCCATATTACCTCTGATATTGATCTATTGCTTTCATTGGTCTCTTCCATTGAATAAATTCCTCCAGGAAAATTCTAGAAAAAAATTAAATTATTTAACTGTCAAATACATGTAAACCGTTGACATTGATCAAGTCTATGACCCGTCCTAGATCTTCCATTAAATCCTGCATGGCCTTGATAACCATTTACTCTATCTCGATAAGTGTTTTCTGCTCCAAGGAGTTGTCACAACGGTGACACGTAGTTTCCACAATGGTGGTGAACGAGTTTCTGCAATGGTGGCTAGTGAGTTGCCGCTACGACACTTAGTTGGGTCGCCATTGCAGAAATTCACTGGTCACCATGCAGAAACTCATTTGTCACTGGTCATTGGTCATCGTTTGGTCACTTATCATTGGTGTTCTTTTTTCACTCATTTTTCACCATTCTAAAATAGTAGGAAAACCTTGTTTATCTAAGAGAGAGTGAAAGTTTCTTAAGAAACAGAAAGCTTTCTTCTTTCTATTTGTTCATCATGTATGATGGATGAAATATTTTAAATTTTCTCATTAGATTTTTTTCTTTTTATCTCTTTATAATATAAGATAAATGCAATATTTAAATGTGTGGGGTTTATTCTTGTTTGTTTCTGATGTAAAACAAATTTGAAATTTTCCATATGCATTTTCTCATTTGATATGTGTTTCGAATTTGCAAAATTTTCCAATATTATGTATGAGTATTTTTAATTTTTATGCAAAATATATTTTTATATTTAGTAAAATTATATATATATAGATTTATGTTCTCATTTGATATGTATTTAAAATTTAAAATTTTATCCATTATTATGTGTGAGTAATTTTAGTTTTGTTGGGGAAATATTTTTATATTTTATATTTAAGTTTTAGAAGAATTATTCATTTGAAATGACAAGGCTTAAACTTATTACATCAAAGCTTAACATGTTACTCAAGCTAATTAAAATTCATTGGAAACATCCGAGTTAATTCTCATAACCACTCCAAATAAATCCAAATAACATGTCCCATTACTTTTATATATAGAACATTTTATTTCAATATATAATTTCAGTGAATTTTATTTTTTTAGGAAATAATATTATAATAAAACTCAAAAATTTTATTTTTATCTGAATACATGGTATGTGCATACAAAACTGGCTAGTTTGTTTTCAAATAGTATGTACATGTAAAATTAGCTAGTTGTAGGCTGGAAAGAGTATGTTTTAAAATAGTACGTGCATGCAAAATTAGCTACTTGTAGCTTTATGTAAGAAAAAATTAATGTTGTAAATTTATTGACTTTATCAATCCAACATTCATATCCTAACTAGAAATCTTCATTATCTTCAATAATAAGTTTTAAGGTTATGGATACACTACTTATCAAATTGATGTATAAGACTTTGTTGTATGTAACATAAGGACTCACTCAATTTGATTATTAAAATATATGGAAATATATATACTTTACCTTATTCTAGATTTGAACCTATGAACTCTTAAAAGGAAATACATATTCTTAACTATTAGGTTCATTAAAATTAATTAATTAATTCATGTTCTATTACTCACTGTTACCAGCAACTCACTGTTAGTTTGTCAACTCCCTGTTCTATTTTTTCATATTTTCAAAATATATCGGCCGTGTCTGTTTCTAAATATTATTTTAGCTTCTTTGTCCTATTATCCTATTGGTGGTTCATTAAAATTCATTAATTAATTCATGTTCTATTACTCATTGTTACTCACAACACACTGTCCTATTTTTTCATATTTTCTAAATATACTCACTGTTCTAAATATATAGGCTGTGTATGTTTCTAAATATTAGTTTAGGTTATTTGTCTTATTATCCTATTAGCGGAAACTTGCTGTTATAGTGGTGGAAATTCACAGTTAGAGTGGCGACAACTCACTGTTACTGCCACTATAACAATGAGTTTCCACTACTGCAATAGTGAGTTGCTGCAACTTTGTTTTAACAATCTAACAATATTTCATTGAAATATTTTTTAATTTAATTCTTTTCTTCTTTTGCATATGGTTCAAAAATGGACATTGATCATCTAATTTTGCTTCCATCCAAACCCAGGCCACACACGTACTAGGTTTGTACTTCATAATGAAGCACTAAGCCAATTTTATCAAAATAATAGAGAAATTCCTGGGAGAAGCACCAACAATGAAGCATATTATCTTGCCTTGGTTGATGGGCTTATAACAACAAGGAATTATGGTGTGAGTGACATTGTCACTTATACAAATTCTGAATTGATAACAAATCAAATGATTGGAATTTACCAACTTAGAAGACAAAATTTGAAACCCCTCTACCAACAAGCAAAAAAAGTTGCTTCACAGTTTTAAAGTTTTAACATAATTTACAGATCAAATGTCCAAAGGGTTGTTGATGATATACTCCTTGAAGCAGTATCCAATGGGCGTGGATGTGCAAGATATGTGGAGGAGCCAACATGTTCTCCACCAATTATCATTAGCAAACATCGATATACGTGGCATGTTAATGAATGGATTGTTCTTTTCATTGGTATTGAGGTTATTATGGTGGGAGTCCTATTATGGTGTTCCTATTTCTTGTGATAGATTGTAGCAACATTATGTCCATCATTTTTGATGTGTTTATATGAGCTCTATTTTTTTAGATGGGCTCATTTTATTTTTTGGTACTTTTTTTATATCTTAACACAACATGTATGTAAAAAATGTATTTTTCAGTAATACTATTAATGTAATTACATTGTTATTACAATTCAGTTGTCTAATTTTGATTACAGTTCAATTGTATCATTTTAATTACAGTTAAATTTTGTCTATCTTATTTGCTTGGTAATAAAGTATAATGTATGTGATTAATAACTAAATTATCTAGCCCAAAAAAAACTAAAAAACAAATCTATAAGTTGTGAGCATGAACTTTAACATTAGCTCTATTGTTGTTAACTTTTACTCTAATTATTTCTAGGAAAACTGATGGTTCTAATTCTAATATATATAAAACATACTTAATTATCCTGAGATGTTTGAGTTAAATAATACATTAATCCCATGCATATAGAAATGAAACATAAATCAATAAATCACATACCTATATATAATGATGTATACATACAATTTAATATCTTTTAATACATAGAAAATGAAATTAGACATTAACATGGTTAAAAATGATTACATGGGATCTTAAATGTAAAGATTAAATCTGGCCAGAGGCTTCCAAACTGAATTAGATAATTCATTCCAGCGATAAATAAATTGATTTTAAGTGACGATTAAAAAATATTTTGTACTTATAAAAAATATTTTTATCCCTAACAAATCAGATTAGACTTTTTGTTGGTTAAGCTATTACCAACTGGATTCGGTAATCTGGCCAAAAAAATATTTTTATTGAGTGACTTATGTGGTCACTATGTTTTGATTGCATCTTATATGATTATGTTTTCAAATGTAAAGAGTTGGTGAAAATTAAGGGTGGGGGGAGAATCATTATTTCCTTTTAAAAATGTTATTATATCAATTAAGGTCACTTTAAATAGAACCCAAAAATGAATAACAAAATAAATACTTTTATTAGAAAATAGAGGACTCCAAAATATTTTACAAAATGAGACTTTAGAGTTCCTTCAATACGTCTTCACAATTCCAACTTCTAGGAGCATTCATTCATTCATTATCCATGTGTAGCACATGCAAAATTTATACAAGTCTCTAATAAAAGTCTAATGAGCTCGAATTCTTAAAGAAGCCCCTTCAATGACAAATTATGTGAGATTCCCTTGGTTATAAGCCAACCAAGATAGCTTATAGATCAATCATTCTTTTCCCTTGATACATGGTTAAATGCAAAATACAATTGTGATATCTTGCATTTTTGCATTCCATAGATTCAACCTCATTTAAGGGACAAAATTGTATAAATATCCAAACAAACAATTCAATTGTTGTGAATTTATCCATTATCAACATCTACATCCACAAGGGCCGGTGATTTGAACTAAAGCACATTTTGACATACATGAAAACAACAACAACTAACCCTACAAACAGTGAAAATAATATGAACAACTTGAAAATAAATGAAGTTAACTTGATGATCATGAAAAATTGTAATATGCATTCAAGGATAACTAATAAACCGTGACCAATATTTTTTAAGGAAAGTAATTTATGTTGAAGTTTGCAACAAGAAATAGTGAAATTGGCATCTAGAAACAACATCCTTGATCCTAGTGAAAATTAAGCACCTACACTAGGTGGGGCCCACATAGGCTATTTTTATGTGGATGTCTATTTATAGATGCATGAGAAAATTCTATTTATGTATGAGGTCTATTTATAGATGTATGTGCAAGTTCTATTTATAGTTTGCATGTCTATTTATAGATGCATGTCGGCTATTATTATCCCTTAATATTTTTCTAAGTTGGTTTAATCTATTTATAAAAACATAGTGTAAAAAGCAAGCAATCACCTCCAGGGTGGAAAAACTAGCCTACGCTGGAGGGAAGCTGAATCAAAAGAAACATACTGTATCAGAATATAGGTCGCCTCTGACCGGGAAACCGACCCAAAAATTTGCTGCCCAAGCATGGGAAACCAGCTTACTGATACTGTTCCAGAACTGAATGTGCATAAAAAGACTAGAACTGTCTATGCTATAGAGAGTACATTCGAAATTTCCAAAAATGCACCGATTCCAAGACCAAAAACTCCAAAAAAAGAAGAGAAAAGAACCTTTCATGAGACTAGCTATCGTTGTGGGGTGGATTTTATTCCACGATTGGGCAGCTGTAGCCTTCCTCCAGGTCGCCCACATTTTCTTTGGAGTTCTAGGCTAGGCTGAAAGATCAGAGGAATAAGGAGAGCTGGAGCTCTTCAAAGCTGTGTCCTTGCACATGGAGCCATCACTACTAGAGGTTTGAGAGCTCGAACCGTCACCGCCGGAAGTCTGAGAGTCAGTCTTGACTGGGAGGGCAATTTCTTTCCGAGCAACCTGGGGAGGCTTGTCCGAGATAGTGGACTTCCTTTGCCTCTTTCACACTCCAGAGCCTTGACCGACATCACTAGAAACCTCCTCCTGGAATGCAACTGTGATTGTTGTTGTTACCCATGGTCTGTTCAATTCGTTGCGGAAGATGAAGCTGACAACGTTTCTGACGGAAGGCTGGTTGGCTTCATCATCCCTAGACAAGAGGGGCGGCCTCGAGCCACTTCTTCCACCTTATCCTCTACCACCTCCACCTCGCCGACATCTCATACGATGATGTCGCTGTATTTTCTTCTTGCGAACAGTCGAAAGGGAGTGGGAGCCCTGAGAGGTTGAGGATCGAGCTTGAGAAGGCCCGAAGGAAGGCGAAACCGTGGGCGGTAAAGGAGGACAAGAAGGTGGAGAAGAAATGAGCTCAGAGGCAGAATGTAGTGACGGAATGTTGGGGCTACTCAGAGCTGACTGCACATTCTTATTTCAGGGAGAGTCTAAACGAAGGTGCAAGAAAAATGGAGGGCTAGAGCTGAGCAGTTTGGGAAAATTGAAAGCTAGAGCGAGGGAATGGGCATGTGAAATTCTCATTGATAGCTCCAAGCACGTGAGATTAATGCTGAGCAAGTGGAGGAGTGGCTTCGAACGGCCCTCCTGCAGGTCTTTATTGGCAGAGGTATTGCATGCGGGTAGCTGCAAGTGGCTAGGACAGCTGTTGCAATCCATGCCTTCCATCGACAAGCTGCTATTCAACACTCGCATCCGGGATTTGGAGATCCTGGTGCACTAGAAGAGTGCAATAATGTATGAGTGTAGCATCATCTGAAATGTTCAGAGGACCAATGAAAAAGGGAAGGTTTTGATCAACTCCTTTGTTTGCTAACCGATCCGCTACCTTATTGGCAGTGCGTCGAATATGCTTGAAGGAGATCGCATGAGGAACTCTGAGCCAGTGTTCCAATTGCTCCAGTCTGTTCAAAAGCCTCCAACTATATGCCACTTTAGCAGCTAGAGTGTCGTGTTGGATGCATGTGATTGCTGCGATAACAATTTGAGAGTCACCTTCAACTTCTAATGGGAAGAATTTTTTCTTATTTGCTATTAAGAGGCCTTTCCATAATCCTTCAAGTTCTGCTTAATTGTTGAAATCTCGCCCTAGCGAGCCATAATATATGTGAAGAGTGTTTTCCTCGGCATTTCTAAATATAACTCCATAACCTGCGTTTCCTGGATTTCCTTTGGCAGTGCCATCGAAATTCATTTTGAAAGTACTATCTGTGGGTGGAGTCCATGAACTGGGTGAGTCAGGGGGAGGAAGGGCAAGGGGGTTGATGGTGAGGTTCCAGTTTTCCAAAATGCGTCTTTCAGGGGGGGATGTAGGTAGGTCTAATTCCTGCTAGTGCTGGAGGGCAATAGTTTCTTGCAGATTGCGCTAGAGATTGGACCAAAGGATTTCAATGGGGGTGCTTTCATCTTTGAATATTCACTTATTTCGTTCTTTCCATACAGTCCAGTAGATGAAGCAGGGCCCAAATAGAGTTGAGAAGGTTTCTTTTGTAGGGCTTAGAGGGCCAATGAAGAATAGTGTTGATGATATCCCCCTTGCATCTCCCAGTTTTTCTGCTACAAATACCTACGTTCTCCCACAGTTGATTGGAAATTGTGCAGGTGTCCAGAAGGTGAGAGATGTTCTCAGCATGAGTAGTACAATTAGGGCACCGGGACGGGCCTATGAAACTTATTTTCAGAAGGTTGTCCCAGGTGAGTAGCCTCTTCTTGCTTAAGAGCCAGAGGAAGGTGGAAATCTTTGGCCAAATACCTAGATGCCAAACTTGATTCCAAATACCATCTTTTTGAACTGGCATAGTGCTAAAGAGTAGTTGGTATGCTTCTTTTGTGGTGAAGCTTCCTCTAGGTGTATATCCCCACCACAGCTTGTCCTCCTGATCAGAGACTTTAATTCACCGAAGACAGAGTTCTTGGTTAATATCCTCATACGATTCATCTTGCCAGTTTTCTTGCCAATGTGCTGCCAGAATCCATTAACGGAATCCTTGTTTAGGTTGCTGATGCCAGAATTGATTAACCAGATTATTTTCAGATTGTCGGAGAGTTGATTTCCACTTTGGTTTTTGAAACAGATCAGAAAGTTTGGGTAATTGCTGCCAGGAGTCCTCCCATAGTCTGGTTGAGTTGCCCGAGTTGATCTCTGAAAAGCTGTGTGCTTGAATGAAGGCGCTATGTTGTTTTGCAGAGTTCCAGATGAGTGAGCCAGGGGTGGCAGGGGTGAGTCTAATAAGATCATCAGGAGGTCTTCCTGGAGCATACTTGGCGTGCCAAAGATGTGCCCAAGGAGTGTGCAACATAGAGAGCCATTTCCACCATATTCGAGCACCCATAGTGGCATTGTTGTGTTGTGGATCTCTGATGCCAAGTTTGCCTTCAGATTTGGGAAGGAAAACTTCAGTCCATTTTACAAGTGCCCATTTTTTGTTAATTCCCGAGGAGTCCCAAAGGAAATTTTTGTGTAGATTGCGGATTTGTTTAAGGACCCATTTCGGAGCAGCCAGGATTGAGAAGAGATACCGCAGCATTGCTTGGAGCACAGATTTGATGAGAATGAGTCTACTTGCAATGTTGAGCGACCTGTAAGTCCAAGAGGAGAGTTGAGCTTTAAACTTATCGAGGAGAGCCCACAAGAGGTATGTTTGATTGCTGAATCGATTACAGGTGCACCTAGATATTTAGAAGGGAGAACTGCAATTGAGAACCCTAGAATCTTGGCTATGTTCCACTGAGTAATGACAAGAGTATTGAAGAAAAATATTTGAGATTTGCCAGCGTTGATGGTAGTACCTAAGGCTTCAGAAAATGTATCTAGCAGAGATTTGAAAGTTCTAGCTTCTTGTACTGAGGGATGTCCGAAAAGCATAGTATCATCAACAAATTGTTGGTGTGTGATGGGATGGTTATCATGCAGAGAGAGACCTTTTAAGGAATTGGAGGAGGCAGCATGGTGAATAAGTCGGCTCAGTTCTTCTGCCATGAGGACAAACATGAAGGGGGAGAGGGGATCACCTTGAAGAATTCCGCGAGTGGGAGAGAACGGAGTGGAGGGATTTCCATTTAGTAAAATGGAGAAGCGAGGGGTTGTAATGAGGTGCAAGATCCATCTGGTCTAGGTTGGGCTAAATCCAAATGCTAGGAGCATTTGATTGATGTAGTTCCAACTTAATTTGCCAAATGCTTTTGAAAGGTCCAGTTTGAGGAGCATACCTGCCTTCTTGAGCTGCTTTAAAGAGTGGATTGCTTCATGAGTGAGTATGATATCGTCTAGAATTTGATGCCCTTCCACATAGCCAGTATGTTCTGGAGAGATCAGTAGAGGAAGAAGCAGTTTGAGCCTATTTGCAATGACTTTGGAAATAAGTTTGTAGATAACATTGCATAAAGAAATTGGCCTGTACTTTTTCGACGTGTTGGAGTTCTCCTCCTTTGGAATGAGAGAAAGGAATGTTGTGTTAAGAGAGGGGAGAATTTAGTGTAGAGAGCATGATTCTTCGACTAGAGCCCAAACTTCCCATTTGATCTACTCCCAAAAAAGTGAAAAAAATTAGCAATGAAACCATCAAGGCCGGGAGCTTTTCCATCTTTAAGTTGGGCTATTGCCTGCTCCACTTCTTGAAGAGAAATAGGGTTAAGGAGCATGGTGTTGTGTTCCTCTGTGATGAGCTTTGGTATGTGCTAAGTGATTGCAAGAATGGCTTGCTGCCTATTTCCCGCGGGTTCGTGTAGAATATTTTGGAAATACCCCTTAAGTTCCCTTTCAATATCTGCATGATCCTCCAGACGTTCTCCTTGACTATTATTAAGGAAGACTATGTTGTTGTGCATTCTCCTTTGTATGGTAGATCTATGGAAGAACTTGGTATTTTTCTCCCCATATTTTAACCAACGTATTCTGGATTTTTGACGCCAAAAGTGTTTCCTCCTGTTGGCATCGCTCGTCCATTTTGGATTGGAGGTCTTTTTACTATGCTGCGTATTCATCCGTTCTGCCCTCGGAGATGATGCACTGTTGTAGCATGCGCATTTGCTGTTTTAGTTCTTTCTGATGGGAGAAAATATTTCCAAAACTTGTTTGGTTCCATTTCTTGAGAGTTTTCTTGAGGTTCTTGAGTTTTTGTTGGAATTGGAACATTTTGGATCCTTCAGGGGGTCGATAGTTGTTCCATGCATTGACGACTACCTCTTTGAAATTAGGATGACTGACCCAGAAGGATTCAAACCGAAACAAACTTTTGCTGTTTGTACCTAGGCATGTCCATTGCATAAGTATGGGCCAGTGATATGAACCTGCTAAGGGCATGATGGAAGTATGAAAATCCCCTCCCAGGTGAATAACATTATCGGACAATAGGAAGCGATCAAGACGAGAAGCTATATGTTGAGATCCCCTTCTTTTGTTTCTCCAAGTGTGGATTCCATTGAAGGTAGGGATATCCATTAACCAATTGCTTTGAATGAATTCTTTAAATCCAATGCTATCCATCTCAAGTTTGTTTCTGCCACCTTCTTTTTATTCTAAGGTAGTGATCATATTGAAATCACTACCACTAATCCAAAGCGGATGACGTCTAAAAGAGTTGAGATCAGTGAGAGTGGATAGGAGAGCAAGTTTTTTCTTGGCCTCTTGCGGAAAATAGACATTAGTGAGATGTCCATGAGAATTGAAGCCCACCAGATGAAACGTGGTTTGGATGAAATAGTGGGAGGCATGGAAATCGTATAGTGATATAGTTTAAGGATTCTAGATTATTGCTAGCCTGCCTGAGGCTCTAGAGGCATCCACCGTTACAGATCTGCATCCCGCCCAGGTCTTGGTGAGAGTAGATTCAAGAGCTTTGCTGTTGCATTTGGTTTCCTGTAGGAAGACAATATTTGGGTTGAAGTTCTATACCATATTTTTGAACATTCTGTGTTTAGAGGGGCTATTGAGCCCTCTCACATTCCATGAGATGAGTTTCATGAGGAACTATGGGGTAGCAGCCTGTAAAATTTGGTCAGCTTGGGATACCTTCCAGATTCCACAAGAATTTCGCCAACAATAATGGTTCTTTGCAGATCTGACTTGCGCCCTCTCTTTTTAGGTTCTTTCATTATTTTCTTTCCATCCCGGAGACTACCCGCTTGAATGCCTAGAGATTTACTTTGCTGAGCTTGGAAGAGAACGACTTCCAGGCTTTCGATTTTCCGAGTGGGAATTTTATCATAGGCTTTTTGGCAGCAGGCCGTCTCTAAATCTAGAATATCCAAATCCCCTAGATCAATGCTTTTAGGTTCCTACTCCATGTGATTTTGAGTATTCTGTTCTCCATTAGTACTGACTTGTTGAGAAATAAGGGTGAGAGTGCCATCGATATCCATCTCTGAACCTCTAAGAATGATGGCTTTGTCCAAGTTGGATTGGGAGGAAGAGGCGTGTGAGACAACTTTAGCTAATTCAGAAGTCGGGGGAGTAGAGTTAGGTTTAGGGGTGTTAGAGGGCGGGATAGATTCAGAGGGTTGAACGGGATTGCCTTCCTGGGAATCATGGGTAGCCAGGACATCAAAGCTATTGCTGGTGGAGGGCATATTGGGAGCAGTGGGGGTGACAGGGGATTTTTTTGTGTGTTTCTTTCTGTTGGTAACTTTGGTGAAGCCTTCGGCATCTTTCCCTTTTTCGGAAGAGGGATTGTTAGGCGAATGGTTAAGAGGGTAGTCCCGATACAAATGGCCGTGCTCATGGCACTTTCTGTAGAAAAAAGGTACGTGCTCATAATCTGTGGTTTGAATCCATTTGAATTCATCGTGAAAAAGGCTTACCGAGTCCGTGAGAGCTTTGGCTAAGTGCATGTAGACGCAGATCCGCGCATAGGAGGTGTACCTTTTGAGTTTGGTTTCTTCAGAAATCTTTACGAACTCTCCCAATCCATTACCAATGTCTTTGAGAGTTTCTTCATCCCAATATTCTAGCGAAAGCGAGTACATGCGAATCCAAACAGGTTCCCAATTGAAGTCTTCCTTATCCGGGTTGAATCTTTCTATCCAATAACGAAGATAGAGGCCTGTGAAGTTGAAGAAATACAGTCCTCCATCAAAAATGCGATTTTTATCCTCCAAGAAATTGAAGATCACCGTGAAGAACCCTTTAGGTCCAAGCTACAGAGTCACATGTCCTTTGGGCTTCCATTTGGAAGAGATCCAACCTTGAAGCACCTTTTCGGTTGGCCACAGGCCTATAAAATTTCCTATAAGGGAATGGTCCTTCATGAACTAGATGTGGCCATTTATGCGGTGACTGTGAAGATCGATTTTGATTCTTTCTACTGCAATCGAGATGCATGTGGCTGATGAGGCTTTTGGCAGTTCCTTAGATGCTTCTTTGGCAGTGTTGGTAACCTTTGGCGCTTCTTCGCCTTTAGCTGCGTCACCTGCATTGGTAGTGGACGAGATTTGGGTAGAGGCCAAGTTCGGTATTTGGAGAGAGGCAGCCGTATTGGCAGAGGTGGCCATATTGACAGAGGATTGTGAGTCAGATGAAGGGTTGGTGGGGGGGGAGTGGTTCTTGCCCCTCCTGGAGGAGGATTCATTAGAAGGAAAGCAGATTCAGGGCATGGGAGCGATGCGATCGATGAAGCAAGGGAATTTTTCAAACTGTGTGGAGACCAGTCAGCGCCGTCACAGAGAACAAGAACCCTAACCAGGTGTCCTCAGTGCTCGCTCCCCCCAAATTTTCGTGTAGATATCATTTGTTTCCATTATCCCTTAATATTAGTTGGAATTGATAAAAAATAATATATTCTAAATGAGCACTTGGAAATAGTTAACTGAAGTGGAAAATCAATTAGCTATATGAATTTTGATTTGAGTGGTTGGTTGGTGGGACATGCAAGTGGACTTAGTTGTAACTGAGTGAATCGAAGTTGTAACAAATTTGGAAGTGTAGTTATGAAAGTTGTAAAGTAGTTTAAATCAGTCAAGTGAGTTAAACTCAGTTGTGCTAGTTGTAACTGAAGATACACTAGTGAGAGATCAAGTGAATTAATTAATAATTAATTCAAAATTAGTGGCCTCACATGCAGCTAAATATTTACTACTATTAACTACATGCATGTCAGATCCAGTGGAGAACCAGTTGAGATGTAGGTGAAAGGGACAGATTGACTATCAGTTGTGACATTATCCATTGCACACATGCAACCACACACACATTGGATGTGCCTATGAGGATTGTGTAGTCAATTCAGGAAAGAATCATTCATTTAGAGGTTCTTTACCATCAGGGATTGCACAGTGGAGGCAGGCTGTCTGGAGACAATAAATTGGCTAAGGAACTTGCTAATTTTTGTATGATAGTGTGAGACAGTTAGTATTGAACTGATAGCTATTGGATTGGAGCTTTTTATGTAATTGTTACATGATCCATGACATAATACATAATAGAATATAGTGGGGTTTTTAGCTATACACTTTCCTCAGAGTAAATTATCTGTGTTATGTGTGATTGATATTTCTTCATGATATTGCTATTGGCGATTGTGTTTTAAATTCTACAAAGATTTTGTAGAAGCAATTCTGTATTTAACAGTGGCATATAATTGTTAGATTAGGAGAATCCAGGCAATACATATTTTGTATTAAATTTCTACATGGTATCGGAGCACAGGAAATTGCAATTTTGGAGCAGGAGCTGAGTTTGTTGGTGGAAATAATTTGAATTTGCAGAAAGACTTTCTTGGTGCTACAACTGATTTAACATTGAAATGGATTTCAATGGCTTGAGGTTAGAGTATGCACTCGAGGGCAGCTCGAAATACATTGCTTGGAAGGAAAGGATGGAGGCAGTGCTCGAAGATAATGGCTTGAAGGAATTCATTGACAATGATGTTCCTAAGCCTACTTTGACAGATGTTGCATTACTTGATGCATGGAAAAAGAAAGTGGCAAAGGCGAGGAGGATTCTGTTGGAGGGAGTACGAGACCACATTGTCTCAAGCCTCCATGGAAAAGCCACACCATATGCTATGTGGAAGGCTTTGACGGATATATTCCAAAGCAAAAACGACCATATGAAATTGGCGCTCAAAGATGAACTCAGGAATATCAACATGGAAAAGAATGAAAATATTTTGGTATACTTAACAAAGTTTATCCAATGTTAGGATGAAATTGGGAGTGTGGGAATAAGTGTTGTTGATGATGATTTTGTGAGTTTGGATCTCCTAGGACTTCCTAAGAGTTGTCATAGTTATGAAGACTCTGTTAACAGATGAGAAAAATTGCCGGATTGGGAACGTCTGTGGTCAGATCTGGTGCAGGAGGAGTTCAAGAAGAACACCAAAGATGGCTCTTCATCAAAGCATGATGATGAAGAGGATTTTTCTTTGGCTTCCAAGGCAAAGAGTGGGAAGGGGAAGAAATTACATTCTAAATTTGAGGTTGGTGAAGACGGAAAGGAGCACAACATGCCCAAAGTGAAGTGTTTTCACTGTCACGAGTATGGAAATATTGCCACAAATTGTCCACAAAAGAAGAAGAACAAGATGGCTACTAGAGTTGCAGCTGGTGAGGCCCTTGCCTCACAATTTGAGCTTGACTTCTCATTGATTGTATGCATGGTGTCAAGTGCATTGGGATCGGGGTGGTACTTGGATAGTGGTGCTTCCTTTCACATGACGAGAGATAAGAAACTTTTCAGTGACTTGGAGGAGAAAGATCTCCAGATGCATATTGAGTTGGGTGATAATGGATGATACATTGCAACTGGCATTGGTACTATTACCTTTCATAGGGTGTCAGGTAAACTCTTTCATTTAAAGGATGTAATGCATGTACCAGGTTTGAAGAAAAATTTAGTCTCAGTCGCGATGTTAGAGGATAGAGGGTATGATGTTGTCTTTAGTGAAGGAAAAGTTTTCCTGCGACACAAAGCAACAGGGAAAACTAAGAAGGTTGGGATTCGAGTTAAGAATCTCTATAGACTTGATGCAGATGGGATTTATATAGAGCTTCCTACTATTGGGAAGTGTGAGAAAACCATGAAATTGAACCTTGAGAGGGAGCTAGATTTGTATGCAGGTAAGGGTGAACCTCATGATGTGGAGAAACCACAAAATGAGGATCATGGAGTGGAGAAACCACTCGTGCAGAGAAATTTTGAGCCAGATGGGCAGAGGGAGTGCATGCAACTATACCACCAGGTGAGAGGTGGGGCGACATGCATGGATAATCCCAAGAAGAAATTTATGGGCAGGATTCATTGAGATGGTGTGGATATCATGAATCAAACCTAGATACGAGGAACCCACAGAGCAGCAATAGTAGGATTAGTTGGATTGATGCAGTCATATGTCATGAGGACATGAAATCAAAGTGACAGTGTCAGATACTAGAGTGCGGATTAGACTTGACAGTAAGTGCAGAGTGCATGGATGCAAAGGTCAACAACCTAGTGGATCCAGAAGACATGTGTAGTTGGTACCAGTAGAAGTCAAAATATTTTGATGATATATGCATTATACTGATTTAGTTGTTTGGATGCTATTCAGTTTTAGAAGTGTTGCATGAAAAGGTTGCATGTGCGAGAAACACTAGAGAAGTGTTACATGCAAAGGTTTCATGGCACATGCATGGAGTTGCATGGCGCATGCATGGAGTTGCATGGCGCATGCATGGAGTTTCATGTCGCATGCAAGGACATTCCTTTCTCTTTGAGAAGGAGTGTTGAAGTTTGTTACAAGAAACAATGAAATTGGCATCCAGAAACAACATCCTTGATCCTAGTGAAAATTAAGCACCTACACTAGGTGGGGCCCACACAAGCTATTTTTAGGTGGATGTCTATTTATAGATGCATGAGAAAATTCTATTTATAGATGAGGTCTATTTATAGATGTATGTGCAAGTTCTATTTATAGACTGCATGTCGGCTATTATTATCCCTTAATATTTGTTGGAAAATAAAAAATAATCTATTCTTAATGAGCACTTGGAAATAGTTAACTGAAGTGGAAAATCAGTTAGCTATAGAAATTTCGAGTTGAGTGGTTGGTTGGTGGGACATGCAAGTGGACTTAGTTGTAACTGAGTGATTCGAAGTTGTAACAGAGTTGGAAGTGTAGTTATGAAAGTTGTAATGTAGTTTAATTGAGTTAAGTGAGTTAAACTCAGTTGTGCTAGTTGTAACTGAAGATACACAAGTGAGAGATCGAGTGAATTAATTCACAATTAGTGGCCTCACATGCAAATAAAGGTTTACTACTATTAACTACATGCATGCCAAATCCAGTGGAGACCCAGTTGAGATGTAGGTGAAAGGGACAGATTGAATATCAATTGTGACATTATCGGTTGCACACATGCAACCACACACACATTGGATGTTCCTATGAGGATTGTATAGTGAAGGAAAGCAAGAATCATTCATTCAGAGGTTCTTTACCATCAAGAATTTCACAGTGGAGGCAGGCTCTCTGGAGACAGTAAATTGGCTAAGGAACTTGCCAATTTTTGTATGACAGTGTGAGACAATTATTATTGTATTGAGAGTTCTTGGATTGGAGCTTTGTATGTAATTATTTCACGATCCATAATATAATAAATAATAGAAGATAGTGGGGTTTTTAGCTATATGCTTTCCTCGGATTAAATTATTTGTATTATGTGTGATTGATATTTCTTCATGATATTGCTATTGCCGATTGTGTTTTAAATTATGCAAATATTTTGTAGAAGTGATTCTATATTGAATAGTGGCATATAATTTTTAAATCAGGAGAATCTAGGAAATACATATTTTGTATTAAATTTCTACAATTTAAGGAGTCGGTGTAATGGTGCATGGGCGCACAAAGTTGCACGTAATAAAAATTTAAATTATTATGATGGAAAATGAGGGCCTTCCCATGGTAACTCACCCTCCCATTCCAATGGTCACCATTTCAGAAACTCCTAACTGGGTACAATGAGAATCTCTGATTGCATAAACGGAAATGGAAATCTCGCCTGACCATGATAACAATGAATGCTTTGTTCCAAATGGTTGGAAACCCTTGCGCCAACACCCGACTCCTTACAATGGAAACAAAAATCTACCATGACCACGATCACAATGAACTATCGATGTCAAATGGGAAGCGACCATTGTTACAACACCTGGCTGCATATTTCCGCTGCCATAAATGACAGGTCGTGATATTACTGGAATCATTACCCCAAATCTTCCATTGCGCTGTTGTCCCACATTCGAACTGTTTCAAATAAAAAACACAACCATAGCCACTCTGAACTCTGAATAAATATGGATGGCCTAAGGGTACATAAATAATGTGTTGAAGAATTTCTAGATGGATTTCCATGCGTTAAACTATTTTTTGAATAGGGAAGTTGTATAGAGTATATTCACAAGTTTTAGGGGTGTGACGAAGGAAGAACCTTTGAATTTTCCACGCATTACAGGGAGTGTAGAATAGAGGTAGCAGAGATAGTGGTGCATGTGATAGAAGAAGCGATTGTGGAAGTGACAGGGTTACCCCATATGGGAGAATAGTGGTTTGCGCCCCGAAAACCCGAACTTGATGTTGTGAAAAAATTTCTTGAGGCAGGTGAAAAACGGCTCAAGAGAGACACATGATTTGATAGGAAGTCATTACCATAACCCTGGAAGGATGTTGCATTCCTTGTCCAAATATTTTTCATGTGCGAGGGAAGGTATGTCATTATTTATTACGAGCACCTTCGCCTGTTAGACGACTTGCGTCATGGCAGGTTGGTTAACATGCCTTTATTTCTTGCAAAAACCCTAGACCAAATGGCCCAAAATGTGTAGAAATCAAAGCGATCGCTTGAAATGTTGTCCCACCATTGCCTCATTAAAATTTAGTGGTTTCTACGCTGCAAAGGGAGGGGAGAACTTGGAATGAACTAGTTGGAAGGACATTGCATGTTAAAGCTGCCACCTCTCTACGAGATTCCCTAGCAGCTGCAACTTCGCCCCATGACCTCCCAACTGTAACTATGCCCCATGAAATACCATCTACAACTCTGCCCCATGACCTCCCACCTGCAAAAATTCCCACAAAACCTTTCCATATGGAAACTGAGCCACCCAATGTTCAAACTACAAGGGTTTATAAGGTTTTTGTTGCTAAATCCCCACAGAAAGGAGAGTAACAAGATTATGATGATGAAGTATAAATATTTTGGAGTAAACCTCTAGCTATAATATTGATAGGATATAGGAAATGCCTGATAGTAGTGCCAAAATCCAAGCAGCATAGGAGAAATCAAGGTCATCTTGCTCTAGTTCCTGAAACCCTCCCCGTTGTTACATAAGAACTCCTAGAAGAAACAACAACAGAACAAGAGAAAGAGTATCCATAGTATGTATTTATTGAAGGAGTCATGGAGCAAGGATGCATGCAGCAAGGATTCATGGAACAAGGATTAAGACACCTCATTGACATAGAAGAAAAATTTGATAAGGTTCCCTCTCCTGATTCTCACATGAGTACATACGAGGAGTAGCCGAATGGTATGGAATAGATGGCCTTGCCTCATTTCAAATTTTCTATGAGGATGGTGGGGATGACCAACCAACTACACCACCATAATTGTATGGGGAAAATGAAAAGGACCAACCAACTGCACAACCAGAATTGTATGGTGGTGATGAGGAGGACCAACCAACTTTACCACTAGAATTGACAAAGAAGAACATTGTAACAGTAAGTACCCCTAAAAATATTCCTCTGTATATTTCATTGTTAAGGAAGAATAGGATTCTCTAGATGAAAAATAAAAAACTAAATATCAAAGCTAAAACCTTAACAGATGATCTCAAACAAAAAGAAACTTTTGATATATTAGATTGCTTGGCCCAAGTTGCAGAGTCCATACCCATTGATGTCATAGATATACCTTCTCTAGGGGTCCAAAAAAATATACCCCTTGGAAAAAAACAGACTAATGACATTGTTGTGGAAACAGAGGATGACATACCGAAATAAAAATTGTGCATATATAGGGACAAGAATCACATATGAAACTAATAAAAGAAACTATTGGAAAAACATAGGAGCAACAACCACATATGAAACTAACAGAGGATGAGGAACCAAAGATCAAACTAACCAAATACATTACTGTGCAAATAGAGGATGAGGAACCAAAGGATAGATTAGTCCTGTGTAAATTCTCATATAAGGGAAAACTAATACCTTACCATTTTCACAAAAAATTATTTCGTGACCCTTGCAAGACATGCGAAGAATATAAAAAAAAAGTTTTACGAAAAAATAAAAACATAGTGGATGAGATGGAAAGGAAGGTGAGCAAGTTGGAGAATAATAAGAAACAACTCATATAGATAATGGATGGTGTGCTTATTTGCAGGGTTCCTCAACCAATTAAAAGGTGTACTTGACAAACAAATTGCTAATTTTTAAAAAGAATATTATCATCAACAATAAGCCTTTCCAGGTTGAATACAAACATGGTTACATGGAAGCATATATGGCCTGTATGAATCTAGAAAAAGACTTTCTCTGTGAACTGTACAAACATAATTTTTTGGCACCTCTTAACATAAGATGGAATCCCAACCATGTTATAGGGGATGTCCAATTGAGAGCCTTTGCATCATATTTTAGAAATCAATCCAGTCAGGTGGAAGCTCTTAAAATTTATATAAATAATTCTGAGAGCCTTTTGTGGGTTAGAGGAGAATATCACATACCTATGGAGGTGATAAAATAATACCACGAGTTTGCTAGTTTTCCAGAGGTAGCAGCATATATTGCCAGGAAAAATAAAGAGACCATTGCATATTGCGCAACCCATATTCAAATATTGAAAATTTCCGCACAAGAAGGATGAAAATCAAGGTGGGATGCCTCAGGAAAACAATGCCGAAATAAATATCCATTTAACTACCTGAACTTAAAGATAAGCTTAACAAGGTTTGCTCAATATATTATTGCCATGGGACAGTGTGGGAATAACTAATTAGACTTTAGATTTCACTATGCAATGATCTGACTGCTAATAAGGATATATAAAAATAACTATAACTTGAAGAAAAAACAAGTGTTTGAATGTTGAAATGTAATTAGGGATACAAGAGGGTATCTTCATCCTGGTGAAGCAGGACAAAGTGATTATTCTATCAGAAATATTCATGAACATCTCCCTTCATTCTCAGATTCATATTGACCTGTGTTCTTGTTGATATTCACTGGGTCACTATTGTTGACACAATGGATCACTGTTGCTGACACACTGGATAATTGTCGCTGACACATTGGATCACTGTTGCTGACAAACTAGATCACTAGTGTGGTAACTCATAGACAAAAAACACGTAATATTTGATGTTGTAATATATATTATTCTCCAATAATATATCACCATTAGCATTGATCAATTATAAAAAACTGGTAAAATTGTGTTTTACGTGTTTAGTTACAATTTTGTTGCATTTCCTCTATAAATTTTGTTACATTTCCATTGTTTTTATTCCAACTTATATATAAGATTCATGTTTAGGCACCAATATATGCAAGTATGTAAAACCAATTGAAATAAATCTTCCATAACTTACAAAATAATCAATGTATTGAAAGACTGGGTGTAAATGCGTGGATTTATTTACTCACCTTAAATGACAATTTCGAAAAATTAGAAAAATCTCCAAACAAATCCTCAACACCTATCAAACATACACAAACATACTCAAAAAAAAAATAATACATCAAATACATGTAATACATGAATAAATATTAAAATCAAATTGAAATCAAAATCATGCATAAGAAACCTGGAAAACCATTCATTGTTGGAGCGAGGGCAACCTTGCTTGTTGAGTTGTTCAAAATCAAATGGTTCATCTTCATCTACTAGGATATTCAAGAAAATTTCCATTCTTGCATTTTGTTTTCTTTTTTTCTTCTCTTTTTGGGGATTAGGAAACTATTATCCCTCTTCAAACATGACTCAAAAGCACCCAACCCACACGTGAATTCATAATCCATAATATGAATATTGTTGGCGTCATCCAAATTTTTTTTATTGGTCAAAGTAGGAGGAGGAATTTTTTGAACCAGTTCTATGTAGTCAAATAACTCCTTCTTGGCCAACTTAATTCCTTCAACATTTACATCAACATTGTGACTATACATGGCAAGTTTGTTTTCATCTTCACCAAGATCCGATATTGCCTCTATTTTTATGTTGGGAGGGTCATTGTATGAATCATTTGTGCTTTGATGATTTTGTAATTGGTTTGAAGCCATTGAATGAGAACAAAATCAACCCACCTTTATGGCATGCTTTTAAATGTTGCCACAAGTAGACCATGGGAAATCACAATTTATGAAATTTGTGCGATGACAAGTGAAAATATATTTCTTATTAAGTTTACTTTGACTCCTCACCCAAAAATCACAAGACATTTTCTCATGAGGGTTGCAATCACTATCTGGAATTATTTTTGCTTTTTCCATTGATGATTCCAATTGTTTCTCTTTCTTGTAAGTATTCAAAAATCCTTTATTTTTTAGAATTTCCTTAAACTGGTAACAAGGTTCAACATTTGTTAAAATAACATATATCAACCAATCCATCCTAAGAGAAAAATTCTTTCTTATATTAGATAAAAATTTTGTCTTTAGGTAACGTTGATATAACTCCACAACATTGTTTGTCTCCTGATTTGTATGGGGAAATCTCGACAAGCTTTGACCCACATCCATAATTGCATAAAAGCTAGGTTAATGAAGATATTTCATCCATATGAAAACCAAATAGAGAAATATAAGAAAAAGTTTGTCAACTTACAAATCTTGTGACCAACAACCCAATTCTTGTGGAACTAATCTAGGAACTTCTCCTCATTAGAAAATTTGTTGAAGAAAGAATTAATTTCATTCCTCACTTCAACACTAGAACAAAAATTCATAATTAAAAAAAAATCACTAAACATTTATTTTTCTATTTCTGTACTACTGGCCAATTGATTCACATTTTTTAGTCATGCTCGACATACATGCCAAACACACAAGATAACATTGTACCTTGTAATTCTCCTACCCCATTCAATTCATTTCAAGCATGTTATTTTTGTAATAAATACAAGTTGTACTATAAAATAAGAATATTGAAGTTACCTTAAAGCATTGATTTCAACCAATGCATCATCAGTCATGAAAGAATTAAATTTCCAACTATGATAAACTTGGTGCCAACTATGCATGAGCTACTCCAACCATAGTGAAATTTTTAGTGATGTATTACGTGATGCCACCACCCATGAAACTGGCACCCCACTTTTTTTCTCATCAAACACCACAAGTGTGTACAAATGATACTATCACTTTCAAAAAACATATGAATTAAACTTCAGCCCGTCAATCATTATGAATATTTTTTAATCAAATTATTGTACTAGATCAATCATTCTTAATACACTCACCCCATACTTATTCATGCTGAATGTTGAATCCATGGCTATTAGGATATTATTCGATAGCTTCACCATGGTCTCCAATATCCACTTCATCTGAATTCCAACTATAAAAGGGATATCTCCACCATTGGGCTTTTGATAAAAAAAAATCATCTAGGTGTTTCCTATACCAAAGGTTCACACTCATTTCATCCTTATTATGCAACTGATACTTTCCTTTCATCAGATGATTATATATGTTAACAACATATTTCCTACACAGACATAAATCCCTATCTTGAGTTTCAACATCCATGTCAATATATTTTTTAACATGCATTTTGAAAACCGAGTCAACTGGCACTTCCAAGAAGAAACAACTCTCTATCTAGGAAACCATGTCCCTTGATAAATTTGGTTGATGCAACACCCTAGCATGACCTAAAGGGTCTTGTTGGCCATGACAAGGCCATCCTTGGCTATCTGCATGTTCATACATGTTATATGTTATTATCTCTATCTCATTGATTTAAACCATAATTTTTACAGTGAAATGGCATTCGCATCCCCTCTTTTTCACAAATGAGTATCTTCACTTCATTTCATCTTGTAATTTTCTGTCCTTGGGGCCATATGAACAAGCATAGCTACATAATTTTTTTTGAAAAGTCAATACATATGAATACATGAAAAATTATGGAGCAATATTAATACCAACATCTAAACAATGAATCTCTAAAAAACTTACACTTCATATAGCAAGGAAGCAATAGGCCTTAAGCCCGGGTGTTTATTTTGTACCCGGGTGAAAGAACATGGAGCATCTAGGTTCATTTCCTCTCCTCTAATAAAGTCTCCAATTATAGTTGAAGGGATTTTTGCAATCCGATCAAACTCCATGTGTTTTCCTTATAGAAGAGACAAATCTAAATTTGTTCTAGAGAAGATGAGCTTTTCATTAGGGTTTTGCACTAGAAGGGCAATGCTTGTTTCCCATTTGACTTGATTTACCATTTTTCTGACCCAATGAGTTTGTTAGGTCCCTTTAATACTAGTGTATCCCCTTATTTTTAGAGTTAGTGTAGCCCCCTTATTGTTATTGTTGTGCCCATGTAGTACCCATAGTGTTATCATTGTGCCCCATAGAATCCCACTATTGTTATTGTTTTTCCCTTACATTATTATTGTTATGTAGGCTCTAATTATATTGGGACCCCTTAGACTCCTATATATAGAAAGTAGGTTTTTATTATTTGAATCATCCAAGAATTTTTCATTTATGTAATGTAAAGGAGGTTTCCACCTCGATGAGGCTGATTTATAAGTATCTGATCTATCTTTTCTTCTATTTGTGAGTTGGTTGCATAAAATTTGGTATCAGAGCTTGGGATATTAAGGCTTCACTTCTTCAAATCAGACATCTTGGAATTTTCTCTATAACTTGTTTTCTACGAGGCTTAAAAAGTTGTAATGTTTACCACATGGAGCTGAAATATTTATGAACTTCATGTAAAAATCTCAGACCTTGGTTCAAAATATTTTTGGAGATATGAGTTGTGGAAGTTAGGGTTTTTGTAGGCTCCAAAATTTCATCTCAAATAGGTGACCGAGGGAAAATCACCATAACTTTCATTTCTGGCATCGGATTGGAATTCTATAAAAATTGGTCGAAAGTGCACAAAATTTAGTCACCTTTTTATCGATTTTAGGGCCAGAGGTTGAAAGAGTGACACATGGAACACCGTACAAGTTTTCTCTACTGAGCCAATCCATAATTAGGTCATTGTGGGAGATCGGGCATAATGTTGTCTTGATGAATCCAAATTGGGTATGAAATGTGGCATTGGAAAGTAGAGTTATATCAGTTCCAATATTGATCTCCTCAAAATCAAGAAAAAAGTGTTTTTTTTTTTTTAATTGTATAACTTTTGTTTTAAAAAATCAGTTTTAAGTTATTCCAAAGGGAGTATTGAAGCATTGATATCATTATTGGGTTCTATAATTCCTCCCAAAAATAATTCCACACCCATTAAGCCATAAGAAAGCTCTACTATAACGCATGAAGAGGAAGAAATGCACCATGATATATCAAAATTACGAGACCAAGTGCAATAAATTTTGCTCTCACAAAAAGTAACCAAAAATGAAATGGAAGTTGATATGGATGGTTTGAAGAATGACATGGATGGAAAGTAAGCCAAGATTGATGTTATAGAAGAAAAACTAAAAGGAAACATGGAAGACATGAAGAATGGTCTAAAAGCAAACATGGAAGGTTTGACAAAGTTGCTACACGAAATGATTCCTAATGGTGAAAGGGTAGTAGATGAAACTCACAATGAGAACAAAAGAAATGTTAATCATGATTTCATAGACTCTAATGTTGGATTTAAGACCCACCATATTCCAAATATCGATATGAGGAAGTTTGATGGAAAGGATTTGATAACATGGACACTACAAATGGAGCAACACTTTGAGCTCCATAATGTGCAACATGTTATCACTCCAATAATTCCTAGGGTTGTTATGTTTTGTTTTAAAGAATATTGGAGGTAACTATCAACCTATTTTTGAGATCAGGATCTAGCCTTCCTAGTGCTCAAAGAGGGCTCTCTCTTTATGATTTAAATTTGTTGTTCTTAATTGATTTTAAGCTAGTTATGTAATATTGATTGGTTTTGATTTTGGTTTGGTGGTGGAATTACTAATTTAGATGGATAGATGACTATATATTTACCATTGGGATACAGAGTCAAAGTGTCAAGAAAACATGACTGAATTAAGGTCTAAAGGAAGTGTTCACAGGGCAAGGTAGCTGAGCAAATTCAGATCTTTTAGGTTGGATGGTGAAGTGGTTTTCAATCGGGATCAAGGAGCAGTTAAGGATTCCTTAAATTGGATAATGAGGGAAGGAGAAAGAGGCCAATCGAGATGGAAGAGAAATTAAGGATTCTCAGATCTAGATATCAGAAAAAAACATTAAAATGAATAACAGTTCAGAACAGAGTGTACTTAAACAATTTCTGCAATAATATTCCTGTTATAACATTTAAACTGGAAAACATGCAAGTTTATGGAATAATTAAGAAAACAACAATTGAATAATTGAAATATAATTCACTAAAGTGGCTCAACAAATGAATCCTGTAATGCAATGCCTTTATTAGTCAATCCAGTTTGTTGACTTGAAAATGTTACAATAAACCCTCAGGTTTCAGATCAATACAACTATAGAAATGTTCAGAAATCCACACTCAATACTTCGAATTATGAAGTATTTATACAAAAAAAATACAAAATATCCTAAAACTGATTTAGGAATTATTCAAGGAATACAAAATATCTTCATGCAAGAAGATAGAGACACCTATGTAGCTAATGCAAGTTATCCCTATTTTATTGATTTGTTTTTTGCTTTCTTTGATCTTTTGCTGCTTTATCTCTTTGACTGTTGCTTTATGCTGGCCGCATCTCTATCTGTTGAGTATCCTTTACGCTGACTGCCTTTAACTCTTTTTTTCATCTCTGTTTTGATATTTAAACTCTGCCTTTAACTCTAACCTTGACTGCTTTGTTTACCTGTTTTATTTTTCATTGTCACAGTAAATCACCTAACTTTTCCCAAGCCTCTTCATCTGGTAATTTATTTTCTACCATTCTCCTATAAATCTCATTAGCTTTTGTGTATTTTGCAAAAGTAGGATTGTTTATGAAGAGATGATTTACCTCATGCTCGAGGTAAAAGATATTTTCAAAAGTTTGATAGAGTACTTTTCCTGTAGGCATTCCTTTCATGGAGGAATTGTTGGACTGTTCTTTGGCTACTTCTTTGATTTTCTTTTCATAGTCTTCATGCTTCATTAATCTGTCATTGATCACCAAAGGATTAGGCAAACCTTTCTGCCTCAAAACATCAAATTTGACCATGAATATGGTTATTGCCAACTCCATTGTTTGGCACCTATCTTCAAGCCATGTCATGAAGTTTCTCTTGGAAATTACCTTTTTTACCTCTAAGATTGTTTCAGTTTTGTCACTTATGCCAATTTCTTCTAATTCCCGTTTGTTCTCGAAATTAAGAAACTTTGTGATTAAAATCTTTCGGTGAAAATCACATCAAAATAGATGGAAATCGAAAATAGGTCGGTTAACCTCAACAGAGATGATGGGTGGATGATTAGCAGATGCTGGATTCCTGCCCTTCATTCCTAAAAACCTTTTATAAAATTTTAAATTATTTAATTTAATTTAATTTAATTTTATTATTATTATTATTATTTTATTTATTTATATTTATTTTTAATTTTATCTTTATTTTATTTCTATTTATTTATTCATTTTATTATTTTTTGTTTTTATTTTGTTTTTTTTTTTTTTAATTTTTAATTTTTAATTTTTTAAAGATAACTGTTTGATGAGTTTTGAATCACATAGCATTTAATTAATAAAAATAAAATATATTATAAATTCAAACTTTAAATATTATTTAACTATTTTTAACATTTAATTTATTCAATAATAAAAAAAACAAATAAATTATTATTATTATGAAAAATATATAAATAGAAAACATTTATTTTATTCTTTAAAAATATATTAAATTAATAATTATTATTTTTATTATAATAAATATAAATATATAAAATTAAAATTATAAAATTTAAATCATTTGGTTTACTCTTTTTAAAATAAAATAAAAATAAAATAAATTAACTTTTATTATTTGAGTCAAACTAGCCGTTATTTTACAAACGGCTAGTGGGAGCTATACTTTCTATTTAAAGGTGTTACTTGATCAGATTTTCCATCTTGTCCTGATGATGAACCACACTGGATGGTTCGAAATGCGTTGACCTAATCTATTTTGATGTGATTTTCACCGAAAGATTTTAATCACAATTTATGGATCACAGAAGCAAAATTCCTAAAATTAAGAAACTTTATTATTTTAGTGGCCTCTTCTAGTTTTTTCCGAAATTCTTCTTTTACTTTCTAGATAGCTTCACTAGCTTCCTTGATCAAATCCTTCTGCTCAAAGATGACTTGGATAAATGGCCAAATATCATTAACATAGTTAATGATATTGGCCCACAATTGCTGTTTTTCTTAGGCAAGTGGTTCTTTTAGTGTCAATTCTTTCTATAACTTTTGTACTTTGTCAGTCAAATTGCTTGAATTTTGTGTTTCTCATTTATGCATGATTTGTACCAATTTATTTTCATCCTCTAGACTTTTTATTTGATCTTTAAGTCTATTGATTTCATTTGTTTAGATTGACATATCCTGCATGGCTTTGATCAATTTACATGATTCATCACTGGGATGAGTTGCTGTTGTTGTTGAATCTATTGTTGATGTAGTGGCTGAAGTAGTTGGAACTACTGTAGCTACTAGAAGTGTTGTTTCCATTGGAGCTATTATCACCCAATTTTTTTTTTAAACATTGTATGTCTACACTGTTTTTGGTCATAGTTTCAAGTAAGTCTAAAGTCAATTTTGTCTTGATAAAGGGTAGGTCATAGTTTATTTAGTTTCAAATGTCATTTTTCAAGTTCAAATTAACTTCTTTAGATTCATTCCATGATAAAAAGGTCATATCATTCATCTAGAGATCATGTCATTAGTTTTTAGTTTGAAATTATGTGATTAGCCACAAATTCGCAGTTTCGTAGTGCGGTCAGTTCAAAAAAGGGGTTTTGCACTACGAAAGTGCTGCTACTTTCGTAGCACAAAGTGTGAAAGATACACTATGTGCACTATGAAAGCGCGTATTCTTAGATGTCATGTCAAGAAATCCAGGAGTTGTCAGAAATCCGTTAAGAAATGATAAGGTAACATTATGGTGAGTCAGTGAGAGGTCATATCCAAAGTACTTACCCATTTCATATACATCATCATCATGATAAGGGTTTCATTCAGTTGTAGAAAGGGATTTCAAATTCGAAAAATTTGTCTAGTTCAGTTATTCTAGTTTTTTTGCCCCCACTTAACTGTTAAAGCTCTAAACATTAAAGTTAAGCCTATGGTTGTTCTATACCAAGGTTATCATCATACTCAATCAAGCGAGGCTGTTCATACAGATTCAAGCGAGGCTGTTCCATTTTCTTAAGCGAGGCAGTTCTACAGGTTCAGAAAAAAAGCATGTCCGAAGAGAAAAAGAATGACAGAAGAGGACATTGTTTGAGATTTGAACCTGAAAGTATGAGGGTTTTAGCTAAATATTCAACAGTAATGGATGCTTTCAGGAAAACAGGTTGTTTGAAGTTTTGTGAAAGTTACAAGGTGGGCATATTCAGGTGTCCAAAGAATTTGCACTTCATTTCAGTGGAATAAGCACAAAGGTCGAAATGTTAAACATAGCAGTCACACCTGAGATCATAGCTATGGTAACAGAAATAACAAGAGGTCAAGAATCTTGGTTTAAGGGCTTCAAGTTTGATATGGTAGCATGCAAGATATTTATGAAAACACAATATGCAAACATGGACTTGAACAATGCAATTCCCGAAAATTATATCAAAGATAACTATGTCAAAATGTTGTTCAATATCCAAAGATACTTCACATGCGAAGGCAGGTACCACAAAGTATACACTTATCACTTCAAATTGTTGTTACATTTCACAGGTATGATATCACTGGATTTACCATTTTTATTATTTAGAAGTCTTGCCAAAATGGATGACAAAGTTCAGATGAAATATGATGGCTGTGAAACATCCCTGTTTCACCATGGGTTGATTAAATTGTTAGTTTTGAATGAGCTTCAGAAAGTAAATAGGGACTGGTCCTCCTTTTTGTTTATGAGTGGTTTTGATATGGAAGCTCTAACCCCAGCTAAAAACACTAAGACAAAGGGAAATCTCTCACTGCCAGCAGAATCAAGTCAACTAGTGGCTACAAAGGCAAAGAGGTTTGTGAAATTGAAACCCAGAAAACAAGTGAAGAAACAGACAAAGAAGACACTAAAAACTCCCTCACCTACAAAACAAAGGTTACATGGTAGCAAAGAAACTAAACAAAAAACAGGCAACAGATAAGCAAGAAGTTCAGAGAATAACAAGAAGCCAAGCTACAACAACAAAGGGAAAATCAATAGTTTCAGGGTAAAGTGACAGCCTAAGGTTGAAAGGAAACTTGGATGATATATTGCATGCAATAGACATAGAAGAATCACCCATAGTACAAGCTAATTTCACAGAAATAACTGAAAGAAAACAGAAAAAGATAAAATCAGCAAAGAAGCTGGAGTTTAAAGGTGAAAACGTAGCATTTGTTTTCCAATCCAGGAAGCCTGTGACTAGACATTCAAAAAGGCTCAAGGAACTTAACACAGAAGTTGAAGAAACCTATGAAATAGCTAAAGTTCCTGAAGAGGTAATTGATCTCTCCTCACCAGTAGCATTGCAAGCAGAAAACAGAGTAGTCACAACACAATAAGAAATGATAAAGCATCAAAACCTGGAGGAGAAGTTGATATCAAAAAACCATGAGATTGCTAGGTTGAAGAAAAGAACCATAAAACACATCATTGAGAAAGAAAAATTCAAAAGAATGAAAGCTGTTTGGGAAGTTCAAATAGCCTCTAGATCAGAAATCCCAAGCAGTGAAGAGCAATTCTTTACATGTACAATCCCAAATATTAAGGAAGCAAATTTTATGAGAGTGATCAACACTCATTTAAGAACTAGCAATAGAAAGCTAAAGAGCCAGGTGGAAGATCCACACATACATTTGAAAGAGTGTCAAGAAAAATTGAAAAAGCAGTGAAACAAAGTAACCAATATATAAGACAAACTCAGATGAAAAATGAAGGTTAAATTTGATAAAGAATATATTTTCAGGGTTATTTTGCTGTAGGCTTTGAAACAATATCACTGTCCTTAAGTTTGAGTATCCCCTTATCACAAATTTAATTTAATTTTTTTTTTAACAAAACTGCTTACACAACAATTTCGTAGCGCAGATAGTGCAAATTTGATGAAATGCGCTACGAAACTGCTAAAACAGTCATTTCATCATTTTTCATAGCAAATTTTGAAGGAATTTTTGTGAGTTTGGTTTTGAAACTTCTTATGGGAATGTGTCAAGTGAAGATAAAGGCTATCATGAAAAAAAAGATTGAAAATTGTTGAAGAAAGGAGCTAAAACCCTGCGCTATGAAAAGCGCTACGAAACTGTGTTGCTTTCGTAGCACAGGTCTGTTTTTAGTTTTTTACACAATTCGAAACTAAAGTTTTGAACAGCTTGCATAGGAAGAGGATATATGCACATGTTCTAATTTTAGACAACATATGGCATCCAAATTATGGTGTATAAAGGGTCAGAATGTATCAGACAGTCAAAGTGTATCAAAAGCCTAAAAGGAAGGAGACAGTTTCCTAGAACATAGGAGAACATCATCATCGACAACATGTTCACATTAAGATTGGGAATCATCATCCAAATTCGACTTCATGGAAAATTAAGTGGCATAAGATGTAATGAAGACTAGATAAGGTTGTTAGGAAGGAGATTAAAGAGTTTTAGTCCTATTTGGAATAGGACTGCTCATTAGGGTTCTAGCTGTCAATTTGTAATAAATATCATGTTTCATGATTAGGAAAGGTGTCAAACACTATGAATTCGATGTATTTAGTGGAGGATAAGAGAATCCTATATTGTAAATGATCTATAAAGAGCATGAGGTCGAAATACACAAGGTTGGATATTTTATTAGCAAAAAGACTGTGTTTTGTATGTGACTGTTTACAGATTAATATAGAGTTTCTACTTAGACAACTCAAGATTCATGAGGAGTTCTTGTATGTTATTGTTTTGATGGCATCCTTTTCAATATTCCATTGCAGTGGTGTTTATTTATGATACTCAGAATTCATCAATGGTGCTCTGACTTCCTTCATAGATAAATTGACTGTGTGTTTCACTATTGTACATGTTTTATTCCTTAACTTGAACTTTGAATGCCTTGACTTCCATGCTAGGTAGACTGTTTTGGTTTTGTTGAAGTTATCATGACTCCATAGCCCAATGAATACTTGCTAATGTGATTTGCAACCAGTTATACCATTTATCTGCTTTTGCCTCATATAGAGTTAGCCATCTACTTATTTATCAAAAATCATAAACCATTGAGAGAGCTCTCTCAGGTTGAGGAGGCTAAGCCTCAGCCAAAAGATTGGTCTGAAACAGTTACATAATGTTTACTTGATAAGCAGCCCATCATGCCTGATTTTGTGATAACATTGTGGTGCATATGTCGGGAGCCAAATATTATACTTTCCCGAAATTTTGAAGCTGAACTTCTGAAGGTAGCAGGAGCTTAGGAAGCTTTTCGAGGCTGCATCTACCTTGGCGACTCCACACATCAAATAATAAATTGGAAGGTGACTCCACTGCTTTAAGATCAGTAGCTTGATGAATTTTCAAAATGATTTCCATTGCAAGAATAGATGCCAGGTATGGCCCTATGAATCGATCTCATATCCCTGGTTTTCCAAATCCTATGCCAAAGGTTGAATGGTTAACTGATCTTCCTATATTCAAAGATGAAAATAGAGACAATGCTGCTCTTAATTTGGTTAGATTCCATAGGCATGTACACAGTCTTAAGGTTCAGTTCCCTGAGGATTGTCTCATGAAGATGTTTATGGCCACTTTGGAAGGAAAAGCACGGTCTTGGTATGAAAGCTTGCCAAATGGTTCATTATATTCTCTTGCTGATTTCCATGTTGCATTTTATGAGACGTATTAAGAGTGTCATCCCTCCTTATTACTGGTCAAAGACTGTTGTAAACATTGTGTGAGTTTTATTGAATATTTCGAGAATTGTTATGAAGATGATGAGTTCATGGATGAGGAAATTTTAGAAGCCCTTCATGACAATCCCTTTCATCACTGAGAAGAAAGGATAGCCTCTTTCTTAGATGAAAATGAAACCCAAAAAGAGTTTATTTATGAAAATTATGATACATCCTCTGATTTTGATGAAGGGTTGCAACAGACTTGTCAGTATTTTGATCATTAGGAGTATGAGAATCATTTCAAACATCAAGAGGACATATTGGAAAAAGCTTGCTACAATCCTCACGTATAGGAAATATTTGAGTCTTCATGTCATTTCTTGCATCAACCTACATCAAATGATGATTACATTAATGAATAAGTGGGTGAAATTTTTCTTTATCCTTGTCTTCGAATCTGAAATAATTTGAGTGCAAGTCAGAAGATAAGATTCAGTTTGTGGATGAAGTTACTAGGAACATTGAAAAGGACATTGAAGTTTTAGAGGGTAAAATTCAATCTTATAGGCTTCAAGATCAAGATCAGTCTTTTCAAAATCTTTCCATGCTATAACACAAAGAGAAGGTGTTGCTTCCTTTCTTTTTTGAGATTGGGGAAAAATACACTGTTTTTGAAAATCAGTTTGAACAGAAGTTTGAGAGTACACAATTGAAGTCTTATGTGGTTGATCAAAGCATGGATGAGTTTCCCAAAGTTGCAGAATGTCATGAGAAGCATCAAACATATCATGTCTTCTTTGATCCTATAGTTGAATACATGGAAGAGTTCTACAGTCCATATTTCTAGTTATATTTTCATTTTGAAGATCAGTTACATATCATGTTTCCTTGGTCATATTAGTATCATGTTTAATTTTGGTTCAAGCATAGTCAAGAGGTTCAAGCGTCAGATCAGATCAATGACTGGCTTCATTGGAAGTTTCATGTTCCTTGAATTACAAATGGAGATTGCAGCTGCTAGGGTAGGTAGGAGTGTGTGAATAAGCTTGAAAGTGAATAAGAATATTTTCAGTAGGTACAAATTTGGTTCTTCTGAAGTGATCATAAACCTTGAGCCCGAGGTGAAGGCCATTTAAGCTTGAGGAGAAGCTTGGCGATTCAAAAGTTTTTCTATTTTTTTTTCAAGAAAATGGATAGTAGCACTGAAACTACTGGTTCTTAGTGTACCACATGGGCACACTATCCCAAGTGGAGCCACTGTTATCACCCAATTTTTTTTTTTAAACATTGTATGTCTACACTGTTTTTGGTCATAGTTTCAAGTAGGTCTAAAGTCACTTTTTTCTTGATAAAGGGTAGGTCATAGTTTATTCAGTTTCAAATGTCATTTTTCAAGTTCAAATAAACTTCTTTAGATTCATTCCATGATAAAAAGGTCATATCATTCATATAGAGCTCATGCCATTAGTTTTCAGTTTGAAATTTTGTGATTAGCCACAAATCCGCAGTTTCGTAGCAGGTCAGTTCAAAAAAGGGGTTTTGCGCTACGAAAGAGCTGCTACTTTCATAGCACAAAGTGTGAAAAATACACTATGTGTGCTACGAAAGCGTGGATTCTTAGATGTCATGTTAAGAAATCCAGGATTTGTCAGAAATCCGTTAAGAAATGATAAGGTAACATTATGGTGAGTTAGTGAGAGGTCATATCCAAAGTACTTACCCATTTCATATACATCACCATCATGATAGGGGTTTCATTCAGTTGTCAAAAGGGATTTCAAATTCGAAAAATTTGTCTAGTTCAGTTATTATGGTTTTTTTGCCCCCACTCAACTATTAAAGATCTAAACATTAGAGTTAAGCCTATGGCTGTTCTATACCAAGGTTATCATCATACTCAATCAAGCGAGGCTGTTCATACAAATTCAAGTGAGGTTGTTCCATTTTATCAAGCGAGGCAGTTCTACAGGCTCATAAAAGAAAAAAAGAAAAAAAAAAGAAGATGGCTGAAGAGAAAAAGAATCACAGAAGAGGACATTGTTTGAGATTTGAGCCTGAAAGTATGAGGGTTTTAGCTGAATATTCAAAAATAATGGATGCTTTCAGGAAAACAGGTTGTTTGAAGTTCTGTGAAAAGTTACAAGGTGGGCATATTCAGGTGTCCAAAGAATTTGCACTTCATTTCAATGGAACAAGCACAAAGGTCGGAATGTTAAACATAGCAGTCACACCTGAGATCATAGCTATGGTAACAGAAATACCAAGAGGTTAGGAATCTTGGTGTAAGGGCTTCAGGTTTGATATGGAAGCATACAAGATATTTATGTAAACATAATATGCAAACATGGACCTGAACAATGCAATTCCCATAAATTGTATCAAAGATAAATATGCCAAAATGTTGTTGAATATCCAAAGATACTTCACATGCGAAGGCAGGTACCACATAGTCTACACTTATCACTTCAAATTGCTATTACATTTCACATGTATGATATCACTGGATTTACCATTTTTCTTATTTAGAAGCCTTGCCAAAATGGCTGACAAAGTTCAGATGAAATTTGATGGTTGTGAAACATCCCTGTTTCACCATGGGTTGATTAAATGTTAGTTTTGAATGAGATTCAGAAAATAAATAGGGACTGGTCCTCCTTTTTGTTTATGAGTGGTTTTGATATGGAAGCTCTAACCCCAGCTAAAAACACTAAGACAAAGGGAACTGCCAGCAGAATCAAGTCAACCAGTGGCTACAAAGGCAAAGAGGTTTGTGAAATTAAAACCCAGAAAAAATGTGAAGAACCAGACCAAGAAGACACTAAAAACTCCCTCACCTACAAAACAAAGGTTACATGGTAGTAAAGAAATTAAACAAAAACAAGCAACAGATAGGAAAGAAGTTTAGAGAATAACAAGGAGCCAAGCTACAACAACGAAGGGAAAATCAGCAGTTTCAGGGTCAAGCGACAGCCTAAGGTTGAAAGGAAACTTGGATGATATATTGCATGCAATAGAAATAGAAGAATTATCCATAGTACAAGGTGATTTCATAGAAATAACTGAAAGCAAACAAAAAAAAGATAAAATTAGCAAAGAAGCTGGAGTTTAAAGGTGAAAACGCAGCATTTGTTTTCAAAGCCAGGAAGCCTGTGACTAGACATTCAAAAAGGCTCAAGGAACTTAACACAGAATTTGAAAAAACCTATGAAATAGCTAAAGTTCCTGAAGAGGTAATTGATCTCTCCTCACCAGTAGCATTGCAAGCAGAAAAAAGAGTAGTCACAACACAAGAAGAAATGACAAAGCATCAAAACCTGGAGTAGAAGTTGATATCAGCAAACCATGAGATTGCTAGGTTGAAGAAAAGAACCAGAAAACACATCATTGAAAAAGAAAAATTCAAAAGAATGAAATATGTTTGGGAAGGTCAAATAGCCTCTAGATCAAAAATCCCAAGCAGTGAAGAATAATTCTTCATATGGACAGTCCCAGCTATTAAGGAAGCAAAGTTTATGAGAGTGATCAACCTCATTTAAGAACTAGCAAAAAAAATCTAAAGAGCCAAGTGGAAGATCTGTAGATGCAGTTGAAAGAGTTTCAAGCAAAATTGAAAAAGCAGTGAAACAAAGTAACAAATATATAAGACAAACTCAGATGAAAAATGAATGTTAAATTTGATGAAGAATATATTTTCAGGGTTATTTTGCTGTAGACTTTGAAACAATATCACTGTCCTTAACTTTGAGTATCCCCTTATCACAAATTTAAATTTTTTTTTTTAACAAAACTTCTTACACAGCAATTTCGTCACGCAGATAGTGCAAATTTGATGAAATGCACTAAAAAAGTTGAAGCAGTCATTTCATCATTTTTCATAGCAAATTTTGAAGGAATTTTTGTGAGTTTGGTTTTGAAACTTCTTGTGGGAATGTGTCAAGTGAAGATAAAGGCTATCATGAAAGAAAAATATTGAAAATTGTTGAAGAAAGGAGCCAAAACCTTGCGCTACGAAACTATGCTGCTTTCGTAGCATAGGTCTGTTTTTAGTTTTTTACACAATTCGAAACTAAAGTTTTGAAAAACTTGCACAAGAAGAGGATATATGCACATTTTCTAATTTTAGACAGCATATGGCATCCAAATTATGGTGTATAAAGGGTCAGAATGTATCAGACAGTCAAAGTGTATCAAAAACCTAAAAGGAAGGAGACAGTTTCCTAGAACACAGGAGAACAACATCATCGACAACATGTTCACATTAAGATTGGGAATCATCATCCAAATTCAACTTCATGGAAAAGAAAGTGGCACAAGATGTAATGAAGACTAGATAAGGTTGTTAGGAAGGAAATTACAGAGTTTTAGTCCTATTTAGAATATGACTTCTCATTAGGGTTCTAACTGTAAATTTGTAATAAATATCATGTTTCATGATTAGGAAAGGTGTCAAACACTATGAATTCGATGTATTTAGTGGAGGATAAGATAATCCTATATTGTAAATGATATATAAAGAGTATGAGGTCTAAATACACAAGGTTGGACATTTTATTAGCAAAAATACTATGTTTTGTATGTGACTGTTTACAGATTAATACAGAGTTTCTAGTTAGACAACTCAAGATTCATGAGGAGTTCTTGTATGTTATTTTTTGATGGCATCCTTTTCAATATTCCATTGCAGTGTTGTTTATTTATGATACTCAGAGTTCATCAATGGTGCTCTGACTTCCTTCATAGATAAACTGACTGTGTGTTTCACTATTATACATGTTTTATTCCTTAACTTGAACTCTGAATGCCTTAACTTCCATGCTAGGTAGACTGTTTTGGTTTTGTTGAAGTTATCATGACTCCATAGCCCAATGAATACTTTCTAATGTGATTTGCAACCATTTATACCATTTATCTGATTTTTCCTCATATAGAGTTAGCCATGTACTTATTTATCAAAAATCATAAACCATTGAGAGGGCCCTCTCAGGTTGAGGAGGCTAAGCCTCAACCAAATGATTGGTCTGAAAAAGTTACACAATGTTGACTTGATGAGTAGCCCATCAGGCCTGATTTTGTGATAACAGGAGCTGAGGAAGTAGATGGAACTGCTGTAGTAACTATAGGAATGACAGTGACAAGGATTTCTTCCATGCTGGCCTTTTTCTCCTGCACCAATTTATCCATTTCATTCTCCATCTCTTTCAGTTGAGTTGTCAACTGAATGATTAGATTTATCATTTCATCTTTCTGGCCTTCATTCTCGAAGAATTATTTTTTTTTGTGGGCATTTAGTAGGAGGAAATTTGAGTTGCTTCTTTAATCCAACAATGTCTGCATTTTTTTTCTTGATGAGATCTTATGCTACTTTAATGTTCTTTGGATCATATCCTACCTCTATGACCAATTATTCAAGTGTTTTAATTCTATTTTCCTTGGCTTGTGAGGAAGCCTTCTCTAATTTTAACTGAGCTTTAATGTTTTCTAGAGAATTTTTCAGTTTTTGTACACTCATAGCTCTGTTGGTCATAGTAGAATATACAATTTCTCCAACTTGCTTATGAAATTCAATTTGGTTTATAGGATGAACATCTTTAGCCATGACTTCAAATGGTGTTTTCCTGTAGTCTGCCGATGACTTTGGAGACTGTACTATTCGCTGCAAGAAGGTCATCTGCATATTCCTGGTCTTATAATCAAAGGCATAAAGCAACCTGTTCTGGTCACCAGGTGTATGTTTCCAATATTGTGCATAGGTTACAACTTTCAATGCCTCATTTCTCAGTTTGATTTCTTTATATTTCTCCATTATGTCATTTTCTTTGTCTACTGGTTTTCTTGATGAAGACACCTCTACACTGTGTTGCTTCTAAATGATCTGAATATTAGAAGTTGAAGGATAACGAGTTTCCTCTGAAACTGATGCAGGTGCATTTTCCTTAACCACTGTTTTTGTATTAATGATTTCAATTGTCTCAACTTGTTCATTTACAGGATTTGGCTTGGGATTCTTCTTGTACATTAGTTAGAATTTAGTTTTAGTACTAGTTTGAGCTGAATATGAACCTTCTTCTCTTGGCCTCTTTGAGTTCCTATCCTGTGGGGCTAGAGTGTGCAAGATGGCACTAGTATCACCCTGCTTCTCTACCTCTTAAAAAGTATCTTCCAACCACTCTGACTGGTTGGAGTACTTTTCAATATCTATTTTAGACTCATGGATAAAAGGAGTTAATTGAATTAGACTCTTAGTTTGTTGATAACTCCCAAAGGATCATACTACCATTTGAAACTCTCACTGAAATTGAATTCCTGTAAACACTTTTTTGCTTGTTGACCAACGTTTCTACTATTGAAAATGAAAGAATCAATCTGGTTGTTGATCTTAAACTGTGTTTTCTTCTTTTTTGACAGAACATTAACCTCATCTGAGTTTAGGATCTTCCTGATATATTCTAGTGCAAATAACCTCATTGGGACGTATTTGGGAAGCTTGTATGAAGTGAGTTGACATCCATACACCCTAATTTCAGTGTTGTTCTAGTATAAATACCAGTCTCCTATTCTATTGTGTTCAGACAACTTTAATAATTTCTTTATTTCTTCACTAATCCTAGGTTCACTGCTACTTCTTAGCATATTGACAATTCGATGAATAAATGAATCAATGAAGCCTTTGTAGGTGAACATTGTGGAATCTTTCCTGATTAAGGAAGTTGAGAAGACAAATGATTGGGGATTACCCTTAGTGTCCAGTTTTTGAAGGCTGACTGCAAACCTTTTAGATTGGAAGTATAGGAATAACTGAAAAAAAAATGATGAATACTTAAACACTCCTTCCCTTGGTAATTTAACCAGTTGCTCATGGATGGAATGCGATAGATATTGAGCAAAGTTAAATGTGAAAGCTAGAGGCTATCCTGGGTAGAAAATAGGTAGAAAACCTAAGAAATAAGCATCTACATATTCATCTGTGAAGTACCCTAATATACAAGACAACATTGTGACAATCTGTGTGGTTCTTTCTGAGAAAATTAAGGCTGAATAAGGAGGGTTACTCTTTGGGGTTTCAACTGATGGAGGAAGAAAGGTTTGGAAGATTTGAAACCTCTTTGGGAAGTCTAGCTTTAGATATAATTTAGTGAGAATTTCAATTGACAAAGGGGCTTCATCAGGCTTGGGTTGGATTTGCAACATCTGGTTTATTGATTCTACAGTAATTGTGAACAAAATCTCTTTGTTATGGGTTACTAGGGCTCTTTCATTGGGTAGGTAGTTGATTTGATAGAGGTTGATGATTTTTGGGAATTGGAAAGTCTATGGGAAGATGTACTTAGGCAAATTTGATTCCCAAAGGTATATATCATCAACCTGGTCAATAAATTTATCATGGATCCAACAACGGAAGTCTAAGAGGTTGAAATCAGTGACTGTGTCAATTATTTTGAAGTTTTTTTCTGCAAGGGGAGTATGTTCAATATCAACTACAGGAGGTTGTAGGGGATTAACAGTCGCAATTCCTTGGGAAGCAATTTTACTTTGTTCAATTAGTAGTTTATTACTTTCTGTGATGAAGTAATGGATCAAGCGCTTAGGAATACCTGTGAAAATGGAGTTTTGGTATGCAAAATGGTTTTTAGAGGAAACATGGGATTTCCTTGATCTTATAACGCTTCAAACTAAGTCTGCACAGGTTGTAGCAGCAAATAAGCTTGCATTCTGGTCTAATTTTGCCTCAGAAGAGGTTGTCACCGGTTGCTTTAGCTTGGAAATAGGTCGACAAGGCTTCCACTCTACAATTCTCAACAGAAATGGTGAATAAATGGTTAAGGGCGGGTTTTAATGTTTTTAACCAATAGTAGTTAAACATAGGGTGTGGGGTTAATTTCAAATAGCAGGGTGGTTTCATCATACAACGCAGATGATGGATTGGCAGTTATCACATGATAAAAGGTAGGTTGGTGGTTTTTAGTTGAGGGATGCAATACAACGTGGGCTACCACATAGCAGGGGATCGGGGGTGCGAAACCACCCATTTCGCACCCCTCCAATGGTTTTAAACATTGAGTAGTGGAGTGCGCGAAAGGGATTATTGGCTATTGGATCAAGATTGTGCCAATCAGACGGTTGGATGAAGTGGCGGGATTAGATAGGTAGGACCCGGGGTGACTTATGCGATGGGGTGATATATGTGAAGGTTTATAGTATAAGTGGGTCAGGATTATTATAGTGGGGTAGGATATATAGTCAGTGGGGTTTTAATAAAGTGGGACCAGGATATATAATAATGCGGGTTAATATGCAGGGTTGGGTTAATTAGAAGTGGGCCTGGGAACATATATATATGCAGAAGTTAATATACTATGGGGTAAAGGTGGTGGGGGAGTATAATGTGTAGGGTATTAATATATAATGTATAACTATAGGTTATAATGAAATAAGTAGAACGGGGAAATATGTATGCGGGATTTTAAAAATACACTAAGAAGAAGTGTTTAACAGAATGTCGGGGAGGGATTTAGCAGTGGGGTCCGATAAATTATTTAAAACTTAGGATAAGTGTATTTAAGTGTGTTTTTAAATGAAAAAATGTATTAGTAAAGGGGAAGTTACTTTCCAAAGAAAAAAATGTGTTTTTTAATTAGGGAAAGGGGTATTTTACAAGGGAAAATGCCTTCTAAGAGTGGCAATGGGGTTTTAAGCAAGGGGAAGGGGATTTTGGGGGATATTAGTGATATCAAATGACCAATTGATGCTTTCCATGCCTTGTGAAAGTGCTTATACCTACCCATCATTTACCCTAACATTTTTTCTTCATTTATTGGGTGCATTTAAGCTTGCTGATCCTTTATTTTTATTTTTATAAGCAAACTAGTCTACTTCTAACCTTATAACTTCCAATGGATTAGATTAAACTGATGAGATAATTGCATTCTCTACCTAACTACTGATTTTCCAAGATTAAATGGTTTGGCTAGATCTTTATTCACTAACTATCAGCATGAAATTTAAAGCATGAATGAACAAGATTAAACTGTTTGATGAATTGTGGCATTTTGGACAAGCTGCACACAATTTTATATTGCAAAAGTAACTAAAAGTAGTGGAATTTAAACTGAAACACTTTCATGATCTATTTTTATCTCTTTTTGGCGGGGTTCATACTTTATAATATTTTTTGATCTTTTTCTTTTAGTCCTTTGATTTTTCTTTTAGGACTTACCCTCTTTACATTTTTTAATATGGGAAATTTTTTTGAAGAAAGAAAAAGTATGTACAATATTACAAGACTTTAACATAGTCAATTCAAAATTATGATCCCTATTATTATAGGCCCCTAACACAACACACACAAAAGGTACGCATTGAAACTTTATATTTAGAACAAAATCAGTTTGTATGGTATCGATGGATTTTTTCTCATAAACCACTTGTCACTTGGTCAATTTTTACAGAGGAAATGATAACACATTATGAGGGAAAAAATAGAAACACCTTCTTTAGCCAATTGATAAATATAAAAAAAAAAAGGTTTCAATGATGGAGCACATTGAGGACTTCCAAAAACTGAATATAAGGGTAAATAATTTTCCAGAGGAACATAGGATTGATTTCTTCATAGGGAATTTAAAGGATAAAATCCAACATGAGGTTCACCTTTGGGAACTTGATTCATTGGAAAAGGCATTCAGGGTGGCAATAAAATTTGAAAGAAAAATTATGGCAACAAGGAAGTCTACCAATCACAACTATAAAGATGGAAATTTTGTTGCTCCTAGCCATCCATAACCTACAAGGTTGACACCACAACAATTGGAGGAAAAAAAGCAAAAGGGATTTGTTATAGTTATGATAGAAAATACACTAAAAGTCGTAAGTGCACCGAGAATAAATTATTTTACATAGATTGTGAAGAGGAGGAATAAAAGGAACAAGAAACATCAAAAGAGGAGGATATACACCTGGAACCAACCCCAAAGAAGGAATAAATGAATCCAACCATATATTTTAATGCATTGGTAGGAATTATCACTCATCAAACTCTCAAGATAGAAGGATTTATCAAGAAAAAAAGGTAATAGTGTTGATTGATTTAGGTAGTACACATAATTTTATTCATTTTAAGATAGCCAAGAAATTGAATTTCTTCCTATATCTAACACCAAAATTTCAAGTGATGGTTGCAAATGGAGGAACTATAAAGTTATCTGAAAAGTGACATAATATCAATCTAACCATGGGAGAATATGTATTGAATAGTCCAATGCTTTCTATTCCAATGGGTGGTACTGATGTTGTACTAGGAGCCCAATGGTTACAATATTTGGGGACTATAACTTTTAATTTTCAAGAACTTTTCTTGAATTTTTTTTGGGAAGGAAAGGAAGTTAAATTACAGGGTATTGTAGGGAAACCTGGAATGATAATCATCTCTAATTCCATGAAAAATATTTTTAAGAAAGAACAACAAGGCATAATTTCACAATTATGCTCACTGTAGGTTCAAACATTGAAATCCTCTATTTATCCAGATCTCCAAAAAGTCTTGGATAATCATTCCGAGGTGCTTTAGACTCCCAAAGGCCACCCACCTATTCATGATCATGGTCAAGATATTCATATAATTCCAGGAATTTCTCCTCCAAACATCATGCCTTACAGATATCCCTATGCCCAAAAGAGCGAAATTAAACATATGAATGCAGAAATTCTAGAGGTGGGTATAATTCAACCTAGTCAAAGTTCTTTCTTTTGCTTCAATAGTATTGGTGCACAAGAAGGATGGATCATGGTGCACGTGTCCAGATTATAGCGAGATCAACAAGCTCACTATTAAAGAAAAAATTTCCATTCCTGTCATTGATGAATTATTCGATGAATCACATGGAGAAATTTACTTCACCAACTTGGATCTTCATTCTGGTTATCATCAAATTAGAATGAAGACTAAAGACATCCTGAAAAAAACATTTATAACTCATGATGGTCATTATGAATTTTTGGTCATGCCTTTTGGCCTTACCAATGCACTTTCTACATTTCAAGGGTTGATGAATTCCATTTTTCAAAGCCTTCCTTAGAAATTTTGTGTTAGTATTTTTCGATGATATAATAATCTACAGAAACTCTTGGAAGGATCATGTTCAACACGTTGACAAGGTTATTAAACTATTAGAGGAGAAACAATTATATGAAAAAACCTCCAAATTTTTCTTTGGAGTACAGGAGGTGGAATATCTGGGTCATATTGTGTCTCATCAAGGTGTTACTTAGGTAAACCCTAACAAAATTAAATCCATTAAGGAATGGAAAATCCCCATAACCCTAAAGCATCTGCGAGGATTTCTCAGGTTAACAGGGTATTATCGCAAGTTTGTTAAGAATTATGGGAGAATAACAACACATATAACAATAGTAGTAAAGAAAGATGCATTTTCTTGGAATCTAGAAGCAACTAAGGCCTTTGAACATCTTAAAGAGGCAATGTGCCAAGCACGGGTCATAGCTACACTAGAATTTAAAAAAACCTTTATTGTGGAATGTGATGCCTTAGGAAATGGAATTGGTGTTGTTTTAATGCAATAAAGAAGACCCATTTCTTTTGAAAGTCGTCCAATCAAGGGAAAGTATTTATAGAAAGCTATATATGAGAAGGAAATGTTGGCAATACTACACACACTAAAAAAATGGCAAGCTTACCTAATGGGAAGACACTTTAAGGTAAAAAAAAAAATCATGATAGTTTTAAATAATATTTGGAACAAAAAATATCTTCAGAAGAGTAGAAAAAATGGGTCACAAAGATGTTGGGTTATGAATTTGAAATAATCTACAAAAAGGGAAGCTAAATGTTGTTGCAGATGAACTCTCAAGAAAGGATGAAGACGTGGAAGCACTGCTTTGTGCCATTTATATTATCCAACTAGATTGGATAACTAAAGCAAGGGAGGAGTGGAAGAATGACGAAGAAGTGTGGACACTCATTCAAAAGTTGCAGCAAGATCCCAATACATATGATACATTTAGCTGGAAAAATGATTCATTATGGTACAAATATCGCTTATATATTTGTAAGAATTCCCAACTAAAACAAAATACTATTTTGGAATTTCACACCTATCCCTTAGGAGGACACTCGAGATTTTTAAAAACTTACCATAGGGTCAAGAAAGATTTTTTTTGGGATGAGATTAAATATGATATTCAAAAGTTTGTGGTGGAATGTTTTGTCTGCCAACAAAATAAAGTTGAGACAATTAAGACCCCGGGTATGCTACAACCTTTATCCATTCCAAGTAAATGTTGGGGGGAGGTTTCAATGGATTTTATCACAGGTTTACCCAAGTCTGAAGGAAAGAGTGTCATCATGGTGGTAGTTGATATACTTACCAATTATGAACACTTTTGTGCTTTATCTCATCCATTTAAAGCCAATACAATTGCTACTGCATTTATGGAACAATTCAAAAACTACATGGAAACCAAAATATTATTGTAAGTGACAGAGATCCCATTTTCACTTCAAATTTTTGGACAAAATTATTTTCTTGTCTGGGTACTCAACTAACTCATAGCTCTCATCTTATCATCCTCAATTTGATGGGAAAATTGAGATAGTGAACAAATGTTTGGAAGGATATCCTAGCTGCTTTGTATCTGATAAAACAACAGAATGGGTCAAGTGGTTATCTCTAGCTGAATGGTGGTATAACAATTCCTTCCACATTGCAGAAAAAATGACCTCATTTATGGCACTCTATGGATATCTTCCACTGTCCATCATGTTATCACTCCAATAATTCTCAAGAGTTGTTATTATTTTTTTGTTTTAAATAATATTCAAGGTAACCACAAACCTACTTTTAAGCCTTAATATCTAGCCTTTTTAATGCTCAGAGAGGGCTCTCTCTATATGATTTAACTTTTTTGATTGTATTTGATTTTAGGCTAGTTATGTAGGATTACTTGGGGTTTTGAATTGGATTTGGTTTGGTGGTGAAATTACTTACTCAGATGGATAGATGTAGGTCTGTATTCCATTGGGCTAATGGAGTCAATGTCTCAAGAAGTCAGATCAGGATCAAGGTCTAAAGGGAAATGTTTATAGGGCAAGATAGCCGAGTTACTTCAGATCTTCAGGGCTGATAGTGAAAATGGTTTCAATCGGGGTAAGAGAGCAATTAAGGGTTCTCAAATCTGGATAATGAGTGAAAAGACAGAGTTCAATCAAAATAAGGGAGCATTTAAGAATTTGTTTATGTGGATATCAGAAGAAAAACATATAAATGATAAACATATCAAAACAGAGTGCTTTTAACATATTTTGAAATAACATTCTTGATTTATCACATAGATTTAAGCAAACATATGAGCATGTGAAACACATAAGAAATTGATAAAGAACAAGTGAAAATACTTCACTAAAGTGGCCCAACACATGAATCCTGTAATATGATGCTTTATTTCTTTAATCTAGTCTGCTAACTTGAAATTGGTACAATCACCCTTTGGTTCAGAATAGTATAACTATAGAAATGTTCAAAAATTCATCCACGCTTGATACTTCCAAATGAGAAGTACTTATACAAAAAATATTTACAAAATATCCTAAAACAAACTTAGGAATTATTCATGGAAAAATAAATATCTTCATGCAAGAAGATAGTGACAGCTTTCTAACTAATGCTAGCTGTCCCTGTTTTTATTGAAATTACTGTTTGTTGTCTTCACTTGTTGATATTTTGTTGTTGATTTGTCTCTTAATTTTTTCTCAACGAGGGCTACAGCTAGGAAGTGGAGTGTCCTCTATGCTGGCAGCTTTCTACTCTGTTTCGACTTTTACTTTAACTTTTCAACTAATACACTTTAACCTGATACTCTTTAACCTTTTACTTGTTGTTTTAATTTTATTTTCACGTCAATGGCTCTGCTTTCATCGCAAGATCATATCGCTTTCATTTTTATTGCAAAATGATTTCACAGTAAATCAATAATATTTTCCCAAAATTCTGTCTCTAGAAATTTGATTTTCATCATTCTCCTGAATATTTAATCTGCTTCAGTGTATTTTGAGAATGTAGGCTTGTTGAAAAATATGTGTTTCACCTCATGCTGTAATTAGAAAAGATTCTAAAAATTCTTGTAGAGCACCTTCCCTATTGGAATTCCTTGTGAGGAAGGCAAATTATCCTGATCCTTGGCAACTTCTCTCATCTTCTTATCATAATCATCCTACTTCATTAGTTTTTCATGAATAACTAATGGATTTGGAAGGCCTTTCTTCCTTAGGACATCAAATTTCATCATAAACCTTGTGATGGAAATCTCCATATTTCGGAATTTCTCTTCTAACTGTATCATCAAATTCTTTTTAGAAGTTACCTTCCTAACTTCTAGGATGGTTTCTGTTCTGTCATTAATTCCAATCTCTTCAAGTTCTTGTCTATTTTTGGAATTAAAAAATTTGATGATTTCAAGGGATTATTCAGGTTTCTTACCAAGTTCTTCTTTTATCTTTTGAATCGCTTCTCTTTTTGATTTGGCTAAGTCTTTCTGCTCATAGATAACCTGGATTGATGGCCAAATATCATTGACTGCTTCAATGATATTGGTCCATAGCTGTTGCCTGACATGTGCCATGGGTTATTTTAATGTTAGATCTTTCTCTAACTTCTTCAATTGCTCATTCAACCTATTTGCTCTTTGTTCTTCATTATTATGCATTATCTTAACAAGTTTATTTTCATCTTCCAGAATTTTAAGTTGTTCTTTAAGTCTTTTAATCTCATTTGTCTAAATATACATGTTTTGCATTGATTTTACTAACTTTCTTGCTTCATCTGTATGTTGTGCTGCCGTGGTTGAAGACTCTGTTGCTAAAGTTGTTGATGAAGTGACAAGTAATGTTGTAGCCATTGGGAATATAGGAGCCAATAATTCTACCAATATGGAAGGTACAACTGTGGTGACTACATGAATGACTGTGAATCAAACTTCTATTGCTCTATCCTTTTTCACTAGGACCAACTTGTCCATTTCATTCTCCATTTCCTTTATCCGGGCAGTCAACTATAGAATGAGACACATAATCTCATCATTATGATTTGTATCATGTAGTACCTCCTTTTCATGAGGGTGTTCTTAGGAGGCAACTTGAGTTGCTTCTTTAATGCAACAATGTTTGCATTTTTCTTTTTGATCAATTCATCTGCAACTTTTACATTACTAGGATCAAATCCTACTTCAATTACTAAATCTTCCAAAGATTTAATTCTATTGTATTTTTCCTGTGAGGATGCTTTTTCTAATCTTAGTTGATCTTGATGTTTGCAAGAGTGTTTTGAAGCTTCTGCACACTCATTTCCTTGTTTTTCATGGTTGAGTAAAGCATTTTACCAGCTTGTTTGTGAAATTCAATCTGATCAATGGGATGAAGGTCATCTACTTGAACTTCATATGATGATTTTTTGTAATCTACTGGTGTTTTAGGATTATTTACTTTAGGCTGCAGGAAATTCATTTGCATTTTCCTAGTCTTATAGTCAAAAGCAGAAAGAAATCTGCTTTGGTCACTGGGTGACTGCTTCCAATATTGATTGTATTATCAGTCTTCAATGCTTCATTTTTCATCTTTATTTCTCTGTATTTCTGCATGATATCTATCTCCTTCTCTGCTGGTTTGCTGGAAGAGGACATGTCAACACTGTGTTGCTTCTGAATAAGCTGAGTGTGTGACGTGGAAGGTTCTTCTTCTTCTTCAATCACTGTATGAGGTGCATTGTCCTTTGTTGTTGTATCTGTAGCAATCACTTCTATGGTTTCTACTCCTTCATTGACAGGATTTAACTTAGGTTTCTTCCTATACATCAATTTAAATTTAGTTTCAGTAGTTGTCTCTGCACTGTATGATCCTTCCTCTCTATTTCTCTTTGCATTCCTGTTTTCTTGGGTTGGATTTTGCAAAGTTTGACTAGTATCACCTTGCTTCTCAGCCTCTACCAAGGTGTTCTCCAACCATTCAGATTGATTGGAGAATTTCTCTATGTCTGGTTTCTTTTCATGTACATAGGGAGTGAGTTTGCATTTAACTCTCAGTTTACTTATCACTCCAAGAGGATCATAATACCATAGAAAACTGTGACTAAACTTGAATTCCTACAAATGTTTTTCAGACTCTGGACCTGCATCTCTATTTTTATAGGTTAAAGGAAAAACATGATTTTTGAATTTGAACTGTGTATTCTTCTTTGTTTCCAAGAAATTAATTTCATTTGAATTAAGAATCCGCCTTATGTACTCAAGGGAAAATAACCTCATAGGGAGGATTTGGGCAGTTTATATGGAACAAGACTTGATCCATATACTCTTATCTCAGTATGGTTTTGGTACATGTACCAATCCTCTGTCCTATTATGATCTGACAACTATAGGACCTTCTTAATCTCTTAACTAATTATGGGCTGCCTACTTCTGTTAAGAAAATTGACCATAGGATGAATGAAGGAATCTATAAACTCTGTATAGGTGGACTGTGATGAATCTTTTCTGATAACAAGAGTCCAAAATATGACTAACTGTGGGTTTCATTCAACATCAAGCTTTTGAAGGTTTATAGCAAATTTATCAGATTGAAAGTATAAAAACATATGGAATAAGAATGAGGAATACTTGAAAACACCTTCAGAAGGCATTTTGACCAACCGTTCATGAATATTGTCGGCAAGGTATTGGGAAAAATTGAAAATGGTAGCAGGAGGCTGACCAAGTGTGAAAGTAGATAAAAAACATAGTACTGCAACATCAGCATGCTCATATGTGAAATATACAAGAATAAAAGACAACATGGAGATGATATGTCTTGTCCTTTCAAAATTTTTTGCAGAAGGGTATGGAGGATTTATATTGGGAATTTCTGCAGAAGAAGGCATGAAAGTCTGGAATATCTAGAACCTCTTGGGGAAGTCCAGATTAAGGTATAATTGTGTGAGAGCCTCAATGGAAAAAGGAATTTCATCTAGTCTGGATTGGATCTAAAGCATTTGATTGATTGAATCAACAGTAATGGTAAACAAGATTTATTTTTTCATAGTTTATTATGGCTCTTTGATCAGGGAAATAGCGGGATTGACATAGTTTGATCACTTCTGGGCATTGGAAAGTCTGTGGGACAACATATTTTGGAAAATTAGACTCCCAAATAAAAACTTCATCAGCCTGATCTATGGATTTTTCATGGCTCCAGCATTGGAGTTCAATAAGGTTAAATTTTACGGTTGTGTCATTAATATTGAAATCTTTATCAGCCAGCGGAGTGTGTTCTACATATACAACAAGAGGTTGTAGAGGATTAACTTATACTACTTCTTTGGAAGCCATTGTTTTGTTAATTTTAATCAATTTGATTAATCTTTTGACTTAGAAAAACTGATTTAGGCCTGTAGGAGCACCTCTAACAGATATTTTTAGTTTGTAGACAGATTTAAAAATAAAACAAGGGTTTTGTCTATGGTTTGCAGAGGTTTATTTGATCAAATTGTAGTCTCTATGCTTAAAACAATTTTTATGACCTCAGAATTCTGCAAAAGGACATTTAGGGTTTGTAGAAAAGGATTTGGAAGATAAAAGGGATTTCTTTTAGGTCTGCAGAGGCTTAAACTTCTTCAATTAATTAAACCGTAATCTCTGTGACCAAACAAAAATCTCAGTATCTCAGAACTTTGTAAAAATAGTTCCAATGTTTGCAGAAAAATACTTTAGGAAGTAAAAGGGCTTTCTTTAGGTTTTCAAAAGGCTCATAAACGATTAAATTAGTTGAATTACTTCTTTAAATCAAGAAAAAAAGCCTTTTATTTGAAGAATACCTGGGAAAAATGTAGATTTGATTTTCAAGAGGGTTCTAGGGTTGCAGAAGGCTTCTCTGAGGCTTCAGAGGTATTTATAGTTCTTTTGAATGTCTTATGTACTGTTGTAGCAGGAAATTGGCCGGATCTTGTTTCAATTTTGCTTAAAAACGAAGCCGGCATCAATTTTTTCGGTCTAAATAGCTCTTTTTGCATGAAAATGTAACAGAAATGGTGTAAAAGGGTGTAATGGGTGGCTATATGTATTTCTTATCAAATAGTAATTTCATTGAATGTGTGGTCAATTTTGAATAGACATGGTGGTTTGCGCAATGGGCAGGAATACAACTGGGTGATTTTTCGCATTAACGAAATGTGGTAAGTGGTAAAGTTTGTGAGGATGCGATCAAATAAAAATTTACCACGTAGCTTGGAGCAGAGCTCCGAAAACCACGCTTTTTGCATGGTTGAGGGTAAGTTGACGCTTGTTATGTCATATGTGTGACGAGGTTTGTTAGCCATTAGATCTGGCGGGTGATGATCTGACAGATAGAATAATGCGATGGATTCGCGGGATTGGATAGGCGTGGGGCTTGAGGTTTATGATATGCGATTGGTTATATGTATATAAAGTATGGTTTAATACATATAGTTTGGATTTATACGATATAACCAATGTGGTTAAGGTAAGTGTGATTTATTTATAGGCGGGGTTTATTAACAAGTGGGGTATGGATAAGTGGGACCTTTATAACAGGTGGGGATAATATAAACCATAGGTTTAAAAATAAAATGTGGGTCCAAGATATATAACATGTGGGAATTAAACCATAGGTTATATTTAAAAATAATGGGTTGGGACTTATATAGTAAGGATTTAATATATACGGGATAAAAGGTATAATGGGGTTTAATATATAAATTCAAATGTTAACATGTACAAATGTAAATAAGTGCATGATTTTAAATACACTAAGTATAGTGTTAAAACTGCTATCGGGAATGGATTTCTTCATTGTGGGACCCGACATATCACCTTTTTAATGAAATACTTAGGATAAAGGAATTTTTGGGTTTTTAATGTATTTCTGAATGAAATTGGAATTAATAAAGGATTTTACTTTTCCAAAGGATAAATGTGCATTTTAACTTTAGGAAAAGGGGTTTTGTGCAAGGGGGGGAAGAGTAAAAATGAAGCGGATGGGGTATTTTTACAAGGGAAAAATGATTTCAAAGGGAAATTAGTAAATGAAATGACCAATTTTTTGTTATCCATTTCTTTGTAAAAACTGCTTCTACCTACCCATCTGCTACCCTAACATTTTTTCTTCATTTACATGGGTGCATTTGAGCTTGTAGACCCTTATTCATTTTTCTTTTAAACATTAAACTAACTAATTCTATCCTTATTTCTTCCAAGGGCTCAAATTAAACTATTGAGCTCCTTATTATTCTCTACCTAACTATTGATCTGCCAAGATTAAACTATTTGGCTAGATCTTTATTCTCTATCTAACAACATGAAATTTAAAGCATGAAATGTCAAGATTAAGTTGTTTAACCTTCATGGATTGTGGCATTTTTAACAATATTCACACAATATTTATTTTTCAGTAAAAGTAAATAGTAGCGGCATTTGAATTTGCATCACTTTCATGTTTTATTTTATCTCTTTTTTTTTTGGGGTTCATTTTCATATTCTTTTTGATCTTTTTTCTTTCAGGTCCTTTGATTTTTCTTTTAGGACTTTTACCCTCTTTACATTTTTTATTTTTCTAATATGGGAAACCAATTTTCAGAAAGAAAAGTATGTACATATTACAAGACTAATCAGAGTAAATTCAAAATTATGAATCCTATTATTATAGGACCCTAACAGTGGCTCCACATGAGGATGGAATGTCTTGTTGAAATGTCAAGAATTTTAAGACTAGTAGCCTTTGAATTTTTACTGTGATGGCCTTGAAAGTGTTTTATGAGCTCTGCATTATTCATACTTATGATATTTTGTCTTTCAAAGCTTAGGGCCTTCTCTCCGAGCTTCAACTTTGCTAGAAAATAATCCAATCCAATCTAAAATCTGCAATGTTATGTACAATGAGCAAAGTAAACAAAGTGAACTACTGTTATTCTGGGGAATATTAATGCTTCAACATTCTACCATTGATAGGTCCACCTGGTAGATCTGATCCATCCAACTCCTTCAAAAATAATGCATTGTTACCTCTGTAACCATAAATGACATAAGGGCCTTTCCATAAGAAATCAAATTTCCCATGTTTACCTTTCTCTTCTCTCCTGGAATCCCACTTAAGAACTTTTTCACCTATATAAAAATCATCTTCCTTAGTCTTCTTGTCAAATATCTTTTTAATCTTTTCTTGAACAACTTGAGACTTGAGATAGACATATTCCCTAGTTCGCTGCAAGTGTATGGTTTGATTTAACATTCTTTGGATATCATTGGTTTCTACCTACAGTTATTGTATTATTTTCATTACTGGTAATCCTAAAGAAGATGGAAAAACAACATCCATCCCATAAATCAGCTGATAAGGGGATGTACCAATGGACTTCTTTGTGGTAAGTCTATTTGCCCATAAGGCATTCACTAACCTTTTGTTCTAGGTTTTCTTATTGCCTTCTAGTAGTTTCTTGATGATATTCACAAGGGTTTTATTGGAGGCCTGTACATACTTTTTTTTCTGCAAAATGTTTTCCCATATTAAAAAATGTAAAGAGGGTAAATCCTAAAAGAAAAATCAAAGGAGTAAAAGAAAAATATCAAAAAAGAATATAAAGTATGAACCCCACCCAAAAGAAATAAAAATAGATCACGAAATTGTTTCACATTAAAATTCCACTACTTTTAGTTATTTTTTCAAAATAAAATTGTGTGCAGCTTATAAAAAATTCCACAATTCATCAAACAATTTAATCTTGTTCATTCATGCTTTAAATTTCATGCTGATAGTTAGTGAATAAAGATCTAGCCAAACCATTTAATCTTGGCAGATCAATAGTTAGGTAGAGAATTAAATGAGCTCATCAGTTTAATCTGAGCCATTGGAAGTTATAAGGTCATAAGAAGACTAGTTTTCTTATAAAAAGAAAAAGAAAGGGTCAACAAGCTTAAATGCACCCAATAAATGAAGAAAAAATGTTAGGGTAAATGATGGCTAGGTAGAAGAACTTTCACAAGGCATGGAAAGCATTAATTGGTCATTTGATATCACTAATATCCCCCAAAATCCCCTTCCCCTTGCTTAAAACCCCATTTCCACTCTTAGAAGGCATTTTCCCTTGTAAAATACCCATTTCCCTAATTAAAAAACACGTATTTTTCTTTGGAAAGTAACTTCCCCTTTACTAATTTCCCTTTTCATTTAAAAAAACACTTAAATACACTTATCCTAATTTTTAAATAATGTATCGAACCCCACTGCTAAATCCCTCCCCGACATTCTGTTAAACACTTCTTCTTAGTTTATTTTAAAATTCCCGCATACATATTTCCCCGTTCTACTTATTTCATTATAACCTATAGTTATACATTATATACTAATACCTCGCACATTATACTCCCCCACTACCTTTACCCCATAGTATATTAACTTCCGCATATATATATATATATATATATATATATATATATATATATATATATATATATATATATATTATATATATATATATATATATATATATATATATATATATATATATATATATATATATATATATATATATATATATATATGTTCCCGAGCCCAATTCTAATTAACCCAACCCCACATATTAACCCACATTGTTATATATCCCAATCCCACTTTACTAAAACCCCACTGACTATATATCTTACCCCACTATAATAATGTCGACTCACTTATACTATAAACCTTCACATATATCACCCCATTGTATAAGTCACCCTGTGTCCTACCTCTCTAATCCCACCATTTCATCCAACTGTCCGATTGGCGCAATCTTGATCCAATGGAAAATAAGCCCTTTCTCGCTTTACACTGCCCGATGTCTAAAACCATTGGAGGGGTGTGAAATGGGTGGTTTCGCACCCCCGCTCCCCTGCTACATGGCAATCCCACATTGTATCACATCCCTCAACTAAAAACCTCCAACACGGCTTTTACCGTGCGATAACCACCAATCCATCGTCTGAGTTGTATGATGAAACCACCCTGCTATTTGAAATTAACCCCGCACCCTATGTTTAACTACTGTTGGTTAAAAACATTAAAACCCGCCCTTTACCGTTTATTCACCATTTCTGTTGAGAATTGCAGAGTAGAAGCCTTGCTGACCTATTTCCAAGCTAAAGAAATCGGTGCCGACCTATTTTAATGCCAAATTAGACCAGAATTCAAGCTTATTTGCTGCTACAACTTGTGCAGATTCAGTTTGAAGCGTTATAAGATCAAGGAAAGCCCCTGTTGCCTCTAGAAACCATTCTGCATATCAAAAATCTGTTTTCACAGGTATTCCTAAGCGCTTCAGCCATTACTTCATCACAAAAAGTAATAAACTGCTAATTGAACAAAGTAAAATGGCTTTCCAGGGCATTGTGACTGTTAATCCCCTACAACCTCATGTAGTTGATATTGAACATACTCCCCTTGCAGATAAAGACTTCAAAATCATTAACACAGTCACTGATTTCAACCTCTTGGACATCCACTATTAGAGCCATGATAAATCCATTGACCAGGTTGATGATATATACCTTTGGGAATCAAATTTTCCTAAGTACATCTTCCCACAGACTTTCCAATTCCCAGAAATCATCAAGCTCTGTCAAATCAATTACCTACCCAATGAAAGAGCCCTAGTAACCCATAACAAAGAGATTTTGTTCACAATTACTGCATAATCAATAAACCAGATGTTGCAAATCCAACCCAAGCCTAATGAAGCCCCTTTGTCAATTGAAATTCTCACTAAATTATATCTAAAGCTAGAATTCCCAAAGAGGTTTCAAATCTTCCAAACCTTTCTTCCTCCATCAGTCGAAACCCCAAAGAGTAACCTTCCTTATTCAACCTCAATTTTTTTAGAAAGAACTAGACATATTGTCACAATGCTGTCTTATATTTTAGGGTACTTCATAGATGAATATGTAGATGCTTATGCCTTAGGTTTTCTGTCTATTTTTTGCCCAAGACAGCCTCCAGATTTCACATTTAACTTTGCTCAATATCTATCACATACCATCCATGAGCAACTAGTTAAATTACCAGGGGAAGGAGTGTTTAAGTATTCATCATTTTTGTTTCATTTATTCCTATACTTTCAATCTGAAAGGTTTGTATTCAGCCTTCAACAACTGGACACTGAGGGTAATCCCCAATCAATTGTCTTCTGGACTTCCTTAATTAGGAAATATTCCACAGAGTTCACCTACAAGGGCTTCATTGATTCATTTATTCATCCAATTGTCAATATGATAAGCAGTAGTAGTGAACCTAGGATCAGTGAAGAAATAAAGAAAGTATTACATTTGTCTAAACATAGTAGAACATGAGACTTGTATTTATAAAAGAACCACACTAAAATTAGGGTGTATGGATGTCAAATCACTCCATACAAGCTGCCCAAATACCTCCCAATGGGGTTATTTGCACTAGAATATATCAGGAAGATCCTAAAGTCAGATGAGGTTAATTTTCTGTCAGCAAAGAAGAAAACACAGTTTAAGATCAAGAACCAGATTGGTCCTTTCATTTGCAATAGTAGAAATGCTGGTCAAAAAGCAGAAAGAGTGTTTACAGGAATTCAAGTTTAGTGAGAGTTTCAAATGGAAATATGATCATTTGGGAGTTATCAACAAACAAAGATTCAAATTTAAATTAACTCCTTTTGTCCATAAGTCTAAACCAGATATTGAAAAGTACTCCAACCAATCATAGTGGTTGGAAGATACTCTGCAAGAGGTAGAAAAGCAAGGTAATACTAGTTCCATCTTGCACACTCCAGCCCCACAAGATAGGAACTCAAAGAGGCCAAGAGAATAAGGTTCATATTCAGCTCAAACCACTACTGAAACTAAATTCAAACTAATGTACAGGAAGAAGCCCAACCTAAATCTTGTAAATGAACAAGTTGAGACAATTGAATTCATTGATATAGACACAGTGGTTAAGGAAAATGCACCTCTAGCAGTTTCAGAGGAAACTCATCAGTCTTCAACTTCTAATGCTCAGATCATTAAGAAGAAACATAGTGTAGAGGTGTCTTCATCAAGAAAAATGGTAGACAAAGAAAAGGACATAATGGAGAAATATAAAGAAATCAAACTGGGAAATGAGGCATTGAAAGTTGTAACCTATGCACAATATTGGAAATAGACACCTAGTGACCAAAACAGGTTGCTTTCTGCCTTTGATTATAAGACCAGGAAGATGCAGATGACCTTCTTGCAGCCAACAGTATATTCTCCAAAGTCATCAACGGACTACAGGAAAACACCATTTGAATTCATGGCTAAATATGTTCATCCTATAGACCAAATTGAATTTCATAAGCAAGCTGGAGTAATGTTGTATTATACTATGACCAACAAAGATATGAGTGTACAAAAACTGCAAAATTCTCAAGAAAACATCAAAGCTCAGTTAAAAATAGAGAAGACTTCCTCACAAGCCAAGGAAAAAAAATTTAAAAGACTTGAATAATTGGTCATAGAGGTAGGATATCATCCAAAGAAAATTAAAGTAGCAGAAGATCTCATCAAGAAAAAGCAAGCAGATATTTCTGCATTAAAGAAGAAACTGAAATTGCCTCCTACTGAACACCCACAAACAAAAGAAATTTTAGAGAATGAAGGCTAGAAAGATGAAATGATGAATCTCATCATTCAGTTGATAGCTCAACCGAAAGAGATGGAGAATGAAATGGATAAATTGGTGCAGGAGAACAAGGCCAACATGGAAGAAATCCATGTCATTTCCATTCCTACAGTTACTACAAAATTTCCATTTACTTCCTCAGATCCAGTGGCAACATCACTTCTAGTAGCTACAACAGTTCCAACTATATTAGTCACTACATCAGCCACTACATCAGCAACAGAATCAACAACAACATCAAATCATCCTAGTGATGAAGCAGGTAAATTAACCAAAGCCATGCAGGATAAGTCAATCCAAACAAATGAAATAAATAGACTTAAATATCAAATAAAAAGTCTAGAGGATGAAAATAAATTGGTAAAAATCATGCATAAATTAGAACACAAAAGTAAAATAGATTGACTGATAGAGTACATAAGTTAGAGAAATAATTGACACTAAAAGAACCACTTGCCCAAACAAAACAACAGATGTGGGCCAATATCATTAACTCTATTAATGATATTTGGCCATCTATCCAAGTCATCTTTGAGCAAAAGGATTTGATCAAGGAAGCTAGTGACGCTATCCATAAATTAAAAGAAGAACTTGGGAAAAAAACCAGAAGAGGCCACTGAAATAATAAAGTTTCTTAATTTCAAGAACAAACAGGAATTAGAGAAATTGGCATAAGTAATAGAACTAAAACAATCGTAGAGGTAAAAAAGGTAATTTCGAAGAGAAACCTCATGACACATCTTGAAGAAAAGTTCCAAACAATGGAGTTGGGTCATGGACAAATTTGAAGTTTTGAGGCAGAAAGGTCTACCTAATCCTTTGGTGATGAATGACATATTAATGAATCATGAAGAATATGACAAGAAAATCAAAGAAGTAGCCAAATAGCAGTCCAAAAATTCTTCCATGAAAGGAATTCCTACAGGAAAAGTACTCTATCAAAATTTTGAAAATCTCTTTTACCTCCAGCATGAGGTAAATCATCTCTTCATAAACAAGCCTACTTTTGAAAAATACACAGAAGATGATGATATTGATAGGAGAATGGTAAAAATTAAATTACCAGATGAAGAGTCTTGGTAAAAGTTATATGATTTACTGTGACATTGAAAAGTAAAATAGGTAAATAGAGCAGTCAAGGTTAAAGTTAAAGGCAGAGTTTAAAGATCAAAATAGAGATGAAAAACAGAGTTAAAGGAAGTCAATGTAAAGGAAACTCAACAGATAAAGATGCAGGCAGCGTAAAGCAACAGTCAGAGAGATAAAGCAGAAAAAGATCAAAGAAAGAAAACAACAAATCAATAAAATAGGGACAACTTGCATTAGTTACATAGGTGTCTCTATCTTCTTTCATGAAGATATTTTGTATTCCTTGAGCAATTCATAGATCAGTTTTAGGATATTTTGTATTATTTTTTGTATAAATAATTCATAATTCAAAGTATTGAGTGTGGATTTATGAACATATGATTCAACAAGACCATTACCTTGAGGGTAATAAGCAGTGGAATGACCAAGGGTAATGTGGTATTTATTACAGAAGTCAATCATATTTTTGGACTTGAAAGCAACTGCATTATCAGTAATGAGCTTCTAGTGGCATTCGATTTTAGACAGTACACTATTTTCTAAGAATGAAATTATGAGAATATCAGTGGCTTGCCTGGAATGAACAACTTCTATCCACTTAGTGAAATAGTCTGTGGCTATCAAAATCCATTTGTCCTGGGCTGATGAGGGAGGGTGGATTTCACCAATGAAGTCTAAGCCCCATTGTTGAAATGAAATTTCCGTGGAGATGGGTTTAAGGGGTAAAGGTAGCAACTTTTTCTTCCCTTCAAAGATTTGGCATGTGACAGGAGATCACATACTTTTTCATATCTGCAAAGAGTGTAGACCAATAAAAACCAGCTCTCAAGATTTTATCTGTAGTTGACTTCCAGTAAAGGTGTCCTCCATAGTCACCTGCATGAAACTCTTCTATAACTTTATCAAATTCATATTTAAGCAAACAATTCAGTAAAATTCCACTATGATCTTTCCAAAATAGTACATTGTCTACGATACAAAATTTCATTTCCTTTAACTTTAAAAATCTAGCTTTAGTTCTTGATAATTTAGGAGGAGCTTGTAAATTTAGTAATACAAATATGATATCTGTATACCATGGTGAATCTGAAAAGGATTCACTGATCTGTGAAGTCTCCATCTCTTCCTGATCATCTAATTGGGCAATAAAATTTATATCTAAAGCATGACAATTTTATTCATCCATGAGTTTGGCTAAACCTTGACCTTTAATGAGATTGGTGGGCTTAATTTCTATGTCATATTCCAAAATGGTGGCAATCCATTTGCCTCTTTTACCATCAGACCCATTCTGAGTTAGAATGTCCTTCACAACTGAATTTGGAACATAATAAATGATATGTGAATACATGATGTATACTCTAAAACCTTTGATAGCCTTCACTAAATCTAGTGCCTACTTTTCCATTATGTTATACTTTAAAGTGGAATCTATAAGTGATTTGCTGAAAAAATAAATGGGTTGTTTATAGCCCTGATCATTCTTTTGCAGTAAGATGGCAACAATAGTATGTTTCTAAGCAAAAGAAAAATTAATGAAATCTTTTTTGTAATCAGGACTTATTAGGACTGGTGTTCTTGTCAAGGCTTGTTTGATTGATTCAAATGATTGTTTGGCCTCCACATTCCATTTAAGTATTGAGTCTTTTTTCAACATGTTATCGAGTTCTCTAATTATTTCTGCTAAGTTTGAAATAAATCTTCTAAGAAAATTGATTTTACCTAAGAAAGACTGCAATTCTTTAATATTCCTAGGATGGCTAATTTTTAGAATGGCCTCTATTCTAGCTGGTTCTATCCTAATTCCATCTTTTGATATAATATGCCCTAATAGTTTGCCTTCTTCAAGTCCAAAAAGAGTCTTTTTAGGATTTAAAGAAATGCCAATTTTCTTGTATTTGATAAACACTTGTCTTAGGTGATCTAGATGTTCATTATCAGTTTTTGAAAATACAGTTATATCATCTAGATAGATCACCAGAAAATCATGAATTTCTTTAGCAAAAGCTATATCCATAGCTCTCTTAAAAGTGGCTCCTGCATTCATTAATCCAAAAGGCATTTTCACATACATGAAAGTACCCCAAAGAGTAGTAAATGCAGTCTTTGGTTGGTCTTCTCATTGAACTAAAATCTGGCTATATCCAAAGAATCCATCAAGCAATGAAATCCTGGAAGAACCAACACCCTCTGTAAAATGTGATCCATATTGGGGAGAGGGTAGTTATCTTTTAAGGAAACTTTATTTAAATTCCGGAAATCAACACACAGTTTGATCTCCCCTGTCTTCTTCCTAGTGGGAACTAGGTTTGAAACCCAATCATAATATTTGATAGGTGCAATTATCTGGGCTTTATACATTCTCTTAACCTCTTTTTCAATTAAAGTCATTAAAACTTGATTGATTCTTCTAAGCTTCTGTTTGAAAGGTTTTTAACCTTCTTTTATAGGTATTTTTTTTTTTGTATTATGCTAGTGTCGTAAGATTTTAAGTCCTCATAACTCCATGTAAATACATCCTGAAATTCCATAAACAGAGCTATGTATTTCAAATTTTTTTCTTGAGGTAATGCTTTTGAAAGTTTGATTAGCTTAGGCCTTTGTTTTTTTCCTATATTGCATTCTTTAATATCTGATCTTAATGGTTCCATATTTGGTTTTCTTGCAACATCATTTGAATCAAAAATATATTCTAAAGGCTCTAATCCCTTAGGTAAATTTTTTTTTTTAAGGTTTAAAATGTCAGAATCATCATTTGTTAATTCTTCAATCTCTACTTTTTCTAAATTATCTATTTCTACTTGAGTGAATTTTGTGGGTTTAGTGAAATCTACGTTATTTGCATCTATTTGACTGTCTATTTTATCATCTATTGTACAGTCTGTGTCTATGTTACAATTCTGAAATTCTCCCTCAGCATTCATGAAATGATAGATTTGTTCATCTTGTAAAAAAAATTGCCAATATTTTAGATTATCTGGTATTGTAGGTGTTGTACCTTAAGAGACAATCCCTTAGTTGTGATAAGGAATCAGTGCTTAAGCCATTTTATGATTATGTCACAAATTTTTTATGTCTCTGTTTTATTAACCCTCAAGTATTTATAATCAAACTCTTAAATGTCAAATATTATGAATGCTTCACAATGCTAACATCTGTTGTTGTTGAATGAAGTGACTAGAAGAAAATGTAAGAAGAAGTCCAAAATGATATGCTGCTTTATACAGAAAATACCATTCCAAACCCCAGAAGAAATATGTGAAGGAAATAGTTAAAACAAAGGAGTGCCAATTAAGGTTGCTTAACTCTTATACACAGAAATTAAAAGAAACCTATTGCTCATAACCTTGTTTTATTCATAGATGGAAATACATAATGAAAACTGGAATACACTTCAACATAAAAAAATTGCCAAAAACTTGCTTACTCATTCATTAATCTTTGAATCTTTGAGTACAAAAATATTAGTATGGAGGTCCAAAACTCAGAACCTCTCTTCCTCTTGAAAATTACATTAAATACAGTAAAGAGCAGTTTAGAATTGTTGTAACCAATCCTAACTACCAAAACTACTTCAAGACTTTGAAGGCTGTCTATTACATGCCTTGAAAATGTCTTATTATAGTTACATTGTCTTCAGAAAATAACATAAAATAAATATCCTAATCTATAGGAATTTCTGATGAAGTGGCTTCTTTTCCTTGATCAATTGATTTGTCTTTCTTTGCTGCTGATCGTTTTGGCAGGTCAATTGTCCAAGCTCTGCACTTTTTCCATATTTCTACCTTCATCCTGGATGAATGTGTCAGATTGTGATATTCCAATCTGAATGCAGTAATTCTGTCATAAGAAGGCCTTTCGAAGAAAAGAGTTTTTACCATCCACAAGAATTTAAAATGTCTCTGTAAGAAGTTGACCATTGTCTCCCATTTAAACACCTGAGTCTTTTGATGCTTGTTATCAATCTTGCTTTTTGTCATCACCAATAAATTATCATAAGAGCTCCATGGAAAATGATTTCCCTCAGCTCCCCAACATGATGGCAGGCCTACCCTTGTCATTTTATCAAAATATTTATCAAATTGACTTATGGCTTCTTTGATTTCCATTAGTTTCTTTTCTGCAGCTTTTCTGAGATCGTTCCTGATAATCATTTTATTAATTTCTACTGCATATAAAATTATGTCCTGCATATCATTCTCCTCTAACTCCTGATCTGATTTGGAATTGATATAATCAATAAATCTTCTGGCCCAAATGGTTCTGTTAATCCCTTTTTGTTTATCATGTTAGATGATCCAAAAATAAAATATTATCATAGGTTAAAAAGTTTGAATAAAATAATTATTAATTTAAGATATTAAATTAATAATTATTATTAATTTAATATCCAAAGTGTCCTCAGACACGTAATCTTATTAATCATAGAAACAATTACATTTATAATTATGCAAGAGTTTACACTCGAACAACAAAAACACTCTTGCAATGAGCTATTTATATGCTCAATGTCCTAACTACCACTAATTATGGATCACTTATTAAATAACAAGTGTCCACTTACATTAAATGCTATTCCAAATAACTAGCTAAAAAAAAACCTAAGATACGAAAAGCATGACATACAGTAATTATGGAAGATGGCTTAGTTAAAATCAACTCAGTCAAACAGAACATGCAAACAGTACTCACAGGTTATGAAGATGGAAAACTGTTAAGGATGAAAGGGATAGTTATTCTAAGACATTCTGAATTTGTAGGCGCAACAAGTACATATATTTCACCAATTAGATAATGGCGTGTCAGATATGGCCACCTTAACTTTGAAAATCTCTCTCAGTTACAAAAACAGGGCATGGTTAAAGGACTTCCAACCTTAAAAAGGGAAAATGCAAAGTGTGAATCTTGCATTTTTGGAAAACAACATCGAGATAATTTTTCTACAAGTTCATGGCGTGCAAAAAGGAATTTGCAGTTGGTTCAAAGTGATATTTGTGGACCCTTCCCAACTTCACTTGGAAGTTGCAGATATTTCCTACTCTTTATTGATGATTTTAGCAGGATGACTTGGGTATATTTCTTGAAGCAAAAGTCAGAAGCACTTGAAAAGTTCAAAACTTTTCGTCAGCTTATTGAAAATGAAGTAAAGGAGAATATTGGCACTCTTCGAACTGATAAAGATGGAGAATTCACTTCAAATGAATTCAAAAAGTATTGCATGGATAATGGCATAAAAAGACATCTTACCAATGTCTACACTCCGCAGCAAAATGGAGTAGTAGAAAGAATGAATCGTACCTTGTTAGGAATGGAACGATCTATGTTAAATTTCAAAAAGTTAAGTCCTTCATATTGGGCTGAAGCAGTTCATACCATTGTCTACTTGAGAAACAGATCTCCCACTGCCTCTTTAGAAGGAATCACACCTTATGAAGCTTGGTTTGGATTCAAACATCGAGTTAAGCATCTCAGAGTTTTCGGATCAGTCTGTTATTCCTTAGTTCCAGTGGAAAAACTAACTAAGCTTGATACACGAAGCTTGAAATGCACAATGATCAGGTATTCTGATGAGAAGAAAGGGTACCGAATTTTGTCGAATGGGAAACTATTGTAAGTAGAGATGTGATTTTTGATGAAAATGAGAGTAAGAGTGCTGAAGAAGTTGAAAGTCTTCTTTAAAAGTTAGAAACAAAAACTGATAAAAGAAATGGAAATTTACAAAGTCAACCAAATTCACAAAGTTGGTATGAACTTGAATTTCCTTCTTCTGACGATGATTCATCCAGTCTGTCTTCTTCATCAGTGCCATCCAGGTCTTCTAGCAGTTCATCCAACTCTCCTAGTAGCAGCAGTTCTTTTGACAATGACTCTTCGCCCCCGTAACCTGCGGTTGATCAACAAACATCAGTTTTCATCAACCCTCTTTTTAATGATGGTGATTTTTCACAAGCTCAAACCAGTGAACATCAATTGCTGAAATGGGCGGTTCAACTTTTGAAAGATGTAAGGCCTAATGAACAGAATAAAACAGGAATAAGGGGATCAAAACAAAATGAAGGCAATTTTTCTTTGATAGAAAATGATTTTACTGAACCTTCTTCTTATCAAGATGCAGTAAAACATAAAGCATGGAAACATGCAATGGTTGATGAATATCAGGCAGTTCAAGACAACAACACTTGGCAACTTGTTGATTGTCCTCAACATGTTAAACCTATTGGATGAAAATGGGTTTATTGAATTAAGTACAAGAAAAATGGTGATATTGACAAGTATAAAGCAAGACTTGTTGCTAAAGGTTTTGTGTGGCAGGAAGGGATAGATTATGAGGAAACGTTTGCTCCTACAGCTAAATGGAACACCGTCCGCCTCACACTTGCTTTAGCAGCTCAAAAAGGATGGAAAGTTCATCAAATGGATGTAAAAAGTGCTTTTCGCAACAGATATTTACAGGAAGAAGTGTACATGACACAACCACCAGGTTTTGAAATTGAGGGACAAGAACATAAAGTCTGCAAACTGATAAAGGATTTATATGGGTTAAAACAAGCTCCCCGAGCTTGGTATGCCAAAATGGATGAATACCTTCGCAAAGTTGGTTTTCATCACAGTGACTTTGATGATACCTTGTATGTACGCCAACAAGGTAAAAATCTGGTGATTTTGGTTATGTATGTCAATGATTTGATCAGCACAGGCAACAATGATGATCACATTGAACCGGTGAAAAAGGAGTTACATGCAGGTTTTAAGATGACATATTTGGGACTACTTCACTACTACCTTGGAGTTGAAGTATTCCAATGTCCACATCAGATCTTCATTTCTCAGAGTAAGTGTGCGGTAGAAATTCTTCAGTGATTTGGAATGCAGGATTGCAAGCCTGTCCTTACCCCTATGGAACAAAACTTGAAACTTTCAAAATTTGAAGGGGGGGAAATGGTGAATAGCACTTCTTATCGATAGTTGATTGGTAGCTTGATTTATCTGACAACTACTCGACCAAATATTTCTTATGTCGTCAGTATTCTTTCCCGCTTTATGCAAGAACCACGAGATAGCCACTGGAATGTAGCTAAAAGAGTTCTTCGTTATATCCAAGGAACAAAATATTTTGGTCTTATTTACAAAAAGACTAAAAATTTTGTACTTGGTGGATTTTCAGATGCCGACTTTGCTGGCAATATTGATGACAGGGCATCAAACTTAGGTTACTTAATGAACACAGGGTCAGCTGCAGTTTCCTGGAGTTGCAAGAAGCAAGCTACAGTGGCAACTTATTCAGTAGAAGCAGAGTACATTTTAGCATGGGAAGCAGCATGTGAGATTTTTTGGTTACGTCGAGTTTTACAGGACTTGGGAATTCCTCCAGCAGAAGCTAATTCATTATTCATCGACAATCAGTCACAATAAAGATTTCCAAGAATCCAGTTTTTCATTCAAAGAAAAAGCATGTGGACACCAAGTATCATCATATCAGATCACTCATTGCAAAGTATGTCATCAAGCCGATTTATTGTCCTTCAGAAGATCAGACCTTCGACATTTTCACGAAACCTTTTGGAAGAATAAAATTTACTAAGTTTAGGGATGAACTTGGTATCTGTTGTAATGTATCTTTGGATCATAGGGGGGAATGTTATATGATCCAAAAATAAAATATTATCATAGGTTATAAAGTTTGAATAAAATAATTATTATATCAGACATAATTGGTTCTTCACACTCCACAATAAGGCTTTTTTCTTTTACAATTATCATCAGGAAGCACCAATTGGACTTCATTTTTGAAATGATATCAATCCAAATGATATCTTTAGATTGTATTAATGACACATTAACTTTCATTCTTTCTTTGAGATTCTTAATCTCAGCTTCAACATTTTGGAAGTCCATTTTGTATTTATCTGCTTCATTTTCCATGACCTTCATCAATTTTGTTACAGTCTCCAGATCTGTTTGAGCCTTATTTCTATCCCTTTCAGCCATTTGCAACTCAGTATTTAGGTGAATAATTTGTGTTTGAGGGTCTTCATCACCTGTAGGAAAAAGAAAAGTACAGTTATGATTATCAATATGATTTTGTAATGAAATTGTAGTCTGTTTTACTTTGGAAAGTTCTTCATCCTTCTGCATGAGTTGCTGCAACAACTTTTCCTTTTCCTTCTCTACCTCTGCAACTTCTGTAGCCATTTAATGTTCACCAGTAGGTAACTTCAATTTCTTCCTTAAAGTAGATATCTCTACCTCAGCACTTTGCATGAATTTCTGCACATCAGTCTTGTCACTAGGGTCTACTCCAATCTTTATAATAATATTGTTCAATTCTTCGTTTTGAACTATTAAGGCTCTTGAGTTAGCCTTTTCTAACTTCAATTGTTTAATTACTTTGCCCAACATATTCTCTGCCTTTATTTCCATGGCATTAGTCTTTGTGAGGTCATTTACAATCAATTGACCTGTTTTCATATGCAAGTTCATTTTATCAATTAGAGGAATCTTCTTTACATCCACAGTCACATTAACAGTGTTGAAATTGCTGGAAGGACCAATTGACATATCTGTAGGATGTGAGAGGGAAATTCTAAACTGATCTTTTCAAGATCCATTATAGTCAACAACCTTGTTTGTTTAGTAGTAATTTGATGTTCAGCTTGGGCCTCCATGCTGGCCTTCATCTTCTGATTCCTTTCTTCAATTTGAGAAAACATTTGTTTAATCAGGGGCACCTGTTCATGAGAAGCTTCATGATTCCTGGGTGAGGCAGGAGAATTTTGTTCTTCTCCCAAATGCAAAGAAAAACTAGGAGCAGTAGATGCAGGCTCTTCAGTAATTTTTGTTCTCTTCATGGCTCCCTGCTCTTCATCATCCAGATCAATCACCATTTCCTTGGTTCTTTTAGCTATTTTCTCTGCTATAATAGGAGTTTGAATGTTAGCATCTGCTAAGTTCTTCACATCTTTACATGCTATCTTCTCTTGCTCTGGCCTACTTTCATGAATAAAAGCAGAATATCCATTCTCAACCCTTCTATTTGAAATAACACTGTATGGGTCATAAGCCCAACTTTCTCCTAATAACATCTGCATGTCATCTAACATTTTTGTCACTTCATCAAATGCCTGTCTCATATTTACTATGAAAGGGCCTACAACCATGGGTAATTTGTACATGTGACCTTTCTTCATAGGCACAAAATGAACCTGATCAACATTTAGACTCTGTATAATGAATTCAAAGCAAAAAGCCTCATTGGCACAAAAGTTGGGAGTTTGTAAGGCTCAAAACTTGCTCCATATAGCCTTATTTCAGAATATTCCTAAAAAACAAACCAGTCTCCATATTTACAATTGCTTCCTAAATGAAAAAACTCCTGAGCTTTAGGTAGGAAACATGGAAGAGGACTTCCATTCAATATTTTGTATGCAATGGGCATGTAATAACTAGAAAAATCAAATAACCCAGCCTCATTTTGATCCCTTCTAACCACATCTGTCTAGAATATCACTAATTGTCTTATTTTATTCACATCCATAATATTTAGGCCTAAATGCATGAACTCTTACACATTTTGGTATAAGAACAGATATACAATTAATGAGGGAAATTTATAGGAACCTGTTAATGAGAGGCTCATCAACTGTGAGTTGACTGCTTCCTGCTAATATGATGGAATATCCAGCACCATTCCTAGCTTCATCATCATGGACAACATTCCTAGAACTGATTTATCCACTGCATTATCATCATCTTTACCCAGAATTTTTGCAATTTGACTCAAAACTGGATGGGTCTCAGCATAAAAAAACTTCATATCAAACTCCTTGCAATCTGGTTGAAACTGCTTCATGTCAGGCTTCAAATGAAACATAAATTTATTGAATTCTTCTCCTACAAGATTATCATAATACTGAACCAGTGAATCATCAAAAAACTGGACAGATGACTCTGACTCAGGATAGCAGAGAGCTTGGCGGATTAAAAGGGTAGACACCTGAAAAACATTTTCTCCTTGGGAGTTCATAACAAAACACTTCCCTAGATACATAACAGATACCAACCAATAGATGAATTCAGGGAAAATGTGGGTTTTAGGGATGCATGCACACAAGACTTTAGAATTAATCATGGCAGTATATACAGGAGAGGCATTAGCATTCAAGACAACTTCTTGGTAAAAAGGGAGGTGAATTACTAAATAGAGGGTATCTTGAATATCCCTCTCAGTATCCGTGAGAGGGATATGGCTGGTTGAACCTGACAGGGATGACCTTTTAGCAATGGTTTAAAGCTTATGTGGAAAACTGCTAACAGGTTGGTCAAATTTTGCAGGTGGAGGAGAGCTCAAATGGGGTGCAGCGCAACAATTCACAAGTAAATTTGAAAAATAGACTAAAAATCCTTTAAATAGGTGGCATGGATTTTGAATTGAATGCTGAGAAGACGCGCCAGCAACCGTTAATTCTGCTTGACGTGGAAGACAGCTGGAACCAACTCAGCGTCCTACATCACTGCGGGGGCTCTCGGAGTATGGAGGAAAAATATGGCTGGTGCCCTCGTATTAGATCTCCGTTGTCCCCAGAGTCAACCCAGTCAACTGGGGAGGCACTCCATATGATATCTATTGTGCTAGTTGTGCCCACTGTTTGGGATTTTTGATAGAGGTTTTAATGATCAGTGCTTTCCACCCAATAGACCAATCATTATTTAACCTTTAATGCAGATCCAAAGTTATAAATTTTAAATGTTTAAACTTAAACTTTAATGAACATCAATCTTTTTTATGCTAAAGTATAATAGTTCAATACTTTAACATATTTTCCCACATTTTATATTTTTATTTTTTCAAATATTTGTAAAATAAAAGGATACGACTATGATCCACAACAGTAGGTATGTGTTTAAATTCTGTTGTATATTGATGATTTGGGTGAAAAGGCAGATTACATGTACTAGCAAAAGTTGCTAAAATGTGTGCTTGTATGTTTTGTTTTCTAGGAATTAGAACAAAGTCATACTCAAGAAATTCTTTCATCAGATCTAAAACTGTTTCTCTATATTGGCTTAATATAGGATTATACACAGAATACTCTCCTCTAATCTGTTTTACAATTGAATCAGAGTCTCCCATGAGAGAAACTCTTTTATCTCCTAAATTTCTAACAATATGCAATCCTAAAATCAGAGCTTCATATTCAACCATGTTGTTTGTACATTTGAAATTTAATCTAAAGGCATGACCCTCTGCATGAATTTTTTCCATGTTGTGTATCCAAACTCCTACTCCTGCTCCTAATTTGTTCACTGATCCATCAAAATCTAAATGCCACATTGATTCATGAAATATTTTTTCACTGTCTGGGTATTTCTCTTTCTGTTTTAATTTAGTGTTTTTCTCTATGCCAGTTTCAGAATTACATAAAATGAAGGAGTCCATATCAGTAGGTGTAGAATAAATAGGATAGTTTTGAGGTCTTTCTACACTACTAACCTGTAATTCATTAATGTCTCTCTATAAAGTTTCTTGGGTTGGCCAAAAAATGATATTGTTGCATAAGACATGTCTGGTTGTAGAGATCCCTGCAGTTTAGCTCCCCATGAGCGAGATAGCAACATTCCATACTTAGGAGGGATTTCAGCTACTAAAATATCCATGACTATGCTTTTTCCAGGGTATTGAACTAAAGTAACACATAAATATTTGATTAAACCTAGACATTTCACTTTACTGGAATCAAATGAGAAGAGATCTTTATAAGGCCTAGTGATGTCTAAATTCAAGGTTTCCATTATTGCTTTTGGCATTAAATTATGTGAGGCACATGAATCTAGCATCGCATTATGTAAAATATGATCATGAATAGTCAAGCTAATGTAGAAAGGAGGAACTCCTCCCTCTTGGTGTTTTCCATTAACTTCAGGACCAAAGATTAGTTCTGGTTGGTCATCACTTAAATTTATAGAGTCTTCTCCATCATTCATATTTAAAGTCTCAGTGATATGTGATTTGTATAGATCATGATTAACCAATTTTGTTAAAGGAATTGGTATCTTCAGTTTGGAAATTTCAGCTTGGATGTTGAATGGTGCTTGTGATTTTCCCAACTGAATTATTTATTCTTTTGTAACTGCAGTTTGGGTATGTTTATCTTCATTTTCTACATTTGGTCTTTCATTTTCTATTTTTTTTTCCACTACTTTACTGCTTTTAATTTTCTTTCTAGGGGCAGTTTGAGATGCACTGGAAGTTTTGGCATGTTTTGAGGTTTCAACAACTGTTTTGGCAGCAACTGTTTTAGGATCTGCTGATTTTGGATCAGCAACAGATGTTTTTGGATCTTAAATTGTTGTTTTAGCAGAAGTTGTTGTCTTAACAACAACAGATTTTTGAGGATCAATTGAAGTTTGAACATCAATATCTGTAATGTCAACAATTTTAGGACTGGGTGTAATTTTGGGACTTGAAATTTTCTGATTAGGATTTGAATTCTTCTGAGTTGAATTAGAGTTTTGCTAGGTTTCCCTAGGAATAATTTGCATAACTTTAGCTATAGGAGCCTCCACTATTTTCTTTGTTTGAGTTTGGGTAGTTTCCTTAGTAGGGGCTTATACATTTTTCTTGCTCCTAAGATTATATTACTTATGAACTTCATTAATTTCAAACTCATAACCTTGCTTGTAATCAAAATACTCACCTGAATCTAATTGTAGCTATTGTAATTCATATAAATAATGTTCTTATTGTGTAAGAAAAATGGTGTTATCATCATTAATTCCCATTAGATTGATCTGAGTGTCTTCATCATTTTCATTTTGGTGAGAAATTTCAGCATAGTTCTCTTGGAAAGGTGGTTTTATTGTTTGATCAGGTGCTAATTCTCTAGATTTACTAGTGTTGGTGTTTTTCTTGAAATTGGGATTTCTTATTTGAGGTCCTTGTTGTTGGTTATCCCACTGTGGCTTCCTTACCATGTTATCTAACCTATCCATCATTCTTTCTAATGTTTTTGCTAAGTTATATATTTTCAAATATGACATTGATGTTTCCTCTTTTATTGTCAATCTTCTTTCATTTATTAATCTAGCTTTCTTAGCTAACAAGTTTGACTCTACACTTACAACATTACTTTGCATCTGCTCTAAGGTTTATGGGTTTCTCTCTCTTAGTCGATAAGCCATATCTATATCAAATCCATCAGGGAATTTGATAAGGGTAGAGTCTGGAGGAGGTTTAAGATTAGCAGGGATTGCATTGTAAATACTGTTATATCTTGTACAATAGTCTTGAACTATTTCATTTGGTGCTCTTTTTATGTTTTCAAATTCAGACAAAATTTGTAATGGATTCTTCTTTTTCTCCCATATATTAAGTAACATCCTATGGAAAGCAGCTAAATCTGCAATAATACCAGCAAGAAAACCTTTAAACCACTTCTTAACATTACTAGCTAAAGTTTGAGCAAAAAGTCTCATTTGAACATCTACATCGTCTAGTTCATGCAATTCAAAGTAGTCTGTCATTTTATTAACATGCTTTTCTGCATTGTAGTGAGTTGTTCCATCAAATTGACGGATTTTTCTTTGGTAGTCTTGGGGAATGGTATTTATAGGAGTTTGTAGGACCAATGGGGCATATTTGGTAGCCATGAATTGGATTCTAGCTTGGCTAGGAGGTAAGTTTGAAGTACTTGGTGATGAAGTTGAAATACTTGCAGATGAGCTTGAAGTACTTGCTGATGAGGTAGGAACACTTGCAGATGTAGTTGGGATGCTAGAAGATGTCCTGGGGAATGTGGTTGAAGTACTTGAAAATGTAGTAGCAGTGCTAGAGGATGAACTTGCAATATTTTTGGATGGAAATAAAACTCTAGGTTGAAGTGGAAGCTTAGGAAAGAAGGAATCTGTGGACTGAAGTGTGGTGGAAATAATAGATGACGTTGTAGTAAATAAGGATGAACCTATAGATTCTAAATGAATGGTATCTAAATGACTGGTAGAAGGCTAAGGGGTATAGGATGATAAAGTAGTTAATTTAACTGAATGTTGTAACTAAGCTTCATCAATTTTCTTAATCAAAGTTGCAGTTATAACATCAAGTTTATCATAAACTTCTAAGACTTTTTCATCTGAATCTAGTGAAGCAGTTTCCTTCTTACTTTCAATGAATGAAATGAAATCAGGATCTATTACACTATTATGTATGTCACTTTATGATTTAGTTCTAAACAAAGTTTGTTCAAAAGCTATATCAAATTCAATGTCTTGTAAACTTGATAATTTATTTGGAAGATAATTTGCTTTGATAAATGAATTCTTAATACCTAAACTTTCTACTTTTTTTTTTCTTTACAATTCTATCAGGATTATCTACTATGACAGCAGGTTCTGGAATTGGATTGGACCTGGTATAGTAGACTCTTCTGGAAGCCAGAATTATAGTTTTTTATGGAAAATTTACTAACAACTCTTCAAAACAATCTTAAGGTGAAAAGATAAGTAAAAATATTTCCTTTAAGATCTATTTTAAAACTGAGGATTGGTTAGTTCCCCAGTATGGTCACCAATATGTTATCACTCCAATAATTCTCAAGAGTTTTTATTATTTTTGTGTTTTAAAGAATATTAGAGGTAACCAAAAACCTACTTTTAAGCCTTAGGATCTAGCCTTCCTAATGCTCAGAGAGGGCTCTCTCTATATGATTTAAATTTGTTGATTGTATTTGATTTTAGGCTAGTTATCTAGGATTACTTGGGGTTTTGATTTGGATTTGGATTGGTGGTGAAATTACTTACTCAGATGGATAGATGTAGGTTTTTATTCCATTGGGCTAATGGGGTCAATGTGTCAAGTAGTTAGATCAGGATCAAGGTCTAAAGGGAAATGTTTACAGGGAAAGATAAATTAGTTACTTCATATTTTCAGGGTTGATGGTGAAAATGGTTTCAATTGGGTAAGAGAGAAATTAAGGGTTCTTAAATCCGGATAGTGAGTGAAAAATCAGAGGTCAATCGAAATAAGGGAGAAATTAAGAATTCCTTTATTTGGATATCAGAAGAAAAACATATACATGATAAACAGTTCAAAACAGAGTGCTTTTAACATATTCTGAAATAACATTCCTGATTTATCATTTAGATTTAAGCAAACATATGAGCATGTGAAACAAATAAGAAATTGAAAAATAACAAGTGAAAATACTTCACTAAAGTGGCCCAACACATGAATCTTGTAATATGATGCTTTATTTCTTCAATCCAGTCTGCTAACTTGAAATTGGTATAATCACCCTTTGGTTCAGAATAGTATAACTATAGAAATGTTCAACAATTCATCCACACTCAATACTTCCAAATGAGAAGTATTTATACAAAAACTCTTTACAAAATATCCTAAAAAAAACTTAGGAATTATTCATGGAAAAAATATATATATTCATGCAAGAAGATAGTGATATATTTCTAACTAATGCTAGCTGTCCTTGTTTTTATTGAAATTATTGTTTGTTGTCTTCACTTGTTGATATTTTGTTGCTGATTTGTCTCTTGATTGTTGCTCAACGATGGATGCAAATAGGAAGTGGAGTGTCCTCTGCGCTGGCAGCTTTCTACTCTGTTTTGACTTTTATTTTTTATTTTCAACTGATACACTTTAACCTGATACTCTTTAAAATTTTACCTGTTGTTTTAATTTTATTCAGTACCGCACAATGTTCTATTTCTACTGCAAGACTGTTACTGCTCTGTTTTTACTGCAAAATGATTTCATAGTAAATCATCATCTTTTCCCAAAACTCTGTCTCTGGAAATTTGATTTTCATCATTCTCTTGAATATTTCATCTGCTTCAGTGTGTTTTGAGAATGTAGGCTTGTTGACAAATATGTGTTTCACATGATGCTGTAAGTAGAAAATATTTTCAAAATTCTTGTAGAGCACCTTCCCTGTTGGAATTCCTTGTGAGAAATGTAGATTAGCTTGATCCTTGGCAACTTCTCTCATCTTCTTATCATAATCATTCCGTTTCATTAGTTTTTCATGAATAACTAATGGATTTGGAAGGCCTTTCTGCCTTAGGAAATCAAATTTCATCATAAACCTTGTGATGGTAATCTCCATATTTTGGCATTTCTCTTCTAACTGTATCATCAAATTCTTTCTAGAAGTTACCTTCCTAACTTATAGGATGGTTTATGTTCTATCATTAATTCCAATCTATTCAAGTTCTTGTCTATTTTTGGAATTAAGAAATTTGATGATTTCAAGAGCTTCTTCAGGTTTCTTACCAAGTTCTTCTTTTATCTTTTGAATATATTCTCTTGCTGATTTGAATAAGTCTTTCTGCTCATAGATAACCTAGATTGATGGCCAAATAACATTTACTCCTTCAATGATATTGGCCCATAGTTGTTGCCTGACTTGTGCCATGGGTTATTTTCATGTTAGATCTTTCTCTAACTTCTTCAATTTCTCATTCAACCTGTTTTCTCTTTGTTCTTCATTCTTATGCATTATCTTAGCAAGTTTCTTTTCATCTTCCTAAATTTTAAACTGTTCTTTAAGTCCGTTAATATCATTTTTCTGAATAGACATGTCTTGCATTGCTTTTATTAACTTGCTTGCTTCATCTATATGCTGTGCTGCTGTGGTTGAAGACTCTATTGTTGAAGTTGTTGATGAAGTGACATGTAATGCTATAGCCATTGGGACTGTAGGAGTCAATGATTCTGCCAATGTGGAAGGTAAAACTATGGTAACTACAGGAATTATTGTGACTGGAACTTCTGTTGCTCTATCCTTTTTCTCTTGGACCAAATTGTCCATTTCATTCTCCATTTCCTTTATCTGGGTAGTCCACTGTAGAATGAGACTCATCATCTCATCTTTCTGATTTGTATCATGTAGTACTTCCCTTGCTCGAGGGTGTTCTATAGGAGATAACTTGAATTGCTTCTTTAATGCAGCAATGTCTGCATTTTTCTTTTTGATTCGTTCATCTGCAACTTTTACATTGCTAGGATCAAATCCTAATTAAATTACTAAATCTTCCAAAGATTTAATTCTATTATCTTTTGCCTATGAGGATGATTTTTCTAATCTGAGTTGCTCTCTGATGTCTGCACACTCATTTCCTTGTTTGTCATGGTTGAGTAAATCATTTCACTAGCCTGTTTGTGAAATTCAATCTAATCAATGGGATGAAGGTCATCTGCTTGAACTTCATATGATGATTTTTTGTAATCTACTGGTGTTTTAGGATGGTTTACTTTAGGTTGTAGGAAAGTCATCTGCATTTTCCTACTCTTATAGTCAAAAGAAGAAAGCAATCTGCCTTGGTCAGTGGGTGATTGATTCCAATACTGATTGTATGTATCAGTCTTCAATGCTTCATTTTTCATCTTTATTTCTCTATATTTCTGCATGATATCTATTTCCTTCTCTGCTAGTTTGCTGGAAGAGGACATGTCAATACTGTGTTTCTTCTGAATAAGTTGAGTGTGTGAAGTGGCATGATGTTTTTATTCTTCAATCACTATATGAGGTGCATTGTCCTTTGTTGTTGTATATGTATCAATCACTTCTATGGTTTCTACTCCTTCATTGAAGGGATTTAACTTAGGTTTCTTCCTGTACATCAATTTAAATTTAGTTTCAGTAGTTGTCTCTGCAGTGTATGATCCTTCCTCTCTGTTTCTCTTTGCATTCCTGCCTTCTTGGGCTGGAGTTTGCAAAGTTTGACTAGTTTCACCTTGCTTCTCTGCATCTACCAAGATGTTCTCCAACCATTCAGATTGATTGGATAATTTCTCTATGTCTGGTTTATTTTCATGTAAGTAGGAAGTGAGTTTTCATTTAACTCTCAGTTTACTTATCGCTCCAAGAGGATCATAATACCACAGAAAACTATGATTGAACTTGAATTCCTGCAAATTTTTTTCAGCCTCTGGACCTGCATCTCTATTATTACAGATAAAAGGTCCAACCTGATTTTTCAATTTGAACTGTGTCTTCTTCTTTGCTGCCAAGAAATTAATTATACCTGAATTAAGAATCTGCCTTATGTACTCAAGGGAAAATAACCTCATAAGGAGGTATTTGGGCAGTTTATATGGAACAAGAATTGATCCATATACTCTTATCTCAATATGGTTTTGGTACAAGTACCAATCACCTGTCCTATTATTCTCTGACAATTGTAGGACCTTCTTAATCTCTTCACTAATTCTAGGCTGCCTGCTGCTGTTCAGCAAATTTACCATAGGATGAATGAAGGAATCTTTAAACTCTGTATAGGTGGACTGTGATGAATCTTTTATGATAAGAGGAGTCCAAAATATGACTAACTGTGGGTTTCCTTCAACATCAAGCTTTTGAAGGTTTATAGCAAATTTCTCATACTGAAAGAATAAAAACATATGAAATAAGAATGAGGAATACTTGAAAACACCTTTAGAAGGCATTTTGACCAACTGTTCATGAATATTGTCAGCAAGGTATTGGGAAAAATTAAAAATGGTATCAGGAGGTTGACCAGGTGTGAAAGTAGATAAAAAACCTAGTACTACAACATCATCATGCTCATCTATGAAATATCAAAGAATAAAAGACAACATGGAGATGATATGTCTTGTCCTTTCAGAAAATTTTGCAGAAGGGTATGGAGGATTTATCTTGGGAATTTCTACAGAAGAAGGCATGAAAGTCTGGAATATCTGGAGCCTCTTGGGGAAGTCAAGATTCATGTATAATTGTGTGAGAGCCTCAATGGAAAAAGGAACTTCATCTGTTCTGGATTGGATTTGAAGAATTTGATTGATTGACTCAGGAGTAATGGTAAACAAGATTTCCTTTTCAGAGTTTATTATGGCTCTCTGATCAGGGAAATAGTAGGATTGACATAGTATGATCACTTCTGGGCATTGGAAAGTCTGTGGGACAACATATTTTGGAAAATTAGACTCCCAAATAAAAACTTCATCAACTTGATCTATGGATTTTTCATGGCCCCAACAGTGGAGCTCAAGAAGGTTAAATTATGTGGCTGTGTTATTAATCTTTAAATATTTATCATCTAGGGGAGTGTGTTCTACATCTACAACAGGAGGTTGTAGAGGATTGACTCATACTACTTCTTTGGAAGCCATTGTTCTGTTAATTTTAATCAATTTGATTAATATTTTGACTTAGAAAAACTGATTTAGGCTTGTAGGAGCACCTCTAACAGATATTTTTGGTTTGTAGATAAATTTAAAAATAACACAGGGGTTTTATCTACGGTTTGCAGAGGTTTATTTGATCAAATTGTAGTCTCTGTGCTTAAAACAGTTTTTATGACCTCAAAATTCTGCAAAAGGACATTTAGGGTCTATAGAAAAGGATTTGGAAGATAAAATGGATTTCTTTTAGGTCTGCAGAGGCTTAAAATTCTTCAATTAATTAAACCGTAATCTTTGTGACCAAAAAACAATCTCAGTATCTCAGAACTCTGTAAAAATGGGTCTAGTGTTTGCAGAAAAAGCCTTTAGGAAGTAACAAGGCCTTCTTTAGGTTTTCAAAAGGCTCCTAAACAATTCAATTAGTTGAATTACTTCTTTAGATCAAGAAAACAAGCCTTTTCTTTGAAGAATACCTAGGAAAAACACAAATTTGATTCACAGGAGGGTTTTGGGGTTGCAGAAGGCTTCTTTGAGGCTTCAGAGGTCTTTATAGTGCTTTTGAATGTCTTATGTACTGTTGTAGCAATGAATTGGTTGGATTCTATTTCAATTTGGCTTAAAAATGGAGTTGGCATCAATTTTTTTGGTCTAAATAATTCTTTCTACGTGAAAATGTAATAGAAATGGTGTAAAAGGGTGTAATGGGTGGCTATATGCATTTCTTATCAAACAATAATTTCATTGAATGCATGGTTAATTTTGAATAAACATGGTGGCTTGTGCAACGGGCAGGAACACAACTTAGCGGTTTTTCACATTAACGAAAGGTGGTAAGTGGTAAAGTTTGTGAGGATGCGATCAAATGAAAAGGTGCCATCTAGCTTGGAGTGGAGCTCCGAAAACCACGATTTTCACATGGTCGAGGGTAAGTTAACGTTTGTGCTATCAGATGTACGATGAGGTTTTTTAGCTGTTAGATCTAGTGGGTGATGATTTCACGAATAGAATAATGCGATGGAGTCGCGGGGTTGGATAGGCGTGGGGCCCGAGGTTTATGCTATGCGATTGGCTATATGTATATAAAGTATGGTTTAATACATATAGTTGGGATTTATACGATATAACCAATGTGGTTAAGGTAAGTGTGACTTATGTATATAAGCGAGGTTTATTAACAAGTGGGGTATGGATAAGTGGTACCTTTATAACAGGTGGGGATAATATAAACCATAGGTTTAAAAATAAAGTGTGGGTTCGGGATATATAACATATGGGAATTAAACCATAGGTTATATTAAAAATAATGGGTTGGGACTTATATAGTAAGGATTTAATATATACGGGATAAAAGGTATAATGGGGTTTAATATATAAAGTCAAATTTTAATATGTACAAATCTAAATAAGTGTGGGATTTTAAATACACTAATTATAGTGTTAAAACTGCTATTGGGAATGGATTTCTTCACTGTGGGGCCCGACATATCACCTTTTTAAAGAAATACTTAGGATAGAGGTATTTTTGGGGTTTTAATGTATTTTTGAATGAAATTGGAATTAATAAAGGATTTTTACTTTTCCAAAGGATAAATGTGCATTTTAAATTTAGGAAAAGGGGTTTTGTGCAAGGGGAGAAAATAGTGAAATAAGGAGAAAGAGTAAAAATGAAGGGGATGGGGTATTTTTACAAGGAAAAATGATTTCAAAGGGAAATTAGTAAATGAAATGACCAATTTTCTGCTATAAAGGCCTTTGTAAAAACTGCTTCTACCTACCCATCTACTACCCTAACATTTTTTCTTCATTTACATGGGTACATTTGAGCTTGCAGACCCTTATTCATTTTTCTTTTAAATAACAAACTAACTAATTCTATCCTTATTTCTTCCAAGGGCTCAGATTAAACTATTGAGCTCCTTATTATTCTCTAGTTAACTACTGATTTGCCAAGATTAAACTATTTGGCTAGATCTTTATTCTCTATCTAACATCATGAAATTTAAAGCATGAAAGGTCAAGATTAAGCTGTTTAACCTTCATGGATTGTGACATTTTTAAAAAGTTGAACACAATCTTTATTTTATCACTTTCATAAGTAAATATTAGTGGCATTTGAATTTGCATCACTTTCATGTTTTATTTTATCTCTTTTTTGTTTGGGGTTCATTTTTATATTCTTTTTGATCTTTTTTCTTTCAATTCCTTTGATTTTTCTTTTAGGAATTTCACCCTATTTACATTTTTTATTTTTTTAATATGGGAAAACAATTTTTATAAAGAAAAGTATGTACATATTACAAGACTAATCTTAGTAAGTTCAAAATTATGAATCCTATTATTATAGGACCCTAACACATCACATTATATTTAAGAGAAAATTCTAAGGTTCAAGCAGTGGAAGGTCACATCAAGCATCAACAACAAGTTCTCCAACTCCTAAAGGGTAACCTAAATTTGGCATAGAATCGAATGAAACAACAGACATATCAACATTGCAGTGAAATACATTTTGATATAGGAGAATATGTATTTTTACGACTACAACCATATAAAAAAATGTCCCTCAACAAAGCTAAGAAGGATAATAAATTATCGCCAAAGTACTATGGTCCTTACAAGGTGTTGCAAAATATTGGTACTATGGAATGCAATTTGGAGCTTCCAACATCTTCCTGAGTGCACACAATTTTCCATGTTTCATGCTTAAATAAGGTTATAGATGACAAAATTCCAGTTCAAGCAATATTGCCAGAAGTTGATGAGGAAGGAGAAATCATAATGGAACCTGAAGAAGTCACAAAAACAAGAACTTGACAACTACGGAATCGATTAATTTCAGAGTATCTCATCAAGTGGAAGAACTTACTCGCTGAAGATTCTACATGGGAGGATGAGAAATTTATATAGAAGAATCTGGAATTACTCAAGCGTTGAGGACAACACTTTTTTGAAGGAGAGGGGCATGTTAGGTCCCTATAATACTAATGCATCCAATTATTGTTATTGTTAGTGTAACCCCCTTATTGTTATTGTTGTGCCCATGTAGTCCCCATAGTGTTATCATTGTGCCTCATAGAAGCCCACTACTGTTATTGTTGTGCCCTTACATTATTATTGTTACGTAGGCTTTGATTATATTAGGACCCCTTAAACTCCTATATATAGAAATTAGGTTTTTATTATTTGAATAATCAAATAATTGTTCATTTATGTAATGTACAAATGAGGTTTCCCCCTCAAAGAGGCTGATTTCTAAGTCGTTGATATATCTTTTCTTCTATTTCTAAGCTGGTTGCATAACAAAGTTGTTGCAACAGTTAACCAACGAGTTGCCGTAATGGTTGACCAACGAGTTGCCGCAATGGTTTTCCAACAAGTTGACCTATTCTCACTTTTTTTTGGTGCTCTCCTAATTTCGGTGCAACCCAAAACAACGTTTCCTTTATAAAATAGTCTGGATAAATTGGGATTAATACTCTGAATACATTGGGTTCTAGTAATGTGGAAGATTCCCGGTCAACAAATAAAATTATCTGAGAATATGATGTTAATTGGGAGTATATTTTCTCTAACACTAAAGACAAGTAAAACATTGATAATAGATCAGCATTATCTAAAAAAAATTGTCTATCCATAGAAAACTAAAAATCCCTTAAAATATTATTTGACATCTCCTCCAACAACTAACAAATGCTATAGCCCCAATAGTGAATACAAATGTTTGGAGCATACATTTTTCCATTCTCAATTATTATTATTATTATTTTTAAAGTTTGAAATAAAGTCTTCTATTTGAATACAAACAAAAATCCATTCCGAAATTCTTACCATCGTAGTTGAGGGAGGAAACAGTCCCCAAATCTATTGAGTTACTAAAAAACTCTGTGAATGAATATATTTTTGGTGGTTAAACATCATTTCTTACAATGGACATATAAGGCATGGCACTTGGGATCTGGGTTTCATTTTGAAGCATTTACAGGGTCGAGTGCATTCATTCAGCGCTACAACATGGCACCTGGGCTTTGGGTTTCATTCCGAAGCGTTTGAAGGTTCGGGTGCATTTATTCAGTGCTACAATTTTCAAATTACTCAAACTAAGGATGCACAAGATATGAAATTCAGAGGAACGTGTGAATGGAATTCACGGATGGTGACCTGGGAGTAGGTGGGTGGTCTCGTTGGCTGCAAATGGGAGTCTGGAAATGGGAGGGGTTAACACAAACGTCGGAGACAAATGCTATCGTTAACGTTGGGGGAGTGGGACTTGCGTTTGCCTAAAGGGCCTTGCCAACGGTCGAGAGCGCAAAACCCAAAGGGTGTTTTGTCAAATGATTAGATTACTCCTATCTTTTCTACTTCATATTAATATATATACGAGAATCATTGGCTCATTGTATCTTCAATATATTTTCTATTTCATATTAATGTAGGTACGAGAATCCTTGGCTCATTAACTCTTTGTATACTTCACATTAATCTATGTACGAGAATTCGTGGCTCATTAACTCTTTGTATAGTTTTCCTTTTTCTAAATATATATTACTAGCATTTGCACATTAGAGTGCAAAGGAACAGAGGCGACGTTAAATCGACAACTAAGGACAATAGAGTTAAACGTAGCATTTCCACCTAGCTAAGATCTCTACAATATTGACCTACAAATCTCTACAGTGTCAACTCATGAAACCTCACAATAAAAATGCCTCTGACTTAAATAATTGAAAAAATCATTATATATATATATATAGATATAGATATATTCATTTAAAATTTTAGAATTAATTTTTATTAGCACAATTAAATTAATTAAATTTTTGATAAATGTAAATATATATCATTCTATAATAAACATCAAAACATTTTTTTGTAGTTTCATTTTAAATTATTATTTTTATTATTTGTAATGATAAAAATAATTATTAAATTAAACATATATACTTTTATAAAAAAACAAAAATCTTAATCATGTACATTCACTCCCACATTCTCATAAAATCTTCAATTTATAAATAGACTTTGTTCCAATACCATAATTCATCAATATAAATATATATATAAATATAATTTGATATATGAACCTATATATAAGTCCATATGATCTAAGGACAAAAAGGGCAAGAGTTTTGTGGATTACAACTAATGAAGGATTGCTTTGCTCGAAAAGAAGCATATTACTCTTATACCAGATACAATTTTGGTGTGGATGGTAGTTTTATTCTGATGTTATTTTATATAGTAAACTAATTGATAAACTACATGATGTAATAGATGCAATGTGTTTATGACCTTAGTTTTGTTGTGAAATTCTGAATTAGACTTTTGATCGATGAATTATTTTGACAAGATATAAGATGTAATAGTTTTTCTGCTATAGGATTGTGCTCTTTGCTTTTGAGAAGAAACTTTGACCTTAAAAAATTGTATGAGATGAAGTATAGCAAACCAAGAATGTATGTACTACTTTATATGAGTAGCGTTTTTTTTTTCTATAATTTATATGATTTTAAAAATAAAAAATATATAACTATTTTGGAGAAAAATCTCCATTTTTAATATGTAAATATCATTTTTTTAAAAATTAAATCTCACCCTCAAGTTACTTGAGTGATAATTAAATCAAAATTGAAATCCTACCGTCCACATTCACATAGCTGATAATTAAAAATTGTAAATCCAGTTATAAAATACAAATGCCTATAAACATAATTGTCGCTGAAATGTTTATACCCAATTGAAAATGAGATGAACAAATGTATTTAAAACCCCCGAGGACGAGTTTTACCATTCAGACAATTACTCCTCTGCTATCCGAATTTTGCAGCTTCTGCTTCATGCCTGCGAAAAGTTCTCCTTCTCCCTCATGATGTGAGGCTGCAGTGAGTATGGAATTAATTAACTAGAATATGCTTATCAGATTTATATTTTTCTCCTATGTTGGTTGTGTTACATGCAGAAATGGGCTTTTCACGATCAACTATAGCTGTAGCAAGCCTGTCTTGGAAGCGGGAAACGCACATATTTACTAGGTTTCCACAGATGGCTGTAACATACCTGAGCAGACCAAAGTGTTATTAAATTTATAACTCAAACTATATTCTAATTCAAATATTATTATAATAATAGTATTTTATTATTATTTATAATAAGTATATATCTCTTACCAATTTCCTAAAGAGTTATTAATATTATAAACCAAAACAATTAATAAACGCAAGGGTTTAATGTTGTAAACTAAAAAAATTGGTGAACCCAAGGGAAAAATATTAAAAACCTAAGAGATCAATAAGCCCAAGGGATTCATATTAAGAACATAAGAGATTAATAAATCCTAGGATAACATAAAAACACAGTTGTAGAGCATTTGATGAAAGATGTTGGAAAAATGCTATGGTGATGAGACATCCTTGTTAGTATTTTGGGAAAGAATAAGTTTAAGAAGGTCGAAACAACTCTTAGAGTCATGTTCAATGAGTGACCATAAACTTAGGGGTGTCAAAGTGGCTAATAATCATAGTTTATAAGTGACAAATGTTGTCACCATAAACAACATTTTTCACTTAGGTCATTTGTTTGGTGGCCAATGTTGGTGAATCAATATATTATATCATGGTACCATATATTGATTTTTTAAAGGAAACAATCTATTAAACATTAATTAAGTTACATCTCGTGTAAATGTTTAATGTTGTGATGTTGTGAATGGTTTGCACATTATATGTATCACATATTTGTAATCACTTCTTTCAAGTTTACTTTAAGAAATAAAGGAAGAGGTGCAATGTCTTTCCATAAGAAGGACTTGCACTAACTCCTCTCCTCATATCATGCTTTTAAACATTAGCCCATAAATCAAACGCATGCCCTCATTTCTCTAGTTTGGAAACCCTTGGATGAATATGATAATGAACTCCTCCCAACCGCTAGTTCTAACGCAACTATTGAATAACTTTGGTTGGCATGTGTAAATGCCTTTAATTGATCCATGGATATGTATGAAATCTAATTTTGCATTGAAATGATACAAACACCCAAATTAACACAAGGTATAGAAATTTCAACCTTACAACTCTCTCATCCAATATTAAATACTTCACTAATTATTCAAGGCGTAATCTACTTAACTATATATTAAATATTAAAAACACTCATATTAACACAAGAAAATAATAATAGTATTTAATATAAAGTTATAATATAGTTAGATGCTAAATTGGCATGTGAGACCCCCTTGCTCATGGGACAATGGATGCCCTTCATGCAATGATTTAACTATTTAATCCATGGAGGTATACATACCTTAATTTCCCTTGGATTCAAACCCATGACATTTAAAGGGGAAACACTTTAACACAATTATAACAAGTAAATACAAACTTAATTTGTATATGTATCAAAGTTAGTCTAAGAGTTGCATGATATGCTAAATTTTGCATGAAAGCAAGGGAACTCCTGAAGGGTTGATCACAATAGGCATGTATGGTCGATTATGATTATCATAGGTATGTTAGTTGGGTTTTCCCAATCCACAACTCGCACACATGTTGGTTTACTTGTTCAACATCATGTACATTTGGTTGTGTTCATTAAATGCATGTTAGTTCAATGACAAAACCAATAGCTTGTCAAGTTGGTCAACTTAGTGACTTGTGTGTCATGTCAATCATCTTAGTGAACAACATGTCATGAAATGATTAGTTTATTTAATGACATACACATTCCATTGTCATTGTTAATGACGTTTTAGGTTGGTTATTAACATCTATGTTTTAGTAACACTATCTTGGAGATTAACCCTATCAACATGCATGTTTAACTACAATTGCGAGAGGTATGTTAGGTTGGTCAACCCCATCAACAACATTTATGTTCAATTACGAATGTTGAGGCATACCACATTCTTCACCCGATTACCAACATGCACCTTTTGGTTATCACTAGTAGAAGTGTGTTAGGTTTTTCAACTTGATCAAATACATGTATGGTTGGTTACAAGTATTAAAGCCTCATTTGATTGTTCAATGCAATAAATAGTGTGTAAGACTTGCTACCATTATTGAAGGCATGTTTTGTTGGTTAACTTAGTCAACATAACATGCATTCAATATGATTGTTAGAGGCATCCATGGATACTCAACCCATTTAAAGTAATGCATAACATTGATGGGGTTTGCTTATTGCTTGGTGGGTGAAAATAGTCTGTTATTATTCCCCCACAAGTGTTCAATATTGCCATGTGACATGTTCACCCCTCATGGGCCAAGTTTCCTTCTTAAGGGGGTTGTTGATTTAAGATAGGGTTAGGTTAAAGTCTAGAGTGACTTTATTAGAATAAATACCACTTAGTTGTAACTATATAGGTAAAGTGGTGATTTCATAACTTTGGAGATGCTTCTACCACATTGCAATGTCTAAAATCAATTAATTGCCACATGCTTGTGTTCATCAAAAAAAATTCAATGAAAAAAAGAAATGTATGTCAAAGCAAGTTAAATAGGCCAATGCTCATTGACCCACACCACCAACGTTCCGAGATTGATCTCCTTTCTTGCATTTGTTTGGGTTCAACCTCATCCCTCCTAACATAATTCATTTACTCCACCCTTACGTACACATGCATACTTCTAAAAAACATGGAAAAATTGACCATTGTCATGCCTTACAAAAGAATTTCAAAAACATTGTTACATTTGCACCAAAACATATACATATGTGCAATTTGTATCAAGATTTCCTAAATTTATATCTAGTTCTCTTAATGCAATATTCTAGCACCTTGACACCCCTTAACCCTATGAATATCCTTGTGTTGATTTCACGACCCTCTATATTTTACGGTTTCCTTAAATTGATATTATAACAACCTCCATTAAAATCATTAGCTACACTTACATATATTCAACTTGACAAATATTAAAACAAAAACAATACTATAATTATAATACTGTATAAATGAAATCTCTTAGAGTCTAAAAATAATAATATATCTTTAAACCTAACAATATCAACAATATATCTACATATCAAAACTAATAATACATCAACAATATATCTACACATAGAAATTAATTATATATCTTCAAACATAAAATGCTACAAATACTCTAAGGCTCATTACTTCCTTGAGAACCTTCTCCCTACAAGAGTGGACTAACAAGGACAATCCAATCAAAAAAAGGCGTGAACTTCCAAGCCTTGTCAGGAACCCTCCCCCTCTCTCAAATCCCGCGAGAAGGTGAAAAAAAATGCATTAGGAAGGAAAAATTCCCAATCCAATGATATAAGGTTAAAATATGAAAATAAATTAATAAAAAAAGGCAACAAAACCTTTTATCTCTTTTAAAAAGTAGTTTTATTTGTTAGTCAAATTTAAAAAACATCGCTGGTTCAAGGGTTTTGAATTTTCACTCCGGCTTTCCATACATATTTCGTGATCTATCCTCCACAACTAAGCCGAGCTGAGCCATGGGCAAGCACGGTAGGAGTTCATCAGACAACCTAGCTTCCTCCGAGGATGAACAACCACAGAATGAAGAATCGAGTCTCGACGAAGAAGAGGAAGACCAAGAGGAGCTTGAAGCCATAACTTGGTCAATGATAGATGACAATGAAGATGATGAAGATAATCAACTGGAAGATGCGTCGAGCCGAGAGGACGATCAAGATGCTTATGGCAGCGACGAGGCCAAAACCGATGACAACCTAATTCTGTCAAACTCTATTTCTTTTGCACTCCATTTATTTGACGAAATCAACATCTTGCTTACTTTGTTTCACATTGTCACGTCACTTTTTCTACGCATGATCTTGGTGCATTTAGGTTTTAAACTTCAACCTTTTGTGATTATAGCTAGATTCAGTTAATTTATAGCCTTCCCGAGTTCGCTAGGTTTTAAATGATAGTTTTATTTTTAATTTTTTGTTAGTTTTGTGCATACACGTGTGTTGTAACAAGAAAAAAATGTAATTGATCTATGTTCGAAGATTGTGTATTCATGCTACTGCGAATCCCTCCATGCCCCTCCATTGAGAGGGAGCAAAAAATATCCTGGAGTCTAAAAATAATAATATATCTTTAAGCCTAACAATATCAACAATATATCTACATATATAAACTAATAATACATCAAAAATATATCTACACATAGAAAATAATTATATATATTTAAACTTAAAATGCTACAAATACTCCAAGGCTCATTACTTCCTTGAGAACCTTCTCCCTACGAAAGTGGACTAACAAGGACAATCCAATCAACAAAAGGCGGGAACTTCCAAACCTTGGAAGGAACCCTCCCCCTCTCTCAAATCCCGCGAGAAGGTGAAAAAAAATGCATTAGGAAGGAAAAATTCCCAATCCACTAATAGAAGGCTAAAAAATGAAAAGAAATTAATTAAAAAAGGTGGCAAAACCTTTTAAATCTTTTAAAAAGTAGTTTTATTTGTTAGTAAAATTTAAAAACCATCGTTGGTTCAAGGGTTTCGCATTTGCACTTCGGCTTTCCATACATATTCCAGGATCTATCCTCCGTAGCTGAGCCGAGCTGAGCCATGGGAAAGCGTGGTAGGATTTCATCAGATGACCTAGCTTCCTTCAAGGATGAACAACCACAAAATGAAGAATAGAGTCCCGACGAAGAAGAGGAAGACCAAGAGGAGCTTGAAGTCGTAACTCGGTTAACGACAGACGACAACAAAGATGATGAAGACAATCAACTAGCAGATGCATCGAGCCTAGAGGACGATCAAGATGCTTCTGGTAGCGACGAGGCCAAAACCGATGACAACCTAATTCTGTCAAACTCTATTTATTTTTCACTCCATTTATTTGATGAAATCGACATCTTACTTACTCTGTTTCACATTGTCACGTCACTTTTTCTACGCATGATCTTAGTGCATTTAGGTTTTAATCTTAAACCTTTTGTGATTATAGCTGGATTCAATTAATTTATATCCTTCCCAAGTTCGCTAGGTTTTAAATGATAGTTTTATTTTTAATTTTTTGTTATTTATGTGCATACGCGTGTGTTGTAACAAGAAAAAATTGCAATTGATATATGTCCGAAGATTTTGTATTCATGCTACTGCAAATCCCTCCATGCCCCTCCATTGAGAGGGAGTAACAAAGCCAATCAAAAATTCCTACACGTTAACAACTAAAATCCTTCTTGTTAAAATCTATCTAAAAGGCAGAACTGAGCAAGATAATAAGGGAGGGATACGAGTTCAAGATGAAGTAGAATTCCCATCTCCCTGCCCCAGGCGGCATGGCATACCACTGATTGATCAGATTATTTTATGCTAGCTTTTCCTTTCCTATTGGAGTCCCGTGATTTGGCAGATTGGTATACCAAATGACAAGGAAACATGGAACCAGTGTTTGGAGCCCTAGGACCTAGCCTTCTTGGACTCAGAGAGGGATATCTCTATTTGTTTGCAAAGGATATGAACTTGTTTTCTTTGTAAGGTTGATTTTGGGCTAGTTATTAAGTACAAGGTTTGTTTGATTGTTTTGGTTGGGTATAATGATCAAGAAGCATAGGTAAAATGAGGAAATCTCTAAGTCATTGGGTAATGGAGTCAAATGGAAGTCATGATAAGTTCATCAATGGATCAGGGAGTATCATAGGGAAAATATAACTTGGCCAGTGGATATTCAAGTTTTAAGGGGTTTATGAGATGGACATCAATTGTAAGAATGAAAATTAGGGTAAAGGGAAATCAAGAATCCTTTATCATATGTACTTCTCAACGAAGGGAGTTAAATATCATAAAAAATGAAGAGGCAATCAATAGACAGGGAAAACCATAAATTCTACAATTCACACTTCAACAAATGATAATTCAAGACAAACTTTTCCAATGAAATATAGAAGGCGAGAAACTCATTTAACTTCTAGTGATTTCACTTTCAAGGACAGAAAACACTTAAGAAACACATATAACTGTAATCAGAGAAGAGGGAACTCCTAAACATCCTTTATTATAGTTATGAAGATCTCTAAAACAATTAGTTAAGCAAGTAAAAATGGTATGATCAAAACAAAACCTCTTTGGCAGACTTTAAAGAATGGTACTTTAGAGAGAGACTTCAAAAACAGTGTAAAGTGGCAGCAAGTAAGCAGGGAAAACCATAAATCATGCTTGAAACCAATTGTATTAAACTATTTGTGAAATAAACAAGCTTAGGGGGGTCCAGAGAGCAATTAAGAATTCTCTGAAATGTCCTAGCAGAAGAAAACGTTAAGGCAGTGGAGAATAAATAGAACTAAGGTGCTTTCAAAAGACATTTCTTAGCCTAAAACTTTTATTCTACTGCAACATAGAAAGGTGTAACATAATGAAATAGGAAATAACAATAAAATATTAGAAGCACTTAACCAACAACCAAGCTCAGGGATCCAATGATCTAGCCTCCTCCATCAACGAACAAATCAGGGCATCCACAAGTTCCAAGACTTCAATTTCCTTTCAACTTCCAAGAGTCTATGTATTACTTCAAAGAGTCATAAAATTCCAACAAGATAATGAGTTTAGATGTAGTATTTATGCTGCAAATGAGGAGGTGAAGCCTAATATAGGGTTTGAGTGTCATTTATTACAGAGTTAATGCATTCCTAACCTTGAAGACCATGCAAGGCTCAAGGTAGGAATATCTGCAGATATTTCTCTGAATAATAACTTCTATCTTAACTCCTAAGGAAAAATAGGTGAAATTTTTGACTTTAAGGCCTTTTCATAACTTTTTACAATAACTATCCGGAAGATATAAATATCTCTGACTTAGTTCAATAACTGCTTAGTGCTTTATTGAAGGAAACAAAGCACTAGGTGGAAAAAAATATCTTTTGAGGGAAGCAACTGCCATAGGCTGAGTCATTCGAATTTGTTTGAGTAAATTTGCCTTTTGTTTAACCTTTATCTTTATTATTTTAGGCTTTAAAACTCTGTCTTTATCTTTTACTGTTTTCTTTTTATCATTTTTTCTTCAATATGTTTGATCTTTTTGTTATGTTCCTTTGATCTTTGATTTGTTTCTTTTGATCCTTTGCCTTTATTCTTTTTGTCTTTTAACTGTCTACTTTCTTTCTTTGGAATTCATCAATATATCTTTTATTTAATCTTCTATTTTAATTAGCTAACCCTTTTGTTTTGTCTTTTAATTGGGATTAGCCCCTTAACCCTTCTGCTTTCTTCCTTTGCTGTTTCTCTAACTGTTTGTGTCCTTTGTAGCTGGAGGTTCATTTGATTCATCGATGATCATGTTTCATCGAGGATTGATCTTAATGCAGGGCCTCTGTCCCTTTTATTTTGAATAAAATAACTGGACCGTCACCCAACTTTTAACCCAACTTTTTTGGACTGTGGGAGGATATGGTGGCCCTTTTTCGCCATTAAAACCTGCACAAAACACAAACCTTTAGTTAAAATCATGCATGATTGGGCTTGACTGCATTTTTAGGGGTTTTGAGTGGTCAGAAAGCGTTTTGAAGAGGATGAGAGCGTGCAGGGGGCAGAGTTCCGAAGGCGGAACCAGGCGGAAATTCGAATGGAGGCGGAGAATTTGAATTTTGGCGTGGAGGTGAAAAGCGGTTTTGATAAACCGGAGTAGTTTATCTTGTGGGTAGAAGGCGGTAAGTTGTTTTGGGCAAGATGGATGCGATATGCCCCAACGTTTGACATGTGGCAGGCAGAAACTGCCTATTTCGCGTGGGTCATGAATCATTAAACCCATCGCAACTTAAAATGTGATATACATCCTGGGTCGTTGGATCTCGGGGAATGAGATCGACGGTGCAGAATGATTTAGGAGAGCAGCGAGCAAGTGGAGGGAACAAAGTGGAAGATAGGTGTCAAGGAATGGTTGGCCGACAGGGTTTTAGTGGAAGGCGGGGCTCGGGCGCGAGGTGACGTGGGGATCTTTTTCGGGTAGCGCGAGGTTGTAATAATGCGGGGTAGGGTTGGCGATGCAACAACTGTTGGATTGGGAGGATGGATCCCCGATCAATGGTGGAGATGGCTTAGCCAGGGCGCAAGGTTTTTTTTAAAAGGAAAAGGGGCCCAGTCTAACATATTCAATGGTTTAGGGGATTTATACGAGGTGTGGGGGTTTAAACAAAATGAAAGGGGCAGAGGTATGGGTTATATATGGGGAGGGACTAAGAATAAGCGGAGGTCAAGGCTTTATGTGGTCAAAGGAGCTGGGGCTTAAGCAAAGAGGGGCTTAAGGCCTAATTTATACAAAGAGTGGGTTTTTAACATAAAGAGGGCTTTACGATAAATTTTTAAGGACCCGATAGATAAGAACTCAACTTTAAACAATGTAAAAAGAGACTTTTTACATTGTTTAATATGTTTTAAAGAAAAAATGATGGATGAAGGGATCTTATGAGGGTTTTGAGGAAGGGAAAAAGTTGGTTTTGGAGAGGGAGAAAGGGAGTAAATGAGAGTGGGTTGTGGGGAATAAAATGAAATCAGCAAGCCCAGAAAATGGAGTTTCCTTGGAGTAGTGGAGTAAATTTTAGAAGGCAAAAGATAGAGAAATTTAGTGGAACAGTTAGGCTTAGGATAATGAAGGCAGTGAGATTTCTAGAATTCACAATATTTCTCAAATCTTGTTTCTAGAAATCTAGGATCACAATTTAGTCATCTTTTGATATCAGCAAAAATTATTGATGACTAACTTTTCCTAACGTCGGCATGATTGTATTCTTTTGTATGTTTTCCATAAGTGTGAGAATATAATTTCCCTTTCAACCTTCACTGGATACCCAGCTCGAGTTGCGCTACTTAGATACACTACCAGTTTGATAAAGCATCTTAATTGAAATATTGCGTGCCCCCTATCAATTAAGTAAAAAAAATATTCTTTCAAGTTGGATTGAGCACATAGAGCAGTTATTCCATTGTTTCCTGCCCTAGTTTAGATCTTCTCTCTTTGCTGGTTCTCTATAACCGATAATCTATCCATCCCACTGATCTAAATCTTCTGTTTTGAGGAATCATTGGGATCCTTATCGAAGCCTCAAATCTTCCATTGTAGAAAATAAAAAATGATCTGAAATCATCCTGTAATTGCCTTTTATTTCAACCAAATCAACCATTGTTCCATTAAATTTACTGGAAATGGACCCAATCTAATCTTCTCCATGAAAATTCCAGCATACAAGCAAAGTGATATATCGATGGATAATGTAGAGTCTGCCTCTCTGCTGCTTCGATACAACCCTGCAATGCCTTACGCTAAACTCAGGGCCATGATGATTGCACTGTAGATTAGTCGCTTTCCATTTTTGTTGGGGTTTAGTTGTAGTACGAGTAGAATAGCACTAACCCATTCTTTCTTTAAAAAACCACCTCCAATCTGGAGTTGCAGACCTAAGTATCCCAGAGAGATTGAACCGAGTTTTAGAAAGATAATGACTCAATGAAGGAATATTTGATGTAGTAGGGTGTTACATGTGATATTTTAGGGCGGTGGATGTCTAATATACATGAGCTACTTTGTACCTATATCTACCCTTGCTTATATCTATAGAAAGGACTTCGACAAAACTTGTCAATGTATGATTGGTTGGGTACCTACTCTTTTATGTAACTATGAGGGGTTGTATCGTTAATCAGTATCAGTCAGTGCATTTTTAGTCATGATTATTGTTTGCATTATGACCTAAATTTCTTCACAACCCAAAAACTCTTGAATGGCTGGAAGACTTTTTTATGTTAGAAAAAATTTTCTTTCTGATTTTTGTGTAATGAGATCCATGTCGCTGTTTGTTTGAAGATATTTTGTTTGGCTGTCTCAGAATTACCATAACCTTGAGTTTTTTTAGCTGAAATGAATTTTTACTTAAATGATTTTTTACTTAAAAAGTTGGAGACAACAATCATTCACGTTTAAATCTATTTGTAATTTCTGTTAATAGTGTCATTTTTTCAAGATTTATAGGAGAAAGTACTTTTTCTAACACATTCTTTCTACTAGGATGGTGTGAATTCAAAAATTTCAGTCTCGTTTATTGTTCTTTTCTAACTAGATGATGGTGTGAATTCAAAAATTTCAGTCTTGTTTATCGTTCTCTTCTAACTAGATATGTAACATCCAATTGAATATGGGGCATCCCTAAAAGAAAGTGAATAGGGGCTAAATTTATTTGGAGGAAATATTCTACCTCGCAGAAAAGGATAAAATATCTTGTGAGAACCTATGTTTGATTGGAACTATGTTAATGCATTTTACCGAAATCTTGTTTTTATTTATTGTATTCCACTTGTTTTTGTTAAATTGTCCTGAAACTTCCTGAATTAAAATATTATTTTATTATTTAGGAATTGAAATGCACTTTGTATCATAAAAGTTATAGAAAAAGCACAAAATACAGTATTCAAATGAAATAAGCCAGTCGCATATGTTGCAAAGAAAAACTTGTAGAGATTCAAAGTTGTACATCCCATAATTCCTTTGGTATACAAATTAAAACCACCTAATCTTCTAATTACTTTACTAAACATAGATATTAGCGAAAGACATTATGACTATTGAATTCTTCTTGCCCATTGTTGGAAGGAAAGGTGTTTGGCTTTCCAAAATCAATGTCTTCCATCATTTGGTGAACTGTTTCTTCCTCCTTAAAATCTCTTTGAATTGAATTTGTTGAAATCATGTGGTTAGAAGGTGAAAAGTGAGAGCCTTTACTAAGACTGATAATCATATTCTTCAAGAATCAAGACATGACATTATGCCTCAAAGACATTGATTTTCTGTGTTTTCTGGTCCACATTATTCATAATTATAATATTTTTTGTAGTCCATTGGTGTTCATTTTCATTTACTTTAGAAGTCACTCGAAAAATAGAAGATATATTGCATTATATGGACTTTTCATGTATTTGAAGAACCATTTTAAATTCTCAGGCTTCATTATAATCCATTACTGTGAGAGTAAACAAAGAAACTTTGATGCGAGCTGCTGACAGTGGTTTTTGTAGCTCAAATTGTTGCACACAAATTGTCCAGATGTAACCTCAATTCAAACACACGAAATAGAGCTCCCTGATTTGAAAATCACATAGCATAAAGCTTAAGGTGTTAGGATAAAAAAGATTTTTGAAGCCAAAATTGAGAATATTAGCGTGCCCAATAAGAAGGGGAGAGCTATACCCCCAGTGGAGAGAGTACAAGACACCGAGAGTTAACAGGTAGTTAGAAGTAAAACCTACAGAACCCAAAGGGTATGTGTGAAACAAGAATGCACAAGTGGAACGGTATTGAAAATATATGAACGAATGGAATAATGGAAACACACACTATGCACTCTTGGATTTTTGGGGGTAAAAAAAAAGAATGCACATTGAACATGCCTTGTTAGTAAGCCCAACAAATACAAATTCTAGGATACTAGCCAGACATTGAGAGGGGCTCTTACTGGGATAATTATTTGCTGAATAAACTTTCTCCATGTGATGCTGCTAGCTTCTCCCACTCAGTGACTCATTATCACACCTTACCAATGAAGACCATTATAGAGGAATTCAAGAGACAGACTAGGGTTAATTTCAAGCATGCGAGAGAGGGGTGGGCTAGTCCTATCAAGTCTGAGCTCCTTGCTTGATAGTGGCTATGTGATAAATGGTGATTACTTTTCATGTTACATGTTTTTATATCCATAATCTAAGAGGATTAAGGTATTGCATGAAAGTGCACTTATTTAAGTGTGATGGCCTCACTGACCAAAGAATCAACATGATAATTGTGTTCTTTTTAGACCTGGTGCACACTGCAGACCTCCTTTGGGATTTTGGCTACAAAGCAAGTTTTATTTTGAGCGGGGTTGATTTCAAGACCATAAATTTGATAATTATACTTGAGTCTCCTACGATCATCGACTATTATGTTTTGATGTTATTTTCCAAGAGAAAATTTTGATACAGAGCATAAACCTTAGTTTGATTGTTTGTGGATTTTTTATACCCCAAGGAAATTATAGTTCAAGCTCTCCATTGGGATCTAGTATGATCCCCCCACACCCGCCACCCCTAATTTACTCGAAGTACATTATTATGACACAATTTGCACTATGAAATGCAAGTTGACCTAGAATGTTAGCTTCATCTGAAACTTGATCTTGATTAGCTGGAGTCATACACTTTACATTAAAGATATTATAAATAAAAAATTATTACGCCCTGACCATTTCTTTCACATTATCCTTTTTATCTGGTATATACCTTGCCTTATGTGTTAGTTTTAAAAAATTTTGATAAAAAAGGTTTTATTGTTATGTGAATTTGATATTACTTGTTGTGACATGGTAAACCTAGGTTAATTATTAAACTCATAAATATCTTTCCTAAGAGACAATTTCCCATTTGAAAAGCAGGACCACTATTTAAAAATAAATGTTTCCTTCTATATCCGATCCATACTCTCAGTGAGACTTGGTTTAGGTGTGGTTGGACCCCAAAACTTTCAGAGCAACCAAACCAGTCAGAATGAACCTCTAAAATTTTCTAGGAAAGTGCAAAGGAGATTTTTTTTAGAATAAACATAAAAGTAAAAAATGTTTATCTCAGAGCTTTGCAGGTATTCCATACCATTCCTCATTTTATAACCATGTTTTGATGTTGCTGTTGTTATATTCTCATTTTTTCTTTGAGATTTGTATCTATACAATGGATAATGTTGTTATGTATTAGGGTTTTTTTGTGTAATTTATTTATTTTAGTTATTTTTTGTTAAATTGCTATAAGTTTATCCTTTTGTTTTATCTTATTTTATTTGTTATTCATTTTTCCTCATTTTATAAGCATGTTTTGATGTTGTTGTTGTTAAATTCTCATTTTTGCTTTGAGATTGGTATTTATACAATGGATAATGTTGTTATGTATTAGGGTTTTTTTTTGTGTAATTTATTTATTTTTTGTTAAATTGCTATAAGTTTATCCTTTTTTTATCTTCTTCTATATTTTATTCGTTTTTGTTTATGATTAATTCCCATATATATATATATATATATATATATATATATATATATGTTGTTATCTATTAGGGGTTTTTTGTGTAATTTATTTATTTTAGTTATTTTTTGTTAAATTTCTATAATTTTATCCTTTTGTTTTATCTTATTCTATTTGTTATTTGTTTTATAAATGAGATTTGTCTCTTTATGGACGGAAAATGTCGATATAAGCTTGACCTACCCTAACATATTTAAGTGGAGAACAAGGTTTCTTGGCACCTTGCCTAGGACCGTACAATAATCCACATGAAAGCTACCTCAAAAATATCAATATAATCAATAGCCACATTTGTCAAACTCCATGTAGGGGAGTAGCATTGATTTCCAGGGTTTGAATTTGGGTCATTGTCATATCCACTTTTTATAGTGATTTGAGAGAGAGAGAGAGAGAGAGAGAGAGAGAGAGAGAGAGAGAGAGAGAGAGAGTCCTAAACATATTCTCTCTCTCTCTCTATCTCTCTCTCTCTCTCTCTCTCTCTCTCTATACACACACAGGTTGGGCTCTTTTTGGCTCTCTCTTTAGATAATTTTAGTAATGTCCAGTAAGTGACCACAAAAATAGGTCAATGAGATCGAAGTATACAATAGTAAGAGTACAATGTGGGAGTGCAAATGAATTTCTAGAAAATGAGAAAAATAAAATAAAGGAAGCCTAGATCAGTGTGTGTGTGTGTTCCTTATTGAAATATATTTATATTATTTTTGGGGAATATATATTGTTTGGAATAATCAAACAGGGATTGATGTCGTTACAAAAATATACTCAAGAAGAGATCAACATGTCATTTATGAGAATTGAACCTTGATGGAGAGGATACCAAATATGTTTAGATCTCTCTCTCTCTCTCCCTCTCTACACCTCACCCTAAAAATTGTAGGCAAAGGTAAGATTTCCTCAAGACACAAGGTGCTAATTTTAGTTAACCATGGTATGTTCTATGGTTAGAGAAATTTACTTCAATCTTTCTTATTAGGCCAATTCAATTTCCAGTTATGAAATCACATTAACATTGACAGTAAATGTTGATAGAACATAAATAAATTGACAGAAGACAAGCCAAGACAAGAGAAAAAATAATTTTGTGGATGCCAAGGAGAAATCCCAATGCGGAGAAAACCCTTTGATCAAATCTTTTTATTATTATTAAAATTCAGCAGAGAGAGAGAGTACAATTTACAACAACCAACATGATGCCCTAGCCAGAAAAGTCAATGTTGGTCAAACCAACAAAATACCTACCAATGGAGCTTGGTCAAAGCTAGTCAAACTCAACCTCTTCTCATAATCAAAGTTAGCCTAAAAACGTTTGAAATAATCAAGTCAAACTTGGTCAATGCAATAGTCAAACTTCAGCAATTTGTGGAAGCACCCCGTTTTGCCAAATGTTGCACCTTTGGAGTAGAAATATCATACATGTTCTGCCACTGGAGTGAATTCTTCATCTTCCATTATATATAAATGGATAGGCATAACCAAGCAATCATTACACATTGATGTAGGTACTCAATTGCTGTTGTATGTTATCACACTCATCAGTGACAAGCTTGTTAATGCTTGCATTTGACCACTCTGAACATATGGATCCATTTGCAATTTTCTCTTCACCCCAAAAATAGGCACTGATGCTTTCAACCATGATGTAGAATAGTATTTTGGTGTAACAATGTATGTTAAAGCCGTGAAAATTTGCAAACTATGAATCCTACTTCAACAACTAATGTAAAATATTCTATATGTTATTTAAATTAACAAATTATTTTTTGTGGTCTACAAGAAAATATCGAAATAAATTCACTACAACCTACACAAATAATACTGCGAAATAAATACGAGCGCGGAAACAAATTTGAACATACACAGATTACACAACCATTCGCCATAATTATTTTTGGACAAATGTCCTCGGAAAAACCAAATTCGGGAAAATCAATGCAACAGATATGAGGGTTTATGTTATTATGCAGTAAATTATGAGTACATGTCCATGGTTGATGAAACTATCAATGCATTCAACAAAACTAATGAAAGAGATCTCTTGAGACAAACCTCACTCCACGGGAAGCTGGCTTTGATCTACACCAAGGTTGGACTGCCCTGCGCAGTGACTGCTTCACAAATTGGCTGCCCCTCTGCCTTTGTGTTGCTATGCCTATTGGCTGTAAATTGAGCCTCCATAAAATATCTCCAGAGTTTGGTTGGGCTCTGTGCTGTCTCTCTGGCAGGAAAATGAATTTCCCTTGCAGATCTGCTTAGTGACTGCTTAGGCTCTACGTCACTGGCTCTGCATGGTGTTGTGGATCTATCTGTCTTTGTTGTTGTGTACTCTCTGGCTCAGGAAAAATTCCAACTCATAATATGACCCCTCACTGCAATGAAGAATCACTTAGATCTGATCTTCCTCCGAGCACTTCTCTGTCAGAAGAATTTGATCTCTAGATTCTTTGTGTCTCTCAAATGTAATTTCTAAATGAACCTTCAAGTCCTTCTTATAATCTTCTCGTTGAAGATTCAACGATCTAGATTAAATCTTAATCAATATCTAAGATTAAATTTTGACCTGATTCGTTTCTTCTAAATCATTCACACTTATACTCTATTAATACCCTTTAATTATTTTATTTTCCTAAGTTTTAACTTAGGGTCCTTTAAAAATAATTAATTAATTATATATAATACAATCTCAGTGGAGTTTCACAAAATTATTTCTGGGTTATTTAGAATACATGCGTCTAAGCCTCTCCACAAAATTTGAGACTTAGATCACATCCGATGCTACCCCAAATCAACACTCCCTCTTAGCGAGGAATGTGCTCTAACAAAATGCCCTGCTGCATAATGCTTTGAATCTAAAGCATCTCCCTCTATGTTCCTGATGTATGAATTTCTTGTCCATCAACTCTGCACAAATGCTACATCTGTATTGTTGCTGACATTTTCACTACCAACACTTCCTCTGTATTGCAACTTCCTCTGAATTCTGCATCCATTCTACCGCTGACTCTGCCATTGTCAACTACTACTACACTACAACAAAGTTGCTTATTGAAACTAAAAAACATCCGAAAATAGACAATTATACTACATATCAGTGATGAAGATCTGACTGTTGCTAGCCTCTGTGCTATCCCTATGAATTTTTTGTGTTGTTGCTACTCTCCATTGCTCTGCACTGCGCTGCACCAATGTGCACTGCGTTGCTTCTGCTACGTTGTTGTTGCCTCTGCTCTGCGCTGCTAAGACTCTGGAACTACTAACTACTGTATGGTATCTTCTCACTCCTCTACATCTTTCCATTCTGCTACTTCTGTTGTGGGCTCTCGTAGCAAGGTGATCATATGAGAGGTGGAATTCCTCAAGGATCCTACCCAATTTGTATATCTATGGGTCTACAACTCGAAATCATCCCACCTCCTTCCTGGAGGTATATTGGCCATCATCGCACAATCATCCTCTTCTATCTTTGCTACTCCAACTTGAGGACCATGTTTCTCATCCTTGTCCTTCTTCTTGAGATGACACTGTGTGGCATAATGACCCATCTTGCCACATCGGAAACACTTGATCTTTGACAAATCCTTCTTCCTCTTGTGCTGCTCTTTATTCCCCTTTGACATAAGGGCTGCATTCTCCTCCTCCTCCTTCTTGGTCTTCAAACTGCTGCTGCTGTTTCCCTCAAGTTAACACTTGAGTAAATCTCTCTGCATCTCTTCTTGTTGAAGATTTTCTCACATTGACTCCCAGTCCGACAAGTTTTTTCTGCCCAGGATACTTTGCACAAAAACTTGGTATTCCTCAGACACTGAGTTGAGGGCAATTTTAACCATCTTTGTAGCCTTAGGTGTTGATCCTACGGTTGCCAGTTGATCTCAGTTTTCCTAAAGCTGAGACGGGAATGGATCAATACGTTCTCCCTTCTGCATCCTTGTGGTGCACATCTGCTCCTCCAAATACATCTTCCTCTACTCGAAAGACCCTTGAAATAGCATCTCCAACCCATCCTACATCTCCTTGGTTGTCCCTTTCTCTGATATGTGTGGAATTATGTGATCCCTCACTCCATCGAGGATCAATCGCTTAGCCTTCACCATATTCTTCTTGAAGGACCATAGTGGTGTTGCATCCACCAGTTCATCGTGAGCACTTCCAATAAAATGCTTGAGATTGCGCTCATCTAGAAGGAAGGAAATCCTTTCCCTCCAGATTATATAGTTGGAGACACCGTCCAACTAGTCCTGGTCATGCAATCCATTGGTGGCCATCTTACCCGACTATTGTTGATCTACTGCCTCTCACCCTCTACACAGCTGGCTCTATGCCCTCCTTGAGGAGTAAGCAAAAAAATTTGTTCCTACTGCACGGGGAATCTGAGTTTCTTGGGAAAGAAAACTCATTGAGGTTAGAAAAACCCCAAACTGTGATTCTTCTGTGCTTCCTGACGCTTTGCACCAACAAACACTGTTGCGTAGTCAACTGCGTCCCTCTAGATACTGATTTGCTAGGCTTCTCTCTGCCTCAGACACACTGCGATATATAAAATGCTACCTCTCTATCAGCTCACTCAGAGAGAGATTTCCTTGTAGCTACTAGCCCTCCTGGCTTGGAATGCACAATATTCTAGGAGATCAATCTGTTGTTTCTGCAACTCTTTGATCCCAACCTCACAAATGCTAGATTTGTTAGGTATGTTCTTTGTCTCTCTAGCACTTAGCTTAAACAAGCTCTGATACCATGTGAAAATTCGCAAACTAGGAATCCCACTACAACAAGTGATGGAACATATTCTATTTGTTATTTAAATTAACAAATTATTTAACGTATTCTACAAGAAAATATCAAAATCCATTTACTACGTCCTACACAAATAATACTGCGGAACAAATACAAGTGCGGAACAAATCTAAATATGCACATATTGCACAACCATTCTGTTGTGAAATGAGCTCCAAAAATAGAAGAAAAGAGATATCAAAGCCTTAGAAATAAGCCACTTTGAGGGGGCAACCTCCAATACATTAAATGAATGAATAATTCTTCGATGATACAAATGAAAAAACCTCCTTTCTATATATAGGAGTCCATGGGGCCACAATGTAATCCTAGCCGACCTAACAATAATAATTAAAGGGCACAATAATAACAATATGGGGGTTACAGGGGTACAAAAATAACAATAAGGGGGTTACACTAACAATAATAAGGGACTATTCTAGTAATATAGGGACCTAACATGCTCCTCTCCTTCAAAAAAGTGTTGTCCTCAACGCTTGAGTAGCTCTGGGTGCTTTTGTATGAAATTCTTATCCTCCCATGTAGAATCTTCAGTTGGTAAGTTCTTCCATTTGATGAGATACTTTGGCGAGTTGATTTGTGGTTATTAGAAGTTCTTGTTTTTTTGGTAATTTTGCTTGGTTTTCAATATGGTTTTCCTTCCTCATCAGAAGTTCTGGCAATATTGCTTAGGCTAGGAGACATCTATGTACTTTTAAGCATGAAACATGGAAAACTAGATCACATCGCGAAGAAACAAGAAGCTCCAATTTGTATTCCATAGTACCAATCTTTTGCACCACCTTGTAAGGACCATAGTACTTTGGCGATAATTTATTATCCTTCTTAGCTTGCTTGAGGGACATTTGTTTGTATGGTTGTAGCCATAAAAATACCCATTCTCCTACATCAAAACTTCTCTCGCTGCACTGTTGATCTACCTATTGTTTCATTCGTTTTTGTGCCAAATTTAGGTTATCCTTTAAGAGTTGGAGAACTTCTTGTCGATGCTAGATGTGATCTTCCACTACTTGAATCTTTGAATTTTCTCTTAAAAATGATGTGATGGATGGTGGATGATATCCATAAGGTGCCATAAATGGGGTCTGTACATACGAGTATGGAAGGAAGTGTTATACCACCATTCGTGAGAAACCACTTGACCCGTATGCTTGCTTTCTCGGATATAAATGTGAAAGATATCCTTCCAAACATTTATTCACTATCTACCATTTGACCATCAGTTGAGGATGATAAGATGATCCTGGAAGCTAGTTGAGTACCCAAACAAGAAAATAATTTTGTCCAAAAATTTCCTGTAAAAATGGGATCTCTGTCACTTACAATAATCTTCGGGTTTCCATGTATCTTTTGAATTGTTTCCATAAATGCAGTAGCAACTCTACTTGCTTTAAATGGATTAGATAATGCACAAAAGTGTGCATACTTGGTAAGTCTATCAACGACCACCATGATGACACTCTTTCCTTTGGAATTAGGTAAACCTGTGATAAAATCCATTGAAATCTCCTCCCAACATTGACTTGGAATCGATAAAGGTTGTAGAAGACCTAGGGTATTAATTATCTCAACTTTATTTTGCTAGCAAACCAAACATTCCACCACAAACTTTTGAATATCAGATTTAAGGCCATCCCAAAAATATTATTTCCTCACCCTGTGGTAAGTTTTTAAAATCTTGAGTGTCCTCCTAAAGGAGAAGTACTGGTCTCCAAAGAATATTTTTTTAGTTGGTAATTATTGCAAATATATAAAGCGATACAAATATATAAAGCAATCTTTGTACCATAAGGAATAATTTTTCCAACTAAATGTATCAGATGTACTAGGATCTTGCTGCAACTTTTGAATGAGTGTCCAAACTTCTTTTTTCTTCTTCCATTCATCCTTTGCTCCGGTTATCCAATCTGGTTGGATAATATAAATGGAAAAAAGAAATGCTTCCACCTCTTCATTTTTTCTTGAGAGTGCATCTGCAACAACATTTAGCTTCCCTTTATTGTAGATTATTTAAAAGTCATAACCCAACATCTTTATGACCCATTTTTGCTGCTCTTTTGAAGAAATTCTTTTTTCCAAAAATCGTTTAAGACTATCATAATCAGTTTTTACATTGAAGTGTCTTCCCATGAGGTAAGGTCTCCATTTCTTTAGTGCATGTAGTATTTTCAACATTTCCTTCAAATAAATAGAATTTTGTAAATACTTTCCTTTAATTGGACAACTTTCAAAAGAAATGGGTCTTCCTCATTGCATTAAAACAACACCAATTCCATTTCCTAAGGCATCACATTCCACAATAAAGGTTTTTGTGAAGTACGCGTAGCTAAGACTGGTGCTAGGCACATTGCCTCTTTAAGATGTTCAAAGGCCTTAGTTGCTTCAAGAGTCCATGAAAATGCATCTTTCTTCAATAATGTTGTTAGAGGTGCCGCTATTCTCCCATAATTCTTAACAAACTTACGATAATACCTTGTTAACCCAAGAAATCCATGCAACTTCTTTATGGTTGTGGGGAATTTCCATTCCTTAATGGCTTTAATTCTGTTAGGGTCTACATTAACACCCTCATGAGATACAATATGACCCATATATTCCACTTCTTTTACTCCAAATAAACATTTGGATGTTTTTGCATATAAGTGTTTCTCCTCCAATAGTTTGAGCACCCTGTCAACATGTTGAACATGATCCTTCCAAGACTTGCTGTAGATTAGTATATCATCAAAAAATACTAGCATAAATTTTCTAAGGAATGGTTTGAAAATGGAATTCATCAACCCTTGAAATGTAGAAGGTGCATTGGTAAGGCAAAAAGGCATGACCAAAAATTCATAATGACCCTCATGAGTTCGAAATGCTGTTCTCGGAATATCTTTAGTCTTCATTCTAATTTGATGATATCCTAAACGAAGATCCAAATTGGTAAAATAAATTTCTCCACGTAATTCATCCAATAATTCATCAATCATAGGAATTGGAAATTTATCTTAAATAGTGAGCTTATTGAGCTCCCTATAATTCAGACACATGCGCCATGATCCATCTTTCTTGTGCACCAATACTACTAGAGTAGAGAGAGAAATTTGACTAGGTTGAATTATACCAGCCTCTAACATTTCGAAATCATACGTTCAAAATTGCTCGTTTGGACATAAGGATATTTGTAAGGCCTGATGTTTAGAGGAACAATTCCTAGAATCAAATGAATAACATGATCATGATCACGAATAGGTGGGAGTCCTTTGGGAGTATCAAACACCTTGGAATGATTGTCCAAGATTTTTTGGAGATCTGGAGAAATAGATGATTTTGATGTTGGAACTTCCAGTGAGCATAATTGTGAAATTATGCCCCATTGTTCTTTCTTCAGAAGCTTTGTCATGAAATTAGAGCTTATTATCTTTCCTGGCTTCCCTGCGATAGCCCGTAATTCGATTTCCTTTCCTTCCGAAAACAATTTCAAGAAAAGTCCTTGAAAATTAAAAGCTACTGTCTCCAAATATTGTAACCATTGTACTCCTAGTGCAACATCAACACCTCCCATTGGGATGGAAAGCATTGGATTATGCAATACATATTCCCCCATGGCTAGCTTGATATTATGGCATTTTCCAGAGCACTTTATAGTTCCTCCATTCGAAACCATCACTTGACATTCTGGTGCTGGGTATAGGAAACAATTCAATTCCTTGGCTACCTTACAATGAATAAAATTGTGGGTACTACCCGAATCAATCAACACTATTACCTTTTTATTATTGATATGTACTTCTATATTGAGAGTTTGAGGATTTTTAATTCCTGCCAATGCATTATGTTGGGGCCCTTATTTTGAATTTTGAATAAAGAATAGATTTTTGGGTTGCGGAATGACACATGGAAGCCGCAACCAAGCCGCAACTACGGTGAGTAGTGGAGCTACTGAGGTTGCGGGGGAACAGGAGATAGTCGAAGAAAGCTTATGCATAAGTGCAGACAAAGAGAAGATACAGCAGAAGACAAAGAGAAGAACTCATAGAAAACAAGAGAGAAGCCGAAAGCAGCCGAAGAAGAACACAAGAGGAACTAGCAGTGGCGATGGTAGGTGAATAAATAGTCGTCACTCGGCCGAAAGAAGGGAGACGAATGCAAAGTGATTGAAGAAGATCAAGTGGATGCTGCAGGATAGATCTATCCCAAGCATGATATCTTTAGGCTTCTCTTATCTATCCTTCTGTCCTATAAGACGTCTGTAACAGAATTGTAAGCTCTTCCTGTGGAAGCGATGTAACTGTGGATCTGGCTGAAATTTATCAATATACTTGCAGGTTGTTGTCTTATTTTATGACTTACATGCATGCATGATGTCCATGATGTCTTAAAATTTTATTTTCTTAGTATCTGTTCAATATTCTGAATATTCTTGCGTATATGATGATATTTATGCAATCGCTTCTATATTAATCATGAATTGCGAATCCTTCAACCACTATCGATATATTCCCCTTCTACATGTGGTCGCGGCATGCCTCGGGTGAGACTCTCTGCTCTCCGGAGTAGGGTGACAATGCCGGTGTGGTTCCAGACTACAGCAGATTCCCTTGTTGGCTCCGATCTCTGAACCTGGGTCTTGCCTACGAGACCTATTTCTTCGCCAACAAATGGTTCCGTTTCCAAGACTCTACACATTATGAAGGGAACTAGATCATGGTATCGAGGGTTTTCGAAGGAGAAATATGGAGATGGTGGGATAACCATCTAGAACATTTTATCGCTCAGCAAGTGGAGCTGACGAATCAAAAAGAGAAGGTGCTCAAGGATCTCATCCTTTTCTCGGATTTCGCCAGTGATACCTACGAGATCCTCTAGGGAAAATTCCCTAGCGACCTCTATAATTGGTTGCGGAGGTTGCAGACCAAGGTACCTAGGGATAACTCGCGGAAGACCACCCATAAGTGGGTGCACAGAGATCTGGTGGCTCTGCATTGGCTGGATACTGAGTTGACCCGCGTGGTGGACTTTTGGGTAGAGACCACTTTGGAAGGATATATTGTGGAGTTTTCCGCAGAGTGCTACCAATCCTTCTCGAAGGCTGAGGCTATCTTCCACTCTGAGCTAAGAGGTAAGCTGCTCAAGGAGATTTCGCTATGGATTAAGGCCCTGATGGTGGACGAAGGGTTGATGGAATTCCAAAAATCGAGCATGGAAGCGTAAACCTCCAGTGCTGGGGGAAGGGCCGAAGGGACAGATGCCACGTGAAGTGTGAAGCAGGGGAGTGGGGGAATGGATGCTGAGACCGCAAGGAGGTTGAGGGAGTGATGTGCACATCATAGGGCGCAGATCGCCGACAGGTGGTGAGAAAGGGTGATGCGAGAGTTGAAACGACGGGGAACTAGTAGGAAGAACCAAGAGGAGGTGCCTCAGAGGATAGGAAGTATGGACACTGATGCAGATACCCTGGAGAGGGGAGGGACCGCTGTGGGAGTGAGGTGGGTGCATGGGAGCCTAGCTAGGAGAGAAAGGCAGATGATGACTGATGAAGACGATGTAGGTGTGCAGCCTGAAGAAGGTTCCGATGGCGAATGGTACATTGTGATGCAGTGGTTGTTTCAAGAGCGGACGAAATTCATCTCTCCAGGTAGTCCTACTTCCCAAAGTTTGCATGGCAAGGATCCCTACCTTCCCTTGGTACTCTATAACCCTTTAAGTAATATTTTCGTTAAGTTACAAGCATTGAGTCGATTGCACAGTAGTTCAGTGTCACACGTTAATAGCGGCATTACTAGTAGTATTGAAGTTCCTAGTGGTATATTCACGCAACCAGGACCTGGAGGGTTTATTCTAGTCACACCCTCGTAAATAAATATGGCTGGTTCTTTCACCTGGTATCTAGAATTTTCTAGCCGAGGTAATGATGATGTGGAGCAACACTGGTATCTCTACGAAGCCATATGGAGGGCTAGGTAGATGCCAGACGCAGGGAAGCTAATAGAGTTCCAAACCATGCTCAGAGAAAGGGCCTTGTGATGGTTCATCAAGTGGTCCGAGGCCCATCCTAATCCAGAAATTGCGGACATTAAGCGAGATTTTGTCTGAGAATTTAAGCTCCCCCAAACATACCAGCAGGGTCTGCCCGAGCTCTAGGAGATTAAAAAAGAAGAAGGAGAGACTACATGGGAGTTGATGCGTCGGTTCAAGGACACGATTAGGAAACTCAGCTACCCGATCAACCCAAACCATCAGAGGGACTGGTTCATCAAGGCTCTACTTCCCTTGACACGAACCCCCCTCACCCAGCAGAAGATCGACAACTTGCAGGATGCTCTGGAGAAGTCTATGAAGATAGAGGCAATGGCGGGCTACCCTCAAGAATATCAGGGAGGGCCGGCCCTGCATGATCCTTCCTTATTGGGATTGCAACATTAGATCGCTAGTCTGACTAAAAATTTCAAGGAGATGCAGCCTATAAGACCAGTCAGGCCGAACGTTTGGTGCACTCACTGCCTGGTCAAAGGGCATGTAGCAATTGAGTGTCCCTGGTTGCGTGGCATGGGTGTGGGGCCCTCGGTCGTGGCAATACAGGGGGGTATACCTAATGGGGGTGGCACGGTGATGAATCCGCAGGGGGCATACCAGCCGCAACAGCCTTACACGGGGTTCCCACCTCAATCAAATCAAACCGCCACAGAATATTGCGGAATTTGCTGGACGATGGGGCATCAACCTCGGATGTGCCCAATATTGCAGAAGTAATCCAATGTCCCAAACAATGTATACTGTGAGTTTTTTTCTTCCACGACTCACAACACTGAGCAGTGCAGAGCTCTCAATGCACTAGTGGACCGATTGGACTGACCCTCCTATAGGGTGAACGAAGCTTCCAGAGGTAGAGGAGGCGGTATGTGCAGAGGCCGCACAGGGGGACGTGGTCTGCTGAAATGCTACAACTGTGGCCAGGAGGGTCACATGGCCCAGGAATGGCCCCTTCCCAGATGCCCATGGTGTTCCCAGTGCCGCATGGACACCCATGCAACAGAGGACTGCCCTGAACTTATCAAGAAGTGGGAGGAACGAGCACGACAGAGGGGCACGAATTTGGTAAACTCTAAACCTCAGGGAACCGTGACTCTGGCCATGCAGAATGTAGCTATTGTGACACGAGGCAGAAAGAAGATGGGGGAGGACGCTCATGGAAAGGAGCTGGCACGAGGGATCCGACCTGCCTCCCTGAAACAATTAATCAAGCCAGATGCACAGAAGAAGTACTTCCAGGAGTTGATGGAGACATTTGTTCAGCTGGGGGGGGCCAAAGGCCTTGAGGTACCCCTAACGACTGATTCCAGGGAACAGAGCACCACGGGGACCCTGATTGAGGAATGGCTCCAGTTATTCCTCAATATTGTTGACAATGCTTCGATGCGGGAACAACTCAAGCATACCTTGGAGGACGTACTGGAGGGGAATACATGGCCGGGGGAACCTTTGAACACAACACCCCAGTACGTACAGCGAGTTAAGCGGAACAAGCGAAGAACGGGAAAAGAGTTTCGGCTTAACACGTAGGTTGCGAAATTTCAAATCAGCGACACCATGCTCGACTTAGGATCTAACGTCAACATCCTGCCGCGGAAGACGTGGGAGGCTCTTGGGCAGCCACGGCTGACCTACTCGCCAATCCAGCTTAGAATGGTAAACCAGTACTGCATTGTGCCAATCGGGTGACTCAAAGATGTCGAGGTCGACATTGCAGGGGTGAAGACTTACATAGATTTTGAGGTTATTGATATTATGGGAGACAAGGATCCTTACCCTGAACTGCTAGGAATCGACTGGGATTTTGAGAATTATGCAATCATCGACCTCAAAAAGGAGCTGATGATTTTTAAATATGGAGAGGTCCGAGTCACTTAGCCTCTCGACCCGTATCAAGGCCCGAGATATACAGAAACTATGGATAACCGGGAGGATGCTCAGATGTTGGACAACCTTTATCAGATGACAGCAGGGAAGCAGGAGGACTATATTAACCCGACCGCAACCAGCTCTGTCAGCTGGCGTAGTGTCCAGAGCTTAGAGATGGGATTGGAACTAGCCTGGGAAGACTAGCAGTAAGGTGGATATGAGACCAGCACGCGGAGATGCGCCAACATTGCCCGAGTCCGTTGGATTGGAACTAAGATCAGGGAGTACCCCACCCTGTCGAACATGCAAGCCGTAAATACCTTTATTGCAAAGGTAGAAGACACGGTGCCAGAAGGGAGCAGGATACCACTTCTGGACGTAGCACTACAGTCCACTTCAGCTAGGTGGTGGAAAAATCACCGCAACACCCTGTCGCAGTGGAGTTGTGTGGTGGAGGCTTTAAGGGCGTGGTTCAAAGAAGACGAAGGCCCTCGAAGCAGGCGCAGGTACCAAGGGACTTTCGATCCACGGGACCACCTGAAAACCTGTGAGGAGCAGTGGCAAAGTCTCGGGTACTCGGAAGAGCTGTGGGTACATCGGTTCATCCACTCCTTAGATACCATCCCCCATGCCTGGTACTTAGAGGAAGAGAGAAAAAGAGGGACCACATCCTAGCAGGAAGTCGCAAACAAATTTTTTTGGTGCTTTTCCTTCGAAGGGGAGACAGAGCTGGTGTCCCAGGCACTACAGGCCATCAAGGGGGTACTGTTTCTCCGTAATCCGGGGATTGACAGGAGCACATTAGCATTACATACTGAGGGCAGGCGTGATTTGGCTTGCCAACAGATCAACGAAGATCCAAATGATGATAGTCTGGAGGACCTAAGGCACCTATATTTTGAAGAGAAGGAAGGCGAGCGGAACATCAAAGAAGAGCCGACCACTGAAGGCGTCCATCTACTCCCGCTGAAGACAAATAAGCTAAACATTAGCATGGAGGAAAAACCCAAATTGGCTACGGTTGGGGACTACTGGGACGAGGAGACGAAAAGGGAAATTTTCAGCCTCCTCTAGGAATATGAAGATCTCTTCCCTTCATCGGTTGTAGACTTAAAAGGCATCAAAGGTGACCTCGGAGAAATGCGTATTATGCTGAAATTGGACGTCAGGCCCGTGAAGCATTGACCCTATCAGTTGAACCTGCGGATCAAAGAAAAGGTCAAGTTGGAGATCGATAAGATGCTGACAGCAGGTCTAATCTTTCCTGTGGAAGAAGCAGAGTGGGTGAGTCCTATCGTCATTCAAAATAAGAAGGATAAGTCAGAAATCCGCGTCTGTGTCGACTGCCGAAGTCTGAACAACGCCTGCATCCATGACCCATTTCCCACTCCATTCAGTGACGAAGTATTGGACCATGTTGCAGGGAATGAGGCCTACTCCTTCACTGATGGCTTTTCGGGCTATCATCAGGTGCACATTGAAAAAGAAGACAAAGCGAAGACGACATTCACCACCGAGTTGGGTTCGTTTGCATACCACGTCATATCGTTCGGGTTGAAGAATGACCCCGCTGTGTTTTATCGGATCGTTATCGCTGCTTTCCAGGAGTATATTCACAAGTTCCTGGAAGTCTACATGGACGATTGGACAATCTACAGTTTACTGAAAGACCACGCGACCCTGCTACGCATCATGTTTGATCGGTATCGACAGTTGTAGATTTCCTTGAACTTGAAGAAATGCATATTTGTGGTTCCTTTTGGAACGCTGTTAGGACATGTGGTGTGCAAGAAAGGGGTCTGCGGCGACCCTGCCAAGGTAGCTATGATCGTCCACATGGACGCCCCAGAAATGGTGAAGCAGTTGCGGGCACTGCTAGGGCACATGGGTTATTACAGACGGTTCATCCGGAATTATGCGAAGATCACTGCTCCTCTGGAAAAGTTACTATAGAAGTCAGAAGTGTTCTAGTGGACGGATGATTGTAGGATGGCCCTTGACACTTTGAAGGAGAAGCTGGCAACAACGCCCATTCTGGTTCATCCAGATTGGGATAAGTAGTTCCACGTGCATATCGATGCTACTAGTATTGCACTTGGGGCTGTCTTGGTGCAACCAGGGGAGACGACAGTTGACCACCCCGTTTACTTCGCCAGCCGCAAACTGTCTAACGTAGAGCAGAATTACACCACTACCGAGAGGGAGGCCCTCGCAATGGTGTACTCGCTCCAGAAGTTCTGCCACTATCTTCTAGGAGGTAAATTCAAGTTCTTTACGGATCACTCTACGTTAAAGTACCTGGTCAATAAGCCTGTTTTGGAAGGACGGATCTGTCGATGGCTTCTACTCTTCCAAGAATTCACCTTTGAAGTGATCGTCAAGCCCGAGAGGTTGAAAGTCTGGCCCGATCATTTATCCAGGTTGGAAAAGGGGGAGAATGATGGCTCTCTTGATGATCAGTTGCTGGATGTTGATATTTTCCGAGTCGAAGCTATACTGGATTATTTAGCCGACATCACAACTTACTTAACCACGGGGCAGTGCCCTCAACACTACACCCCGCTTTAGAAACAACACTTGGTCGTTCGCGCCGCTGAATACCAACTGATTGTGAGGCAGTTGTACAAATTGGGCCTCGATGAGGTTCTATGCAGATGTATACTCGATCACGAACGCGAAGCCATGATGTGGGAGTGCCACAGCGGCATTGCGGGCGGGCATGTGGGGGCGAAACCCACTGCCAGGAAGATGCTCCAAGCTGGACTATGGTGGCCGACAGTCCATGCCGATTGTAAGACATTTGTTAAGAGATGTGATGTTTGTCAGCGAACAGGGAGGCCCTCTCACAGAGATGAGCTCTCGCTACACCCGGTGCATGTGTTGCAATCGTTTGAGAAGTGGGTTGTCGAATTCATAGGTCCCATAACCCCGGTAACCAGGCATTCCAAGGCCCAGTTTATCATTACTGCCACCAACTACCTCACCTAGTGGGTTGAGGCCGTAGCGGTACAGGACTGTACGACTGATACAACGGCTCGGTTCATCTTTGAACACATCATTAGCAGGTTTGGTTGCCCACGGAGCTTAACCAGTGATCAAGGTAAGCACTTCATTAATGAAACAGTCAAATCGCTGCTGGACATCTTCATGATCCAACATCACAAAAGCAACCCATACCACCCATAAGACAATGATACTGTTGAGGCGTTCAAAAAAATCCTTGAAAAGGGTTTGACGAAGATCTGCAATGCCAAGCGGGATGATTGGGATGAGTGATTGCCAGCTGCATTATGGGCCTACCAGACTACGGTGAAGTGTTTGACCAATAAAACACCATTCCAGCTAGTATATGGCTGGGAAGCTGTGATTCCCACTGATTTCACCATACCGAGTCTTTTAATTTCCACCTCCCTAAAGTTCTTGGAAGATGAATCACTACAGGAGCGCCTCCATGAATTACAAGAACTGGATGAGGCCCGGTTTCTGGCCGAGTTTCACCAAAAGGTTCAGAAGGATAGGCAGAAGGCGTGGCATGACCGCCACATCAAGAGAAAAACGTTCCAGGTTGGAGGGAAGGTTCTCCTATATGATAACAAGTTTTAGAAGTTTCCGAGAAAACTACAGATGCATTGGTTGGGACCTTACTTTGTCGTCGAGATTCGGGATTCCAGAGCCGTTCGGTTGGCTCAGCTGGATGGTTCTATTTTACCTGGGTGGGTGAATGGAACATGCTTGAAGCCCTACCATGACTAAGTTTCTTTCACCTTTCATTAATAACTCTCGCACCCGAGAGAAGCCGTAGAGTAGCATAGTTGAATAACTCTCCCGCAACCGGGATGAGTATAGGTAGTGTTTCTTGTCCATGCATAGGTTGTCAATAACCGCTCTGTTGCGTGGACCGCACCTCAACCAATTGTGGTTGGGGAGGGGCGTGTCCAGCGTGTCATCCCCGTAGGATCAACAAATGTGTCAGTGTCAGTCCATATCATTTCAATTAGTACTTGTGTCAGTTCATAGGATCGTCTAGATTTGCAGCATAAATTTCCATAATTAGAAGTAACCTTGCAATAATCATTTTGCCATAATTCGAAGGAACCTCAGCCGTCGCATCCGGCCATTTCCCCATCCACTGTCAGCAGTGTCAGAGTACACCTTAGCCGACGATTGATCGCACGATTATCTCCGAGAAGAATGCTAGCAGGAATTAACTCGTTATGGGGTCTCATCAACCTCACTCATGCTAGGTAATTACATAACCTGCATGGAAAAAAAGCATGAGAATGCCGGAGAAGTTAGAATTAGAAATTGGAGCAGAACCAGAGCAGCAAAATTATCCAGAAGCACAGAGCCGAGAGAAGACACTGAGACCAATTCTTCAAGTGTATCAACGTCGAGCGAAGATGCCAAAAGCCAACCCAGCAGTCGTAGAACCGCAGCTTGACAGCAGAATTCATAAAATAGAGTCCCTCGTCGGGAAATATGACAATGTTGTCCTCATAGATGCAAACCTCATGGACTCTTTCGAGTTCCCAGCACTTAAATAGCAGGTGTATATGGAACATTATACCAAAAAAGCCAGGCGTTCAGCGAACAAAATTTTGCCAGAGTTCCGAGGCTTACAGAAATCCTCCCTTCTGAAATTAAGAAATCTCCCCGTATTCGGGACAACAGGACCAGCCATGTAGTGCACCAAGTTCTTATTCAGCTGCATCCAAAATGAGTAATGGCCCGGATGTATCGTTTGCATGTTAGACCACTTCCAAACGAGAAAAGAAGTTGGGAGATGCCGACTATTATGCAAAATATGGCACACGACGGGGAGGAAAGGGAGCGAATATGGAGCTTATCAACAAGCCCGAAATCAAGTTTGCATGCTACCTCATTGCCAGTAAGACAATGAGGCACTACATGAAGGGAGAATGTACCCTGGATACTATTTCCATTGCAGAGCACTGTGTCCAGGGGGTGAAGTTGAACTGGTGATCCTTCTTGTTGAAGGAGCTGTTCGACGCGTGTGAAGACAATTACAAGAGGGCCACAAGCTTCATTTATGGGTATTTGATAGTTGCATTTTCCATGTGGAAGTGGCACACTCCCCTCGTCAGGCTCCCGGCGGAAATAATAGAGGGCTAGCCTCTAGCGATGAAGTTCATCCCGTGGAAGGTGTCGGGTGATCCCAGCACCAAAGCGGTCAATGCAGAGGCATTTCGGAGTTGGTATGGTTTAATGACAGATGTGGTAGTAGGCCAGCAGAGGTTGCCCAGGAATTTGCTGGACGAGTACAGTGAGCAAGTATGGTTCGGGGTCAACCATAGGCATACCTTCCTTTGACGTACTTGCGTGCCGGAGGAGACATTTCACATGATGCCACTGAATTTCCAGCTCGATGACACAACCTTTCACAATGAAGTTTGTTCATGGCCAGGGGTCGCGATGGAAATCCGAAACGGGGTACCCACATATAATTTTGATCAGATGCTACTGCAGCAATGGCCTGGTGAGACGGAAGCGGAGGCGGCACAACAGGACTCCACCGTGCAGCTCATCCCCCTCATTTGCCACCTAAACACTCAGATACGCAATTTTAATGAAGTGGCCAAGGTTGTCTCAAGCGGTGTCGTTCCTTTTCCTTTTTTCTCTGAGTTCCATCTTTCTCAGTCCACATCGCGTCTCCACACAACTTCCATCACCTCCCCCATCCCTAATGTTTTATTTACTTCACCAAGTCCGATGACTACCCCGATGGGGGAAAAGAGCAAGTCCACCGACCCCTTAGAAGCTCCTTAGGCCAAGCGGGCCCGAACCATAGAGTCGAGTCTAGTGGTGGACCTCACTAAGGAGGATCCACCCTGGGCACCGAGTACAGGGGTGCCTATATAGGAAGAAACAGTTGTTGACAAAGGGGAAATAGGAGGGATTCCACCTCTACCTCCCATTGAACCCTCCGACTTCATCAACATTCGCCTTCCACCTCCACGTACCATCCCACCTACCACTTCATCTGCACCATCCAATTCATCCACCACCGTGTCAGACCTAATCATTCAAAATCTACTTAATGGGGACCGCGGGGCCGAGGTTGACTCAAGTACTGCAGCAGTGGTACCACCGGTCGACCTCGCTGGGGAATCCCAAGTCTCTTTTTCTGATATAATTACACAGATGGCATAAATTGTTGCAGACACGACTGAGGTATAGCCTGAGCCTACTATATTTCCACAGACCATCCACACAGATCAGTAGGAGCGGCCGGACCTGAATATGGCCGACTCAATACCTCATCAAACCCCGCCGCCGTCCCCTCAAGATCACTCCACCCGATCAGTTTCCAGTGGGAAACCCCTACAGGAACGACGGCCGGATCAAAGCACTTCGGTGGTCGCCAACTTGGAGATGTGGGGTACGGCTCAGCTATACCACTTTATTCAGAGGGCGGCCCAGCAGGCGGAAAAGCTTCATTTCGAATTACAACGGAGGTGCGAACAACAACAGCAGCAGATCATCGCGCTTACTGAACAGCGTGAACAGCTCACAACAGCACATGGGCAGCTACAAGGTCAAATAAACGAAGTGGCCAGGGTGTTTACAGGGCTATGGCCGACCGTCGAGGCTCACCACACTCGAATGCCTGCAGATGTACCAGAAACAGATATCTTGCAGCGGGCCCTCCACCTCAGAGTAGTGTTCACTGACCTCCATAAGGAAAATGCAGAGCTCGAAGCAGCGTTAGCAGCGCGGTTAGCGCTGCTCGATCCAGAGGTAGTTTATACAGCACAAATTGCAGAGAAACAGGGCCAAGTCACCCAGATGCAGGAAAATCTCAACTCTGTAGTGCACGATGCTTATGACCTCCTAAAAGGTCTCCAAGAATGCTCGACGGCCCTTACGGTCAAGACGGAGCCCATTTCAGCGCAACTGAAACAAATTTCAAAGGAAATTCAAGATGCCACGGACCCCTCATAGTTGGACCAGCTATACGCTCAGGCGGATGCTCTAGAGGTCTAGATCCAGCAAACAGAGGCCAGCTCGACAATGGCCAAACAAGAAATTCGAGAGCTCTGCCCGCCCCTCCAACTCAGCGCCAAGACAATGCAGCAGTTAGCCACTGAGGCCGAAACCCAAATTGGCACGGTGTTCAGGACTATATTAGCACATGTCGGGGAGGAAGCTGTCGTCAAGATCACCGCAGAGACAAATGCATTATTACAGGGGTGGCAACAAGCTGTGTCAACCTTCAATGAGCTTAAGGCTTCAGCGTTCAGCAAGGTCCCGGAGTTGGGGCCCTTGTTTGGGTAGCAGACTGAAGGTGCATAGCAAGAACAGGGCACAGGGTCCGGTGGGGCGATGGAAATAGAGACAGTGATTTGTGATTGACTCGAGACGAGTCAAGAAACTGTGGTCGGGGTCTGTTGGGGCCCTTGTTTTGAATTTTGAATAAAGAACAGATTTTTGGGTCGCGGAACGACACATGGCAGTCACAACTACGGTGAGTAGTGGAGCTACCGAGGTTGCGGGGGAATAGGAGATAGCTGAAGAAAGTGGATGCATAAGTGCAGACGAAGAGAAGATACAACAGAAGACAGAGAGTAGAACTCATAGACAACAAGAGAGAAGCCAAAAGCAGCCGAAGAAGAACACAAGAGGAACTAGTGGTTGCGATGGTGGGTGAATAAATAGCCATCACCCAGCCGAAAGAAGGGAGATGAATGCAGAGCGATTGAAGAAGATCGAGCGGATGCTGCAGGAGAGATATATCCCGAGCAGGATATCTTTAGGCTTCTCTTATCTATCCTTCTGTCCTATAAGACGTCTGTAACAGAATTGTAAGCTCTTCCTGTGGAAGCGATGTAACTGTGGATCTGGCTGAAAGTTATCAATATACTTGCAGGTTGTTGTCTTATTGTATGAGTTACATGCATGCATGATGTCTGTGATGTCTTAAAATTTTATTTTCTTAGTATCTGTTCAATCTTCTGAATATTATTGCGTATATGATGATATTTATGCAATCGCTTCTATATTAATCATGAATTGCGAATCCTTCCACCACTATCAATCTATTCCCCTTCTGCATGTGGTCGTGGCATGCCTCGGGTGAGACTTTCTGCTCTCTGGAGTAGGGTGACAATGCCAGCGTGGTTCTAGACTACAACGGATTCCCTTGTTGGCCCCGAACTTTGAACCTGGGTCTTGCCTGCGAGACTTGTTTCTTCGCCAACACATTACATGATATGGTCGGGGTCATTTCTTCTTCTTCTAGGGTTTCTTCCTGGTGTATATCCTCTACTTTTGAAGTTTCTTCTTCATTTTCTTCCTCCTCTTCACAATCTATGTAAAATAATTTATTCTCAACGCCCTTAAGACCTTTAGTGCATTTTCTATCACAACTGTAGCAAAGCCCTTTTGCTCTTTTTTCTTCCAATTGTTGTGGTGTCAACCTTGTAGGTTGTGGAAGTCTAGGAGTAGCAACACTTCCATCTTTATAAGTGTGAGTGGTAGGCTTCCTTTTCGCCATAATTTTACATTCAATTTTTCTTTCCAACCTGAATGCCTTCTCTAATGAATCAGATTCCCAAACACGGACTTCATGTTGGATGTTATCCTTTAAAGTCCCTATGAAGACATCAATCCTGTGTTCCTCTGGAATATCAGTTACCCTTATATTAAATTTTTGGAAGTCCTCAATGTGCTCCAGCATTGAACCCTTTTGTTTGAGATTTATCAATTGGCTAAAGAAGGTGTTTCTCTTTGTATCCTCGTCATGTGCTATCATTTCCTCTGTAAAAATTGACTAAGTGGAAATTTTTTTATGAGAGCAAAGCCATCGATACCATACAAAAGTATTTTGTTCTAAATTTAAAGTTGCAATGCGTACCTTTTGTGTGTTTTGCACATTATTGAGATCAAAATAATGCTCCATATGTAGTATCCATGTTACGGGATCCTTTCCATCAAAATTCCTCATATCCATCTTTGGAATATGGTGGTTCTTCCATCCAACATTAGAGTTTATGAAATCACGATTAACAATTATTTTGTTCTCATCACGAGTTTCCTCTACTATCTTTTCGCCATTAGGAAACATTTCTTGTATCAACTTTTTCAAACCTTCCATGCCTTATTTTAAATCATTCTTCATGTTTTCCATGTTGTCTTTCATTTTTCTTCCATGTCATCCATCTTAGCTTTCACGCCTTTCTTCAAACCATCCATATTATTCTTCAAACCATCCATCTTCGCTTCCATGTCTTTCTTCAAAACTTCCATTTCATTTTTTGTTGCTCTTTGCGAGAGCGAAATTTGGTGCACTTTCTCTTGTAATTTTGATAGCTCATGTTGCAATTATTCATCTTCATGAGTCATAGTAGAGTACTTTGAGGGCTTAATGGGTGTTGAATTCTTTTTAGGAGGCATTTCATAACATAATACTGAAATATATGCTCAATAGGCCCTTGGAATCACTTCAAACTGATTTTTTTTTTTACACAAGACTTATGCAATTCATAAAAAAATACACACCTTTTTCTTTATTTTGAGGAGCTCAATATTGAAACTTAATTATCTCTACTATTTAGGATCTTCAATATCTAAAATTTGGCACTGAGGTAGCCCTCTGAATTCTATTTCGAATGCCACAGGTCTGTAAAAATTTGAATAACTGATATATTATTCACCGAGATTCTCCTGATCACACACTATTTTAGCTTCATGCATAATACAGAATCTCTTCTACCATTAATCATCACATGCAGAAATAAAATCAATTGCATGCACACATTAAAACCATAAAAAATTTACACATATGAACACAGTATGTAATGGGAAAGCTTAAAGATGAAAACCCCCAACTATCTGTATATTATATATGTCATAGAGATCATGTAACAATCATCATACAAAGCTCCTCACAAGCTCGCATAATCTCCTGCTACACACTCAATCAAGCTAGATCTAGCAAAACACATGCTCCAATCTCTCGCCACTTGAATAGCTCGCTCACCGTGCAATCCGCCGAAGAATGCCTCTAATATAAATTGAGTTACCCCCAACCTTGCTCATGCAATAGTTATAGGAATCTCATCGAGTAGTGGATGCAAACCATGCATCACTTTATAGTCACAACCGAAAGTCACACTTTCCTTTCACCTATCTCTCGCACTGGTCTCCACTGAACCTGTCCATGCACTGAAGTTAACTGATGTATTCTTTAGTTGATTAATGAGCTTATAATTAGTGAATTAATTAATAATTAATTCACACCACTCTTCACTAGTGTATTAATCAGTTAGACTAAATGCAACTAGCTCAACTATGTTTAGATTAGTTAAACTGAACACAACTCCATTAACTCCTCAATCAACTCCACCAAACTCTGTCACATGAGTTCTAACTGAAGTATCCATGCAATAACTCCACTTAACCCTTAGGAATAGCGTAATTCCTTCTGTCAGCTCCTGTGCCACATCTGTGCACTTAACTGAAGTGCTCCAAGAGAATAAGATAATGTTTATAGTCCAAATATTATTAAGAGTTAATAATATTCGACATATCTATTTTTAGACTGGAAATCTAAAAATAGATTCCGCCCAATATGTCTAAAAATAGAAGTCCATCTATTTTTTTCCAACTTGACCAACCATCCACAAATAGCATCCTGCAACTCATAGAACATGATCCATATGTCTAAAAATAGACATAGTCTAAAAATAGACTTTGCGCCAAAAATATCCTGCGGGCCCACTTAGTGAAGGCGACTCCTTTCCACTAAGCTCATCATCTTGTTGCAATATCAACAAGGTCTGACCTGATTTGGATTCTTGAAGACAAATTTGTGCCCAATCTCCTATGATGACCTAATTATGGACTGGTTCAGTAGAGCGAACTTGTACGACTTTCCACGTGTCAATGTTTCCTCCTTAAGCTCTGAAATTGTTGGAAAGGAAACTATAGTCCGTGTAATTGTGACCACTTTTTACAAAATTTCAATTTGATGCTCAGAGAGAGAGTTATGAATATTTTCCCACGATCACCTCTTTGAGATGAAATTCAGGAGCCTGCAAAAGACCTAACTTCCAAAAACCATATCTCTGAAAATATTGTGAACCAAGATCTGAAATTGTGCTAAAATGTTCCTTAGGATTTTGGTTTCATACTATAAATATTTTAGCTTCTGAACCTTCATATAAAACAAGTTATAATGAAAATTCCACGATGACCTGTTTGGAGCAGCGAAACCCTAGAATCCAAAGCTCTGATACCAAATGTTGTGAAACCACCTCCAAAAATAGAAGAAAAGAGATATCAACACCTTATAAATAAGCCACTTCGAGGGGGAAACCTCTAGTACATTAAATGAATGAAAAATTCTTCGATGATACAAATGAAAAAACCCCCTTTCTATATATAGTCTATGGGGCCACATTGTAATCCTAGCCGACCTACAATAATAATTGAAGGGCATAATAATAACAATATGGGGGTTACAACGGTACAAAAATAACAATAAGGGGGTTACACTAACTATAATAAGGGACTATACTAGTAATATAAGGACCTAACACATTCAACACAATTATTTTTAGACAAATGTCCTCGGAAAAACCCAATTCGGGAAAACCGGTGCAACAAATCTGAGGGTTTATGTATTATGCAGTGAATTATAAGTACATTTCCATGATTGAAGAAACTGTTAATAAATTTAGCAAAACTAACGAAAGATATCTTGTGAGACAAACCTCACTCCTCCACGAGAAATTGGCATTGATCTACACCAAGGCCGGACTGTGTCATGCGTTGGCTCTGCACAGTGATTGCATCACTCTGCGTGGTGAATGCGTCGCAACTCATCTGCCCCTTTTCCTCTGTGCTAGTCTGCTTGGTGGTTGAAGACTGAGCCTCTCAAAAATCTCTCCAGGGTCTCATCTAGAGCTGCATTGTCTCTCTAGCAGAAAAACAACTTTCTCTCTGCAGATCTGCATAGTGACTGTGTAGGCTCTATCTCACTAGCCCTGCATGGTGTTGTGGTTATCTCTGTCTCTATTGTTGTGTGATATCCAGCTCAAGAAAACTTCCAACTGGTAAAACTTCCCCTCACTACAATGAAAAATCCCTTAGATCTGATCTTTGTCCGAGCACTGCTCTATCAGAAGAATTCAATCTCTAGATTCTCTGTGTCTCTCGAATGTAATTTCTAAATGAACCTTCAAGTCCTTCTTATAATATTCTCATTGAAGATTCAACGACCTAGATTAAATCTTAATCAATGGTTAAGATTAAATTTTGATTCGATATGTTTCTTCTAGATCATTCACACTCATATTTTATTAATACCCTTTAACTATTTTATTTTCCTAAGTTTTACCTTAGGGTTCTTTAAAAATAATTTATTGTTTCTATAGAATAAAATCCGAGTGCAATTTCACCAAACACTTTATGGGTTATTTATAATACATGTGTCTAAGCCTCTCCACAAAATTTGAGACTTAGAGCACATCCGATGCTACCCTAAATCAACAAAAGCATGGACTAGAGTATTTCTCTTTGTTGATTGTTTTTCGACTTCTAATCAAATACAGTGATATAAGTTCACATCTTTAGGCTCAAAAATGTCCTTAATTTTCCCTAGTATGGTGTCCTTTTTCTCATGCGATTCCCTAGTCACTGATCGATCTCAATCTACAAATCGAGTCATGCTAGGTTTGATGAATTGCAAAACATATTAATATGTGACAAAAAACTAGGATAAAAAATGATATCTTACATGACAGAAGCACTATCTCTATTTTTAGTATTATGTATCCTCAATTTCTCCCATAAATCACTCACCATCATATTAGCCAATTCCCATCTTATCTTCAACAAGCACTTAAAGGTGAGCTAATGGCTACCAAATCTAGTCCTTGTGAGCTTAAGTAATTGTAACTCAGAGTGAATCTAGTAAATGTAGTGGAAAAAATATGCCTTGTGATGAATTTGATGATGGACTTCGACTCCTTCTACAAGGAATTGATCCAGTCATTCTCTCTGTGCTTAACAATATTATGAATTAAAAAATTCAACATGTGCAATAAACAATTTGAGTGAAAATGTGAGGATGTACATGCTTAATGGTTTTCTTGATATATTACAATTAGCTACATTATCTTTAATGAATTGTGTCATATTGGATGGCCCTATATCATTATTAATTTACGGTAATATGTATGCAATGCTCCCAGAAGATGGTACAAATGATGAGGAGTCTTGGGCTGCAAGGAAGATTGTATCACTAGCTAACACACCAAGAACATTTATCAAATGTTGGTTTTTAACATTAGTTGAGACCTCAAAGACATTGGAAACCCCAATATTTGGCCACTCATCCGTAAAATGTCCTAGAGAGCTGGGTGAAAATGTGAAGATGGGTAACACTTTTGTGAGAATTCGGGGCAGAAAACTTTCTTCCTCCATATTTCGGCCGAAATTTTGTCAAAGTTTGGCCAAAATATTTAGGAGTTCGGCTGAACTATTGAATTTAGCTCGCCCGAACTTTGTTTTCCATTTACATTGACGACATATTGATGAAAATGGCAAACTGATTTTTTGCCGGAGTTTGGAAAACCGACAAACAAAGTTCGATCGAACTATTAGTTCGACCAAACTATGATTTTATAAATATATCGCCCGCAAACTGTTCCGGTTTTTTGTTCACACATGTCTCGCTCATATCTGTCCTGTGCTCTGTCTCGCACGCTCATATCTTTCCTGTGCTCATATCTGTCCCGTGTGCTCATATCTATTAGTTGATTTGCTGTTGCGCCGCAGGAGTTTTGTTGATTTGCATCGACTGAGGAGGTAGGTAAATTTGTTATTTTCTGTAGTTTTTTTTAATTTGATTTTAATTTGATTTTTTTGTTTGCAGAGTTCTTCCACGACATATTCAGCGTCTTCAGCGTCTTTAGGGATCATCCTCAGTGTCTTCAGTGTCTTCTGTTGTGACTTTCTAGGTACGTATGTTCCAGTGAAAAGAAACTAGCTTTTAATAAAATAACAAATAACATCTCCTTTAGGCACAATATATATTTCAAATATATTTTTCCTGTCAATTGAAAATTTGAAGATGGTTGTTTTTTTTTCCATGCCTGTCAATTTACGTTTTTAGTAAATTATGACAGTCAATTTTTTTGTTTTACATATTAAAAAAAATTGCCAAAGTTCTTGCAGTTTTCCGTTTAACATTTAGATGTTTAACATTCTCCCTGTGAAAAAATCTTCCATCATGGCCACCAGAACACCAAATTTCTTCCTGTTTTAAATTTTGTCTCATCCTCATAGTTACAGTCCCTAGCCTAGTTATTTTGTCACAATAGGAATTCAATAAACATCCCCCACCTTTAAAATATTTGGGTGAAGCATCTCACTCATTTCACTTTAACATCAATTCATTTTTCCGTCTTTTTTTTTCAAAGTATTTATGCCCATCATAACTAAACTTTTAGCGAGTACAATTATGGATAACATAATCGTTTATAGGGACACAAAATAGTACTCTCTTTGAGGCGCAGACAACCTCAGAAGAACACCGGTTGGATGAAAAATAAGGAACGGCTGCAATCCATTTCAGTTAGTTTTAATATGACAGGCAAGATGCCATATCAATGAAAGTATACAAACAAATTTTATATATAAGATATTGCATATCTAAGTTGAACAATTCTACGTAGTTTATGCTGGTACTCCATTACTTTCATAGATATAGGATAGGATACTTTCTACTTTTAAACTATACTAGACTCCGCTTGGTCCGCTTTTATACCCCTAATACGCGTTTCCACAAAAATGTAAATGCCAGAATCCAATGCCTGCCCTGTACGTCCATGAGTTGAAGCTTTGGTTTTTGTGATTAACGTAGAATTATAGAGTTACCTATGTGTATAATACTCTAGTATGTAATAGATATCCTGTTATGTGGCACGGATGGCTGTCATAGTCCACTTTGGCCTTCCCTAACGAGAATCGAACCTTGGACTTTGTCTAGCAACACTATCAATTCAACTACTTGCAAAAGGAAATATATAACATTACTATGAAGTAGGTAGATTTTTGTTTTTACCATAATGAAAAATGGAATTTGACAGGAAAATCAGCAACACCAAATTTAATGACCATCTGGAAAACTAGGCACTAAAAAATCATTGACTGCTAAGAATTGACTTTTCATTAAGGCTAAATTCTTCTGCTAAGAATTGACTGTTCATATCTCATATTAAAAGTAGTTAAATTAAATTTACTCAGAATTTAAGCCTCTACAAAAAAATATTTAATATTTCTTATCATAATATTTCTTGAAATTCGTTCATGATATCTATGGTTGCTCACCTTCGTTCAATATTAAATAACAACCAATTTATTTCTTGATAGCTTAGAGAATAGCCAATACTAGTTATGTAATCTACACTAGTCTATGTGTTCTATTCCCTGCATTAACTAGTGTAATGAGAGCTTCTAGTATCATGCAAGTGGTTACAGTGTATTCAGCCTTATGGAATATGTACAACCTTTGTTAGAATAGGTAACAACTTATGTTAGTTATAGTAATCACAATACTGGGATCAATGGTATTTCAGCATGCTATTATTGGTGTTATTAGACCCGTATACCTCATTAAGGCTCATTTCTTATGCTAAGAATTGACTATTCATATCTCATATTAAAAGTAGTTAAATTAAATTTACTCAGAATTTGCAAAAAAGATTTAATTTTTATTATCATAATATTTCTTGAACTTCCTTCATGATATCTATGGCTGCTTATCTTCTTTCAATATTGGGTAAAAGGTCATGGTCTTACCTTAATTTCTATTCTAATTCCCTTTCCTAACTTTGATTTTCATTTAATATTACTTATCATAATATTTCTTGAACTTCCTTCATGATATCTATGGTTTCTCACCTTCGTTCAATATTGGTTTAAAGGTCATGGTCTTACCTTAATTTCTATTCTAATTCCCTTTCCTAACTTTGATTTTCATTTAATATTTCTTATCATAATATTTCTTGAACTTCCTTCATGATATCTATGGTTGCTTAGCTTCGTTCAATATTGGCTTAAAGGTCATGGTCTTACCTTAATTTCTATTCTAATTCCCTTTCCTAACTTCCCAACTTTGATTTTCATTTAATATATCTTGAAATTCCTTCATGATATATATGGTTGCTCACCTTTGTTCAATATTGGGTAAAAGTTCATGGTCTTACCTTAATTTCTATTCTAATTCCCTTTTCTAACTTCCTAACTTTGATTTTCATTTAATATTTCTTATCATAATATTTCTTGAACTTCCTTCATGATATATATGGTTGCTCACCTTTTTTCAATATTCCAGGTAAAAGGTCATGGTCTTACCTTAATTTCTATTCTACTTCCCTTCCTAATTTTTTATTTTCCTTTTGACCTTGGAGATAAACCGAATCATTATATTGGGTAAAAGGTCATGGTCTTACCTTAAAATTTCTATTCTAATTCCCTTTCCTAACTTCCTAACTTTGATTTTCATTTAATATTTATTATCATAATATTTCTTGAACTTCCTTCATGATATGTATGGTTGCTCACCTTTCTTCAATATTGGGTAAAAGGTCATGGTCTTACCTTAATTTATATTCTAATTCCCTTTCCTAACTTCCTAAATTTGTTTTTCATTTAATATTTCTTATATCATAATATTTCTTGAACTTCCTGCATGATATCTATGGTTTCTCACCTTCGTTCAATATTGGGTAAAAGGTCATGGTCTTACCTTAATTTCTATTCTAATTCCCTTTCCTAACTTTGATTTTCCTTTTGGTCTTGGAGACAAACCTAATCATTAAATATGATAGTCATCCCTTCTAGGGAACTTAGTATGGGTTTCTTAGTGGTTTCGATCCCTTATGATGATGTGAGGTGGTGTTTCAAACATGGGAGTAACTTGTGTTTGCATGTGATGCTCACGGGCCATGGTTTCTTTTGTGGGTTATAGAAGGTTTAGTTCTACCTCCTAAGATAAAATTTCTAAAAAACTTACCTTTATTCCTTAAAGTCAAACTAGATCTATACTAAGGATTACTCTTTATATGTATTTCTACCATATAAATTCTAAGGATTACTCTTTATATGTATTTCTACCATATAAATTCTAACGATAACTAATCACATATATGTGTTAAAGTAGAATATGAAATAAGCCCTTTTTACACTTGGATTGGCTCGTAGGTACATAGATGTGTGGGTTTGGGAATGTGGTTCACATGAAAAGTAATAGGGATGGATTTAGTGGAAACCTTTTATAAGATCAGGACTCAAACAATTGTGATATTTTCCCTTCTTTCCAAGTTAGTCTATCCTTCTAGAAAAATCCCTTTTAATGAAGGAGATATATCCATATTGATCCACTAATATTTGTTCACCAACAACTATTCTATTTTGGACTTTTATATCTCAAAACTATGCTCATTGAATTTATGCATCTATATCTTTAAACTACTTGAAACTATTTTATTACAACATAGGAATCATTTCAAGAAGAACACATTAGCGATAAAAGTTTCCCATTGAAACCAAAAGTGATTTGATACAAAACATATGTTTTAACCTTATATACTTAATTGTTTCAAATAGATTTTTAATAAATTAAAAAATATTCAATGTAAAACACATGCACACATTAACATATCGTTGTGATTTTTTCCCTTCTTTCCAACTTAGTGGACATACTTCTAGAAAAATCCATTTTAATGAAGAAAATATATCCATAGTGATCCACTGATATTTGTTCACAAACAAATCTTCCATTTTGGACTTTTATATCTCAAAAATATACTCATGAAATTTATGCATCTTTATTTTTAAACTACTTGAAACTATTTTATTACACCATAGGAATCATTTCGATATATCTCCCATTTTAATCAGGTGTATCACATTTCAAGAAAAACTCATTAGTCATAAAATTTTCCCATTGAAACCAAAAGTGATTTGATACAAAAAAAGTGATTTGATACAAAACATAGGTTATAACCTTATATAGTTTAATTGTTTCAAATAGATTTTTAATAAAATGAAAAATATTCAATGTAAAACACATAATATTTAGAAACAAAAAGTAATTTGATACAAAACATAGGTTTTAACCTTATACTATGCTAATTGTTTTGAAAATAGATTCTTAATAAAATGAAAAATATTCAATGTAAAACACATGCATATTAACATATAATTGTGATATTTTCCCTGCTTTCCAACTTAGTCCATCCTTCTAGAAATATCCATTTTAATGAAGCAAATATATCCATAGTGATCCACTGATATTTGTTCACCAACAACTATTCCATTTTGGACTTTTATATCTCAAATCTATGCTAATTGAATTTATGCAGATCTATATCTTTAATCTACTTGAAACAATTTTATTACATCATAAGAATTATTTCGATATATCTCCCATTTTAATGGGGTGTATCACATTTTGAGAAAAAAAAAAATTAGCCATAAAAGTTTCCCATTGAACCCAAAAGTGTTTTGATACAAAACATATGTTTTAACCTTATATAGGTAAATTTTGTTTCAAATAGATTCTTTTAATTTAAAATGAAAAATATTCAATGTAAAACACGAGCATTCTTATACACCCTTATGTTTACGTAAAGTAGTTTGAGTGATTCCATGGGTCCTCTACACCCTTCATGGGTATAATTGGGACATGTAGTGTTAACTTCTACAAGTTCTATAGGCAGAGTCTGTAAAGGGCCAGGGAGCCTCTAGATATCATCTTTTATGAAAGGTGACATATCAAGTAAATGCCCCTATAGTCAATCTCTAGAATAGATCTAAATTCAAGTTTTTCATTTTCATATTCATGGTCTCAAACAATGAGAGAAAAAATATCTTTTATATTCAATGTAAAACACACATGAAAATTAACATATAATTGTGATATTTTTCCTTTCCAACTTATTCCATACTTCTAGAAAAATCCCTTTTAATGAGGCAGATATATCCATAGTGATCCACTGATATTTGTTCATCAACAACTATTCCATTTTGGACGTTTATATCTCAAAACTATGCTCATTGAATTTATGCATCTATATATCTTTAAATTACTTGAAACTATTTTATTAGACCATAGGAATCATTCCCATATATATCTCCCATTTTAATGGGTGTATCACATTTCGAGAAAAACACAAATTAGCCATAAACGTTTCCCATTGAAACGAAAAGTGTTTTGATACAAAACATAGGTTTTAACCTTATATAGTTTAATTGTTTCAAACATATTTTTAATTAAATGAAAAATTTATTAAAAATATTCGATCTAAAACATGTATAGTATTTAGAAACAAAAACAAAAAGTAATTTGATACAAAACATAGGTTTTAACCAAGTATATAGTTTCAAATATTTTGAAAATAGATTCTTAAAAAAATGAAAAATATTCAATGTAAAACACATGCACAGTAACATATAATTGTGATATTTTCCCTTCTTTCCAACTTAAGTCCATCCTTCTATAAATATCCCTTTTAATGAAGCAATAGTGATCCATTGATATTTTTTCACCAACAACTATTCCATTTTGGACTTATATATCTCAAAACTATGCTCATCGAATTTATGCATCTATATCTTTAAAATACTTGAAACTATTTTATTTCACCATAGGAATCATTTCGATATGTCTCCCATTTTAATGGGGTGTATCACATTTCGAGAAAGAACACATTAGCCATAAAAGTTTCCCATTGAAACCAAAAGTTCAATTTTCTACAAAACATAGGTTTTAACCTTAAATATAGGTAATTGTTTCAAATAGATTCTAAATTTAAAGAAAAATATTTAATGTAAAACACATGCATTAACATATATATAATTTTCTGACACTTTCCCTTCTTCCAAACTTAGTGCACATCCTTTTAGAAAAATCTCTTTTAATGAAGCAGATATATCCATAGTGATATGCATAGTGATCCACTGATATATGTTCACAAACAACTATTCCATTTTGGAATTTTATATCTCAATTGAATTTATGCATCTATATTTTTAAACTACTTGAAACTATTTTATTACACCATAGGAATCATTTTGATATATCTCCCATTTTAATGGGGTGTATCACATTTTGAGAAAAACACATTAGCCATAAAAGTTTTCCATTGAAACCAAAAGTAATTTGATACAAAACATCTAGGTTTTAATCTTATATATAGTTTAGTGTTTCAAATAGATTTTTAATAAATGAAAAATATTCAATGTAAAACACATGCATTAACATATAATTGTGATATTTTCCCTTCTTTCCAACTTAGTGGACATCCTTCTAGAAAAATCCCTTTTAATGAAGCAGATCTATATCCATAGTGGCATTGATATTTGTTCACAAACAACTCTTCCAATTTGGACTTTTATATCTCAAAACTATGCTCATTGAATTTAATTTCATCTATATTTTATTACACCATAGGAATCATTTCAATATATCTCCCATTTTAATGGGGTGCATCACATTTCGAGAAAAACATATTAAAACCATAAAAGTTTCCCATTGAAACCAAAAGTTCAATTTTATACAAAACACAGGTTTTAACCTTATATAGGTAATTGTTTCAAATAGATTCTAAATTTAAAATAAAAAAAATTCAATGTAAAACACATGCATTAACATATATATAATTTTGTGACACTTTCCCTTCTTCTAAACTTAGTGGACATCCTTTTAGAAAAATCTCTTTTAATGAAGCAGATATATCCATAGTGATATGCATAGTGATCCACTGATATATGTTCACAAACAACTATTCCATTTTGGACTTTTATATCTCAAAACTATGCTCATTGAATTTATGCATCTATATTTTTAAACTTCTTGAAACTATTTTATTACACCATAGGAATCATTTTGATATATCTCCCATTTTAATGGGGTGTATCACATTTTGAGAAAAACACATTAGCCATAAAAGTTTTCCATTGAAACCAAAAGTGATTTGATACAAAACATAGGTTTTAACCTTATATAGGTAATTGTTTCAAATAGATTCTAAATTTAAAATGAAAAATATTCAATGTAGAACACATGCATTAACATATATATAATTTTGTGACACTTTCCCTTCTTCCAAACTTAGTGGACATCATTTTAGAAAAATCTCTTTTAATGAAGCAGATATATCCATAGTGATCCACTGATATATGTTCACAAACAACTATTCCATTTTGGAATTTTATATCTCAAAACTATGCTCATTGAATTTATGCATCTATATTTTTAAACTACTTGAAACTATTTTATTACACCATAGGATTCATTTTGATATATCTCCCATTTTAATGGGGTGTATCATGTTTCGAGAAAAACACATTAGCCATAAAAGTTTTCCATTGAAACCAAAAGTGATTTGATACAAAACATAGGTTTTAACCTTATATAGGAAATTGTTTCAAATATATTGTAAATTTAAAATGAAAAATATTCAATGTAAAACACATGCATTAACATATATATAATTTTGTGGCACTTTCCCTTCTTCCAAACTTAATGCACATCCTTTTAGAAAAATCTATTTTAAGGAAGAAGATATATCCATAGTGATATGCATAGTGATCCACTGATATATGTTCACAAACAAATATTCCATTTTGGGCTTTTATATCTCAAAACTTTGCTCATTGAATTTATGCATCTATATTTTTAAACTACTTGAAACTATTTTATTACACCATAGGATTCATTTTGATATATCTCCCATTTTAATGGGGTGTATCACATTTCGAGAAAAACACATTAGCCATAAAAGTTTTCCATTGAAACCAAAAGTGATTTGATACAAGACATAGGTTTTAACCTTATATAGGTAATTGTTTCAAATATATTATAAATTTAAAATGAAAAATATTCAATGTAAAACACATGCATTAACATATAATTGTGATATTTTCCCTTCTTTCCAACTTAGTGGACATCCTTCTAGAAAAATCCCTTTTAATGAAGAAGATCTATATCCATAGTGGCATTGATATTTGTTCACAAACAACTCTTCCATTTTGGACTTTTATATATCAAAACTATGCTCATTGAATTTAAATGCATCTATATTTTCAAACTACTTGAAAATATTTTACTACACCATAGCATTCATTTTGATATATCTCCCATTTTAATAGGGTGTATCACATTTCGAGAAAAACACATTAGCCATAAAAGTTTTCCATTAAAACCAAAAGTAATTTGATACAAAACATCTAGGTTTTAACCTTATATATAGTTTAATGTTTCAAATAACTTTTTAATAAAATGAAAAATATTCAATGTAAAACACATGCATTAACATATAATTGTGATATTTTCCCTTCTTTCCAACTTAGTGGACATCCTTATAGAAAAATCCCTTTTAATGAAGCAGACCTATATCCATAGTGGCATTGATATTTGTTCACAAACAACTCTTCTATTTTGGACTTTTACATCTAAAAACTACGCTCATTGAATTTATGCATCTATATTTTATTACACCATATGAATCATTTCAATATATCACCCATTTTAATGGGGTGCATCACATTTCAAGAAAAAGTGATTTGATACAAAACATTGGTTTTAACATTGGTTTTGATAAAATTTTCCCATTGAAACCAAAAGTGATTTGATACAAAACATTGGTTTTAACCTTATATAGCTAATTGTTTCAAATAGAATCTAAATTTAAAATGAAAAATATTCAATGTAAAACAAATGCATTCTTATATGCACTTACGTCTACGTAAAGTAGTGTGAGTGATTCCACTGGTCCTCTACACCCTTCATAGGGTATAATTGGGACATGTAGTGTTAACTTCTACAAGTTCTATAGGCAGAGTCTGTAAAGGGCCAGGTAGCCTCTCGATCTCATCTTTTATGAAAGGTGACATATCTAGTAAATGCCCCTACAGTAAATCTCTAGAATAGATCTAAATAGAAGTTATTCATTTTAATATCCAGTGTAAAATAAATGCATTCTTATACACCCTTATGTCTACGTAAAGTAGTGTTAGTGATTCCACAGGTCCTCTACACCCTTCATAGGGTATAATTGGGACAGGTAGTGAACTAACTTCTACAAGTTCTATAGGCAGAGTCTGTAAAGGGCCAGGTAGCCTCTGGATCTCATCTTTTATGAAAGGTGACATATCTAGTAAATGCCCCTAAAGTCAATCTCTGGAATAGATCTAAATATAAGTTCTTCATTTTAATATCCATAAAACAAAACCAGTTTAAGGTAAATTGTGTACATGTGTCATTTCTCCCACAAACTTTAAGATAAACTTTAAGATAAACCATGCACATGTCATCTATCTCATGATCTTGTGTCATTTCTCCCATGCATTTGCAATAAATGTCAATTTAATATATATTTTTATTGAAATTGTTTTCTTTTTTCAGGGATAAGAAAACCATTAAATATGGTTGAAAAATGGAAATTATGCATAGAAGTTTCTTGCTATCCTAATTAAGGGAAAGCAGTGATTACATATGTGCTTTCCAATATTGCGACTAGAAAATTCGTCCAAAGGAAAATGAATATAACGGGAAGAACAACAAACAATGAGGCATATTATATTAGATTGATAGAAGGCTTGCGAACAATGATGGAGTATGGATCAAATGGAATTATAGTTTTTACCAATTTTGAACTTGTGTGCAACCAGATGAATGGTGTGTACCAAGTTAAGAAGGAGAGGCTAAAAGAACTGTATGGAATAGAAAACAATATTGTTAGCCAATTTCACATTTTTAGTATAAGGCATTATACAAATGTGAATAATATGTCTGCTGATCTATTGCGTGGAGCAATGCCAATTCAGGATTCATCTATCAAAGATGAACTAATAGATGAATTAGAATTATACAGGGAAATGCCAATGCAAGATTCATCTCTCAAAGATGAATTGGTTTTGAGACACTCTTCTTCAAAAATTCAAGATTCATATCTCAAAGATGAATTGTTTTTGAGACGCTCTTCTTCAAAAAGTTAAGATTCATCTCTTAAAGATGAATTAGTGTTGAGACACTCTCCTTCAAAATTTATTGATGGACATTGTAACATATCTTGGATATGTGTGTGTTGTGTACTTATAAATGCGTCTTTTTTATTGACCATGTGTTTTTTTCAATTATATACCAAGTGTGCTCCAATCACACCATGTAAAGCACAACTTGGTGAACTTCACATTTGCAACAAGTGGTGAAATTCACATTTTTATAAAATTAAAATGCGGGGACTTCAACAAATTTTTGTTTAAATGGAGTTTCACTTCTTTTTTAATGACAATGTGTTTTTTTCAATTTTATACCAAGTGTGCTCCCACCATGTAAAGCACAATTTGGTGAACTTATCATTTTTATAATTTTTTTTGGCTTAAATTGAGTTTCACACATCAATTAGTGCTTTGAAATTTGTGTTTTACATAATTTGTTTACACTAAATTACATTAATTTTCTGAAGTTTATTTTGAATTTATTTTAAATTATTTATTTAAAAAAATAATTGTAAATTTCCACCGTAGATATATATATCATGGAGGATGAACGACAAAGATCAACAAAATCCCATATCTCTACGAGAGGGGGGGATCAGGGATCGAGGGTTGTTCATGATATTTAAATATAATCTTAAATCTCCATACATGTGTGTACATATGGAATTGATTTTTTATCAACTTTGTGAGTTAAATTAGTTGTTAATAAGTTTCATTTTTTATTTTTTAGGAGCTAATAAAAAGAGAAGGATCTCTAATCCATCCATGGAGCATGCCCATGGTTCACCCAGTCGTGGTATGGTTTGAACAAAATTTAATCAATGAATATGTACGTGTGTATTTATATGTAAATATTTCACAAGAGTTAGTTATCCAAGGTCACCCACAAAGATTATGGATCTTCCACCAAAAGGACAATTATTTTTCTCTAGAAATTCTTCTCGTAATCAAGCATCTATTTGCATGAATAACCTTGATACTAGAAAGTTCATTTCATCAATCAATAAATATCAAATATGCCTCATTTCTTCTTGGAATACTCCTAGTGATTTCCCCTGTAGTGGTTTCATATCTTTAATTGGAATTTTTAGAGCCGAGTGTATTGTTTTTACATGTATATTAAAGGCCATTATTTGTCTTGGGGCAAGAAGAAGCAAACGACTTCTTCCATTAATTGACAAATTAGAAAGAGCTTCAAAAATGCAATGGATAAGGAAAGAATTGTCAGTGCTTGAAGTGCCCTGAAAAATCATAAGAAGAGCTTCATGAATCTCATATTCAACAAAATACCTTAACAAAATTTCAAAATCAAGTCGTTGTTTTTCTTCTAATGAATCTGGAGATGCAAATTTTATATTTGAAAGGTAAACAATATCACCCCTTGATTTTTCATTCCTTATAAAATTAATAGCTTCTTCAACCACATCATCAGTAATAGTTTTACTTTGCCAATCAAAGGATATATCAAAATCCCTTCGACGAAGGGTGTGAAGATTAGAAACATTCACATTATTTGGTGGAACCAAGCGAGTGAAATGCTATCATTCTTGAAAATAATCTTCATGATTCATTTCCTAGTTAGAAAAATCACCATCTTCTTCATCTTCAATATTTTCGACAATTGATGTATTTCGATCAACATGCCATTCTCGATATCGGAAATTCCTCCAATTTTCAAAAATAATTTTAGTTGAAAGCCCAATTTCCGTAGAAATGTCACGAAATGGCTTGTATACGAGAAATTATGTCATGCAAAAAGGTTTCAAATTTGTCTGAACCCTCATTAGGAATAGAATAAAACCATGGCCAAACCTGAAAAATAGCATGAACATGTCTAGGCTTCCAGGGATCTTGTTTACGCTTGCTATCAAATGTCCAAGATCTTGTTGTTTCTATCAAAGTTAGATGTTCAGGGTAAAAAGGTATCTTATGATAATTTTGAACAAAAGTATTCTCAGATGAACATTGCATACCATCCCTTGATATTTTCCTGAAAACCTTTCTTCCAACATTTAAGGAAACAAATTTTCCACTACAAACAATAAGAGGTAGCTTAAGCAATATATAGCATGTTTCTTATGCTCCAATGTCATGATAAAAAAATGTTTTTGCAAGAATCCTTCTGTAAGCACACAAATCATGATCCTCAGAGGCAATATAATTTGAAATTATAGTTAACATATCATGATAACTTTCAGACCCTTTTATGCTTTTGATTCATACTTAGCAATATATTTCAAGATAACATACCGAGAAAGAATTGGTTAGCAATCAACATTTGCACGCCACATTGTTAGAAGGCCAGTGTTATGTAAATTGAGCCTATGATCATTTCTTGTCAGGTCATACTTTTTTCTTCCTTTATAATATATGAAAAATCTTTATTTCTCAGAAATATCCCATGGAGCATTGTACCGACATGTGAGAATAGTTCCCTTTTTGTGCAAACAAGAATCTACACTACACTTTGTGTGCCTTTGGACATGGTTTAACAATTATTCATAATCATTATGAGGATTTCAAGAGAAAACATGATCAATATTCAATAGGCAAGGGTCATAATTGAGGATTCTTGGAACCATTATGTTGCAACGATGTATGTCACATGGATTCCATGGAGTTACATTATTGTCAAAAAAATTCTTTGCAAGTTGTACAACAGAAGCGTTTAACCAATCAAGTCTTTCAATGTCACGAGCGCCTTGAAACCATAGGAAACCATGGATATGTGCTGAAATGTAATATTTCTAAATTATCTTGCAGCTAATTGGAATATTAAATTTTTGTTTTGTCACTTAGACAGGTGAATAAATGGGCAGGGATACCCATAAATCTCTTTATGAAGAATAAAACCACTTCTCATGTGAAAGTGGATCATCTTTCTAGCTCACTAAAGCACCCTAAGGTGTGAACAGGGGCTAAAACATGTGGACTGGGTCAACTTTGACCAAATCAACAACACTGTCATGAAGGATTGAACATTAATGAAGGGACAACGTAGTTTTAGATGGAGACACATTGCATGGAAGTAGTGCCATTAATGGATGGGGCTTAGGGTTTTAAATCTCATATCTTATAAAATGAAGAGGATGAAAACCATATTATTCATCTTGATGCTTTGATATTTTGATATATGGTCTATTTAGACATATAGCTTTCTTCAGCTGTTTAGCTAAGATTGCATGTGTTGTTTAGCACAGGGTGTTCCTGATCGGGAATCCCACCTCTTCCATTGATAAGATCTTGGAGGAGTTTGAACCATACTTCCACATTCAGGCATTTATCCAAGCTTAGGTCTCATGTACAACACAGTTCTGTTTAGAGTTGCGTTGTGTTGTAGGGGTGTAGCAGTGGAGGAGAGAGATCTCCAATTTCTGAGCTAGTTTTCCATTGGAGGGATCATCCCTTCATCCGAAAGCTTGTGAGGAAGACTTCAGGGCTTCATTACATATTTTGGAACTAGGCCAAGTATCAGTCATCAACTACAATGCAGTGTCCCTCAAGGATTGTGTTATTTTGGAGAGCAGCTGCAGTAGTGGGGTTATTGCCCTATTTGGAGTGTTTGGGTTTCCTGTGTGGGGATCAACCCTTAATTTAGGAGATATTTTGGAGGAGGATCAACCATCTCCCATCAGTGATTCAGTTGCAGAGATTATTCAGCCCTAGGGTTAAATTTTCTATATTTTGTATAATGTGTATTTTCGGAAACCTTTTCTAGGTTGTCCTGGAATTCTGTTTTGGAGAATGGATCTCTAGCCTTAGCATTTTTGGAGCATTGTATCAATAGAAATGTATTTTTATACCTTTCAGCTGCTATCCTTTCTTAGACAGCGCAATTTTTTACATTCTTGTACTTCATGTATTAACAACATCTTAGATATAGGTGTATGCTTTCATGGTAGGCTTGTTTGTCCAACTAGAGGGATATTTTCCTCAAGATCTTGTACCTATTTTGTTGTTATAATCATAATGGAATGGATCTACTGTTGTCTCATGCTTTGATCTATTATATTTACGCATATTTCCAGTTTTATGCACTTTATTCCTGCTTTTTCCCATTTGGGAATATTACAATGGTATCATAGCATAATCTTGGCTCAACTTGTGTAATTCAGCCATTATGTAATCTATGGAGGCTTCTCATAGGAAGGAGAAGATCTTCAAAAGAGATGAAGGAAAACCATCATTTATAGGAGGGAAGGAGTTCTCAAAACTTCTTCTTCAAACTATACAGTGCATTAGTAGAGAAATCAAAGAGATGAGAATGGAGAGACGTAGAGATTCCCCAAGAGGGATTATACATGAAGAAAGCTCAAGATTTTCACATTATGGGTGTGAGAATTCAGCTACACCATTAGATCTACAATGTGGCACCATGCCTAGGGTCATATCAAGAGAGATGGAGGAAGAATATGTACCCAAGGAGGAGACTCTTGGTGACTATCTTCAAGAGTATGAATCCCAAACTCAAAGATTTAGAGACCATATTAACTTCCAAGGGTTTTACAAGATGAAAGAGGATAGAAGACCTAGGAACCATGATAGAAGCACAAGGTGCAAGCATCATGATGTGGGTAGATTATTTCTATCTACTCCTTATGGGTCACCTAAATGTTCAACTAGGGCTTGGGTGGAGGAGCTAGACACCTATTTGCAACAACACCAAGTTAAAAAAGATGAAACCATTAGAGTAGCAGCGTTGTACCTTGAAGGTAAGGCTTATGTCTGGTGGTTTTATGAATCTTATTCATTAAAAGATGCAAATATGTCTACTTATTCAAGGTTCACTAGGAGGTTAGTAAAGAAATTTAATGAAACACACTCTGAAACTTCTTTGGTTGAGCTAGCCAAGCATAAACAAACAAAACCTTTGCATGAGTTGGAAGGATCTATAAATCAAACTCCATTTCAGAAAACTATTGAGGGAATTAAAAAATTGCATAATACCTTGCTAGAGGTAAGATCCCCATTTCAGAAAGATCTCTCTTCTCAAAAGGAAGACATGGGGATCTCTTTTTCAAAAGAGAAACTAAACAAAAAACTTCTTAATGATGATGAGACAACCTCCATTAATGATGAAGGGGAAGAGAAGATAAGAGGTAACAATGTTGTCACAACAGTAGCAGATCTAGTACCTCATGAAGAGGAAGATGGAGCATTTGCTCCAAAGAGAGAAACTCTTGCACCCTTGCAAGGAGTTCCAAAGAATATCACATGTGGAGATAAGGGCATAGTCCATGTGAAACATGTGCCATCATTGATAGATTGTGAGATCTTGAAGATAGAAGAACATAAAGGGGAGGAAAAGCATCATATTATTACGAGCACACACCCCTCTCTATTTCAGAAGATTGATGCACAGAAGAGACAGGATGATTTGTGCAGTGAGGATAGGGACAAATCAGTCCACTCATATATACATCTTGCTCTAAGCCTTGATGCTTCATTACATGGAGGTATTCCACCAGGGAGACCCCCTGATTGGAAGATGAACAAAGAGTTATCTCAACATGGTGCATCATTGATATATTTGGCTAAGGAAGGAGCCTTGGGAGGAGTTGGCACAACGTAGAGAACCCTTGGTGGGTTCAAAGGAGAGGTGAGCAATTTTATGATATGGACATTGCCATCTCCCACTCAACTATTTGCACTGAAAAGGAATGATTCAGAAATATATGATGGCATGAGAATGGTGTCAAAGGGCTACTCCATAGCTTTGGAGCAACAAATGATACTTCCACACATGAGGAGGATTTATGAATATGACAAGAGGCTATTGACACTCTTGTATGCATTGACAAAACTATGGAAGTTTGGTAAGGAAGATACCTTTCAAGAGGAGGTTGACCTCCATGTACTCCAATATTGTCTTAGGCAAGATCAGCTGCAAGGGAGGCAACAAAAGTGGGGTAAAATTACTCCAACTTGTGGCTTTGGCATTGAGCATGTCAAAGAGGAGAGTTATGATGTGACATGAGCTTCATTTCAGATTTCTATAGCGTTGTCATTGTTGGGAAGCCTAGATCCATATTGGGAGTCCCAACTATTGGTGGAATATTTTAAGAACCTCTTCACATGTAAGTTTCTTGATGGGAAAGTGATAGATGGGAGGTATAGAGTGGTTGATGGAGTCATTTATTTCCATGATCAGATCTACTTGACCAGAGACTCCAAGTTCAAGAAGGAGATTCTATATGCAGCATATGAGGCACTCTCTTTAGGACATGTAGACTTCATCGAGACTTATCACACCATCATGGAGGGATTCTATTGGGAGGATCTCAAAGAAGATGTGCACCAACATATCAGGAGATATGTAGATTTTTTGATGTACGAGGAGGAAAGAAACCACCTTGCAAGGTTGTTTCAATCACTTCCCCTTTTGATGGAGATATGGGAAGGCTCATCTATGGACCTCTTCACCAAGTTGTATACAATATATGGTAAAGATTGTGTTTTGATGCTTATTTATCAACTAACAATGTATGTGCACTCCTTTACTATGCATTTGCAACACATTGCTTCACAAGAGAGCAAACCTCTTTGTGTATTTCATGGTCCTTTTGGGACTACATTCAGTGATGGGGATGACCACTTTATGGAGGACTTTGGGCAAGATATGTTTTCCTTGGATCATATTCATCCAACACCTAATGTCCTCTACCATTTTCAAGATTTTGAGAAGCTTATGTCAGCAATAAGGTGGTTGGATGGCCACTTATCATATCATGTTTTGAGACAAGAAGAAGAAGAACTACGTTGGTCTCAATTGAAGGACTATTGTCACCATCCAAGATGTCATATGACACTTAGTCTATGTTTCTTTTGGAGCCCATATGGTGATGACACTCTATTCACTATATGCATGAAGGATTGGTCAAGAAGGCTTCCTAGAACCAATGAGTGGGATCATGAGATTCCAAGTATGTTTTGGCTTCATGAGGACTATATTATTGCAGCCCAAGATCAACGGCTCCAAATTTATCATAAATGGAGAGAGAGATAGTGTAAGTTGAATAATTTTATCTCTCACTTCTAGCCATGAAGACTCTACACATTGCATAAGTAGGGGATTGGTGATTGTTTCTATGAGCTACCAAGAATGGCTCATTTTGTTTGGATGATAGCATGGAGATTGGAGTTTCTCATTAGGATTGAGGCACCCAACATTTACCATCTCTTTCATGCCTTGAGAAAGCCAATGGACATCATATAACTCTTTCCTTATATCTCCCAATTTTTCATGATGAGAGCTATTTGGTTTATTCACCAAAGGAAAACTTGCATTCCTGGGAGGAGACATATCCATTGGATATTTTGTAGTATCCTTGGAGTTGCTTGAGGACAAGCAACATTTTGGAGGGGAGGATTGTAATATTCCTAAATTATCTTGCAGCTAATTGGAATATTAAAGTTTTGTTTTGTCACTTAGATAGGTGAATAAATGGGTAGGGAGACCCATAAATCTCTTTATGAAGAATAAAACCACTTCTCATGTGAAAGTGGATCATATTTCTAGCTCAATAAAGCACCCTAAGGCGTGAAAAATGGATAAAACATGTGGACTGGGTCAAATTTGACCAAATCAATAGCACTGTCATGAAGGAGTGGACATTAATGAAGGGACAACATAGTTTTAGATGGAGACACGTTGCATGGAAGTAGTGCCATTAATGGATGGGGCTTAGGGTTTGAAAGCTCCAATATTATAAAAGGAAGAGGATGGAAGCCATATTATTTATCTTGATGCTTTGATACTTTGATATATGGTTTTTTTAGACATATAGCTTTCTTCAGCTGTTTAGCTAAGATTGCATGTGTTGTTTAGCATAGGGTGTTCTTGATCGGGAATCCCACCTCTTCCATTGAGAAGCTCTTGGAGGAGTTTGTACCATACTTCCACATTCAGGAATTTGGCCAAGCTTTAGTCTCATGTACAATGTTGTTCTTCTTAGAGTTGGGTTGTGTTGCAGGGGTGTAGCAGTGGAGGAGAGAGATCTCCAATTTCTGAGCTAGTTTTCCATTGGAGGGATCATCCCTTCATCTGCAAGCTTGTGAGGAAGACTTAAGGGATTCATTACATATTTTGGCACCAGGCCAAGTAGCAGTCATCAGCTACAATGCATTTTCCCTCAAGGGCTGTGTTATTTTGGAGAGCAGCTGCAGCAGTGGGTTTATTGCCCTATTTGGAGTGTTTGGGTTTCCTGTATGGGGATCATCCCTTCATTTAGGAGATATATTGGAGGAGGATCATACATATTTTATATCAGATCATCCATCTCCCATCAGTGATTCAGTTGCAGAGATTATTCAGCCCTAGGGCCAAATCTACTATATTTTGTATAGTGTGTATTTCTGGAAACCTTTTCTGGGTTGTCCTGGAATTATGTTTTGGAGCATGGATCTCTAGCCTTAGAATTTTTGGAGCATTATATCAGCAGAAAATTATTTTTATACCTTTCATCTGCTATCCTCTCTTAGACAGCGCAATTTTCTGCATTCCTGTACTTCATGTATTAACAACATCTTAGATCTAGGTGTATGCTTTCATGGTAGGCTTGTTTGCCCAACTTGAGTGATATTTTCCTCAAGATATTGTACCTATTTTTCTGCTATAATAATAGTGGAATGTATCTACTATTGTCTCATGCTTTAATCTATTATATTTATGCATATTTCCATTTTTATGCACTTTATTCCCGCTTTTCCCATTTGGGAATATTACATGAAACTCTATGTTGCCACTCACATCTGAAGAAAACAAATATACAATAACTACAAAAGATATAAATATAACCATAATAAAAAATTGACAACGAATAAAAAATAATTTCAACATCACAAACTTGTACCAAAATTCTTTCACTTTAAGATAGTTTTGGATAACTTCCTCTCGAAATATATTGAATTTGTGGTGCATAAATCTCACAACAATATGAGGGTACTAGATAAAATTCTCAATTTTCATACGATGCTCATTTAAATAATGATAATGTGAATGTACATGCATGAGGTTATGCAACTCTGACCTCTTTGTGTCAGCTACACTCAAAGTAAGAGGAAAATATTGACATCCCAACTGAGTAATCATATCAGTAAATTCTACCTGAAATTTAGTCTAGTATTCCCTTGTACCTCTCTGAGAAGAACCAAACTGCATAAGATTCTCAACCGACTTATTATCTGGTAAAGCAAAAAGTCTGTGATGCAAGTATTCAATTGTTGTCAGTGATTTATCATGTAAACTTTTCTTCATAAAAACTGTAGCAATTGCTTCGCTCCGATGTCACATTATCATCTTCAATAGGTAATATAGAAAGCGAGGATGGCTTCCAAACCTCCGACCATAGTATCTAAAAAGATGCAATGCATACTCATGAAGTTCAACATTACAAATACGTGGTTGCAACCAATCAACATCGACGATGGGGAAAAATGTGGGGAATGAGATATCTAATAACCCCTCAGTAATTATATTCATTCACTGGGGAGGTTCCAATATTGGGCCAATAAAATTCTTGAACATGTGAAGAATCAAAATTATCAAGAAATTCTCTAATTTCTTCCACTTCTCTTCATTCATTAGGTAGGCGAACAACAAAAGAAGAAGGATGAGAGAGAAAACGATCAATAGGAAAACCTTCATTATTAGTTGCATTGATATCAGATTCTTCAATATCACAATCAACAAATTTAAGCTTGGATGAGACATCTGTTGATCTTTCGGGTAGAGCATTCACTGAATCATACTCAATTACAAAATCTCGATAATTTATTGATTGCGTTCAATTTTGAAAAGAAATGCAGCCATAACTCGAGATATTTTGACATAAATTTCATAATATTTATATTGAGCGGCATGTCTGCTCACAATTAGGAAGTCAAGATCTTCAACATGTTAGGGAAGGCTATGTGAAATTGTAGAAATATCTTGAGGAAATCTAATTGTGTGGCCGCTATATTTATATTTCCCACCTCGAGCATGTGTCACTTGAAAAATATGATTCACACGTGCTATTATAATTTATTCAACTTGAGTAAGAACTCTTAAAATATGAGGTTTCTCACTAGGATCCAAGTTATTATATCCACCAAACTATGGGAACCTCTTCAGTATTACATCGTCTGCAAACAGTTCCTTCAGAATCTCTCAAAACCTACATTCTGAGATATGATTCTTAGCAGATGTGGCACATTTGGACAACTGACAAGCTATATATTTTTTCTTGAAATATTTTATGCATTGAAATCACGTTTTCATCAAAATTAATATGATATGTATCGGTTGGACCATGTGGAGAACGATGTGGAAGAGTAAAATTTCTTCTAAAATGTACTTGATTTTTAGCACCATGAGATTCCCTTCCCAAATTTGAAACATGTGGAATGGATCTATGACAAGGCACTTCCGAATTTATGGTGTGAATTTCTGGAACCTGAGAGGATGATAAGGTGTCCTTAGCATTTAAAATATTTTAAAATTTAATGTCCTACGGATTATAAATGAAAACATGAAAGAATAATCAAATTCATTCAATATTTACATTTGTTTTGTGATGTGGATCAAGGCTATGAGATGGTTTCACTTCACTTCTAACATTAGTGGATGGAACATTTAGGGAGTTAGTTTCTAAGCCTCTATTCAAATAAGTTGTATCTTGTTTCAAAAAAATAAAATACAATATAAAACTAAATTTCTAACCAATAAATATTTTATGATGGAAAAAAAATCAAATACATTGAACATTACATTAGTTTGGCAATTTGATGTTTTGGATTCCATTTCTCCAACCTCATCAAATGAAATCATGTTTTTTCCATAGAAGTTTATAAAATACAATCCACAACTAACAATAAATGAAAAAACCAGGAAAATATCAAATGTGTGCAACATTTACATTTGTTTGGCGATCTGGATGAATATTATGAGATGGTTCCTCTTCACTTCTAACATCAGTAGATGGAACATCTACGAAGTTAGTTTGTATGCCTCTAATGAAATGAGTTGTTTCCTATTTGAAGAAAATAAGGTATGCAATAAAATTCAATTCCCAAACTAAAAAAAAAAATTAAAAAGTGAAAAATAAAATCAAATACATTGAAAATTTACATTAGTTTCCCAATTTGATTTTTGAGGAGAATGCAATGGAAAGCTATGACATGCTTCACCTTTAATTCTTAGATTATTATATGGAACATTTGAAGAGTTAATTTCTAGACCTCTATTAAAATGAGGTGTATCCTATTCCAAGAGAAGAAAATACCTTATAAGTTTAGTAAAAACACATTGTAAATAGAGGAATGTAATAAAACAACCATTATTGCAACAAATGTCAAAATATCATTATGTTACCTCCATTTTTCCATGCGAAATGCTATCATGGATGACTAATTCTCTTGGTGGGACAACATTATTTTTGAGAAGGGGGATTGAAAGATCCGATGTTTCTAGCAACTCGCTCCAAATTATCAAACAAATGGACAATTAAACTATTATCCAAATCATCACATACAATGTCATCATTGCCTCCACCATGGATTTTTTGCAACCTTTGGCCTTGCTCGAAAGTTGAAATTGCATAGGCAGAAGGGTTAGGGTGAACATTTGCATCCACATTATGGATATGATATTCTTCCCGAATGCAAGATGGTTCCCTAATATTATGAACATTTTTAGGAGAGAATCGAAAACCAAATTCAATCTGAAATGTTCTTTCCATGATATCATCCATATTAAAATACTTACAAGGAATCATCAAATCATTTTGAAGAGTGGCTTTACTCTTTCTTCTATGATATGTAGCTCCCATATGCTCATTTATTGTGTCCTTATTTTGTTGATACCGTAAACGATGATTTTCATTAGACCTGTCACGCAATGCTGGTGTCACATTTCTTTTTCTTGTATGTTTTCTTGTGCCTTCATATGACATGTCTACAATGAATAATCACATATTTATTATGGAATCATAAACATGGAACATATAATATATCCAATATAAATAAATACAAAAGAATGAAAAAGGAAAAAGATTTTTTTTTTCAACCATATAAAAGCATTAAAAGTGTATATGGTATTTTGCTAACCATATAAACTTATGAAATTGTAAAAGGATTTTTCCAAATGGCTAAAACAAAAAACGCTAAATTTTCATCTTTCATATTGGAATCATGATGGGAAACCCATAGAACTGGAACACAAGACTATAGGAATTATATGACTCAGAAGTATATCTAAATATTTGGAACTATATACCATCAAAATATAAATGTAAATACTAAAATGTACATAAATATATAAAAATGTTCGAGAACCAATGAGAAAAAACTAATACAAAGACCATGTATAAAATAACTCATAGTAATTATAATTATAAAAACAAAGAAAAATGCATAGCATCCAAACACATTCAAATCCAATTAAAGGAACTAAAGGGGAAAAAATAACAAATATTTTCCAAAATTTTAATGGGATTATATATCCAACATACGATACATACACATATATAAGAAATTTCAGCAGGAGCCATATAAATATTAATAGAATTGTAATTTTAAAGTATTATCATATATACCCAAAAGTATGTAAAGTAAAAAAAATAGAAATTATTTTCCACAACCATAGAGAGTATATAAAATGAAAATATATATAAGAAATCCTAACATGAGTACTAGCCTAAGACTCCATGTCCATATCTAACGGTGGAATCTCATCAATAGAATCCATACGGGGAACAATTGAAAAAACATTTCAAGACTCAATCAAATCATCGAAGTCCTGCAACATTGGATACCAAAACCCCTACATCTGTTGATTAGGTGAATCAATATTTGTTGGAAAACAGAGGCCAGTCATCATGTGATATAATAGGAAAGGAACTTCACTACAGTTGCACATAAGAACCACACCCTCGAGTGTTCGAAATGGAAGATAACCAGGACATTTTCTATTTATATATGTAGAAATTTCTTCTAACAACTTCCATCTGAAGCAAAAATCATCCTCAAAGTGGTCAATTATTCGTTCACCACATGGGTGACCAAATAGGAAGTTATATGTTTCTTTAATTGACCATACAGAAATGGAGCCATCATTGACAAGGCATATCAAATGATTCATGTATATCACTAATGAAATACATCATATGTCAGTGATTGGAACAAATGAAAAATCCCATTCATTTTTACTACTTCAAATCAGTAGATTATATACCCATATAAAGGATAATTTCATACTCCTTGTCTAGATGGAGCCAAAATAGTTTACTTTTGATGTAGGAGCATCATGTAATTTTGTACATTTATTAGAATCTAGGGGGTCTTATATTTCAAGGGAGTTGGTTTCCTAAAGTATTTAATTAATGTAATTTTCAATGTTTTGAGTGATTTTATGTGAGACATTTAGAATAGGATTTAATTAAATATTTTTAGGCATATTTGTAAATGTTCTCGAATGTATGAGAACATGAGATATTTAGGATAGTCGATATTTCAAAGGGATTGTGAATCCTAGACTTAAGGAATTAGTTGATGATTTTATGGATTTGAGAGGATCCTTAGGATTTAGTTGAGTAACCTATGGATCTGAACCAAAATTGGTTACATAACCTTTTGTATAAATTTGTAAGCCTCAAAGTCATAAAGGACAATGAATGATTCTTAAATAGGGGAATTGATTGTAAGCCTATGGGCATAGTTAGATATAGAGAGAGGGATGAGAAAAGGAAAATGATAAATAAAATCAGGCCGAGAGAAGATCCCATTACTGTAATTATTTGTTTGTGAATATACAACTCAATTTTGAGTTTATGTGGAGTGTGGAGTGTAAATAAATTACAAACTATGTGATTGTTCTTTTATGTTCTGAGTGATTTGTAAAAGGAGAAATCTTATTTCTATATGATACATTACTGATTACTTGAATTTTGATGAGTGTATAAGTCTTTCTGAGTGAAAATGATTTACAGTGGAAGAACTGAGTAGAATCACGAGTGATTCCAGTTCTGGAGCAATTGGCTTTGAGAGAAGCTAATTGGAGAGAATGAGTGAAATTAAAACTGTTGTGTAGGTCAAAGATGAATAAATTACAAATTTTGGATTGAGAACAGTGTGCAGAGGTGTTGGAGCAACCAAAATAATTCTATGAATTATTGGATAACTAGAATAAAGCTTAGAAGGGTTTTAACACCATGGAGAAAGATGGAGTCACATGAGTTCGATTAATGAACTCTCGTAGGGAGTAGCGTGGAGAAGATGGAGTTGTAGAGTGGCGAAAACTGAAGAAACATAGAAATTGATTAAGGCACAAAACCTTTAGAAGATTTCCAAAGGAGGCGATTAGACGATGATTATTAAATCACAGAATTGAAGTGAGATATGGACGGACCAGTTTACATCGCAAAGTTAAGTTTGAAAAGTTGCGAAGTGGACATGTGTTGGGTGGAGGATGAAAGCAAATATCGCACATCGGTGGGTTTAGTGTTTATTGTTAACGACATCACAAGGTAAATGATTTAAGTTGGGATGCAGACATGTGTCAAGCTGAGAGTTCAATCGCATATCACACATAGACGATTTTAGAGTTTATTGTTTAAACATTGCATGGTAAGTTGTTTTGATTGCGATGCAATACAAACGGGAGATGGCAGTGTGAGACGGTGCAGTGGGACCATTGGATCTGGCATAGACCAATGGTGGAGATTACATCGCAGTTCCAGAGAGATTTTGCATCGGTGTTGGGATTGTTTAGTTGTTAAAGTTATTTTTAATGGGTTACGATCTGCTAAGTTATATAAGTTACAAAGTGCGATTCGCTGTGATTGGTCAGGTCATGTGTGGGCCCATAAATCACAGGTCTGCGGGGTTTGTATAAAGTTGCAACCATCTATGCAATAAGGTAATGTGAAGGGGTAACTAATGCATACAGGTAAAAATTTTATTATATGGTTATATGAGTTATAAACCCGAGAGCCACTTATTTTTAAGCTTCCGCATGCATATGATTAAAAGATGAACGTTTAAGGTTAATGGAGGTAATGTGGGGTTAATTTCGCTAACCTTGCATCTTTGGGTATTTGTGGCCTTATGGTTGCATCATTTGGTATTAGAGAGTAAAATTTCTTTTGGGAGAAAGTTACAGCAAGTATTTTCTTCGAAGGAGAAATCAGGAAAGCAAGAGTTCTTTGAAAAGAACAGAACAAGAAGAGTTTTCAGAAATCAAAGGTGCAACAGAAGCGAAGATAAGAATCAGATCTATATTTGATTGAGGTAAAAAATGAAAATAATTTTCTTGTTGATTTTAAAATTGGTTATTGATAAATTGATTTTTGAAAGAATAGTAAAGAGATAGAAGAAAATCTACTTTGGGAGAAAGCAGATCAGATTATTGAAAGAAAAAATTGAGAAAATTATTTATGAAGGGATAGTGACAACTGCAAATTGTAAAGGTAAAGTCAGCAGACATAAAAGAGAAACTGCAACAACAACATGTGTTCGAAAAATTGGACAGTGAGGTATGGTCTTCATGTTTTCAGTTAATTAATGATGAATTATTGATTGAAAGAAATTCTATGAAGATGTTTGATGATTGTATCGAAGAACAAGAAGAGTTTTTTATGATGATGGCAATGACCCTATCGAACTAGAGGTTGGAAGAAACGAGAGAGGTGACTGAGTGCAGAAGCCAGAGGAGCAACAAAGCTCTAGAAGGTTCAAGAGAGTGAACCAAGAGAGAGAATACCTAGGGAGAGATCAAGCTTTGAGAGGAAGCTTGATAAGGTATTGAGTAGCAAGAGGAGATTGCTACAAGAGAAGGCTATGTTGCAGATCACCAATCAAGAATGGATGAGCTCATGAGGAAGATGGCCATGGAGGGTCATAGAAGAGGTTCTAGAGAATGCCATAAAGGTAAGATGAGTAATGAGGAGCGAGAGAGAAATATTGCAGTGATGAAAGTATAGTTGGAAGTAATACAAGGATGGCTACAAGAGAATGAGATTGAATACCAAATACATGGATGGAGAATGAGGAAATGGGTTAGATGGAACCTACTGCAAAAAATATGGAATTTCAAACTGATAAACGAGTTCAGGGAACTTGAGAAGAGACATATTGACTTGTTGGAGAAGGAGATACTTAAAGGAATTGAGTCACAACAAAAAGGATTTGCTGAAAACCAAAAAGTACATTGTCAAATATTGGTTCTTGAAGCATCAAATGAGACCGAAAGGTATTGTATTTTTAAAACTAATGATTTGTGTATGATTGCGGGTACATCACACGATGATGAACAAACTTTAGATTTTGTTAAGAAGAAGGAGAAAAATCTGAAATATGTTCGTATTAAGATTGAGATGGCAAGATCTCAGAAACGAAAGGATTCAGAGAGGTCTCATGGAAATGTGCAGCAGTATATTGAAGCTGTTAATAGTGAATATTGGAATGGCAGATATGATTTAAGACATGGAGATAAAAATCCTTCGGTAAGAGAATTTAATTTTGTGTTTAATGGTTTGAGTGAGGAATATGTGAACAATCATCTTGAAGAGAAGGAAACTGTGACAATAGATTACCATATCAGAGATCCAGAAGGAGATTATGGTAAAAGAGAAATTCTTTGTGAAATTGAAGGAATTGGAATGATTATATTTCATTCTAAAATGATGAAGAGGAAGAGGTGAGACTGTATGAAATTCTCAAGATTTCAGAAGAGAACTCAGATCAACATACTGATGTGCTGACATAGGAGTTAGAGGGAAGCTTGGAGCAACATACTGAGATGTTTCCAGAGGAGGAAGAGACACTGAGGCCTTATATTTTTAATTCATATGTTAATGTAAGTTATGCAGGTAAAAGAGGACAGCGAATGGAAAATGTAAAGGAACCTAATGAAGAAGAAACTATGTTAGCTGAAAACATAGTGAAGGATCATCATTACATCATGATGATAGGCACAATGGAGATAACCATGGAATATGTTAAGATGATAACAGAAAATGAACAATTAATGAATAATGTTCAAAAGAAAGAAAAATTATACACTAAAGATGCAATTAAAAAGCATGATGAAGAAAAGGTATTTTTTGTGCCTAATGAGATTGGAAATTTTAAGCATGGTAATTTAGACATGTGTGTAGATTTAGCAGAGGGAGAAGGGCCATCTGATGATTGGTCAACAACAAGTGAAGGTATTGAAAACTGTGTAAAGTTTCCAAATTCTACTCCAATTGAAATTGTTGAGTTATATAGAAAGTTAGACCTTCAAAGAAGAAAGTTGGAAAAGTAGAGGATATACACTCAGGATGAATTGTTGAAGAAGGAAGAAAAATAATTTGTAAAGAATGACAATAATGAAGAAGAGGGTAAGGATGTAAGGATGGTAGTAAGAATCCAACAACTTCAAAGTGAAGGTAGCAAACAACAGTTTGAAGATGAATGGACAGAGTGCAGCAACAAGTGGCAGAGTGATGACCAGTCAGAAGATAAACTGGACATGGAGATTGAAAGAATAATAAGGGTGATGATGAAAATGTCTCAAAAGAAGACATCAACAAGAAATAAAAGCAGCAACAACAAGAGAAAGACAACAACATACCGAGAGAGCATAGCCAGTGGGACAATGCAACATAAAGTATGGAGACCTGGAGAATAACAACAAACAACAACATCAGCAACCAAAGGCAGACTACAGAACAAAGTATGGGATCCAGGAGGAATTCCATCACCATTGAAGACACATGATCTGGAGATCATGATTATTTTCTACCTTGGGAGCTTGATGTAGGAGCATCATGGTTCCAAAATTTTATACATTTAGTAGAATCTAGGGGGTCTTATATTTCAAGGGAGTTGGTTTCCTAAAGTATTTAATTAATGTAATTTTCAATTTTTTGAGTGATTTTATGTGATACATTTAGAATAGGATTTAATTAAATATTGTGAGGCATATTTTCAAGTGTTCTCTAATGTAGGAGAACATGAGATACTTAGGATAGTTGAGATTTCAAAGGGAATGTGAATCCTAGACTTAAGGAATTAGTTAATGATTTTATGGGTTTGAGAGGATCCTTAGGATTTAGTTGAGTAACCTATGGATTTGAACCAGAATTGGTTACAGAACCTTTTGTATAAATTTGTAAGCCTCAAAGGAATAAAGGAAAATGAATGATTCTTAGATAGGGGATTTGATTATAAGCCTACAGGAATAGTTAGATATAGAGAGAGGGATGAGAAAAGGCCACTGATAAAGAGAATCAGGCCTAGAGAAGGTCTCATTACTGTAATTATTTGTTTGTAAATATACATGAACTCAATTTCGATTTTATGTGGAGTGCAGAGTGTTAATAAATTACAAATTGTGTGATTGTTATTTTATGTGTTGAGTGATCCGTAAAGGAAGAAATATGATTTATGTATGATACATTACTGATTACTTGAATTTTGATGAGTGTATAATTCTTTCTAAGTTAAAAGGATTTATAGTGGAATAACTGAGTAGAATCACGAGTGATTCAAGTTTTGGAGAAATTGGTTGTGATAGAAGCTAATTGGAGAGAATGAGTGCAATTAAAACTTTTGTGCAGGTCGAAGATGAATAAATTATGAATTCTAGATTGAGAACAATGTGCAGAGGTGTTGCAACAACTGAAATCGTTCTGTGAATGATTGGATAACCAGAATAAAGCTCAGGAGGGTTTTAACACCATGAAGAAATATGGAGTCGCATGAGTTCATTGAATGAAATATCATAGGGAGTAGCGTGGAGAAGATGGAGCTGTAGAGCGGCAACGACCGAATAAATAAAGAAATCGATTTAGGAAGAAAACCTTTAGAATATTTCCAAAGGAGGTGATCGGACGACGAGGATTAAATCACAAAATTGAAGTGAGAGAAGGACAGACCAGATTACATCACAAATTTAAGTTTTAAAAGTTGTGAAGTGGGCATGTTTCGGGCGGAGGATGAAAGTGCATATCGCACATCGGTGGTTTTCGTGTTTATTGTGAACGACATCGCAAGGTAAATGATTTATGTTGCGATGCAGTAAGTTGAGAAAATTGTGAAGTGGACACATGTTTGGCGGAGAGTTCAATTGCATATCGCACATCGACGAATTTAAATTTTATTGTTTAAACATCACATGGTAAGTTGTTTGATTGCGATGTGATACAAACAGGAGATGACGGTGTGAGACGGTATAACGGGACCATTGGATCTAGCATAGACCAACAGTGGATATTACATCACAGTTTTAGAGAGATTTCACATTGGCGTTGGGATTGTTTAGTTGTTAAAGTTATTTGTTATGGGTTACGATATGCTAAGTTATATAAGTTGCGAAGTGCGATTCGCTGTGATTAGTCAGGTCGTGTGTGGGCCCATAAACCACAGGTCCGTGGGGTTTGTATAAAGTTGTAGTTGTGTATGGGATAAGGTAATGTGAAGGGGAGGCCAATGCATAAAGGTAAAACATTTATTATATGGTTATATGAGTTATAAACCAGAGAGCCACTTATTGTTAAGATTTTTCATGCATATGATTAAAAGATGAACGTTTAAGGTTAATGGAGGTTGTGGGTTTAATTCTGCTAACCCTACATCTTTGGGTATTTGCGGCCTTATGGTTGCATCATTTGGTATCAGAGTGAGTAAAATCTCTTTTGGGAGAAAGTTAGAGAAGTATGTTCTTTAGAGGAGAAATCAGGAAAACAAGAGTTCTTTGAAAAGCACAGAACAAGAAGAGTTTTTAGAAATTAGAGGTGCAACATAAGCGAAGAGAAGAATCATATCTGAATCTGATTGAGGTAAAAAAAGAAAATGATTTTCTTGTTGATTTTAAAATTGGTGATTGATAAATTGATTTTTGAAAGAATATTAAAGAGATAGAAGAAAAATCTACTTTGGGAGAAAGTAGACCAGATTATTGAAAGAACAAATTGAGAAAGTTATTTATGAAGGGATAGTGACAACTGCAAAGAGTAAAGGTAAAGTCAACAGACAGAAAAGAGAAACTACAACAAAAACATGTGTTTAGAAAATTGGACAATGAGGTATGTTCTTCATGTTTTCAGTTAATTAATGATGAATTATTGATTGAAAGAAATTCTATGATGATGTTTGATTATTGTAGCCAAGAACAAGCAGATTTTTTGATGATGATGGCAATGAACCTATCAAACTAGAGGTTGGAAGAAAGGAGAGAGGTGACTGAGTGCAGAAGCCAAAGGAGCAGCGAAGCTCTAGAAGGTTCAAGAGAGTGAACCAAGAGAGAGAATACCTAGGGAGAGATCGAGCTCAGAGAGGAAGCTTGATAAGGTATTTAGTAGCAAGAGGAGATTACTACAAGAGAAGGCTATGTTGTAGATCACCAATCGAGCATGGATGAGTTAATGAGGAAGATAGCCATGGAGGGTCATAGAATAGGTTCTATAGAATTCCATAAAGGTAAGATGAGTAATGAGGAGCAAGAGATAAATATTGTAGTGATGAGAGAATAGTTGGAAGTACTAAAGGGATGGCTACAAGAGAAAGAGAATGAATACCAAAGACATGGATGGAGAATCATGAAACAGGTTAGATGGAACCTATTGCAAAAAATATGGAATTTCAAACTGATAAACGAGTTCATAGAACTTGAGAAGAGACATATTGACTTGTTGGAGAAGGAGAGACTCAAAGGAATTGAGTCACAAAAAAAAGGATCTGCTGAAAACCAAATAATACATTGTGAAAGATTGGTGCTTGAAGCATCAAAGGAGACCGAAAGGTCTTGTATTTTTAAAACTAATGATTTTTGTATGATTTCAAGTACATCACAAGATGATGAACAAACTTTAGAGTTTGTTAAGAAGAAGGAGAAAAATATGAAATCTGTTTAGATTAAGACTGAGTTAACAAGATCTCAGAAACGAAGGGAGACAGAGAGGTCTCATGGAAATGTGCAACAGAATATTGAAGCTAGTAACAATGAAGATTGGAATGGTAGATATGATTTAAGACATGGAGATAAAAATCCTCAGGTAAGAGAATTTAATTCTATGTTTAATGGTTTGAGTGAGGAATATGTGAATAGGCATCTTGAAGAGAAGGAAACTATGACAATAGATGACCATAACACAGATCTAGAAGGAGATTATGGTCAAAGAGAAACTCTTTGTGAACCTAGAGGAGGTTGGAATGATTATATTTCATTCTATAATGATGAAAAGGAAGAGGTGAGACTGTATGAAAGTCTCAAGAGTTCAGAAGAGAACTCAGATCGACATAAACCTAATGGTTACAATCCAATATTATTAATGTTAATAAATCTATTTTTATGTCTTATTAATGTCTATGTTTAATATTGATGTTAATGTTTGATTTCACTATAAATATTAACATAAAACTAATTTTTTTAATATTAAAAAACTTAACCTTATAAACCTCACTTTAAAAAATTACCTAATGCTACATGAACCAAATGATATAAAAATAACCAGTTTTTTAATTCTAATGCCATTGAACCTAAAAAAACCTAAAATTAAATTATAATGTCATTGAACCTAAATAAACCTAAAGTTATCAATCCTATTTTTGAATGAAATATTTATATTGATGTTAAATGGAAATGTTTACATCAATGTATAAATGCAAAATTTACTTGTACATAAATTTGTATGTTTAACATTAACATCTATATTTATTATTAATATTATTAATATTAATATTAATTAACATTAAAAGAGATACTAATATTTAATATTAATATTATCAAAAAAAAATATTAATCATAATCATCAAAATATTTATAATAGTAATATTATTAATATTAATAGTTTCTATGTCAATTTTAAACATTTATGTTTATCAATATTTATTAATATTATTAAATTATTAATGTTAATATCAATCAATATTAATTTAATAATATTAATGTTGTTAGCTCTAAGACTTTTGTGATCTATAAAGTAGATAAATGTCTTTTAGATAAACAAAATTATTATGAATTGGTGGACGTTTAGAATTATCTAATGTAGTTTGTCCTCGCCATCTAATGTATTTTATCCTCAGGACAAGGTGAAAAAAAATTAATCGATCACCAAAATAAATAGTAAGAATGCATCATATCCCTGATTTAGCCGTTAAAAACTAATTGTTATTTAGTTAGTTAATTAGTTATTAATAATTATTAATAATTAAACTGGTTGTTAAAAACTAGTTTTTATTTAGTTAGTTAATTAGTTATTAAAATTATTAATAATTAATAAAAATATTGCAAATAATTATAATAAAAAAAGTAATTATTAAAATTATTTTAATAAACAATTAAACTATTTAAAATATTTTAGTATATAATATTTCTTAAATATATAAATATTATAATTATTTGTTGAAAATTTCTTTTGGTAATAATCACATATGATGAACAGGGGTTTGGTCTCGTGGCTAGCGGACACTTGCTAAGTCGTTCATGTCATTGTGCAAGTCACGAGTTCAAGTCTCGGATAAATCGAGGGTCGTCATGGCGGGCACGAGGGTTCCTCCTAGGAGTATGGTGGTAGCCAGCGAGATTCGACTCCATGTTACGCGAGTACGATACCAATGTCGTTGTCGATTCTCCTAGTACAAAATAATAATAATAATAATAATAATAATAATAATCACATATGATCATGAATTGTCTACGCTTTTCTTTGAAACAACTAGTGTGGTTCGAAACACGTCGACAATTCATAATCATATGTGATTATTACAAAAGTAGTTTTCAACAAATTATGGGTCACTTATGGGTCACAGAAGCAAAATTCCAAAAATTATAATTATTCTAATAAATAGCTTAATTAAAAATAATTTTAAAAATATAAGAAGAGGGAATTATAAATAAAAATGATATGAATAAGGGGCAAGGTTAAGACTAAGGAGAAAAAAAATATTACGGGACAAAGCTAGGAAAATAAATAACAAAGACGAGGAAAAAATGAAAAATGGAGGGAGGATTCAACACAGAACAAGGGAATTTTTTTTTTTTTTTAAAGAGGAAGAAGGGAGAAAAAAGCAACAGAGACCTAAGGTAACAAAGGACACAACAGGTAGAAGAATCATATCGATAATAGTCATAATAATATTTATAATAGTCATCAAAAACTTTATATAGAGTAGACACGAGTAGATTAAAAAAATAAATTGATAATTGACGCTATGTGATTCATTTCACTAGTTTCAATCCCACTTCTTCACCCATCTGTGCATCACCTGATGCAATGAGTGCTAAGTGGACTATACAAAAATCATGAGAAATTAGTCACTTAGGAGTACCTCTCATGGAAATGGTCATAGATAAATGACTTATTGGACGCAATTGAATCCTAAAAATGATATATAATATAATGTACTCTGAAAACAAATAATTTAAAATATATAATTTATACAATTTGGCCAAATATATAATTGATACACTATATATATATATATATATATATATATATATATATATATATATATATAGGCACTCTTAATAAATTGATATTCTTAATTCATTAAACAAAGAAATTAATAATTTATAATATCAATGTAATATAATATAGTAATAATAAATTTATATAGTATTAATATTAATTGACATTAAAAGTGATATATTTAACATTAATATTATAAAAAAAAACATTAATATTAATAATTTCTATATTATTTTGAAATATTTATATTTATTATTAATGCTAATATCAAACTATATTATTAAATTATTAATCTTAATATCATTCAATATTAAGTTAATATTAACGTTAATTTTAAATAATTAATATTAATAATATTAATATTAGTATTAAAAATAATAATACTATTAATAATAATCATCAAAATATTTATAATAGTAATAATATTAATATTAATAATTTTTATGTCAATTTTATCATTGGAATCTGAGGAGCCTATATTTATTTTAATTTAGGGTTTGCAAATTAAGAGAAAGATAAAATATTTGATCTTTTTCTTTACTCTTAATAAATTGATGTTCTTAACTAACTAATTAGACAAACAAATAAATAATTTATAATATAAATGTAATATAATATAGCAATAATATATTTACATAAAGGTAAAAATAAAAATTTTAGTGATTAAAATTCCAAAATAAAAAAAATTTAAAGATTTTGCAAATTAAAAATTTAAATAAAATTGTATTATGTAGTCTTGTAGATAGTTTAATTGGTCATTGTCTTGTTATAAATTAATATAAATTACTAGAACTCTCGTCAAACCTACCCAAAAAATATGCATTTTTCAATGTATTGTATAAGGTATGTGGGGAGATAAGATTTAAATATTTTTTAACCATTATTAACTTTTTGTAAATAGGTTTTGTTCTAATTCCAATGGAGTTTTAACCACTTTATAACATTTTTCAATTAAATCTAAAAATAAAAAATATTATAACTAATTTAAACATATATTTAAACTCGATACATTTCATATTCTATATAGATTAAATAAAAGTTTTAATTAAAAAAAAATGAAAATGAATATAAAATTTATACAATTATTAATACTTATCATCATATATTAATATAAAATTGTATGATATATATTTTACTTATATATTTAGGTTGTATGCTACTCTTATATCTTTACTTGTATATTTAATATGTATAACATTAAAATATATTTTTTTAACATTTTTTTCTATACATAAATATACATGAACTTGATATTGCATGTTAAAATATTTTTGAAAATCATAAAGTCTAAACACTTTACTGATATATTTTTTTATTGCTTCTAATGACTTTACTCTTCTATTTAGTTAATATTGTATTTTTATTTAAAGAGAAACTTACTCACATACATACATCCCCTTCGCACTATGTTATCTCTGCACAATAAAAGAAATAGAGATTCACCTACAAAGAGCATCACAATCTTCAAGAAATCAACACAAAAAAAAAAAAAAATGTAAGAAAATTGAAATCACTAGTCTAATCACACAATTGAAATTTTAAGCATTGAATGAAAATTTCTCAATAAAAAAATTGAGATTTGGGGTGTAAATTTTTTTTCAAAAATTCTTTTAAACTTTTTGTTGCCGATAACATTGAATGTTTGTACATAATTCTTAAAAGTTTGGTCTTTTATTTTAATAGAATTTGCAAATTCGGTAGGAACAAAAGTGACTTGAGCTTCAACCCCTCCCATAATATTTAAAAATGTATACACCTCATAAGTAATCTTTTCTATGCATATATAAATGAGCATTCGCTATAGCAAAGAAAAATATCTACAAATTTCATAACTTAAATATATAAAATTTATATACCTTTACTTATATATTTATTATATATAACATTAAAATATATTATTTTAACATTTTTTTCTATACCTTAAGTTGATATTACATATTAAAATATTTTTGAAAATCATAAAGTTTAAACATTTTACTCATATACCTTTTTTCTTACTTCTAATTACTTTAGTTTTCTATTTAGCTAATATTTTATTGTTATTTAAAATAAACTTACTCACATACATACACATCCTTTTGCACCGCTCAATTAAAAAAATAGAGATTCACATACAGAGCATCACAAATGTAACAACCATACATAACTATATAAAAAAAAAATTACTTGTTAACTATAATCCTGATTTTCTTGATTGTATTACTATATTTATTTTACTCTTGTATCTTTACAAGCCTTACCACATGTGTATTTGATAATATGAACACTGCACACTAACAAAAAATATTGTAATCCCAAATCATTTAATAGATAATACCACGTTTATATGCATTTATGGGTTCGTCAGTGCATAGTTTGTTGTGCTATACTCAATACAAACAAAATCTATCGAATAATTCATTACATAAGTTTGGCCTTTCGGATTATACAACCATCAATTAAATGTCGATTGTACAACATAACACTTGGTTAACCCAATTCATCAGATTCAATGTATACATCGCATGGTAGATTTGGTAAAGTTATTAATGAGTTTAATTGCATTGGGACTGGTGTCTTCCGCAAGCTGTCATCAATATCGGAACATGTGGTAATAGCCCAGCCCTTGATTTGGTTGCATAATTTCTTGACCGTCGATCTGAGTTTTAGGGTTTGAGGTAATGAATACCATTCCTTAACTATTTTCGTGAAACCAGTTCATTTGTTTTATGAGCTCCGTTAGTGAGGTTTCTCTCTGCAACTATGGAACTTCTCGGTGAAACCATAGATCTCTTCCTCACAGGTTCTTGTGGTAATTTCTTAACCATTGCCTCTCTACTTTCTACTAAGGTTTCTCGGCATGCAGAGTTCTGTGTCATTTTTTTTGCTTATTTTAGAGAAGAAAATAGTTTATCAGGACTTTGTATACAAAATACAATTTAAAACCTTGCTTAATTTCTTCTGTCGGGGTTTGCTCCTTATTTCATGAAGCCAGAGCTTTTAGAACTCATTTTAAAAGACTCTCCTCCAGTTCCAAGTGCTGGTGATAATTCTTTGATACCCATATCGCATTTACGATCATGCTTCAATTTCGTTTTTATTTTTCTCTTTTAATGAATCTAACCTTAAAATCTTCTTTACAGAATTTTTGGCAGAGGTCCTACTGTAACGCCATCAAATACTTCTCCAAGGTAACCTTTTTCTCTTCTTGGTTTTTTATTTTCTATATCCTAACTCGTTTTTTCTTACATCTTCTTTTTGTGTGCTTAACTGGTTAACGTTTTGCTTTTGTCAGGTAAGAAACTTTGGTTATATTCCCAAGCGAGCGCTTCCTTACATAGTATGAATTGGAGCATTGCCTAACCGTATTATTAATGCCCTCAAAAGGTACTAAAATTGGTGGTGGCGAGGTTGTGGGGTTCTGCCCTCAAGCCCACCAACCTACTAGACCTACTCAGCTTAAAATAATTTATTTGTTGTTTAATCTTTGTAATATTATTTAAAGGACAATTATTATGCAAGTCTGGCTTCTAAAATGTCGGATGCTAACTAGATATGGCAGTCATAAAAGTTGAAGATTTTCGCCTTGTTACTTTATGACTTGATTTATCACTTGAGGCTTTAGTTATATAATTTATAGTTTTTCACTCCTGGCTCCCTAAATGTAACTTACAGAAATTTTCCCTTAATAAGTTAGGGTTTTAATATCAGATATGTACATTTGTATCATGAAAGATTATAATCGTAAATCTCCCAATTTCCCTGCATGTCTTTAATTTCTTTGTTCTCTTATTCAGAAATATTGTATTTATAGTAATATAACATGACGTTTTATCAAGCTATAAAAATCGAATTTGTGCTAAATGATGTTTTTCAGAATGTTTTTCTGTTTATATTTAATATGTCTAATTACAAGTATCATGGAGTTTCTATTCTTGTTTTTTCCTGTTTTTCCATATAAGTAAAGTTCCTGTTTTCTTAATAGAAAATTTGTTATTCATTTTTTGCCTATCATAGCCACATTTGTATTTTATACACATGCTAGAAATTTAATAACGTGTTCTTGTAAATAATAAGTTTTGAGTATATACAACAGTATTTCTCTATGAAGAAGAGAATATGCATATGATACTACTATTAGTTACATCTACTGTTTATGATTTTATGAACAGTGATTCTTGTTTTCTTTTCTAAAAAGTTGCATGTTTATCTCCTGTTTATGCTTACTTTAACACCAGCTTTGGTTAACACAGAAAAATTCATCATGTACTCATCTATAATTTGCATTAATTCCGTATATTAAGGTCGGACCATTCTGTCCGTGTTTTCTAAAATATAGAGGACGATTTACTTAGAACCTTCCTTCAAGGGTTTCAAGTTAACAGTTCTCTGTCTTACCTGTTCCAGAATTAAAATTATAGAATATTGAAACTCATTTCTTTTCTTTTTTTTAAAAATAAACAACAATGTTCATACACTATTATTCTAAAAAAGATCTCGCTTCTCTAAAACTTTTCTAGATCTCTATGTAATGATAAGTTCCCATTCATAAGAAACTTTTATCTTAAAAATACAGTAGCACTTATCTGTTTTTCTCGCTATTTGACTGATATTTTGACTCCCTTCCATGAGTGAGGCTATTACGTCCTCCAACTCTCCCCCGTGCTCCAAGTCTGAGCCCAATGAGTTGACAAAAACTCTAGAGAGACCTTGGGACAGTCCGGTTCAGTCTTCCAATCTAGAATTTGTTTAAAAAAAAATAGATTATTCCACTGGTTAGCACCAGATTAGGAATTTCTTTTCTACAATTCTCTTCTCCAGTTACCGAATAGAACCCCCAAACCTCATTGGGATTAAACGTTTATCCTCATAGGTTAGGCAACTGTTTGAACTGAATTCTATTCAATTAACTCTCAGATCTTAAAATTAATTTTTACCATCGATCTTTTACTTTATGGAACCAATTCCATAATCAATTTTCATTAATCAAAATTAAATTTCTATTCATAATTCTTAACAATTAACTTAACCAACAGTTAATGATTAAACCAGTGGTTACAACTTCCCCCCTGGAAGTGAACACTGTCCCTGGTGTTCTCATTCTACTCTAGCAAAAAGTTCAGGGTAGGCTTCCCGAACAAAACCTTCATCTTCCCAGGTAGTTTCTTCCTGGCTAAAGTGCTTCCATTGCACTTTAACCTGGGAAATGGCTCATTTCCAGAGCATGATTCCCCTCCAATCGATTATACGGTGAGGCTCGACCAGAAATTCTCAGTCCAGCTCGACCTGCAAGAAATGAGCTTGAATTAGTTTTACTCATAAATCTTAACATCTTTAATCAATCTGGTATTCATATTCTACATGAATATCTTGCCAGTGGATTATGTGCTTTGGATCATGAATGTATCATTTCAATAACGATACGTGAAAGACATTGTGCACTCGAATATGACTAGGCAAAGCCAATCGGTAAGCCACAGGTCCTACCCTTTCCAATATTTGGAAGGGGCCACAAAACCTGGGAGCTAACTTGGCACAAGATGCCCATCTCAAAGTGCTTTTCTTCGGTTTGATTCTTACGTACACATGGTCCCCCACTTTAAATTCACGATAAGTCTTTTTCTTATTTGCATACAATTTTTGCCTATCTTGAGCTACTTTCAAATTTTGTCAGATATTCTTTACTTCTGTTTCCACTTCAGCTAGCATATCCAGTCCAAGCATCAACTTGGTTTCTGGGCTACTCCAATTAATAGAAGTTTTGCACTATTGCCCACATAAGACTTCAAATGGACTCATCTTAAGAGATTCCTGATAGACGTTGTTATATTCAAACTTCACTAGGTGAAGATACTCTTCCCACCTAGTTGGTTGTTGTATGACATACATGCGTAGCATATCTTCAAGAATTTGATTTACCCACTCTGTTTGCCCGTCTGTCTGTGGATGGTAAGCGGTGCTGAAATTAATCTGAGTTCCTAATCCTGTAAATTGTGACTTCTAGAACGCTGAATTAAACCTCACATCCATTTCAAATATGACAGTCTTTGGAATGCCATGCAATCTAAATATCTCTTGCATAAATATGTCCGCTATTTGCACCGTCTTATAAGTGGACTGCACGGGTATAAAGTGTGTTGATTTGCTTAATCGATCCACCACTACCATTATAGAGTCATTATGTTTTTTTCACCTTGGTAGTCCAGTGATAAATTCTAACGATATCACTTCCCACTTCCACTCAGGTACTGGTATAGGCTGCATTAAGCCGGCTCGGTGTTGATGCTCCAACTTCACTTGCTAGCACTCTAAACACTTATTTAGATATTCTAGAATATCTTTTCTCATACCTGGCCAGAAGTAATTCTTCCTTATTGCTGTTAACATCTTCTGATATCCAGGATGTCTAGAGTAATTACTTCGATGATCTTCATTTAGAATCAACTCCTTCAACTCCATTCTATGTGGAACAAAAATTCTCTTTTTGAAAATTAGCAACTCATCCTTATCAATTTCGTAGTCAGCAAATTTTCCTTGGTCTTTGAACTCTTTTTCTTGCTGCAACATAAACTTATATTCAGGATCTTTATCATCTTCTACTTTTATTTTCTCCAGAAATCTGCACTCAATATGATTATAATACAGCTCATAAACACCATGTAATTTTATTTCTTAATGCATCAGTCACTCTATTCTCGTTACCTTTTACATGCTACATATCAACTATCAAATTCGCTCAAGAAGGCATTCCACCTTGCCTGGCGAGAATTAAGATCAGCTTGCTTAAAATAGTTGGTTAAGCTGCTATGATCAGTTTTGAGCACAAATATTTTCCCAAGTAAGTAGTGCCTTCATACCCGAAGCACATGCACTACTTTTGTAAGCTCCAAGTCATAAGCAGCATAATGCTGCTCATGCTATTTTAATTTTCGTGACTCATAGGCCACCACTTTACCCTCTTGTGACAGAATCGCCCCAACTCCTTCCTTGCACGCATCTGTGTAGACTTCAAACTCTTTATTAGGATCAGCTACTCTTAACATCAGAGTTGTAGTCAATAACTGTTTCAGTCTTTCAAATCTGTCCTAACATTCCTTTGTCCATTTGAATATTTTTCCTTTCCTTTATAGAGAAGTAATTCGAAAATAAATTTTTGAAAAACCTTCAATAAACCACCGATAATAATCGACCAGCCCCATAAAAGATCGAATGTTTACCACGTTTTGAGGTACCTTCCATTCCATAATCATTCTGATTTTCTCAGGGTCCACTGCAATACCTTTAGGAGAAAAAGCACGTCCAAGGTACTATATTTCTTCCTTTAATAAATCACACTTGCTGAACTTTGCGTACAGTTGATGCTTTCTTAACATTTCCATCACTAACCGTAGGTGTTTCTTGTGTTCTTATGCATTCTTACAATAGACTAAAATGTCATCAATAAATATTAACACAAAATTATCCAGATAGGGGTGAAATATACCATGGATTAACCTCATAAATGTTGCTAGTGCATTGGTCAACCCGAAATGCAGCACCACAAACTCGTAGTGTCTGTACCTTGTACGAAAAGCAATTTTATGTATGTCTTCATCCTTTATCCAGATCTGATGGTATCCCAACCTTAGATCTGTTTTTGAAAATATTGTTTCTCCCTTCACTTGGTCAAACAAGTCATTGTTTCGCGGTAAAGTTTTAACAATTAGTTTATTAAGATGGAGGTAATCCATGCACATTCATATGGTTCCGTTTTTCTTCTTCACGAACAGCACAGGTGCTCCCCAAGGAGATACACTTGGTCGGATGTACCCTTTATCTAATAATTCCTATAACTACATTTTTAATTCAGGTACACTCATTCGATAGGGTGCCCTTGAAATTGGTGATTCTCCAGGTACTAATTCAATGGTAAAATCTATATACCTTCTTGGTGGTAAGCCTGGTATTTCCTCTGGAAATACATCTATAAACTCCTGTACTATTGGTATATTTTCCAGTAGTGGAACTTTCTCTTTAGAATTGGTAAAGCCCACCTATATGGCATAAAGCTAGAATCCCTTCGTCATGCATTTTCCCATTTGAGATGTTGTGATTGGATGCAGCTGTAATGGTTTCTTCATGCCTTGAATTTCCTGGCGGGTTCCATCCCGCATTCTGTAGTAGATGATCTTTTCTTTACAGTCTACTAGTGTCCAGTGCTTCTCCAACTAGTCCATGCCTAGTAGCACATCATAAGAACCCAATGGTAATACATTCAGATCAACAATTAACTGTTGTTCACTAATTTTTAGTGCACAATTCGGTATTTTGGCACTAACTTTCCTCTTTGCCCCAGTGGCTAACTGTACCAACCATGGTTTTTTGAATTTCTGACTCTACAATTTATAAATTTCTACTACTTTGGGACTTACATAGCTTAAAATTGCACCTGGGTCTACCAAAATAGAAACAGGTTGAGATAGCAAATTACCTTCTAGTTCTATCATTGTCGGTTGGTAGTTCGCTTGCCAATCTTTCAGCACTGCATTAATTATGGGTATGTTTCTGGCAACATCACCCACTATTGAGGCCTCATGTAAATTGGTAACTGCCTCACTCCTACCTCGCTGTGGATAGTTTCTTTAGTAATGTGCCTCACCACATCCCCAACATTGTAAAGGTAGCTTCTGGTTCTGGGTTGGTTATGGTTTGCTGGAGGATTCTGTGAGTTTCTCTTCTGCATACCATCTTATTCTTTAATGATTCTTTCCAAATTTTTTGCTAAATGAGCTTTTGGCAGCACCTTTGAAATTTTTGGTTCTATTTTTCTTAAAACCAGAGCAGCCCTTATGCTCTTTCTTTGCCTGCTAGCTTTTACCTTGTTCACCTTTTGCTTTAGCTTGTTGGTAACACAATCTAGCCTTTCTGATTGCTTCGTCCATAGTCTTAGGATTCACAAACTCAATACATTCTTTCATGTGAGTCGGAAAGATAATTATAAATCGCTACACTTTAGCCTTTTCATCTCTCAAATAGGAACATAACGAAGTAAGGAAGCAAACTTAGTGATGTACTCATCCATCGTCATTTGTCCCAACTTCAAGTCATGGAACTCTCTAGACTTTTCATCATAGAAGTGTTCTGTTAAGTATTTATCTTTAAAACACTGCTGGAATGCATCCCAAGTTACATCCTGGTCATCTATACTGCGGACGTTTTTCACTTCCTCCCACCATAAGGTGGTTTTCTGCCTCAACTGATAAATAGCCAATCTGGCTTTGAGATTACTGTTGTATTCACACACTTGAAAATATTTGTTCACGTTTATCAGCCATGCCTTAGCCACTTCCTTCCTACTCCATCAAATGTAGGAGGCTTTATTTTTCAAAATTCACCTTGTAGCTCTACTTTTTTTCTTTTCACTTTTTTCTGGTCTGATACATTATCTGAATTAGCTTCATTGTAGTTTTTATTTCTGTTAATCCGCTGAGACTGAATTCTTTCCATTCTGTCTGTGTCATGGTCTCTTGTCCGTTGCTCATTTCCTTCCTGAAACTCTCTATCAGTACTTAGCTTTTCATTCCCTTGATTCTGTTTATCGGAGAGGATTTTTAATATCCTCTCTTGTTCTTACATCAGTAATAAACAACTTAAAATGTTAAACGTTGCTATGATACCACTTGTAATAGCCATACATAACTATATAATTTTTTTTTCTTGTTAACTATAATCCTGATTTTCTTGATTGTATTACTATATTTATTTTACTCCCGTATCTTTACAAGCCTTACCGCATGTGTATTTGATAATATGAATACTACACACTAACAAAAAAATAATGTAATACCAAATAATTTAACATATAATACCACGGTTATCTACATTTATGGGTTCGTTAGTGCATAGTTTGTTGTGCTATACTAAATACAAACAAAATCTATCGAATAATTAATTACATAAGTTTGGCCTCCCGTATTATACAACCGTCAATTAAATATCGATTCTATAGCATAACACTTGGTTAAGTCGATTCATCAGATTCAATGTATACATCGCACGATATATTTGGTAAAGTTATTAATGAGTTTAATTGCATTGGGACTGGCGTCTTCCCGCTTCAAGCTGTCATCAATCTCAGAATAGGTGGTAATAGCCCAACCCTTGATTTGGTTGCACAATTTCTTGACTGTTGATCTGAGTATTAAGGTTGGAGGTAATGACTACCATTCCTTAACCATTTTCGTGAAACAAGTTCATTTTTTTTCTGAGCTCCATCAGTGAGGTTTCTCTCTGCAACTACGGAACTTCTCGGTGAAACCATAGATCACTTCCTCGCAGGTTCTTGTGATAATTTCTTAACCATTGTCTCTCTGCTTTCTACTAAGGTTTCTCGACATGCAAAGTCTGTGTAATTTTTTTTGCTTAGTTTAGAGAAGAAAATAGTTTATCAAGACTTTGTATACAAAATACAATTTAAAACCTTGCTTAATTTCTTCTGTCAGGGTTTTCTCCTTATTTCCTGAAGCTGCAACCTATGGAACTCATTTTAAAAGACTCTCCTCTGGTTCTGCTGAAGCCTAGAAAATCTCTGCTTCAAACATTGGGGAAAACCACCCGGTCGGGACCTTAGGACAGCTCCTTTTCCGTTTGGTATGGTGGCTCCGACTGGATTTAAAGGACCAGTTTCCTTATAACTAAATGGGTTGGTGAGGGATTGATTTGGATGAGTGGAAATGGGACTAAATTGACTGAAATAAAACTATCTAATTAAACTAAATGCTGATAAAGAAATTCTAACACTAACCCGAGTAATTATATGTGAATACAACTTAAGATTGTTCCAATTTAACAATAACCATGAAAATGTATTATTATTTAAATTGAAATGTGCAGAAACGAATAAAGATAACTCTGTTTAAGAAATTAAACAGAGTTATATTAACATATTGCATTCATCATTGTATACCATCTATATATGCTTGTGAAAGATAACATTTCAATTATACTCAGAAATGATATATAAAAAGAAATGTTATGAAAACCAAATATATATAAATGATAGCAAATTTTAAAGCGAATATCATATGACAAAGGAAATCAACAGTGAACAGATAGAAATACCTCATTCATCTTGAAGATTTTCAAATGAAATCTGATACTCTAATCCAGTAACTCTGATGTAAAATCAAATCCAAAGGTACAGAAATGTAACACTTCAAAGATAATTTCAGCACAAAATCACCATATGTGATCCTTTATAAAATATAAGAGGCAATGGAGTACAGAAATGTAAGCTCCAAGTCAAAAATATTACAACTCCGGATCCCTTCTCTAAATGCATGAGAGGGATTTAAATAAGAAATTACATAAAAATAGAATCCTACTACTACTGCTACAATCTATCAAATTAAAAACAGAAATACTATCTTAAATGAAACTGATTCATTGCTTTTCTTTCTCGCTTGATGTAGCCAAGTTGCAAATTTTCAGCATATCTTGGAGCCTCGGTGGATGACTCATCTCGGAATGTAGCTGTCCAGCGTATGTGGCATCAGAAAATTCTAGAATTAAAAAATCAACAGCATTTGAAAGGAATTTAATAGCCATTTGTTGATTGTTTAGCTTAATTAAATAAGTCCACATATTTTCCCAAGATATTGCTTGAAGTTTGTTGATTTGTTGACTTTTATTCATCATTTCTTCTTTCCATCTGTTTTCGGTTTCTTTCACTTTAGGAAAACTGCCAAGAACACAATCTAAAATGAGATTAATTGAATACAAGCTGTCATTGATAAGTTGCGTTATATTACTCATCATGCTCCTAGCTCTTGATATTGCTCTCTCGGCTTTCATTATTTGATGTTCCCATTCTGTAAACAAGATTTCTTTATGTCTTTCTTCTATCCTAGGAAGATTAGTTTCTCTTCCTTTTTCTGTATCTTGCCAAGTAAGAAATTTAGAAATATTTTCATCAACATCATCAATTTCTTGCCTGAGAGTAATAATGTTCCAGATGAAGGATGATGTAATATCACAAAATGGTTCTGCCTGTGATAATTTTGTACAAAATTCATTTAATTGTTGAGACAAAAGTTTATTAACTTCAAGAGCTTCCGATTTGAATTCACTTAATTTAGGGAAATCTTTAAACCTCTCTAAATATGCTTTAAATTTTTTCCTGTACAATCTTTGCATTCTTCTCATTTTGCAATAAATCTTGTAACTTGGAAATTTCTTGATTCAGTTGTTGTTGTTTGCCTAAAACTTTATCATCAACTTTCTTCTTTTCTATGGCAAGCTGTTCTTCTAACTCTTTAGATCTGAGTTCTTGATCCTGTAATCGTTGTTCCAATTGAGCAATCTTTTGCTGACTTTCATTAGCTTGTTCTTCAAGAAAAGCTATATGGAGATATTTTTGATTCATTAACTGAGAAACTTCTGCAGCTTTATCTATTGTTGCAGCACTATATGCTCCTGCATATTGAGACAACTTAGTGAGATCCTCAGATGGATTCACTTCAGTATTCTTGTAGACAATATTCATGAACTCCTCCTGTGGAGTGGAAAACATGTCCTGATCTATCTTCCTTCTTTTTCTCTGTTTTCTAACAACAACCTTATGTTTAGGGCTATAAAATACATCCAAAGGAGGGATCTCCTCAATCTTCAATACAATCTGCCCTGTAGGATGTTCAGGAATGATTTCGACATCCTGCTCTACTTGCTCTTTATCTTTATCCTGCAGTCCTAATTGCTGAGCAAATTGATCGTATTGTTTCAACAATTGAGAAGAAACATTAAGATCAGCAGAGTCTATAATCTTCTCAGTAGTTTCTTTTCCTTCCAATTGTGTATCTGCTTTCTCTGTATTTTCTCCCTACTCAATGGTTTTGCTATCCGATCCTCCTTTTTGATTATGCACATTAGTATCAGTACTTGTGTATTTTTCTATTGTTTGAGCAGTGGACTGCTGATTAGTATTTCGATCGGATTTACCATCAGTATTCCCTTTCTGAGCATCAGGTTTGCCATCAGTGCCCACCTTTTCAGTATGTACATTTGGCTGGTTAATAGCCGATTGTGTAATGACTTTACCGGCAGATGTTTCTCCTGGCATTTTTCCATATGTACCCTCTGCCTCTGACCCTTGTATTGGAATTCTCAGTTGGTGTAGAGGAACTCTCAACAATCTTTGACTTCTGAATAACAAAAATTTATTCATTTCTTCCTTCTGGAATTTAGACTTGGCTAAATCATAAACTTGAGGAAAATCATTCAACGAAACAAACAAATCATCAAAATCATCTGGTTCATGCTCAAATCGAGCAATTGAAACTAAAGCAGTAACATTAAAAGCTATCTGTCGTGGATCATATTGTCTCCCTGGAATGGTTGCAAATTTACAACCCTTTATTTTGGCGACTTCCTTTTCTGCATGTTTGAAGTCATTTAAAGTAAACTGACCACAATTGAATGGGAATGGAGGCCACATTCTCTTCTTACTATTGTTTAGAGCTCTGGATATTCCTTCAACTGTTAATTGATAGGAAATTTCCTGGGCGAGAAGTTTGTCTGGAACAATAAGAGGAAGAACATGGGGTTCCACAATACTCCCAAAAATCCTGATGTATGTAAATTTCTCCTCTCCAAACCAATCTCCTATTGAGGATAAGTCGGCTTTAGCTTTATCAGAGAATCTAGGAGGGAAGTGATTGAAAATGGTTTGAAAGACAGGGATAAGGAAACCATGGCATATTCTATACACATTATCTTGGAAATGAACTTTCCAAAGAAGTTTATGATATATATGAATTGGGGTAGGGTCTTTGGGAGTCCATTTCCATCCTAACAAGGGAAACTCAGAATTAAAACAAAGAGCATCTAGAATATAGGCACAAAAGAAAAAAGGAGTGGAATTTCCAGCGGTTTTATCTTGTCTGTACTCGAGTATTCTATTAGCCATTCTATCAGATAGAATAACATCCCAATCCATAATGTCGGAATTGACACCAGCTAAGATTAATGGGACCATTTGTATAGAAAACCTAGCGGAATTGTCATTACCAAATAATCTACACATCATGGCAGCGGCATAGAAATACGGAGGTAAGAGGGAATCTACAGAATACATACCGGATGCTTCATTTCTGTGCTTCTCAGGATTTTTCCTCCAATATTTGATAGGATCATATTGAACTTTATTATTATTAGCAAACTCTTTGATAAATTCTTTGTTATAAACCTTCTGCGGATCAGGAAGATGATACATTGCTTTAATGTCTTCTGCTTTAAATGACCCAAAAGACACTCTAGAAGCTGAAACAAACGTTCTGTCCTTTATTTTCACACTATTGGTGACCCATCGAATCACATCATAATAAGGCATGATGCTTGCTCTGGCTACAATTCGATGTAGAAATGAATTTGCAAGTGATTTTTCAGTAATCTCAGAGTCGGAATCTGAGCTATCTTCATCTGGAATTGATGCCTTTTCTACTATGACTTTGGGGTTTTCTTTCTCCAATAGATTGTAAACTCCTTCCCACGTCATTCTTCCGAGCCCTTGGCATGATGTATCTGTAACTAATCTCAGTTTTGTTGGCTTCTCTTTTGAGACTATAGGAGTCTCAACAAACTTAACGGGAACAGCAGTCTTGGCTCTCCTCGCTCTCTTCGACATTTCTGTGTTTGATGCTATTTCCCTTTGTCTGTGAACGAAAGGGTTCAGCGTTCCTTGGCTCTGCAAGACAATAAACTTTCAGTCGTGATAAACAAGCAACTTGAACGGAACGATTATGAACTCATGATTCATTATTTATTGGTCTCGGATAACACTTAAATGTTCTTTTTGGGTCACACTCATGTATTTAAAACCGAATCATCAACCAATATTCATTTGATTTTTTATTGAATACCAATGTACAATTAGAGATTTGACGCTTTGTGAAATATTATATATTTACCTATCTTGAATTCTTCGAACGTAATAAATATCATGTATCAATCGCATCGAAAATTTTCAAATGGTACATAAATATCATAATATAGATTTTCCGATTTGCCGATTGCGATTGAAAACTTTTCCGATTTCCGATTAGATTGTTTAGATCGCAATCGGGGAGTTTCAATCGAAAAGAATTGTTAATGGCTTTCTCCGATTTCCGATGGTGGGGTCTACCATATAAAAGTTTTTCTCATTTAAACGAACAAATGTTTGTTTTCTTTTTGAAAAGTGTTTTTTATAGTAATGCGCGTCGCATCGGAGAATTTGAAATTGACCGCAAAGAAATTATTTAAAAGTATCCCGATCATGCGATTGCGACTGGTGGCATCGCATCGGAAGTATGTGAATGGATAACTTAAACTCTTTGCGATTGAAGTTTTGCGATCGAACTAATCGCATCGGAGGATTTGGGTTTCTATGTCAAATTTTCTCTAAGGGTTTTCTCCGATCTCCGATTGCGATTATTATTCATTGGACTTTTACACTTGACTTGTTTTTTATGATAAGGTCTTTTATATTTGATCGGATCAGCAGTTTTGAATGTTGTATTTGGTTTGTATACAAACAAAGATGAGCTTTTTCAAAACAATGAATCTTTATTTCTATAAAAAGAAAAAGGGACCCTATTTCTAAATGAATTTTATTCTAAAATTAAGAAAAAGGGAGGGTTGTTGTATAGTACAACAATTGGTGATTCACTGAAAGAACCAGTTATCTCTGAAAAAATAAAATGAATACTATATTTTTAGTAAGTAAAGATTTTTAAAGATAATGAAAACTATCCTAGGATAATAAAAAATAAAATCTAACTTATGAAAAAGAATAAAAATTATTTACAATTTCTTTCTAGTTTCTTGAGAATAAAAACATTTTTGGGTTATCTCAAGCTTTGATTGGTATTAATAATTAAGTAAGTGGATTTCTCCAAGTTTGGTTTTATAATATACTCTATTGTCATAGGTATTGCCTCTGCTGCCTGCAAACGTTCATAGTTTCGACAGGGTTACCTTTTAACCATTAACTATTCATTGTCCCATCCAACTAAGATTATGACTTTTTAAAAGATAAATTCATAAGACATATTATCTCATGTTTTTTGTCTTTTATTTATTTTCTTATTTTTAAGAGCCATTGTTCTGGTTTGGTAGCCAGTTAATGACAATGCCATTCACTAGTTGTAATTAAACTGAACAAGTTGGCTCGTGATGAGACCCCTTGTCTTATATTTATAAGCCATTACCCTGTTTTGATGTGCAGTATTGGTAATGTCAGTTTCATTACTTCTTATGAATATGGTAAGTCGGCTCATGATGAGACCTCTTATCTCTTAAAAAAATTTACATAATTTCTTAGAATTACATTCTAAAAAATCACAACCTAAATGGATGGGGTGAAATAGTTTTATCCTTAAGAATCAATGGATGACAATTTTCAGAGTTTTTTTAATACCAAGACTTGAATAATCTTTACTTTTATAGATAACCTTTCTCTGCTTAATAAACTTATAATGATTTACATTTCCCTCAAGTTTTCAAAAGATCATGCAAATAATTGGAATAATATTTCAAATTTTAACATCTTATTCAAAACTATCAAAAGACTATGATCATTTCTTTAAAAATTCTTATTTACACAAAATAAATATTTATAATATTCTTCCTAAGAATTTTTCTAACAAGAAAAAATTCAATTAGAGACTCATTAACAACCATTATTTGCAAAAAAAATTAAAAACTTTGCAGAAAGGAATATGTACAGTTTAAGAAGGGGTTGCCTCCTTATGAAAAGAATTTCTTCAAGATAAGCCCATTTACAGGAAGAGATTCTCTCTTACCCGTTAGATCTTGGAGTATGAATGTATTTGAGCCTATCTTTTCAACGATCTGAAATGGTCCAAGCCACATTTTCTGAAACTTGGTATGCTTACCTTTTTCTTCATGTGCTTTATCCCATTTCAGAACAAGATCACCAATTGACAAAATTTTTTAGCCAGTAGAACTTGCATCAAAAGAAGATTTTACAAGCTGTTGATGTTTTTCATGAATAATTTTAGCTTTATCTCTATCTTATTCTAGTTTAAGGATTTGATCATATCTCAATTGAATGGATGAAGAAGTATTTTCTTCAATAAATTGCACTAGGGCTAATGATGGAAGAGTTAAATTTGATGGTATCACAGCTTCTTTTCCATAAACTAAATTGAAAGGTGAAGTTCCTATTGAAGCTTTTTCAGTGATACGATCAGCCCATAATGCAAATATTAAAGACTTGTGCCAATTCTTTTGATTTTGATCAATAGTCCTTTTAATGATTTTGATGATATTTTTGTTAGTGGATTCAGCCAAACCATTACCTTGTGGATAATAATTTGCTGAATATTTCAGTTTAAAACCTCTTTTGATTGCAAATTCTATTAAACTATTTCCGGAAAAATAAGATGCATTATCAAAGACAAGAGCTTGAGGTACACCAAACCTGGTTATGATGAATTGATCTATGAAATCAATAATTGCATCAGAATTGGCTACCTTCAAAGGGATTGTTTCTACCCATTTCGTAAAGTAATCAGTTGCAGGAAGGATGTATTTGTGCTGTTTGGAAGAATGAGGTACTATCTCACCAATAATTTCAAGCCCCCATTGTTCAAATGGTTGCTCAATATTCACTGGTTGTAAAGGAAAAGCTGGTTTCCTTTGTCTTCCACTTGCAGTTTGGCAAATTCTGCACTTCCTTACATAGTCATGTGTATCTTTAAAAAGGGTAGGCCAGTAATAGCCAGCACGAATTATTTTGTGAGCTGTGGTATCACCTCCAAAATGACCTCCTGCTGGTCCATCATGCAACTCCTGCAAAACCTTTTCGGCTTCAGTCTTTTCAAGACATCTTAATAAAATTGAATCATAATTTTTTTTGAATAACACATTATCAATGATCTCATATTTAATAGCCTTTAACCTTAAAGCGCGTTTACTCTTATAACTGAGATTAGAAGGAGCATACCCATTTTTCAAGTAATAGATGAGATCAGCATACTGAGATTCAGAATCTGTAATACTTATCTGACTTACTTGAATATCTTGATTTGAATCTTGATTTTCTGGTATGTTATGAGCTCCTGCTAATAATCTGCAAAAACCTTGTCCTCTAACAATCTTAGCTGGTTTAATATCAACATCATATTCTTGCAAAGTTGTTACCCAATTAGCTCGTTTTTCTCCTACTTCTCTCTGAATTAATAATTGCCTCACTGCAGAGAATGGGACAATGATTTTTGTATGAGTTTTTAAGAGAAAATGTCTGAAATGATTGATTGATTTAAACACAGCAAAGGCTTGTTTTCAACATCGGAATAATTCAGTTCAGCTCCTTGAAGATTTGAGCTAAAGAAAGAAATTGGTGCTTCAATTTTCTGATCATTGAGCTGTGTTAAAACAGCTGCATAGGATGTCTCAGTGGCTAAGGTATACAAAATAAAATCTTTAGAAAAATCCGGGGTACTCAATGCTGGTGCATTAATGATCGCTTGTTTGATTGCCTCAAAGGCTTATTTCTCTTTATGCCCCCATTTGAATACTGAATTCTTCTTGATCATATTTTGCATAGGTAAAACAATTAAAGAAAAATCAGGAATGAATCTTTTTACAAAATTGATCTGTCCGAGAAATGATTGCATGGATTTTTTGTTATGAGGTAAAGAAATATCAGAGATTTCTTTTACTCTATCTGGATCAATGTATATACCATCTTTTGACACAACAAATCCCAAGAGTTTTCCTTCATCCAAAGCAAAGAAAGATTTCTTTGGATTTAAGGAAATACCAAACCTTCTACATCTTTCAAATATTTGCTTTAGATCATGTAGATGATTGGTTCTCTTTTTTGAAAATATTGTTATGTCATCAAGATAAACAACAACTGACTTATTGATCAGACCTTTAAATGCTATGTCCATGGCTCTTTGGAAAGTTGCTCCTGCATTTATTAGACCAAAAGGCATTTTCTGATAAGCATAAGTTCCCCATTTTGTTCTGAAAGTTGTTTTCAATCTGTCATCTGGATGAACTAAAACTTGATTATAGCCCGAAAATCCATCGAGAAAGGACATAAGTTCAAAACCAGCTACCTTTTGAAGTATCTGTTCCATGGTTGGCAATGGGAAATTGTCTTTTAAACATGCCTTGTTTAAATTTATGAAATCAATACAGATTCTTATATCACCATTCTTCTTCCTTACAGGTACCATATTGGAAACCCAATTGGAGTGCCTGACAGGAAAAATGATTTTGGCTTTTAAAAGTTTATTAAGTTCTGATTTGATTTGTCCTTCAAGATTTGGATGAACCTTCCTTAGCTTTTGTTGAACAGGTTTAATATCAGGAAGCATTGGAATTGTGTGTTGAATAACCGAAGTATCATACGTTTTTAAATCATCATAATTCCAAGCAAAAACGTTTTTATATTTGTTTAAGAGTTTAATGAAAGCATTCCTTTCCTCTGGTGTTAAATTGAGTCCTAAATTAACATTTTGAGGTTTGGAATCAGAACCAAGATTTACTAATTCAAACTTCAAAGTGGAACTTTGAAGTTTGGCATTAGTGACTTTCTTGAATCTATCTTTAATATCATATAAGTCCTCCAATTTAACAACAGATTTTGGAATGGGATTTTCATTACCTTTCGAAGCAATTTGTAAATCATGATCATTTTCATCAATAATTTGCTCATCGTATGATTTCTCTGAAGTCATGAAATTTAAAATATCTTGATCATGATAGAAAACTCTCCAATTTGTGACATTGTCTGGGACAGATGGACGAAAAATTAATTCTACATAAAACCTATCAGGACTGCAGTCTTCAGCAGGTAGGAGTTTAGATGCAACATTAGCTAACAAGTAAGCTGATGTATTTTGATTCCTAGGAATAGGAGAAATATTAAATGCTAAAAAATGAGTGGTGAGATCTTGTACTAGGGTTTGATAGTGTTTAAGATGTCCTGAAAGGCAATGAATAGTATTCCTAACTTGTTTTATGACAATTTCGGAATCACCAAAGACTTTCAAGTATTTAACATCTAACCCTATTGCTTTATAAAGTCCTTGAACCAAGGCTTCATATTCTGCGGTATTGTTAGTACACTCAAATTCTAACCTACATGACAGCATGGTTTTCTCTCCATATGGATCAATTAAGATGCATCCTGCTCTAGCTCCATCACTAGACTTTGATCCATCAAAATATAACGACCAAAATAAAGATTTATCTATTGACTTATCTACAATTACATCAGAAGTATTTACAATTCTGGAAGAATCGGATTGTGAAAATTTTTCTATTTGAGAAACAAAAGTATTTACAGAAAAAGGTGATTGGGGTGCTTTGAAGTTTCCAAGAAATGATTCAGCAGAATAACCTCCAAGAATATTGTTGTTGAATGCCACAGGTTCATTAGGTTGTTCAAATTCAGTGACAGTGTGAGTCATATGTTTTTCTCGCTCAATTTTGATTTGATTTGGTTTCCCTTTGTAGGGAAGCCACATATGTGAATAATCAGCCGAGATATAACAATTAAGTTTCGCAGACCAGTCCCTGCTTAGGATTAATCCATAGAATTCAGGAATATCAGCAATCAAAATATCAATTCTTTGGACAATTCTAGGATCGAAAGCTAATCTGATAGTAACTGAATTGATTTCTCTTACAACTTGAACTTTAGAGCGATCCAATTGAGCAATATGAACTGCCGATTTCTGTGGTTCGATATTCAATTTGGCACAAACAAAAGTAGACATTATATTAGAGGAAGCTCCAGAATCAATTAAACAATTATGCAGATTCTTATCGTACATTTCATAAGTCAGAAGAAAAGGATGAGTTTGAGAATTTGAATTTTCTCCAATGAGCACGGTATCAGTAGCATCTACCTTATCTGGTGGCTTACCAGCTCCCTTAGCTGCTTTTGCAACTACACCATTAGGTAAAGGAGCAATTGGTGTAGCGTTTAATTCTTTCAATAGCAACTTCTGCTGGTGTTTTAGTTTGTTGAGTTCATGTAAGGAAATGTTGGCTTTGATCTTTTTCATGTCTTCGACAATGTTATACTCCATAGGATCTGACACCACTAAAGTCTTTGTTGTCGATGTGGGAGGATTAGAAGAAGATGACTGATATTGAGTAGGTAATGGAGAAGCTTTCTTTGAAGGGGATTTATCTTTGGTACTTGGAGTTTTGATTTTCCTTTTAAGAGCTGTTTGTAAAGGCTCTGCTGTAGATTTACTCCTAGTACTTACAAGCATAGCTTCTTCTTCTACCTCACTATCAGAATTAGGGAGAATAAAATCCCACATTCCATGTAATTCAGCTATTTCTTCATTCTCATCTTCCTCATATGATACTAAAGATGTATCTTCTTCTTCTTCTTCTTCCTCTGATTCTGCATTAGAGATTGCATTAGGAGGTTTAGATTCAACTTGGTTTCTTCTGAAATTTCGGAATGGTTTTTTGGTAGAAGTTTTAGCTACTTGTTTTTTAATTTCAACCATTTCATTTGACATGGTTTTAAGAACTTTCTGTAAACCCTCCATGTCATATGGATCTTTGGCCTTTTTCTTTGAATCATCTTTGAAGCTGACTTTCTTTGTTTTCCTTTCCTCAATAGCATTTTTATTTTCTAGAGAAATAATTAGTTTTTCTACTGCAATAGCCTCTTTCATATTCTCGGCTAATGTAGGTTTTGCAGCTCTATCTACAAAAATTGCTATGTTTGAGGGTAAGGCAGTTATATACCATTCACTTCTGACTTGTTCACTAGGCTATGAATCTGTGTGGATTTTGTTCAAGAGTTTGTTGAATCTAGCATTGAAATATTTAATGGACTCTTTGGGTTCTATCTTCAAATTTGAGAGGTCATTGAGTAAAGTAGCTATTGATCGGTCATCTCCAAATTTGGTTAAAAAATGATCTGCAAAAATGGACCAACTTGTTATGGATCCCGAAGGTAATGAAAAGTACCGGGATCCTGCTGCTCCTTAAAGAGTATAAGGGAATAATATGACTACAACATCTTCATGTGTGACTCCATTCAAATTTACAGCCAGCATAAAGTTATTGATATGTTCTTCAGCTTGGATGTTAAGATCTGGACTAAATTTCGAAAGTCATTTTCCAGGATTGTCTGGTAAATCATGTAAAGGTGCAGCCATGTTGACTGCCCCTGGAGTAGCCCATGGTCTAGCCATTATCGGAACAACTATTGGAGGGGTAGTAGAAGCTGGTGGTGTTTGAATAGAAGTTGTTGGAATAGATGATGTTGAGATTAATGATGATTGAGGGGAAGATGTTTGAGGAGATGATGTGGAAACAACTGCACTTTGTTGAGTTGTGGTTTTGGAAACAGGTGATTGAATATGAGATGATGAACTTGTATCACTTTCTGATTCCGATTGAATTCTTTTTGTCTTGCCCTTACTAGGTAAAGGAAATTCTTTCGGAGGAATACCAAGTTTTTCACTTTGCAACCTAGTAAGAGGTTTTGAAGGAACAAATTTTGAACTTACACTACCTTCAGATATTTCAGACTCTTCAAGAGATAATGAGAATCCTTTCAATTTATGGATTAAATCTTGAACTTCAGGAGACTCAGGAGATTGCTTGTCTGAATGTTTTGAGATTTTGGTAGTGGGTGTATGGATATTCTCAGCAATTTCTTCTCTAGGATTTTGAATTTCAGAAGAAATTGAAGAAGTTGATGAGGGTGTTTTGCTCTCAGAATGGCCTGTGGATAAAGATTTACTTGCCATTCATAGCTCATGCCCTCCTTCTAGCGCCAAAAATGTTGAAGCCTAGAAAATATCTGCTTCAAACATTGGGGAAAACCACCCGGTCGGGACCTTAGGACAACTCCTTTTCCGTTTGGTATGGTGGCTCCGACTGGATTTAAAGGACCAGTTTCCTTATAACTAAATGGGTTGGTGATGGATTGATTTGGATGAGTGGAAATGGGACTAAATTGACTAAAATAAAATTATCTAATTAAACTAAATGCTGATAAATAAATTCTAACACTAACCTGGGTAATTATATGTGAATACAACTTAAGATTGTTCCAATTTAACAATAACCATGAAAATGTATTATTATTTAAATTGAAATGTGAAAAAACGAATAAAGATAACTCTGTTTATTGCATTCATCATTGTATACGATCTATATATGCTTATGAAAGATAACATCTCAATTATACTCAGAAATGATATATAAAAAGAAACGTTATGAGAAACAAATATATATAAATGATAGAAAATTTTAAAACGAATATCATATGACAAAGGAAATCAACAGTGAACAGATAGAAATACCTCATTCATCTTGAAGACTTTCAAATGAAATCTGATACTCTAATCCAGTAACTCTGATGTAAAATCAAATCCAAAGGTACAGAAATGCAACACTTCAAAGATAATTTTAGCACAAAATCACCAGATGTGATCCTTTATAAAATATAAGAGGGAATGGAGTACAGAAATGTAAGCTCCAAGTCCAAAAATATTACAACTCTGGATCCCTCTCTAAATGCATGAGAGGGATTTAAATAAGAAATTACATAAACATAATCCTACTACTACTGCTACAATCTATCAAATTAAAAACAGAAATGTTATCTTAAATGAAACTGATTCATTGCTTTTCTTTCTCACTTGATGTAGCCAAGTTGCAAATCTTCAGCATATTTTGGAGCCTCGGTGGATGACTCATCTCGGAATGCAGCTGTCCAGCGTAGGTGGCATCGGAAAATTCTGGAATTAAACAATCAACAGCATTTGAAAGGAATTTAATAGCCATTTGTTGATTGTTTGGCTTAATTAAATAAGTCCACATATTTTCCCAAGATATTGCTTGAAGTTTGTTGATTTGTTGACTTTTATTCATCATTTCTTCTTTCCATCTGTTTTCAGTTTCTTTCACTTTAGGAAAACTGCCAGGAACACAGTCTGAAATGAGATTGATTGAATACAAGCTGTCATTTATAAATTGCGTGATATTACTCATCATGCTCCTAGCTCTTGATATTGCTCTCTCGGCTTTCATTATCTGATGTTCCCATTCTGTAAACAAGATTTCTTTATGTCTTTCTTCTATCCTAGGAAGATTAGCTTCTCTTCCTTTTTCTGTATCTTTCCAAGTAAGAAATTCAGAAATATTTTCATCAGCATCATCAATTTCTTGCCTGAGAGTAATAACGTTCTGGATCAAGGATGAGGTAATATCACAAAATGGTTCTGCCTGTGATAATTTTGCACAAAATTCATTCAATTGCTGAGACAGCAGTTTATTAACTTCAAGAGCTTCCGATTTGAATTCACTTAATTTAGGGAAATATTTGAACCTATCTAAAGCTGCTTGAAATTCCTTTTCTTGTACAATCTTCGCATTCTTCTCATTTTGCAACAAATCTTGTAACTTGGAAATTTCTTGATTCAATTGTTGTTGTTTGCCTAAAACTTGCTCATAAACTTTCTTCTTTTCTGTAGTAAGCTGTTCTTCTAACTCTTTAGACCTGAGTTCTTGATCCTGTAATCGTTGTTCCAATTGAGCAATTTTTTGCTGACTTTCATTGGCCTGTTCTTCAAGAAAAGCTATATGGAGATCTTTTTGTGTCATCAACTGAGAAACTTCTGCAGCCTTATCTATTGTTGCAGCACTATATGCTCCTGCATATTGAGACAACTTAGTGAGATCCTCAGATGGATTCACTTCAGTATTCTTGTAGACAATATTCATGAATTCCTCCTGTGGAGTGGAGAACATGTCCTCATCTATCTTCCTTCTTTTTCTCTGTTTTCTAACAACAACCTTATGTTTAGGGCTATAAAATACATCCAAAGGAGGGATCTCCTCAATATTCAATACAATCTACCCTGTAGGATGTTCAGGAATGATTTCGACATCCTGGTCTACTTGTTCTTTATCTTTATCCTGCAGTCCTAATTGCTGAGCAAATTGATCGTATTGTTTCAAAAATTGAGAAGAAACATTAAGATCAGCAGAGTCTATAATCTTCTCAGTAGTTTCTTTTCCTTCCAATTGTGTATATGTTTTCTCTGTATTTTTTCCCTGCTCAGTGGTTTTGCTATCTGATCCTCCTTCTTTATTACGCACATTAGTATCAGTACTTGTGCATTTTTCTGTTGTTTGAGCTGTGGAATGCTGATCAGTATTTTGATCGGATTTGCCATCAGTGTTCCCTTTCGGAGCATCAGGTTTGCCATCAGTCCTCACCTTTTCAGTATGTACAGTTGGCTGGTTAATAAACGATTGTGTAATTACTTTACCAGCAGATGTTTCTCCTGGTGTTTTGTCAGATGTACCCTCTGTCTCTGACCCTTGTATAGGAATTCTCAGTTGGTCTAGAGGAACTCTCAACAATCTTTGACTTCTGAATAACAAAAATTTATTCATTTCTTCCTTCTGGAATTTAGACTTGGCTAAATCATAAATTTGAGGAAAATTATTCAACGAAACAAACAAATCATCAAACTCATCTGGTTCATGCTCAAATCGAGCAATTGAAACTGAAGCAGTAACATTAAAGGCTATCTGTCGCGGATCATACTGTATCCCTGGAATGGTTGCAAATTTACAACCCTTTATTTTGGCGACTTCCTTTTCTGCATGTTTGAAGTCATTTAAAGTAAACTAACCACAATTGAATGGGAATTGAGGCCACATTCTCTTCTTACTATTGTTTAAAGCTCTGGATATTCCTTCAACTGTTAATTGATAGGAAATTTCCCGGGCGAGAAGTTTTTCTGGAACAATAAGAGGAAGAACATGGGGTTCCACAATACTCCCAAAAATCCTGATGTATGAAAATTTCTCCTCTCCAAACCAATCTCCTATTGAGGATAAGTCGGCTTTAGCTTTATCAGAGAATCGAGGAGGGAAGCGATTGAAAATGGTTTGGAAAACAGGGATAAGGAAACCATGGCATATTCTATACACATTATCTTGGAAATGAACTTTCCAAAGAAGTTTATGATATATATGAATTGGGGTAGGGTCTTTTGGATTCCATTTCCATCCCAACAAGGGAAACTCGGAATTAAAACAAAGAGTGTCTAGAATATAGGCACAAAAGAAAAAAGGAGTGGAATTTCCAGCGGTTTTATCTTGTCTGTACTCGATTATTCTATTAGCCATTCTATCAGAGAGAATAACAGCCCAGTCCATAATGTCGGAATTGACAGCAGCTAAGATTAATGGGACCATTTGTATAGAAAACCTAGCGGAATTATCATTACCAAATAATCTACACATCATGGCAGCGGCATAGCAATACGGAGGTAAGAGGGAATCTATAGAATACATACCGGATGCTTCATTTCTGTGCTTCTCAGGATTTTTCCTCCAATCTTTGATAGGATCAGATTGAACTTTATTATTATCAGCAAACTCTTTGATAAATTCTTTATTATACACCTTCTGCGGATCAGGAAGATGATACATTGCCTTAATGTCTTCTGCTTTAAACGACCCAAAAGACACTCCAGAAGCTGAAACAAACATTCTGTCCTTTATTTTCACACTATCGATGACCCATCGAATTACATCATAATAAGGCATGATGCTTGCTCTGGCTGCAATTCGATGTAGAAATGAATTTGCAAGTGATTTTTCAGTAATCTCAGAGTCGGAATCTGAGCTATCTTCATCTGGAACTGATGCCTTTTCCATTGTGACTTTGGGGTTTTCTTTCTCCAATAGATTGTAAACTCCTTCCCACGTCATTCTTCCGAGCCCTTGGCATGATGTATCTGTAACTAATCTCAGTTTTGTTGGCTTCTCTTTTGAGACTGTAGGAGTCTCAACAAACTTAATGGGAACAACAGTCTTGGCTCTCCTCGCTCTCTTCGACATTTCTGTGTTTGATACTATTTCCCTTTGTCTGTGAACGAAAGGGTTCAGCGTTCCTTGGCTCTGTAAGACAATAAAATTTCAGTCGTGACAAACAAGCAACTTTAACGGAACGATTATGAACTCATGATTCATTATTTATTGGTCTCGGATAACACTTAAATGTTCTTTTTGGGTCACACTCATGTATTTAAAACCGAATCATCAACCAATATTCATTTGATTTGCTATTGAATACCAACGTACAATTGGAGATTTGACGCTTTGTGAAATATTATAATATTTACCTATCTTGAATTCTTAGAACGTAATAAATATCATGTATCAATCGCATCGAAAGTTTTCAAATGGTACATAAATATCATAATACAGATTTTACGATTTGCCGATTGCAATTGAAAACTTTTCCAATTTCCGATTAGATTGTTTAGATCACAATCGGGGAGTTTCAATCGAAAAGAATTGTTAATGGCTTTCTCCGATTTCCGATGGTGGGGTCTACCATATACAAGTTTTTCTCATTTAAACGAACAAATGTTTGTTTTCTTTTTGAAAAGTATTTTTTATAATAACGTGCGTCGCATCGGAGAATTTGAAATTGACCACAAAGAATTATTTAAAAGTATCCCAATCATGCGATTGCGACTGGTCGCATCGCATCGGAAGTATGTGAATGGATAACTTAAACTCTTTGCGATTGAAGTTTTGCGATCGAACTAATCGCATCGGAGGATTTGGGTTTCTATGTCAAATTTCCTCTAAGGGTTTTCTTCGATCTCCGATTGCGATTGTTATTCATTGGACTTTTATACTTGACTTGTTTTTTATGATAAGGTATTTTATATTTGATCGGATCAAAAGTTTTGAATGTTGTATTTGGTTTGTATATAAACAAAGATGAGCTTTTTTCAAAACAATGAATCTTTATTTATAATTCTTTTATTTCTATAAAAAGAAAAAGGGACCCTATTTCTAAATGAATTTTATTCTAAAATTAAGAAAAAGGGAGGGTTGTTGTATAGTACAACAATTGGCGATTCACTGAAAGAACCAGTTATCTCTGAAAAAATAAAATGAATACTATATTTTTAGTAAGTAAAGGTTTTTAAAGATAATGAAAACTATCCTAGGATAATCAAAAATAAAATCTAACTTATGAAAAAGAATAAAAATTATTTACAATTTCTTTCTAGTTTCTTGAGAAGAAAAACATTTTTGGGTTATCTCAAGCTTTGATTGGTATTAATAATGAAGTAAGTGGATTTCTCCAAGTTTGGTTTTATAATATACTCTATTGTCATAGGTATTGCCTCTGCTTCCCGCAAACGTTCATAGTTTCGACAAGGTTACTTTTTAACCATTAACTATTCATTGTCCCATCCAACTAAGATTATGACTTTTTTAAAAAATAAACTCATAAGACATATTATCTCATGTTTTTTGTCTTTTATTTATTTTCTTATTTTTAAGAGCCATTGTTCTGGTTTGGTAGACAGTTAATAACAATTCCATTCACTAGTTGTAATTAAACTGAACAAGCTGGCTCGTGATGAGACCCCTTGTCTTATATTTATAAGCCATTACCCTGTTTTGATGTGCAGTATTGGTAATGTCAGTTTCATTACTTCTTATGAATATGGTAAGTCGGCTCATGATGAGACCTCTTATCTCTTAAAAATTTTAACATAATTTCTTAGAATTATATTCTAAAAAATCACAACCTAAATGGATGGGGTGAAATAGTTTTATCCTTAAGAATCAATGGATGACAATTTTCAGAGTTTTTTGAGTACCAAGACTTGAATAATCTTTACTTTTATAGATAACCTTTCTCTGCTTAATAAACTTATAATGATTTACATTTCCCTCAATTTTTCAAAAGATCATGCAAATAATTGGAATAATCTTTCAAAGTTTAACATCTTATTTAAAACTATCAAAAGACTATGATCATTTCTTTAAAAATTCTTATTTACACAAAATAAATATTTATAATATTCTTCCTAAGAATTTTTCTAACAAGTAAACAGTCAATTAGAGACTTATTAACAACCTTTATTTTCAAAAACAATTAAAAACTTTGCAGAAAGGAATATGTACAGTTTAAGAAGGGGTTGCCTCCTTATGAAAAGAATTTCTTCAAGATAAGCCCATTTACAGGAAGAGATTCTCTCTTACCTGTTAGATCTTGGAGTATGAATGTATTTGAGCCTATCTTTTCAATGATCTGAAATGGTCCAAGCCACATTTTCTGAAACTTGGTATGCTTACCTTTTTCTTCATGTGCTTTATCCCATTTCAGAACAAGATCACTAATTGACAAAATTTTTAAGGCGGTAGAACTTGCATCAAAAGAAGATTTTACAAGCTGTTGATTTTTTCATGAATAATTTTAGCTTTATCTCTATCTTCTTCTAGTTTAAGGATTTGATCATATCTCAATTGAATGGATGAAGAAGGATTTTCTTCAATAAATTGCACTAGGGCTAATGATGGAAGAGTTAAATTTGATGGTATCACAACTTCTTTTCCATAAACTAAATTGAAAAGTGAAGTTCCTATTGAAGCTTTTTCAGTGATACGATCATCCCATAATGCAAAGATTAAAGACTTGTGCCAATTTTTTTGATTTTGATCAATAGCCCTTTTAATGATTTTGATGAGATTTTTGTTAGTGGATTCAGCCAAACCATTACCTTGTGGATAATAATTTGTTGAATATTTCAGTTTAAAACCTCTTTTAACTGCAAATTCTATTAAACTATTTTCGGAAAAATAAGATGCATTATCAAAGACAAGAGCTTGAGGTACACCAAACCTGGTTATGATGAATTGATCTATGAAATCAATAATTGCATGAGAATTGGCTACCTTCAAAGGGATTGCCTCTACCCATTTTGTAAAGTAATCAGTTGCAGTAAGGATGTACTTGTGCTGTTTGGAAGAATGAGGTACTATCTCACCAATAATGTCAAGCCCCCATTGTTCAAATGGTTGCTCAATACTCACTGGTTGCAAAGGAAAAGATGGTTTCCTTTGTCTTCCACTTGCAGTTTGGCAAATTCTGCACTTCCTTACGTAGTCATGTGTATCTTTAAAAAGGGTAGGCCAGTAATAACCAACACGAATTATTTTGTGAGCTGTGGTATCACCTCCAAAATGACCTCCTGCTGGTCCATCATGCAATTCCTGCAAAACCTTTTCGGCTTCAGTCTTTTCAAGACATCTTAATAAGATTGAATCATAATTTTTCCTGAATAACACATTATCAATAATCTCATATTTAATAGCCTTTAACCTTAAAGCACATTTTCTCTTATAGCTGAGGTTAGAAGGAGAATACCCATTTTTCAAGTAATAGATGAGATCAGCATACTAAGATTCATAATCTGTAACACTTATCTGACTTACTTGAATATCTTGATTCGAATCTTGATTTTCTGGTATGTTATGAGCTCCTGCCAATAGTCTGCAAAAACCTTGTCCTCTAACAATCTTAGCTGGTTTAATATCAACATCATATTCTTGCAAAGATGTTACCCAATTAGCTCGTTTTTCTCCTACTTCTCTATGAATTAATAATTTCCTCACTGCAGAGAATGGGACAATGATTTTTGTATGAGTTTTCAAGAGAAAAGGTCTGAAATTCTTGATTGATTTAAACACGGCAAAGGCTTGTTTTTCAACATCAGAATAATTCAGCTCAGCTCCTTGCAGATTTGAGCTAAAGAAAGAAATTGGTGCTTCAATTTTCTGATCATTGAGCTGTGTTAAAACAGCTGCATAGGATGTCTCGGTGGCTAAGGTATACAAAATAAAATCTTTAGAAAAATCCGGGGTACTCAATGCTGGTGCATTAATGATCGCTTGTTTGATCGCCTTAAAGGCTTCTTTCTCTTTATGCCCCCATTTGAATACTGAATTATTCTTGATCATATTTTGCATAGGTAAAACAATTAAAGAAAAATCAGGAATGAATCTTTTAACAAAATTGATCTGTCCAAGAAATGATTGCATGGATTTTTTGTTATGAGGTAAAGAAATATCAGAAATCTCTTTTACTCTGTCTGGATCAATGTATATACCATCTTTTGACACAACAAATCCTAAAATTTTTCCTTCATCCAAAGCAAAGAAAGATTTCTTTGGATTTAAGGAAATACCAAACCTTCTACATCTTTCAAATATTTGCTTTAGATCATGTAGATGATTGGTTCTCTTTTTTGAAAATACTGTTATGTCATCAAGATAAACAACAACTGACTTATTGATCAAACCTTTAAACGCTATATCCATGGCTCTTTAGAAAGTTGCTCCTGCATTTATTAGACCAAAAGGCATTTTTTGATAAGCATAAGTTCCCCATTTTGTTTTGAAAGTTGTTTTCAATCTATCATCTGGATGAACTAAGACTTGGTTATAGCCTGAAAATACATCAAGAAAGGACATAAGTTCAGAACCAGCTACCTTTTGAAGTATCTGTTCCATGGTTGGCAATGGGAAATTGTCTTTTAAACATGCCTTGTTTAAATTTCTGAAATCAATACAAATTCTTATATCACCATTCTTCTTCCTTACAGGTACCATATTGGAAACCCAATTGGAGTGCCTTACAGGAAAAATGATTTTGGCTTTTAAAAGTTTATTAAGTTCTGATTTGATTTGTCCTTCGAGATTTGGATGAATCTTCCTTAGCTTTTGTTGAACAGGTTTAATATCAGGAAGCATTGGAATTGTGTGTTGAATAACTGAAGTATCATACGTTTTTAAATCATCATAATTCCAAGAAAAAACGTTTTTATATTTGTTCAAGAGTTTAATGAAAGCATTCATTTCGTCTGGTGTTAAATTGAGTCCTAAATTAACATTTTGAGGTTTGGAATCAGAACCAAGATTTACTAATTCAAACTTCAAAGTGGAACTTTGAAGTTTGGCATTAGTGACTTTCTTGAATCTGTCTTTAATATCATATAAGTCCTCCAATTTAACAACAGATTTTGGAATGGGATTTTCATTACCTTTTGAAGAAATTTGTAAATCATGATCATTTTCATCAATAATTTTCTCATCATATGATTTCTCTGAAGTCATGAAATTTAAAATATCTTGATCATGATAGAAAACTCTCCAATTTGTGACATTGTCTGGGATAGATGGACGAAAAATTAATTCTATAGAAAATCTATCAGGACTGCAATCTTCAGCAGGTAGGATTTTAGATGCAACATTAGCTAACAAGTCAGCTGATGTATTCTGATTCCTAGGAATAGGAGAAATATTGACTGCTAAAAATGAGTGGTGAGATCTTGTACTAGGGTTTGATAGTGTTTAAGATGTCCTGAAAGGCAATGAATAGTATTCCTAACTTGTTTTATGACAATTTCAGAATCACCAAAGACTTTCAAGTATTTAACATCTAACCCTATAGCTTTATAAAGTCCTTGAATGAAGGCTTCATATTCTGCAGTATTGTTAGTACACTCAAATTCTAGCCTACATGACAGCATGGTTTTCTCTCCATCTGGATCAATTAAAATGCATCCTGCTCCAGCTCCATCACTAGACTTTTATCCATCAAAATATAACGACCAAAATAAAGATTTATCTGTTGACTTATCTACAATTACATCAGAAGTATTTACAATTCTGGAAGAATCGGATTGTGAAAAATTTTCTATTTGAGAAACAAAAGTATTTACAGAAAAAGGTGATTGGGGTGCTTCGAAGTTTCCGAGAAATGATTCAGCAGAATAACCTCCAAGAATATTGTTGTTGAATGCCACAAGTTCATTAGGTTGTTCAAATTCAGTGACAGTGTGCGTCATATGTTTTTCTCGTTCGATTTTGATTTGATTTGGTTTCCCTTTGTAGGGAAGCCACATATGTGAATAATCAGTCGAGATATAACCATTAAGTTTCGCAGACCAATCCCTGCTTAAAATTAATCCATAGAATTCAGGAATATCAGCAATCAAAATATCAATTCTTTGGACAATTCTAGGATCGGAAGCTAATCTGATAGTAACTGAATTGATTTCTCCTACAACTTGAACTTTAGAGCGATCCAATTGAACAATATGAACTGTCGATTTCTGTGGTTCGATATTCAATTTGGCACAAATAGAAGTAGGCATTATATTAGAGGAAGCTCCAGAATCAATCAAACAACTATGCAAATTCTTGTTGTACATTTCATAAGTCAGAAGAAAAGGAGGAGTTTGAGAATTTGACTTTTCTCCAATGAGCATGGTATCAGTAGCATCTACCTTATCTGGTGGCTTACCAGCTCCCCTAGCTACTTTTGCAACTACACCACTTGGTAAAGGAGCAATTGGTGTAGCGTTTAATTCTTTCAATAGCAACTTCTGCTGGTGTTTTAGTTTGCTGAGTTCATGTAAGGAAATGTTGGCTTTGATCTTTTTCATGTCTTCGACAATGTTGTACTCCATAGGATCTGACACCACTAAAGTCTTTGTTGTCGATGTGGGAGGATTAGAAGAAGATGGTTGATTTTGAGTAGGTAATGGAGAAGCTTTCTTTGCAGGGGATTTGTCTTTGGTACTTGGAGTTGTGATTTTCTTTTTAGGAGCTATTTGTAAAGGCTCTGCTGTAGATTTACTCCGAGTACTTACAGGCATAGCTTCTTGTTCTACCTCACTATCAGAATTAGGGAGGATAAAATCCCACATTCCATGTAATTCAACTATTTCTTCATTCTCATCTTCCTCATCTGATACTAAATATGTATCTTCTTCTTCTTCTTCTTCCTCTGATTCTGCATTAGAGATTGCATTAGGAGGTTTAGATTCAACTTGGTTTCTTCTGAAATTTCGGAATGGTTTTTTGGTAGAAGTTTCAGCTACTTGTTTTTTAATTTCAACCATTTCATTTGACATGGTTTTAAGAACTTTCTATAAACCCTCCATGTCATATGGATCTTTGGCCTTTTTCTTTGAATCATCTTTGAAGCCGACTTTCTTTGATTTCCTTTCCTCAATGGCATTTTTCTTTTCTAGAGAAATAATTCATTTTTCTACTGCAATAGCCTCTTTCATATTCTCGGCTAATGTAGGTTTTGCAGCTCTATCTACAAAAATTGCTATGTTTGAGGGTAAGGCAGTTATATACCATTCACTTCTGACTTGTTCACTAGGCCTTCAATCTGTGTGAATTTTGTTCAAGAGTTTGTTGAATCTAGCGTTGAAATCTTTAATGGGCTCTTTGGGTTCTATCTTCAAATTTGAGAGGTCATTAAGTAAAGTAGTTATTGATCGGTCATCTCCAAATTTGGTTAAAAAATGATCTGCAAAAAGGGCCCAACTTGTTATGGATCCCGAAGGTAATGAAAAGTACCATGATCCTGCTGCTCCTTGAAGAGTATAAGGGAACAGTCTGACTACAAAATCTTCATGTGTGACTCCATTCAAATTTACAGCCAGCATAAAGTTATTGATATGTTCTTCAGCTTGAATATTAATATCTGGACTAAATTTTGGAAGCCATTTTCCAGGATTGTCTGGTAAATCATGTAAAGGTGAAGCCATGTTGACTACCCCTGGAGTAGCCCATGGTCTAGCCATTATTGGAACGACTATTGTAGGAGTAGTAGAAACTGGTGGTGTTTGAATAGAAGTTGTTGGAATAGATGATGTTGAGATTGATGATTACTGAGGGGAAGATGATTGAGGAGATGATGTGGAAACAACTGTATTTTGTTGAGTTTTGGTTTCGAAAACAGGTGATTGAATATGAGATGATGAACTTGTATCACTTTCTAATGCCGATTGAATTATTTTTGTCTTTCCTTTACTAGGTAAAGGAAATTCTTTCAGAGGAATACCAAGTTTTTCATTTTGCAACCTAGTAAGAGGTTTTGAAGGAACAAATTTTAAACTTACACTACCTTCAAATATTTCGGACTCTTTAAGAGATAATGAGAATCCTTTCAATTTATGGATTAAATATTGTACTTCAGGAGACTCAGGAGATTGCTTGTCTAAATGTTTTGAGATTTTGGTAGTGGGTGTATGAATATTCTTCGCAATTTCTTCTCTAGGATTTTGAATTTCAAAAGAAATTGAAGAAGTTAATGAGGGTGTTTTGCTCTCAGAATGGCCTGTAGATAAATATTTACTTGCCATTCATAGCTCAGGCCCTCCTTCTAGCACCAAAAATGTTGAAGCCTAGAAAATCTCTGCTTCAAACATTGGGGAAAACCACCCGGTCGGGATCTTAGGACAGCTCCTTTTCCGTTTGGTATGGTGGCTCCGACTGGATTTAAAGGACAAGTTTCCTTATAACTAAATGGGTTGGTGATGGGTTGATTTGGATGAGTGGAAATGGGACTAAATTAACTGAAATAAAACTATCTAATTAAACTAAATGTTGATAAAGAAATTCTAACACTAACCCAAGTAATTATAAGTGAATACAACTTAAGATTGTTCCAATTTAACAATAATCATGAAAATGTATTATTATTTAAATTGAAATGTGCAGAAGCGAATAAAGATAACTCTGTTTAGGAAATTAAACAAAGTTATATTAGCTTATTGCATTCATCATTGTATACCATCTATATATGCTTATGAAAGATAACATTTCAATTATACTCAGAAATGATATATAAAAAGAAACGTTATGAGAACCAAATATATATAAATGATAGAAAATTTTAAAGCGAATATCATATGACAAAGGAAATCAACAGTGAACAGATAGAAATACCTCATTCATCTTGAAGACTTTCAAATTAAATCTGATACTCTAATCCAGTAACTCTGATGTAAAATCAAATCCAAAGGTACAGAAATGCAACACTTCAAAGATAATTTCAGCACAAAATCACCAGATGTGATCCTTTATAAAATATAAGAGGCAATGGAGTACAGAAATGTAATCTCCAAGTCAAAAATATTACAACTCCGGATCCCTCTCTAAATACATGAGACGGATTTAAATAAGAAATTACATAAAGAGAATCCTACTACTACTACTACTACAATCTATCAAATTAAAATAGAAATGTTATCTTAAATGAAACTGATTCATTGCTTTTCTTTCTCGCTTGATGTAGCCAAGTTGCAAATTTTCAGCATATCTTGGAGCCTCGGTGGATGACTCATTTTGGAATGTAGCTGTCCAGCATAGGTGGCATCGGAAAATTCTGGAATTAAAAAATCGACAACATTTGAAAGGAATTTAATAGCCATTTGTTGATTGTTTGGCTTAATTAAATAAGTCCACATATTTTCCCAAGATATTGCTTGAAGTTTGTTGATTTGTTGACTTTTATTCATCATTTCTTCTTTCCATATGTTTTCGATTTCTTTCACTTTAGGAAAACTGCCAGGAACACAGTCTGAAATGAGATTGATTGAATACAAGCTGTCATTGATAAATTGCGTGATATTACTCATCATGCTCCTAGCTCTTGATATTGCTCTCTCGGCGTTCATTATCTGATGTTCCCATTCTGTAAACAAGATTTCTTTATGTCTTTCTTCTATCCTAGGAAGATTAGCTTCTCTTCCTTTTTCTGTATCTTGCCAAGTAAGAAATTCAAAAATCTTTTCATCAGCATCATCAATTTCTTGCCTGAGAGTAATAATGTTCTGGATCAAGGATGATGTGATATCACAAAATGGTTCTGCTTGTGATAATTTTGCACAAAATTCATTTAATTGCTGAGACAACAGTTTATTACCTTCAAGAGCTTCAGATTTGAATTCACTTAATTTATGGAAATCTTTGAACCTATATAAAGCTGCTTGAAATTCTTTTTCCTGTACGATCTTCGCATTCTTCTCATTTTGCAAAAAATCTTGTAACTTGGAAATTTCTTGATTCAATTGTTGTTGTTTGCCTAAGACCTGCTCATCAACTTTCTTCTTTTCTGTGGCAAGCTGTTCTTCTAACTCTTTAGACCTGAGCTCTTGATCTTGCAATTGTTGTTCCAATTGAGCAATATTTTGTTGATTTTCATTAGCTTGTTCTTCAATTAAAGCTATATGGAGATATTTTTGAGTCATTAACTGAGAAACTTCTGCAGCTTTATCTATTGTTGCAGCACTATATGATCCTGCATATTGGGGCAACTTAGTGAGATCCTCAGATGGATTCACTTCATTATTCTTGTAAACAATATTCATGAACTCCTCCTGAGTAGTGGAAAACATGTCCTGATCCATCATCCTTCTTTTTCTCTGTTTTCTAACAACAACCTTATGTTTAGGGCTATAAAATACATCCAAAGGAGGGATCTCCTCAATCTTCAATACAGCCTGCCCTGTAGGATGTTCAGGAATGATTTCGACGTCCTGATCTTCTTGCTCTTTATCTTTAGAATTATCCTGTAGTCCTAATTACTGAGCAAATTGATCATACTGTTTCAACAATTGAGAGGAAACATTAAGATCAGCAGAGTTTATAATTTTCTCAGTAGTTTCTTTTCCTTCCAATTGTGTATATGTTTTCTCTGTATTTTTTCTCTGCTCAATGGTTTTGCTATCTGATCCTCCTTTTTGATTATGCACATTAGTATCAGTACTTGTGCATTTTTTCTTTGTTTGAGCTGTGGACTGTTGATCAGTATTTACATCGGATTTGCCATCAGTATTCCCCTTTTCAGTATGTACAGTGGGCTGGTTAATAGCCGATTGTGTAGTGACTTTACCGGCATATGTTTCTCCTGGTGTTTTTCCAGATGTACCTTATGTTTCTGACCCTTGTATAGGAATTCTCAGTTGGTCTAGAGGAACTTTCAACAATCTTTGACTTCTAAATAACATAAATTTATTCATGTCTTCCTTCTGGAATTTGGACTTGGCCAAATCAAAAACTTGAGGAAAATCATTCAATGAAACAAACAAATCATCAAACTCATCTGGTTCATGCTCAAATCGAGCAATCGAAACTGAAGCAGTAACATTAAAAGCTATCTGTCGTGGATCATACTGTCTCCCCGGAATGGTCGCAAATTTACAACCCTTTATTTTGGCGACTTCCTTTTCTGCATGTTTGAAGTCATTCAAAGTAAACTGACCACAATTGAATGGGAATGGAGGCCACATTATTTTCTTACTATTGTTTAGAGCTCTGGATATTCCTTCAACTGTTAATTGATAGGAGATTTCTTAGGCGAGAAGTTTTTCTGGAACAATAAGAGGAAGAACATGGGGTTCCACAATACTCCCAAAAATCCTGATGTATGTGAATTTCTCCTCTCCAAACCAATCTCCTATTGAGGATAAGTCAGCTTTAGCTTTGTCGGAGAATCTAGGAGGGAAGCGATTGAAAATGGTTTGGAAGACGGGGATAAGGAAACCATGGCATATTCTATATACATTATCTTGGAAATGAACTTTCCAAAGAATTTTATGATATATATGAATTGGGGTAGGGTCTTTGGGAGTCCATTTCCATCCTAACAAGGGAAACTCGGAATTAAAACAAAGAGCATCTAGAATATAGGCACAAAAGAAAAAAGGAGTGGAATTTCCAGCGGTTTTATCTTGTCTGTACTCAAGTATTCTATTAGCCATTCTATCAGAAAGAATAACAGCCCAATCCATAATGTCAGAATTGACAGTAGCTAGGATTAATGGGACCATTTGTATAGAAAACCTAGCTGAATTATCATTGCCAAATAATCTACACATCATGGCAGGCGGCGTAGCAATACGGGGTAAGAGGGAATCAACCAGTACATCTTAGGATGCTTCATTTTGTGCTTCTCGAGTTTTCCTCCAATCTGCGATAGCATCGGATTGAACTTTATTATCATCAGCAAAGTTTTTGATAAATTCTTTATTATACACCTTCGTAGGTCAGGAGAATTGATGCTACCTTGATCTTTTGCTTTCCAACGAGCCAAAAGACACTCCGAAAGAAAAGGCTGAAAAAAGGGTTTTGTCTGTATCTTCACATTGTCGATGACCCATCGAATTCATCCGTAATAAGGCATGATGCTAAACAAAATTTTTCAATTTCGATGCAAAAATGAGTTTGCAAGTGTTTTTTCAGTAATCTCATAATCAGAATCTGAGCTATCTTCATCCGGCACTGATGCCTTTTCCACTGTGACCTTGGGGTTTTCTTTCTCCAATAGGTTGTAGACTCCTTCCCACATCATTCTTCCGAGCCCTTGGCATGATGTGTCTGTGAATAATCTCAGTTTTGTGGGCTTTTCTTTTGAAACTGGAGGAGTCTCAACAAACTTAACAGGAACAACGGTCTTGGCTCTTCTCGCTCTCTTCGACATTTTTGCTTTTGCTATTGCTTCCATTTTTCTGTGAATGAATGGGCTTAGTGTTCTTTGGCTCTGCAAAACAATGAACTTTCAGTCGTGACAAACAAGCAACTTGAACGGAATGATTATAAACTCACGATTCGTTATTTATTGATTTCGTATACCGCGTAAATGTTCCTTTTGGGTCACACTCACGCATTAAAAACAAATCATCAACCAATATTCATTCGATTTGTTATTTAATGCCCTCGTACAAATGGAGATTTGGCGCTTGTGAAACATTATAATATTCACCTATTCTGAACTTTTCGAATGTAATAAATGACATTTATCAATCGCATCGAAAGTTTTCGAATGGCACATAGATATCACAATATGATTTTCTCGATTTGCCGATTGTGATTGTAAACTTTCTCCGCTTTCTGATGGTTATAGATCGCAATCGGGGAGTTTCAATCGAATAGCTTTCTCCGATTTCTGATGGTGGGGTCCACCATATAAAAGTTATTCATTTAAGCGGACAAATGTTTGTTTTTCTTTTGAAAAGCGCTTATTGTAATAACGCGCATCGCATCGGGGAATTTTAATTTGACCGCAAAGAGCTTATTAAAGAGTATCCCGATCATGCGATTGCGACTGGTCGCATCGCATCGGAAGTATGTGAATGAATGAATTAAACTCTTTGCGATTTGAAGTTTTCCGATCGAACTAATCGCATCGGAGGTTTTGGATTTGTATATAAATTTCCTCTAAGGGTTTTCTCCGATTTCCGATTGCGATTGTTATTCATTGGACTTTTAAACTTGATTTGTTTTTTATGATAAGTTCTTCTATACTTGATCGGATCGGAAGTTTTGAATGTTTGTATTTGGTTTGTATATAAACAAAGATAAGTTTTTTCAAAACAATGAATCTTTATTTCTAAGTCTTTTATTTCTATAAAAAGAAAAAGGGACCCTATTTCTAAATGAATTTTATTCTAAAATTAAGAAAAAGGGAGGGTTGTTGTATAGTACAACAATTGGCGATTCACTGAAAGAACCAGTTATCTCTGAAAAAATAAAATGAATACTATATTTCAAGTAAGTAAAGATTTTTAAAGATAATGAAAACTATCCTAGGATAATCAAAAATAAAATCTAACTTATGAAAAAGAATAAAAATTATTTACAATTTCTTTCTAGTTTCTTGAGAATAAAAACATTTTTGGGTTATCTCAAGCTTTGATTGGTATTAATAATGAAGTAAGTGGATTTCTCCAAGTTTGGTTTTATAATATACTCTATTGTCATAGGTATTGCCTCTGCTGCCCGCAAACGTTCATTGTTTCGACAGGGTTACCTTTTAACCATTAACTATTCATTGTCCCATCCAACTAAGATTATGACTTTTTAAAAGATAAATTCATAAGACATATTATCTCATGTTTTTTGTCTTTTATTTTTTTTTATTTTTTTTAAGAGCCATTGTTCTGGTTTGGTAGCCAGTTAACAACAATGCCATTCAATAGTTGTAACTAAACTGAACAAGCTGGCTCGTCATGAGACCCTTTGTCTTATATTTATAAGCCATTACCCTGTTTTGGTTTGCAGTATTGGTAATGTCAGTTTTATTACTTCTTATGAATATGGTAAGTCGGCTCATAATGAGACCTCTTATCTCTTAAAATTTTACATAATTTCTTAGAATTACTTTCTAAAAAATCACAACCTAAATGGATGGGGTGAAATAGTTTTATCCTTAAGAATCAATGGATGACAATTTTTTAGAGTTTTTTGAGTACCAAGACTTGAATAATCTTTACTTTTATAGATAACCTCTCTCTACTTAATAAACTTATAATGATTTACATTTTCCTCAAGTTTTTAAAAGATCATGCAAAATAATTGAAATAATCTTTCAAAGTTTAACATCTTATTTAAAACTATCAAAAGACTATGATCATTTCTTTAAAATTCTTATTTACACAAAATAAATATTTATAATATTCTTCCTAATAATTTTTCTACCAAGTAAACAGTCAATTAGAGACTTATTAACAACCTTTATTTGCAAAAAAAACAATTAAAAACTTTGCAGAAAGGAATATGTACAGTTTAAGAAGGGGTTACCTCCTTATGAAAAGAATTTCTTCAAAATAAGCCCATTTACAGGAAGAGATTCTCTCTTACCTGTTAGATCTTGGAGTATGAATGTATTTGAACCTATCTTTTCAATGATCTGAAATGGTCCAAGCTACATTTTCTGAAACTTGGTATGCTTTCCTTTTTCTTCATGTGCCTTATCCCATTTCAGAACAAGATCACCAATTAACAAAATTTTTGAGCCGGTAGAACTTGCATCAAAAGAAGATTTTACAAGCTGTTGATGTTTTTCATGAATAATTTTAGCTTTATCTCTATCTTCTTCTAGTTTAAGGATTTGATCATATCTGAATTGAATGGATGAAGAAGGATTTTCTTCAATAAATTGCACTAGGGCTAATGATGGAAGAGTTAAATTTGATGGTATCACAGCTTCTTTTCCATAAACTAAATTGAAAGGTGAAGTTCCTATTGAAGCTTTTTCAGTGATACGATCAGCCCATAATGCAAAGATTAAGGACTTGTGCCAATTCTTTTGATTTTGATCAATAGTCCTTTTAATGATTTTGATGAGATTTTTGTTAGTGGATTCAGCTAAACCATTACCTTGTGGGTAATAATTTGCTGAATATTTCAGTTTAAAACCTCTTTTGACTGCAAATTCTATTAAACTGTTTCCGGAAAAATAAGATGCATTATCAAAGACAAGAGCTTGAGGTACACCAAACCTGGTTATGATGAATTGATCTATGAAATCAATAATTGTATCAGAATTGGCTACCTTCAAAGGGATTGCCTCTACCCATTTTGTAAAGTAATCAGTTGCAGTAAGGATGTACTTGTGCTGTTTGGAAGAATGAGGTACTATCTCCCCAATAATTTCAAGCCCCCATTGTTCAAATGGTTGCTCAATACTCACTGGTTGCAAAGGAAAAGCTGGTTTCCTTTGTCTTCCACTTGCAGTTTGGCAAATTCTGCACTTCCTTACATAGTCATGTGTATCTTTAAAAAGGGTAGGCCAGTAATAGCCAGCACGAATTATTTTGTGAGCTGTGGTATCACCTCCAAAATGACCTCCCGCTGGTCCATCATGCAACTCCTGCAAAACCTTTTCAGCTTCAGTCTTTTCGAGACATCTTAATAAAATTGAATCATAATTCTTCCTAAATAACACATTATCAATGATCTCATATTTAACAGCCTTTAACCTTAAAGCACGTTCTTTCTTATAGCTGAGATTAGAAGGAGCATACCCATATTTCAAGTAATATATGA
>CM076577.1:1100648873-1100813003 GCA_034641835.2 Pinus albicaulis
TAAAGATTTATCTATTGACTTATCAATAATTACTTTAGAAGTATTTACAATTTTGGAAGAATCGGATTGTGAAAAATTTTCTATTTGAGAAACAAAAGTATTTACAGAAAAAGGTGATTGGGGTGCTTTGAAGTTTCCAAGAAATGATTCAGCAGAATAACCTCCAAGAATATTGTTGTTGAATGCTACAGGTTCATTAGGTTGTTCAAATTCAGTGACAGTGTGGGTCATATGTTTTTCTCGTTCAATTTTGATTTGATTTGGTTTCCCTTTGTAGGGAAGCCACATATGTGAATAATCAGTCGAGATATAACCATTAAGTTTCGCAGACCAGTCCCTGCTTAAAATTAATCCATAGAATTCAGGAATATCAGCAATCAAAATATCAATTCTTTGGACAATTCTAGGATCGGAAGCTAATCCGATAGTAACTGAATTTATTTCTCCTACAACTTGAACTTTAGAGAGATCTAATTGAACAATATGAACTGCCAATTTCTGTGGTTCGATATTCAATTTGGCACAAACATAAGTAGGCATTATATTAGAGGAAGCTCCAGAATCAATCAAACAATTATGCAGATTCTTATTGTACATTTCATAAGTCAGAAGAAAAGGAGGAGTTTGAGAATTTTACTTTTCTCCAATGAGCACGGTATCAGTAGCATCTACCTTATCTGGTGATTTACCAGCTCCTCTAGCTGCTTTTGCAACTACACCACTTGGTAAAGGAGCAATTGGTGTAGCGTTTAATTCTTTCAATAGCAACTTCTGCTGGTGTTTTAGTTTGCTGAGTTCATGTAAGGAAATGTTGGCTTTGATTTTTTTCATGTCTTCGACAATGTTGTACTCCATAGGATCTGACACCACTAAAGTCTTTGTTGTCGATGTGGGAGGATTAGAAGAAGATGGCTGATTTTGAGTAGGTAATGGAGAAGCTTTCTTTGCAGGGGATTTATCTTTGGTACTTGGAGTTGTGATTTTCTTTTTAGGAGCTGTTTGTATAGGCTCTGCTGTAGATTTACTCCTAGTACTTACAGGCATAGCTTCTTGTTCTACCTCACTATCAGAATTAGGGAGGATAAAATCCCACATTCCATGTAATTCAGCTATTTCTTCATTCTCATCTTCCTCATCTGATACTAAATATGTATCTTCTTCTTCTTCTTCTTCCTCTGATTCTGCATTAGAGATTGCATTAGGAGGTTTAGATTCAACTTGGTTTCTTCTAAAATTTCGGAATGGTTTTTTGGTAGAATTTTCAGCTACTTGTTTTTTAATTTCAACCATTTCATTTGACATGGTTTTAAGAACTTTCTGTAAACCCTCCATGTCATATGGATCTTTGGCCTTTTTCTTTGAATCATCTTTGAAGCTCACTTTCTTTGATTTCCTTTCTTCTATAGCATTTTTCTTTTCTAGAGAAATAATTCATTTTTCTACTGCAATAGCCTCTTTCATATTCTCGTCTAACGTAGGTTTTCCATCTCTATCTACAAAAATTGCTATGTTTGAGGGTAAGGCAATTATATACCATTCACTTCTAACTTGTTCACTAGGCTGTGAATCTGTGTGGATTTTGTTCAAGAGTTTGTTGAATCTAGCATTGAAATCTTTAATGGGCTCTTTGGGTTCTATCTTCAAATTTGAGAGGTCATTGAGTAAAGTAGCTATTGATTGGTCATCTCCAAATTTGGTTAAAAAATGATCTGCAAAAATGGCCCAACTTGTTATGGATCCCGAAGGTAATGAAAAGTACCATGATCCTGCTGCTCCTTGAAGAGTATAAGGGAATAATCTGACTACAACATCTTCATGTGTGACTCCATTCAAATTTACAACCAGCATAAAGTTATTGATATGTTCTTCAGCTTGAATGTTAAGATCTGGGCTAAATTTCAGAAGCCATTTTCCAGGATTGTCTGGTAAATCATGTAAAGGTGCAGCCATGTTGACTGCCCCTGGAGTAGCCCATGGTCTAGCCATTATTGGAACAACTACTGGAGGAGTAGTAGAAATTGGTGGTGTTTGAATAGAAGTTGTTGGAATAGATGATGTTGAGATTAATGATGATTGAGGGGAAGATGTTTGAGGAGATGATGTGGGAACAACTGCACTTTGTTGAGTTGTGGTTTCGGAAACAGGTGATTGAATATGAGATGATGAACTTGTATCACTTTCTGATTCCGATTGAATTCTTTTTGTCTTGCCCTTACTAGGTAAAGGAAATTCTTTCGGAGGAATACCAAGTTTTTCACTTTGCAACCTAGTAAGAGGTTTTGAAGGAACAAATTTTGAACTTACACTACCTTCAGATATTTCAGACTCTTCAAGAGATAGTGAGAATCCTTTCAATTTATGGATTAAATCTTGAACCTCAGGAGACTCAGGAGATTGCTTGTCTGAGTGTTTTGAGATTTTGGTAGTGGGTGTATGAATATTCTTCGCAATTTCTTCTCTAGGATTTTGAATTTCAGAAGAAATTGAAGAAGTTGATGAGGGTGTTTTGCTCTCAGAATGGCCCGTGGATAAAGATTTACTTGCCATTCATAGCTCAGGCCCTCCTTCTAGCGCCAAAAATGTTGAAGCCTAGAAAATCTCTGCTTCAAACATTGGGGAAAACCACCCAGTCGGGACCTTAGGATAGCTCCTTTTCCGTTTGGTATGGTGGCTCCGACTGGATTTAAAGGACCAGTTTCCTTATAACTAAATGGGTTGGTGATGGATTGATTTGGATGAGTGGAAATGGGACTAAATTGACTAAAATAAAATTATCTAATTAAACTAAATGCTGATAAATAAATTCTAACACTAACCTGGGTAATTATATGTGAATACAACTTAAGATTGTTCCAATTTAACAATAACCATGAAAATGTATTATTATTTAAATTGAAATGTGAAAAAACGAATAAAGATAACTCTGTTTATTGCATTCATCATTGTATACGATCTATATATGCTTATGAAAGATAACATCTCAATTATACTCAGAAATGATATATAAAAAGAAACGTTATGAGAAACAAATATATATAAATGATAGAAAATTTTAAAACGAATATCATATGACAAAGGAAATCAACAGTGAACAGATAGAAATACCTCATTCATCTTGAAGACTTTCAAATGAAATCTGATACTCTAATCCAGTAACTCTGATGTAAAATCAAATCCAAAGGTACAGAAATGCAACACTTCAAAGATAATTTCTGCACAAAATCACCAGATGTGATCCTTTATAAAATATAAGAGGCAATGGAGTACAGAAATGTAAGCTCCAAGTCCAAAAATATTACAACTCCGGATCCCTTCTCTAAATGCATGAGAGGGATTTAAATAAGAAATTACATAAAAACAGAATCCTACTACTACTGCTACAATCTATCAAATTAAAAACATAAATACTATCTTAAATGAAACTGATTCATTGCTTTTCTTTCTCGCTTGATGTAGCCAAGTTGCAAATTTTCAGCATATCTTGGAGCCTCGGTGGATGACTCATCTCGAAATGTAGCTGTCCACCGTATGTGGCATTGGAAAATTCTGGAATTAAACAATCAACAGCATTTGAAAGGAATTTAATAGCCATTTGTTGATTGTTTGGCTTAATTAAATAAGTCCACATATTTTCCCAAGATATTGCTTGAAGTTTGTTGATTTGTTGACTTTTATTCATCATTTCTTCTTTCCATCTGTTTTCGGTTTCTTTCACTTTAGGAAAACTGCCAGGAACACAGTCTGAAATGAGATTGATTGAATACAAGTTGTCATTGATAAATTGCGTGATATTACTCATCATGCTCCTAGCTCTTGATATTGCTCTCTCGGCTTTCATTATCTGATGTTCCCATTCTGTAAACAAGATTTCTTTATGTCTTTCTTCTATCCTAGGAAGATTAGCTTCTCTTCCTTTTTCTGTATCTTGCCAAGTGAGAAATTCAGAAATATTTTCATCAGCATCATCAATTTCTTGCCTGAGAGTAATAATGTTCTGGATCAAGGATGAGGTAATATCACAAAATGGTTCTGACTGTGATAATTTTGCACAAAATTCATTCAATTGTTGAGACATCAGTTTATTAACTTCAAGAGCTTCCGATTTGAATTCACTTAATTTAGGTAAATCTTTGAACCTATCTAAAGCTGCTTGAAATTCTTTTTCTTGTACAATCTTCGCATTCTTCTCATTTTGCAACAAATCTTGTAACTTGGAAATTTCTTGATTCAATTGTTGTTGTTTGCCTAAAACTTGCTCATCATCTTTTTTCTTTTCTGTAGTAAGTTGTTCTTCTAACTATTTAGACCTGAGTTCTTGATCCTGTAATCGTTGTTCCAATTGAGCAATTTTTTGCTGACTTTCATTGGCCTGTTCTTCAATAAAAGCTATATGGAGATATTTTTGTGTCATCAACTGAGAAACTTCTGCAACCTTATCTATTGTTGCAGCACTATATGCTCCTGCATATTGAGACAACTTAGTGAGATCCTCAGATGGATTCACTTCAGTATTCTTGTAGACAATATTCATGAATTCCTCCTGTGGAGTGGAGAACATGTCCTGATCTATCTTCCTTCTTTTTCTCTGTTTTCTAACAACAACCTTATGTTTAGGGCTATAAAATACATCCAAAGGAGGGATTTCCTCAATCTTCAATACAATCTGTCCAGTAGGATGTTCAAGAATGATTTCGACATCCTTCTCTACTTGCTCTTTATCTTTATCCTGCAGCCCTAATTGCTGAGAAAATTGATCGTATTGTTTCAACAATTGAGAAGAAACATTAAGATCAGCAGAGTCTATAATCTTCTCAGTAGTTTCTTTTCCTTCCAATTATGTATCTGCTTTCTCTGTATTTGTTCCCTACTCAATGGTTTTGCTATCTGATCCTCCTTTTTTATTATGCACATTAGTATCAGTACTTGTGCATTTTTCTGTTGTTTGGGCTGTGGATTGCTGATCAGTACTTCGATCGGATTTGCCATCAGTATTTCCTTTCTGAGCATCAGGTTTTCCATCAGTGCTCATCTTTTCAGTATGTACAGTTGGCTGGTGAATAGCCGATTGCGTGATGACTTTACCGGCAGATGTTTCTCCAGGCGTTTTGTCAGATGTATCCTTTGTCTCTGACCCTTGTATAGGAATTCTCAGTTGGTCTAGAGGAACTCTCAACAATATTTGACTTCTGAATAACAAAAATTTATTCATTTCTTCCTTCTGGAACTTAGACTTGGCTAAATCATAAACTTGAGGAAAATCATTTAACGAAACAAAAAAATCATCAAACTCATCTGGTTCATGCTCAAATCGAGCAATCGAAACTGAAGCAGTAACATTAAAAGCTATCTGTCGTAGATCATACTGTCTCCCTGGAATGGTTGCAAATTTACAACCCTTTATTTTGGCGACTTCCTTTTCTGCATGTTTGAAATCATTCAAAGTAAACTGACCACAATTGAATGGGAATGGAGGCCACATTCTTTTCTTACTATTGTTTAGAGCTCTGGATATCCCTTCAATTGTTAATTGATAGGAGATTTCCTGGGCGAGAAGTTTGTCTGGAACAATAAGAGGAAGAACATGGGGTTCCACAATACTCCCAAAAATCCTGATGTATGTGAATTTCTCCTCTCCAAACCAATCTCCTATTGAGGATAAGTCAGCTTTAGCTTTGTCGGAGAATCTAGGAGGGAAGCGATTGAAAATGGTTTGAAAGACATGGATAAGGAAACCATGGCATATTCTATACACATTATCTTGGAAATGAACTTTCCAAAGAAGTTTATGATATATATGAATTGGGGTAGGATCTTTGGGAGTCCATTTCCATCCTAACAAGGGAAACTCAGAATTAAAACAAAGAGCGTCTAGAATATAAGCACAAAAGAAAAAAGGAGTGGAATTTCCAGCGGTTTTATCTTGTCTGTACTCGAGTATTCTATTAGCCATTCTATCAGAAAGAATAACAGCCCAGTCCATAATGTCGGAATTGACAGCAGCTAAGATTAATGGGACCATTTGTATAGAAAACCTAGCGGAATTATCATTACCAAATAATCTACACATCATGGCAGCGGCATAGCAATACGAAGGTAAGAGGGAATCTACGTAATACATACCGGATGCTTCATTTCTGTGCTTCTCAGAATTTTTCCTCCAATATTTGATAGGATCAGATTGAACTTTATTATTATCAGCAAATTCTTTGATAAATTCTTTGTTATAAACCTTCTGCGGATCAGGAAGATGATACATTGCCTTAATGTCTTCTGCTTTAAACGACCCAAAAGACACTCTAGAAGCTGAAACAAACGTTCTGTCCTTTATTTTCACACTATCGATGACCCATCGAATTACATCATAATAAGGCATGATGCTTGCTCTGGCTGCAATTCGATGTAGAAATGAATTTGCAAGTGATTTTTCAGTAATCTCAGAGTCGGAATCTGAGCTATCTTCATCTGGAACTGATGCCTTTTCCACTGTGACTTTGGGGTTTTCTTTCTCCAATAGATTATAAACTCCTTCCCACGTCATTCTTCCGAGCTCTTGGCATGATGTATCTGTAACTAATCTCAGTTTTGTTGGCTTTTCTTTTGAGACTGTAGGAGTCTCAACAAACTTAACGGGAATAGCAGTCTTGGTTCTCCTCGCTCTCTTCGACATTTCTGTGTTTGATACTATTTCCCTTTGTCTGTGAACGAAAGGGTTCAGTGTTCCTTGATTCTGCAAGACAATAAACTTTCAGTCGTGACAAACAAGCAACTTGAACGGAACGATTATGAACTCATGATTCATTATTTATTGGTCTCGTATAACACTTAAATGTTCTTTTTGGGTCACACTCATGTATTTAAAACCGAATCATCAACCAATATTCATTTGATTTGCTATTGAATACCAACGTACAATTGGAGATTTGACGCTTTGTGAAATATTATAATATTTACCTATCTTGAATTCTTCGAATGTAATAAATATCATGTATCAATCGCATCGAAAGTTTTCAAATGGTACATAAATATCATAATACAGATTTTCCGATTTGCCGATTGTGATTGAAAACTTTTCCGATTTCCGATTAGATTGTTTAGATCGCAATCGGGGAGTTTCAATCGAAAAGAATTGTTAATGGCTTTCTCCGATTTCCGATGGTGGGGTCTACCATATAAAAGTTTTTCTCATTTAAACGAACAAATGTTTGTTTTCTTTTTGAAAAGTATTTTTTATAATAACGCGCGTCGCATCGGAGAATTTGAAATTGACTGCAAAGAATTATTTAAAAGTATCCCGATCATGCGATTGTGCCTGGTCGCATCGCATCGGAAGTATGTGAATGGATAACTTAAACTCTTTGCGATTGAAGTTTTACGATCGAACTAATTGCATCGGAGGATTTGGGTTTCTATGTCAAATTTCCTGTAAGGGTATTCTCCGATCTCTCATTGCAATTGTTATTCATTGGAATTTTATACTTGACTTGTTTTTTATGATATTATATTTGATCGGATCGGAAGTTTTGAATGTTGTATTTGGTTTGTATATAAACAAAGATGAGATTTTTCAAAACAATGAATCTTTATTTCTAATTATTTTATTTCTATAAAAAGAAAAAGGGACCCTATTTCTAAATGAATTCTATTCTAAAATTAAGAAAAAGGGAGGGTTGTTGTATAGTACAACAGGTTCCAAGTGCTGGTGAGAATTATTTACTACCCATATCACATTTAATATCATGCTTAAATTTCATTTTTATTTTTCTATCTTATTGAATCTAACCTTAAAATATTCTTTACAACATTTTGGCAGAGGTTCTCCTGTAACGCCATCAAAGAATTCTCCAAGGTAACCTTTTTTCTCTTCTTTTTCTTTTACTTTCTATATCCTAACTAATTTTTTCTTACATCTTCTTTTTGTGTGCTTAACTGGTAAACGTTTTGCTTTTGTCAGGTAAGAAACTTTGGTTATCTACCAACGCAAGCGCTTCCTTACATAGTCTGAATTGGAGCGTTGCCTAACCGTATTCTTAATGCCCTCAACAGGTACTAAAATTGGTGGTGGTGAGGTTGTGGGGTTCTACCCTCAAGCCCGCCAACCTACTAGACCTACTCAGCTTAAAATAATTTCTCTATTGTTTAATATTTGTAATATTCTTTGAAGGACGATTATTATGCAAGTCTGGCTTCTAAAATTTCAGATGCCGACTATATATGGCAGTCATAAAAGTTGAATATTTCTACCTTGTTACTTTATGACTTGATTTAGCTGTTGAGGCTTCAGTTATATAATTTATAGTTTTTCTCTCTTGGCTCCCTAAATGTAACTTACATAAATTTTCCTTTAATAAGTTAGGGTTTTAATCATATATGTACATTTGTATCAGGAAAGATTATAATTGTAAATCTCCCAATTTCCCTGCATGTCTTTAATTTCTTTGTTCTCCTATTCAGAAAGATTGTATTTATAGTAATATAACACGCCATTTTATCAAGCTAGAAAAATCGAGTTTGTGAGAAATGATGTTTTTCAGAATTTTTTTCTGTTTACATTTAGTCTGTCTAATTACAAGTATCTTGGAGTTTCTATTCTTGTTTTTTCCTGTTTTTCCATTTAAGTAAAGTTCCTCTTTTCTTAACAGAAAATTTGTTATTCGTTTTTCTTGCCTATCATAGCCAAATTTTCATTTTATACACATGCTAAAAATTTAATAACATATTATTGTAAAGAAATTTTTTTGAGAACATACAACAATATTTCTCTATGAAGCATAGAATTTGCATATGATACTACTGTTAGTTACATCTACTGTTTATGATTTTATGAACAATGATTCTTGTTTTATTTTCTAAACAGTTGCATGTTTATCTCATGTCTATGCTTACTTTAACACCAGCTTTGGTCAACAAAAAAAAATTCATCATGTACTCATCTATAATTTGTGTTAATTCCTTATATTATGACTGGACCATTATGTCCGTGTTTTCTAAAATACAGAGGACGATTTAATTAGAACCTTCCTTTGAGGGTTTCAAGTTAACAGTTCTCTATCCTACCTTTTCCAGAATTTAAATTATAGAATACTGAAACTCATTTCCTTTTTTGTTTTAAATAAACAACAATGTTCATACACTATTATTCTTAAGAAGTTCTAGCTTCTATAAAAAAATTCCAGATCTTTGCGTAATGATAAGTTCTCATTCATAAGCAACTTTTATCTTAAAAAGACAGTAGCACTTATATGTTTTTCTCACTATTTGACTGATATTTTTCCTCCCTTCCACGAGTGAGGCTATTACATCCTTCAACTCTCCCCTGTGCTCCAAGTTTGAGCCCTACGAGTTGAAAAAAAACTTTGGAGAGACCTCGGGACAATCCGGTCCAATCTTCCATCCAAAATTTGTTTACAGAAAAATAGATTATTCCACTGGTTAGCACCAGATCGGGAATTTCTTTTCTGCAATTCTCTTCTCCAGTTACCGAATAGAACCCCCAAACCTCACTGGGATTAAACCTTTATCCTCAAAGTTTGGGCAACTGTTTGAACTGAGTTATGTTCAACTAACTCTCAAATCTTGAAATTACTTTTTACCATCAGTCTTTTACTTTATGGAACCAATTCCATAATCAATTTTCATTATTAAAAATTAAATTTATGTTCATAATATTTTGTTTTCAAAATAATAATAGTAAATGTTTAAAAGTCTTAACAATTAACTTAACCAATAGTTAATGATTAAACTAGTGGTTACAACAATCTTCATGAAATCAACAAAAAAATGTAAGGAAATTGAAATCACTAATCTAATCACACATGAAATAAATAGTTATTTTCTCCAACATTAAAAATATAACTAAAAACTAAATTCAACAAGTTGAAAGAAAAAGAAAATGGCACTTTAAACATTGAATGAAAATTTCTGAATAAGAACATTGAAATTATAAGTTTCTTTCTTACACAGTTTAAGATTTGGGGTGTAAAGTTTTTTTCAAAAATTCTTTTAAACTTTTTGATGCTTATAACATTGAATATATGTATATAATTCTTCTATAAATACTTAAATGTTTAGTTTTTTATTTTTAATAGAATTTTCAAATTTAACTAAGCTTAGGAACAAAAGTGACTCCAACTTCAACCTCTCCCATAATATTTGAAAATGTATACACCTCATAAATAATTTTTTCTATACATATATAAATGAGCATTAACTATAATAAAGAAAATTATCTATCAATTTCATAATTTAAATATATTAAATATTAAAGTGACATTTTTCTCTCTAAAATTTTAAATAAAAAATAGACATATTATTCATTCTTATTAAATCATCTCGAGGTAAATCATCTTAGGTTAAAGTTTTGCAAATAAGTGAATATTAAAACAGATACAAGTTTGCAAATTCCATGGCCTTACAAAATACTTTTAATTTGCTCAACAGGAAGGGAGGATTGAGCAATCGATTATGGGTGAAGTTCATAAAAATGTTATATTGTATAGTTTTTTAATATTTGAAAATGTGTAGACTTCATGAATAATTTTTTCTATGCATGTATTTTAAATAAATAAAATTATCTACAAATTTCACAATTTAAATATATTAAATATAATCATATTAATTATAAATGGAACCACACAAGTCATGCACAGATAAATGCAATAAATCCAGTGCATCACAATGAGAGTGTCGCTCCTTCAATATAATTCTCAAGCATGATAACACAATAGAGGAATGGAAATCGTTGGTGCAATGGAACTACAGAGAGGAGAATGCCAAGCCTTCCTATGGCATGTCCCTCACATGGTAAAATTGTGACATGTGTGGCATTGATTCAGTTTCTAGCAAGACAAAGTGTAATGCATTATTATAAGACAAATAAGGGTGTGAGGAAGTTATATTCTACAATTATACAAATGCAAACACCAAAATCCAATGGCTGTGATTGATGTATTATTAAGGTTTCCATGAGTAATATGCATGAGTAGCACATATTACTGTTACAAATCCTTTCATATCAATGAAGTTACACATTGATACATAAAAATTTTGGTTCCCTATGAGATAATGTTGAGTGAAACAGGGGTAGTGCCCACCGAAGAAATTGCCATGGTGCATCTTATAAGGTACCTAAAGAGAATGGAGCAAATGGGAGAAGGTAGATGGCCAAAAGTTATCTTCAATGAAGGTATGAGTGAAAGAAAGAAATCATGGATGAGACAAAACAACAAATGGATGCAAAAATGGAATATTTACTTGAATGCATGTCCCAAAAATAGCAAGGAATTAAAGAATTTTGTGTTGGAGAAGTTCCGTAAGGGTATATGGGGAAAATATTTGGGTAGAAAGAAGAAGTATTATATTCAGGAATTCAACCACACTTGTGATCTCCAACAAAAAGAATACATTGGAGCTAGCATTCCGCAGAGGGAAAATGTTCTTATAGCTCAATTAAGAACTAACTCACATCAACTTCGATGTGAAACGGGACGGTGGAAGAGACCTAAATAATCTTGGGAAGAAAGGGTATGTACTTTTTTCACTTCTAGGGCAGTGGAATCAGAAAAACATTTCATTTTGGAATGTGACGCTTCCAGAGACATCAGGGACAGTTACCATAGTATGTTAGCATCAATTCCATGGCATTGTCTTTTCAATGATGGAACTCTTATAAGGTTGGGTCAACTCATCATCAATTTGAGTAATAAAAGGATTGAATTTCAGAAGAAAAACAACAAGGAAGTTGATGGTCTCATAAACTATTTTTAGTCTTTTGGACATTAAAATATCATTCATTCATTCATATATGTGAATATCGATGTGATTTATCAAAATATGCGTTGAAAATTGACATGTGAACTCATGCAAAAGCTCCTCTCTCAAGAATTGTAGTATTTTTATAACGCTATAGATGGATGGCAATGCATGGAAATCAGTTATAAATGAAGTCATAAAATAACACATAAACACATGTAGTTCATGCAACAAAAGAACATCACAAGTTCAAATGCACAAATAACATATTAGACAGTGTATGAATAATAGTGTGACTGTACAACATAGTAGCCATCACACCTGTGCAATTTGGAGCAGTAAACCCCACCCTCTGTTTGTTGAATGTCCCAATTCAACAATCCATCGTAGGGTCAGTGCAGGTCACCATGTCTTAAGGGAAAAACAAACTGAGCCAGGAAATATGTGAGTAGAGGTTTTAAAATTCAATTCGATGGAATTATAAAAGACTTTTAATTGGTTGAACATGATGGGAGGATTGAGTGGTCGGTTATAGGAAAGTTTCAGAATGATGCAATTTTTATATTGTATAGTTTTTTTTAATAATTTTAGGTATGTTTGGTTTTTATCAGTTTTTTGATTTATCTAGGGAAAATTTATGTATGCCTATTCCAAGGCACTATTCTTCAGTTGAAAAAAACTTCATATAACTTTCAGGATTTCTAATTTTTTGAAAAAAAAGTTTAATGGTTGAAATTTCTACACACCTTTTTGGGGCATAAAGAAAGTGGAAACCAAACTTTTGTATCAAAAAGTGAAACCTCTCTAAGAGTGTTGAATCTCTACAAACATGCTAACTACAATCAATTTATTCAAATTTAATAACATTAAAACCTAATAAAATTAAACAACAATAAAATATGAAATCAAACAAATATACAATGAAAAACCAACCATACCTGAATGCCAAATTGAAGAAGGGGAAGGTGTGCTCTCTGAGAAAGTGTTCAAATTCTCTTCAGAAAGTTGTATATAAGGTTTTGTGCAAAGTTATTTTTTGGGAGCTTGAAGAACATGGCTTCTCAAATATATATTATATATTAAATGAAAATTTATTGCCTATATATTATATATTAAATGAAAATTTATTGCCAGAATTCATTATTAATTTTAGTTATGGCTTCCCTTTATTAATAATATTCGTCATAAAGATGGTTGCCATGTGTCCAAACCTTCACATACGAAAGCAGTGCACATTATTGTATCTTTCGGGTTTTCTTGAAGTTGTGGAAAAGGAAAGTATACCCGAGGTAACCACAAACCAACCTTCAGATGCAGAATCTAGCCAATCTGCATCCAGAGAGGGCTCTCTCTTTATAATTTATCTTTGTTCTTAGAAGGTTTTAGGCTAGTTATAGATCCAAGAGTTTGTTTTAAAAAATGGTGGAATCCACAAACTAAGGGCAAGGTTGAAATTTTTCAGTCCATTGGGCTATGGAGTCAAAGGATGGCTTTACTGGATTTCTATTCTACACACAAGATGGCTTTACAGGGCACGATAGCTAGACAGAGAACAATCCTTCAAATTTAAAGTGGATGGGATGATTTTGAAGGGATGAAAGGCAGCTAAGAATCTTTCACCATGTTCAAAAGAAAGAAATGAGATGACTACAAACAAAGAGCAATGAAGAATTCTTTATTATAGTAATCAAGAATGTTTAAATTAGCAAAGCAAGAGCATTTGAGAATTCGTGCTTATAACCAATTTAGATGAAAACATTAAGAACAATCACATCTGAAATCAGAGTACAATTAAGTAAATTCTGATTCAATCCTTTATGTAAATTATTCGGAGATGGACATAATGATATTATAAACTGATATAAAACTTAAGACAAAGGGTAGAAAGACTTATTGAACTGCAGTCCAACACATGAATCCTGCAAAAAGTCCTGAGCTTCAAATCGTCATCCAGTAAGCCACGAATAAATTCCTCCAAAATGCTTTTATTTCGAAAATCTCAATGTTACAGCAAAGTAATAGAATCCACCCTCAATACTTCCTTTGAGGGTTTATTTATACAAGAAAAACTTGAAAAAATCTCACACTAACCTAGCCAATAATCTAGGGTGACTAAGGAGTAATTTACAAATAAACAGGAGACAAATGGTCTCGTGGATAGAATAATAGGTAACTGCTGATGTGTTGTTTCCTCATTTTGCTGATGTGCTGGAGGTAAATGCTGAGATAGGGCTCGATGCTGTCCCTTGGAGTAAATTCTTTGCTTGTTTGATACTCTTTGTCTTTACGGATACTCTTTAACCTGTTCAACTGATACTCTTTCATCTGTGCTCATTTTTATCTTTCACATAATAGTAAAAAGATAAAATTCTCATACTAAAGATAATTTTCATAGAATTTCCAATAGGTCATTCCACCATTGATCTTCTGGTATCATAGTCCTTTTAAGTTTCCTCAATGTCTCATCAGCCTCTGTGAGTTTGTAAAAAGTGGGCTCATTAGGAAACAAATACTTTATTTCATGCTCAAGATGAAATAAGTTCTTCAACCTGTCATAAATATTTTTCCCTGTTGGCAACGTTGTTTCTGTCAAACTGCTAGAACTAGCAGTTGTATTTTGAGCATGGATATCTATTTTCTTGACATAGGTTTCCAATTCCATTATTTGGTCCTGTGAGAGCATTGGACTGGGTAACCCACTGTCTAACAAAACTTGAAATTTTTCTCTGAAAGCATTAATATCATCCAAAATATCTACACACTTCCTTTCTAAATTCTGCATAAAAGTTCTTTTGATGAAGACTCTTTTTATCATCAAAATAGTGCCGGTCCTGTCTTCAATTCCTAGTCTTGCAAGCTGTTGTTTTGTTTGGGTGTTCAAAAATTGAATAAGTTGATTGGCCTGCTCAGGTCTACCTCTTAGTTCATCTCTTGTTCTGTTTATTTCTTCCTGAGCTACTTTAATCAGGTCATTTTGTTCAAAAATTTCTTGAATAGAGGGCCAAATACTTTTTATTAACTCAATTATATTACCCCAAAGAATTTCATTTATTTCCTTCATAGGCTTTTCTAGTGAAAGATATTTTTCCAAAGCCTTAACTAATCTGTCCAATCTTTTGATTTCCTTGGTATTATCAGCAACTGTCTTCTTAGATGTATCATACTTCTGCTCCAAATCTTTTAATTGTAACTTTGTGGTTTGAAGTTCTGTGACTCTTAATTGTAAACTTTCCATTTGTTTTATTAACTCATCAGAACTCAAACCAGAGGTGTTTACCTGTTCTGGCTCTGTTTGTTGCTTTGCTGTTGTAGTACCTGTGGTTGTAGTAGCTTTTGTGGTGGTTGTCTGCTTGATAGCTTCCTTTTCATGTAAAGTTTGTTCCAATTCCTTCTCTGTTTCACTTAGTCGCTCAGTTACTTTTAAGAGCAACTCCATTACCTCTTCTTGTGAACTCTCCTTCAAAACTTCTTGGGTCTGAGGGTGCCTTGAGGCTGGAAATTTTAGCTGCTTTCTCAGTGCAGCTATGTCATCATCTTTATTTTTTATTAATGCCTCAATACTTTTAATGTCTTTGGGGTTGTGACCCAAGCCGATGATTATGTCTTCTAGAGACTTTATTCTATTATCTTTGGCCTGAGAAGAGGCCTTCTCAATTTGCAATTGGGCACTTGTGTTATTTAAAGAATCTTGCAGCGTTAGGGTTGCCATGGCCTTATTAGTCAGAGTGGAATACACCATTTCCCCAGTTTGTTTGTGCAGCTCTATCTGGTCTAAAGGATGAATATCCTTAGCTAGGACCTCAAAATTTGTTCTAATATAATCAGCTGCTGACATGGGTTTTGGCACCTTTGACTTGAAGTGGCTCATCATCATTTTGCCTTGTGAAATGTCAAATGTTGACATTAACCTTTCCTGATTATGTGGAGCCATTTTCAAATATTGATCATATACCTTCATTCTTAATGGATCATTCTTTGCCTTTATATTAATGAAAGTTCTTTTTATATCCCCTGTATCTGTTTTTGGTGGTCTGAAAGAGGATACCTCAGTACTCAATTGCTTTTGTAAAGCTTTTCCTTTCTGTCCTGTGTTTGTTTCACTAACTGTGCCAGTTAGTTGACTGTCTTCCCTTCCATCATCAAATATTTCATCAATGATCTCTACATTTGGAATTGGATCTGGTTTCTGTTTTTTGGCTTGATGTACTCCTGAGGATTCTTTAGGAGGAGTAATATCTGGAACTTGCCTTTTCTTTCCTATCTCCATATTGGATGGAGTTTGTAATTCTGAAACTTTAGGGTGTTTTACCTGAGTGGGAGAAACTTGGGTTTGTTCAGGTGCTTTGGAAGTTTGTGGTTTCTCTGCCATGACTAAAGTTTCAATGACCTGGATTTCAGGTTCCTTTCCTTTGCCTTTTGGTTCTGCTGCAACTGATGAACTGCTTTCCTGTAATGTCTGCTGTAGATTTGCTGCTGAAGAAGTGCCAATGTGGGGTACCTGCACTTTACCACAAGATTCTAGGTCATACTTCTTCTCGAGATCTTTCATAATTTTGTTCATTTTGTCAGCTTCACTTTCTTCCTCAACAAGTGTTCCTTCAACCCATTCATCTTGGTTGGCATATTGTTCTAGTTCAGGAATCTTGTGGTGTATGTAAGGGGATGATTTATTCTTTATTCTCTTTTCACAAATAAAACCAAATGGGTCATAAGGAACCCAACGAAAAGTTCTTTGGAACTTGCTTTGTAATATATTTTCTGCCTCTCTCTCAGCCTCCCTAGAGTTGCGGATGAAAGGACCTAATTGACTTTTGATCCTTAGTTGGGCTTTCTTCTTCACACTACAAAAATGGATCACATCTGAATTATTCATTTGCCTGAAATATTCCAAGGCAAAAAGTCTCATGGGCACATATCTTGGCAACTTGAATGGATGTAATTCACATCCATAGATTCTGATGACTGAATGGTTCTGATATAAATACCAATCTCCAACTTTATAAGTCCTTGACAGTTGCAAGGTCTTCTTTATTTCATTACTGAGCCTTGGGGGAGGGATTCCTGTTAACAAAGTTGTTGCAGGATATACAAACTGATCAATGAACTCAGTGTAGGAATATGGAGAATTATAGGAAGAATGAACTATGGGAGTCCAAAATATAACTAACCTGGGGTTTCCCTTGGCATCAAGCTTTTTAACAGGGAAAGGGAATTTTTCTGATTGATAGAAGATGATGAGATGATAAATAACTGAGGAATATTTGAAAACTTTCTCATCATCTAGCCTCATGAACTGATCATGGATCTTATTGGCTATGAAGGAGGCAAAGTCATATTTGACTTCAGGAGGTTGCCCAAGAGTAAAAATAGACAGCAAAGCCAGGGTTATCTCATCAACATATTCACTGGTATTGAAACCCAAGACAAAAGATATCATATTTAGGATAAGCCTTCCCAACTTAGTGAAATAATAAAAACCATAGGGAGGAAGTCCCTTAGGTTGATGTTCAGGCAGCATGAAATTCTGGCAAATGGCCTTCAATTTTTCTGGGGTCAATTGATTAGACTTTTCAATCAGTGCTTCTATAGACAAAGGTGCTAGTTCTTGACCTGGTTCAAAATGTAGCATTGTATTGATAGACTAGGGAGTAATGTGGAAAAGAACACTCTGGTCAGGGGATATTACAGCTCTCTGAGTGGGATCATAGTTAGAATGGAAATAGTGGATGATTTCTGGGAAATAAATGACTGAAGGGATGAGATACCTTGGGAGATTGGATTCCCACAACCCAATGAGATCTTGCCCCTTCGAGTATTCGTCTCTGCAGCGACAATAACTCAGAAGGGGACTTTCATCAAAATGCAAGTCTTTAATCTGGAAATCTTTATCTACTAAAGGCAAATATTCTAACTCTCGGTGGGGAGCATTCAGTGGAGTTACATTCAAAGCTGCCGGGGCCTCCATTTTGGTTCTTGTGGATTCAAAACGAAGGTTTCTGGTTTTTCTTCACAGGCCGGGTGTGATTTTGATCTTACTGAGGGAAATTGGCACAATTGCAGGTTTAGGGGAACAATTTACAGTCGTAAAACTTAGGGAATGATCTTAGGAATATGATTTAAACACTGATTCAGCGAAAAACAAAGAAAACAGAGTTTTATTTGCAGTTCGGGGCAAAATAGGATAAATACCTGTTCTTAGAGGAAAACTGACTTTTAATAGGTATTCGGGCGGTAGCAGGAGGATGCTTGAATACAGGTCTGGCGGAAATCTGGAGCGAAATCGAATGGAACAGTGGATTTTAGTGAAAATTCGAATTCTTTAGCGGAAAGCACAGTCGCGTTCAAATGACGAAAATGACATAAAAACACGAAAATTCGTTTTATTTCCAAAGGCAAAACAGGGGTTTTAGTTTTTCGAGGAGTGACGTCACATTGGTACGGGCTGACGTGGGGCAGGAGGGCCGAGCGGTAAGCGGTTAGTCCCCGCACCGCTTATAGACAAAGGTGGTATTAGATGAGCGGGCAGCGATTCCATTCGATTATCGACACGTGGACGGGTGACTAGTCAAATACCACCAATCCCCCGCGTGTTAAAACTCTGACAAAGGATGGGTAGCGGAATTGATACGGGGCGTAGATCTGCGGAAAGGCGATCGAACGGTTGAAATGACGGGGAGATGGTGGGGTGGTTATCACGCGGGCCCGGCATAATCAACGTTTAATTAATCATCCCGGGTGGCATATGATTGGTGGATGGAAGGTTATTAATTAGTTCTGATAACTAATTAACCCCATATTTATAATGAAAAAAAGGGGTTGCGGCGGGGTTTCGTTGGATGGTTGAAATGTCGGGTGGAATGCCAGGTGGATGGGCCACGGTGGCATAGGATCTTTTCCAAAGTTTTGGTTTTAAAAATAAAACTTCGGGATTTGTTTATATTTTTGTATTAAACATATAAATCATATGTTTAAAGTTTTTCGTATATATGTTTTTTTATTTTATTATATGATAAAATAACCAATATAGTTAACTTATCATAAGGGCGGGACTATTGTATAACGATATATTTAACCAAAGGGCTTGTATAGTGGGTTTTTAATGAATATTTGGGAAGTAAATACTTTGGTTAAAACATAATAGAGGGTTTTTGGGATATTAATTTAAAAGGAATTATATACTTAGGATAGGGCATTTTCACTAGGGATTTAGTAAATAGAGTTAAATGTAAATATGACAAAGGGACAAGGGAACTCAAAAACTTTGCACATCTAAGAAAGTGACAATTTCTGAAGTAAATTGCAATATCTCATTTTCCACACTTAAACTTAGAATATTAAGTTATTTTGAGGGATTTTTATGGAATTTTGCATAATTTTCCTAAGCAAAATGAGATTTTACTTAGGACAAGGTTAAAGGTGAATGATTTTAATGATGAATTATCTCAAGTACTTAGGTATTTTTGATCATTAGGCCGAGGGTCCGGTCCCTCCAAAAGTCAAGGAAATGCCTTGAGCCCTTTTGATCTCCAAGTACCCTAGTACTTTGGGGGAAATTAGTAAAACTTTAAGGGGAAAGTGATGAGGGAAGTTAGTGATTTTGACTTTGCTTGCTGTGAATTTCCAGTGTATTTCCTGCTTCAGTATTTGTGATGAAAGTAAAGGATCAAAAACATGTAGCAGCATCATTCATCAGATAAAACTTTGCAACCATCTACCTACCCTATCTACTTGACACTACCATTTTCTCTTCTTTATTATGGTGCATTTGGACTTGCAAACCCTTATCAATCTTTTTATTTTTTTTACAAGGAAAATCTATCTAATTCTACCCTTATTACATCCAAGGGCTCAGATTAAGCTGTTGAGCACCCTTTATTCACTCTACCTATCTACTTATCTGCCAAGATTAAACTGTTTGGTCAGATATTTATTCTCTATTCTACAACATGAAATTGAAAAATGAACTAGCCAAGCTTAAACAGTTTGACTATTCATGAATTGTGGCATAAAATACAAATTGCACACAATTTGTTTATTACATCGAAGTAAAAAGTAGTGGCATTTAGATTTGCACACTTTCTTTGGCCTATTTTTTGTTTGGGGTTCATTTCTTTTGCTTTTTGGCCATTTTTATTTTTCTTACCCTTTGATTTTTCTTTTAGGGTATACCCTCTTTTCATTTTTTAAATTTTTTGATTTTTTGGTTTTTCAAGAATATGGAACACCTTTGCTCAAGAAAAAGGTTTGAACATATTCCATAGTTCAATCAAGACAATCATGAAAAATGAAACCTATTGGTATAGGATACTAACACACATCAGTATATCACACCACTCACTTAATGAAATGAATCCAAATGATTTGTATAATACTCACTTAATGGAAATGAATCCAAGTTGTCATGAATATTGTTTATATATTTTTTTCATTTATTTCTGAGTAATTAATGATCATCATTACAAACATGGTTGCCATGTGGCCATGGGGTTATTAATAGTGTTCGTACAAATATACATGCAAACAACCAGGTTTCAACACAATTTTTTTCCCCTTAATACTCATACGTGGTTGCATGCTCTATAATCATTATATGTGGAAATAAAGGTAGGCCTTAAATTTTTAATCATGCTTCAGTTAAAAAGTAATTTAAATAGGGTTTAACCACCTGATATATCACTTGCAATTTTATTAGTTGATGCATGGAAACTATGAAAATATATTGAGATCTTTCAATTTAGAGCATGAGATGAAGATGATTAATTAAAAAAATCATTAAAGTAGCTAATTCCAACAAGGAGACACTTATCAGTTCAATAAAATAAGTATTTGACTAGTTTACCAATTAATAGAATTAAATTACCAATTAGTAAAAGTAAATTAAAGAGAGGTTGAGAAAGAAAGATAGCATCCTAACCAAGAAAAAAAAACTACAGAGTAAACGAAACCTACACTCTAAAATTATTTAATCCTTCCTGCGAAACCGAATGTAGGTTGTTTTCCATGTGAGTGGATATGGGTGCATTTTTGTCCAATGAGTTTTGATAAAACTTGGAAAATTAAAACTGCATCAGCTATTCCAAGAGGTTGAATTAGCAAATGTTTTGCAAACTTCTGGCCATCATCTGTGGATTATTCTTATATATTAATCCTAATGTTTATTGCTGATACTCGTAGATATCAATACCAAAACTCGAATAAATGTAATCTCGTATTGGTGGATTGAATCATATTTTCCATAATATCATCATTACTAGCATTTTCGATATATTATTCCAGCAGTGGGACCTAGTCGTTGTTTACAGTTTTAGTTTCTTCATAGTTGTGAGAAGAGGGTCAAACAAATACAGACATGTATTGTAAATCATAAAATGATAAATACTTTTGTGCATGAGGATCAACCCAAAGCAAGAAGCAGAAAGAATGATGAGGTTCCATTATATCAGTGGTTAAATTTATAATGTTTGTCAACAACTATAGAGACATACCATGTGCAGCTCAATCCCTTAGGTAACACTACCAAATCGGTAGCACCGAACTCAAACATACTCAAAAGATCCCTTGGGATAAACCTTCACCTTGCACCTCACCGGATAACACATTTCCTTTGCATCAAATATCAGCTGAAAACTTCCTGGAGCAGGAGTAGCAGCATTACCATTACCATACCCATGTTATAGAAGACCAAGTATCTTTTGAGGATATCGATCTATAAAACAAGCTGTTTTTCTATATATGTATTAATGCTTGGCATTTTCACTTGGTTTCTGCCCATCCAAAATTTTCTATTTGAAAAAAAAAAACAAAATTCAAAGAAATTTGAAGTGTTTAAATAAATTTAAAAACCATAACCATAAATTATAGAAAAACCAACCACGAGTTATGAAGTAAAAATATTTACCTAACATGACCACATATATTTACATAACATTGACAAAATTCTGGAAAAATACTGTGATAAAGGCCCATAAACATTTTTCAAATATTCAATATATCTATTTGAATAATAAAATGGCTTAATTACATTTGGAAAACAACCATAACCGTTAAATAAAAATTAAGTACCTTGCAATTATTTTTTTTCACGAGGGGAAAGCTCACGGGAAACCCGGGCGTACTTCCCCAGAATTTCTGGATGGTACGTGCGGTAAACCGTTCGGCGGACTTTCGGCGCCTAACCCCAAATGACTCAAGAATCGAACCCGTGACCTCCCTCAACGGAGAGGACCACGTATTGGCTCACTACCGCTTGAGCTAACCCTTGGGGCTAAGTACCTTTCAATTATTACTTTGGTACTTAATTACACTTCTAGTTATACCTCAAACCATTAAAATGTTTTCACATTTGTGTGTCATAACAAAAAAAATCAAATAAATGATAAACCATATTTCAGAGACAACACTCTAATAAATAATCTCTTAAACGCCCTCTAAGCAGAACCCATTTCTTTGGCGCAGCAGCTCCACTACTCCCTCACTCCACCGAAGTTGGAGATATTCTTGGACATCAAGCCTCCACAATGACACACAATGGTGGATGCCTTCCAACTTGTGTAGCTCATAACACCCGAACCATTCTAATTCCTCTCATGGCTTTTGACTGTCCATTTCGAAAAAGAGAATAATTATCCATTACTACTTGTAAAATGATGGAAGAATTAAAAAAAAAAGAAAATTATTGAAGATTATCACTTACTGGTTGTTGCAACAAATCATCAATGGTGTTCCCTATCCAACACCAAAGACGACAGGGCAACCCTGGATTCACAGCAACATCTCTCCCCAGATCTCTGAGGTGGTCATGCATTTGTATATTATTGTTACTATCCACTTCTGCAAGACACATGTTCCTTAATTTTTGAAACCCTCGCCTACCCTCCAAGCCTAACCTGTTCCATATTGTTATAGTCTTATCCATGTTCTGTCCTTTGAAAAAACATGCAATATCTAAAACTAGCACAATCACATTTACCAATGTGGTTGATATACGTCGATAAGCGTATGTGAAATAGATTTACAACCACATTCACTAATGTGTTTGATATATGCCAATAGGCCTATATCCACCACCCACCACATGTATTTTACCAAAATAATCATTATATATTTATGAATATAATTACCACTATATTTTATATATCTACTTGTAATATATTAATAATATAAACTATATTCATACTATATATATATATATTATTATTTGATAATAAAATATTATTAAATTTTTTCAATACATTAATAGTTATAACTCAAACTATACTAAAATTAAAATATAACATAATACTAGTATTTTATTACTATTTATAATAAGCACATATCTCTTACCAATATATCAAGGGATTATTAATATTATAAGCCAAAGGAACTAATAAGCCCAAGGGTCTAATATTATAAACCCAAGGAATTGGTGAACCCAAGGGAAAAATATTAAAAAGCTAACACTTCAATAAGCCCAAGGGGTCCATATTAAAAAAAGGAGAGATTAATAAAGCCTAGGAGTTAATATTTTAAATACAAATGAATGATAAAACCACATGATTATTAATATTATAAACCGAATAGAACAATCAACTTTAGGACTTTTTAATATTATAAACCCAATGAATTAAAAAACTAAATGACTAATATACTCAATGGATTGATATTAAAAACCCAAGGGATTAATAAGGCCAAGGGATTAATATTAAAAAGACACGAAATTAATAAACCCTAAGAATTAATGTTTTAAACTTAGAAACCTAGGATATTAATAAACAATAATAATTAATATTTTAAGCTCAGAAGATTAATAAACCCAAGGGATTATTAATATTATAAACCAAAAGAACCAATAAGAGCAAGGGATTAATATTATAAACCAAAGGAATCAGTGAACCCAAGGGATTAATATTAAAAACCTACAGGGTCAATAAGGCCAATGGATTAATATTAAAAACACAAAATATTAATAAACCCTAAGAATAAAGTTTTTAAACTAAAAAACATAAGAAATTAATAAACCCTAATAAATAATATTTTAAAATAAATAGATGAATAAACCCATGACATTATTAATATTATAAACCAAAATAAGTAATAAACCCAAGAGTTTAATATTATAAACCAAACTAATTGGTGAACCCAAGGGATAAATATTAATATTATAAACCAAAAAATTAATAAACCCTATTAAGAAATATTTTAAACTCAAGAGATTAATAAAACCTAAGAATTAATATTTTAAACTCAATAGATTAATAAAACCAAGGGGTTATCAATATTATAAACAAAAACAACTAATAAACCCAACGGTTTGATATTACAAACCAAAGGAATTGGTGAACCCAAAGGATAAATATTAAAGACCTATGTGATCAATAAGGCCAAGCAGTCAATATTAAGAACACAAGAGATTAATAAACACTAAGAATTAATATTTTTAACTCAAAAACCTAAGAAATTAATAAACCCTAAGAATTAATATTTTTAACTCAAGATATTTTAAGACCCAAGGGTGGGTTCATATTATAAATGAAAAGAAGTAATAAACCCAAGGGTTTTATATTAGAAACCCAAGGAATTGGTAAACCCAAGGGATAAATATTAAAAACCTAAGGGATCAATAAGGTGAAGGGATCAATATGAAAAGCAGAAGATATTAATAAATCTTACAAATTAATATCTTAAATAAAAAGGTTTGATAAACTCACATGATTATTAATATTATAAACTCAGGGGGGGGAATATTAAACCTAAGAGATTAATATTATAAACCTCAAGTATATAAAAACCTTTAGATAAGTATTATAAACCGTAACATAAACATGATTGAGCATGCTTGATTTAAACATTGAGACAATTGTTGTCACAATGCGACGTTGGGCAAAGAATGACCATAGTTTGCCATGGTTGATTTTCATAGTGATACAATCTTTGTCACAATGTGACATTCAACCATGGAAGACCTTGATGGACTACGACTAACTATGATTAACAATGGTAGCCCATCGTTGATTTTCATATTGAGACAATGTTTTTCATAATGTGACATTAGACCATGCATTAATATTAAAGTGTACGACTAATATTTAACGACTAATATTACCAACCCAAAGAATTAGAAAACTCAAGGGATTAATAAACCTTAAGAATTAATATCTTAAACTCAAAACCTAAGGATTAATAATTTAAACTCGATATTAATAAACCGAATGGATTATTAATATTATAAACCAAAAGAACTAATAAACCCAAGAGTTTAATATTATAAACCAAAGGAATTGGTGAACCCAAGAGATAAATATTAATATTATAAACCAAGAAATTAATAAATCATAAGAATTAATATTTTAAACTCAAGAGATTAATAAACCCTAAGAATTAATATTTTATACTCAAGAGATTAATAAACTCAATGGGTTATTACTATTATAAACCAAAATAACTAATAAAACCCAAATGTTTAATATTACAAATCAAAGGAATTGGTTAACCCAATGGACAAATATTAAAGACCTAAGGGATCAATAATGCCAATGGATCAATATTAAAACATAAGAGATCAATAAAACCTAAGAATCAATATTATGAACCAAAATATTATAATCCATGTTTTTATAAACTCTAATATTAAACACAATATTATAAACCCAAATATTATAAACTCAATATTAAACCCTAATTCTAAACCTTATATATCAAAATCTATATTATAACCCAACATATTACGCCATAATGTAAATCATAATATTAAAAATCAAAAGATTAATAAACCCAAGGGATTATTAATATTATAAACTGAAAGAACTAATAAACACAAGGGTTTAATATTATAAATCAAAGGAATCAGTGAACCAAAGGATAAGTATAAAAAACCTACGGGATCAATAAGGCCAATGGATCAATATTAAAAATAGATTAATAAACTCTAAGAATATAATTTTTAAACTCAAAAACCTAAGAAATTACTAAACCCTAGTAATTAATATTTTAAATTAAATAGATTAATAAACCCAAGACATTATTAATATTATAAACCAAAAGAAGTAATAAACCCAAGGGATAAATATTAATATTATAAACCAAGAAATTAATAAACCCTAATAATTAATATTTTAAACTCAAGAGATTATTAAACCAAGATTAATAAACCTTAAGAATTAATATCTTAAACTCAAAACCTAAGGATTAATAATTTAAACTTGATATTAATAAATCGAATGGATTTCCTGGATGCGGGTGGTCTTCATGCCTGACAGGTGGCAAGGATGGGCGGGCGCGTGGGGTTCTACCACCACCATCCTCCTTTGCGTCCTATGTGCCATTAACTGCATTAAAATTTCTTCGTTCGGGGCATTTATGTGGCACACTCGTCCAGAACCGCGCTCAATCCTCAGAGATATGGCTTCTCCGAGACGCTTTAGATCTGATTTCTTGCCCCTTAGCTCCTGTTGTGCTTCAGTGGTCTCTGAGCCAAGCTCTCGGACCATCACTGGGTGCAAGTGTTGGCTTTCATGCTGTGTTAATCTTGCTCCTGGATTGCACTTCTCGCAAAGCTCCTTTTGCACTCAGAGTTCTGGCTTTCGCCCTGTCTCTCTCCCTGCGAAGATTGATTCTCATCAGACTTTGGTCCTCAGTCTGGGCACTCCCTGTTCTTTCAAATTCATCACTTCTCATCGAAATTCCATGCCTCGATTGCGACATAGGATGCAAAGCCGGCGTGGCTCGAGCCATGGTGGTCCTTCTTGTCGCCCTCCTCCCTCCTTGCCTAGCTCTTCTTCTCCACCTTTTGATTCCATGAGGGGTCGTTATCCTGAGACCCGCAGCGGTAGGAGCTATCTGATGGGGCGTGGGAGTGCTTTGCAGGCTAGAAACCTTTCCAGTCTTCTCCCGGGTCAGCAGCACAGAGCTCATTTCCGCTTCCCCTGCTTGCTCAATATGCCTACTATCACTGCTACCATCACCATTGACTTCAAAGAAGAGCCGCCTAATTCTATTGCTAAGCTTTCTGACTCTCCTCCGGTGCATTTGTCATCCGATAGGCCCTATTCTCCTCCTAATTCTGGTCAAAAGCGGAAGTTGGCTGAGGGTGGCTCCTCACAGGACCCCTTCGTGGATACTGTTGCGGGCGTTTTCAAAGGGGGTGGTTCTTCTGTTCCGGCCATCGAGGAAAGGGCGGAATCCTCCAAACAGGTTGCTCCAGATGATAATGCTGCTGTGCAGGATGAGGATGACCACGACGCTCACGCCTGCCCTGTGGTCGAGTCGCCTCCTTCTTCTCAAGGTAATTAATGGCCTTTCTTCATTCAGGCTTGTTTTTGGCTGCTCTTTGTGCGAGGCACAGCTCTGGTGTTCGTTTGCTGACACAGCTTAGATGGTTCTACTTCTACTGCCTTTTTGATTGCCGGTTTCCCCTTCATGGGCGGCAAATTACTCTGTATAAGATTGTTCATGTTTACATTTCAGACGCTAAATGTTGTAGGTTGATATACTGTTTGGATACTCGAGCCGGTTTCCCCTATGAGGGCGGTTTTTTTGTGCTTAGATGCCTATCTGTGATTCATTATTGTAACCGTTTCTCAACACTGTGTGTTGTTATTTTGACAAACCATCATAGCTGTACTAGAATTCCCATCTCTTGGGCCAGAATCTCTGAGGCCTCGGCCTCCATGTAATCCTTTTTTTGTATATTAATAGATTAAACTTACTCAGAAAAAAAAATAAAAAAAAATCGAATGGATTATTAATATTATAAACCAAAAGAACTAATAAACCCAAGGGTTTAATATTATAAACCAAAGGAATTGGTGAACCCAAGAGATAAATATTTATAATATAAACCAAGAAATTAATAAATCATAAGAATTAATATTTTAAACTCAAGAGATTAATAAAACCTAAGAATTAATATTTTATACTCAAGAGATTAATAAACTCAATGGGTTATTATTGTTATAAATCAAAATAACTAATAAAACCCAAGTGTTTAATATTACAAACTAAAGGACTTGGTTAACCCAATAGATAAATATTAAAGACCTAAGGGACCAATAATGCCAATGGATCAATATTAAAACACAAGAGATCAATACAACCTAAGAATCAATATTATGAACCAAAATATTATAATCCGTGTTTTTATAAGATCTAATATTAAACACAATATTATAAACCCTAATGTTAAACCCAATATTAAACCCTAATTCTAAACCTTATATATCAGAATCTATATTATAACCCAACATATTATGCCATAATGTAAATCATAATATTAAAACTCAAAAGATTAATAAACCCAAGGGATTATTAATATTATAAACTGGAAGAACTAATAAACGCAAGGATTTAATATTATAAACCAAAGGAATCGGTGAACCAAAGGATAAGTATAAAAAACCTACGTGATCAATAAGGCCAATGGATCAATATTAAAAATAAAAAAAGATTAATAAACTCTAAGAATATAATTTTTAAACTCAAAAACTTAAGAAATTACTAAACCCTAATAATTAATATTTTAAATCAAATAGATTAATAAACCCAAGACATTATTAATATTATAAACCAAAAGAAGTAATAAACCCAAGGGATAAATATTAATATTATAAACCAAGAAATTAATAAACCCTAATAATTAATATTTTAAACTTAAGAGATTATTAAACCAAGATTAATAAACCTTAAGAATTAATATCTTAAACTCAAAACCTAAGGATTAATAATTTAAACTCGATATTAATAAACCAAATGGATTATTAATATTATAAACCAAAAGAAATAATAAACCCAAGGGTTTAATATTATAAACCAAAGGAATTGGTGAACCCAAGGGATAAATATTAATATTATAAACCAAGAAATTAATAAATCATAAGAATTAATATTCTAAACTCAAGAGATTAATAAACCCTAAGAATTAATATTTTATACTCAAGAGATTAATAAACTCAATGGGTTATTACTATTATAAACCAAAATAACTAATAAAACCCAAGGGTTTAATATTACAAATCAAGGGAATTGGTTAACCTAATGGATAGATATTAAAAACCTAAGGGATCAGTAATGCCAAGGGATCAATATTAAAACACAAGAGATTAATAAAACCTAAGAATCAATATTATGAACCAAAATATTATAATCCGTGTTTTTATAAAATCTAATATTAAACACAATATTATAAACCCTAATATTAAACCAAAATATTATAAACCCAATATTAAACCCTAATTAGAAACCTTATATATCAGAATCTATATTATAACCCAACATATTACGCCATAATGTAAATCATAATATTAAAACTCAAAATATTAATAAACCCAAGGGATTATTAATATTATAAACCGAAAGAACTAATAAACGCAAGGGTTTAATATTATAAACCAAAGGAATCAGTGAACCAAAGGATAAGTATAAAAAACCTACGCGATCAATAAGGCCAATGGATCAATATTAAAAACAAAAAAAAAAATAATAAACCCTAAGAATAAAATTTTTAAACTAAAAAACATAAGAAATTACTAAACCCTAATAATTAATATTTTAAATTAAATAGATTAATAAACCTAAGACATTATTAATATTATAAACCAAAAGAAGTAATAAACCCAAGGGATAAATATTAATATTATAAACCAAGAAATTAATAAACCCTAATAATTGATATTTTAAACTCAAGAGATTATTAACCCCTAAGAATTAATATTTTAAACTCAAGAGATTAACAAACCCAAGGGTTTATTAATCTTATAAACAAAAAGAACTAATAACCCCAAGGGTTATCAACTTTAGGGAATTTTAATATTATAAACCCAATGAATTAAAAAACTAAATGATTAATATAGCCAATGGATTATATTAAAAACCCAAGGAATTAATAAGGCCAAAGGATTAATATTAAAAATACACGAAATTAATAAACCCTATGAATTAAACATTGAGATAATTGTTGTCACAATGCGACGTTGGCTGAAGAATGACCATGGTTGATTTTTATATTGAGACAATCTTTGTCACAATGTGACATTCAACCATGGAAGACCTTTATTGACTATGACTAACTATGTTTAACAATGGTAACCCATGGTTGATTTTTATATTGAGACAATGTATTTCATAATGTGACATTTGACCATGCATTAATATTAAAGTGTACGACTAATATTTAATGCCTAGTATTACCAACCCAAAGAATTAGAAAACTCAAGGGATTAATAAACCATAATAATTAATATCTTAAACTCAAATCCTAAGAAATGAATAAACCCTAAAAATTAATCATTTAAACTCAATATATTAATAAACCAAAGGGATTATTAATATTATAAACCAATATAACTAATAAAGCCAAGGGTTTAATATTATAAACCAAAAGAATTGGTGAACCAAAGGGATAAATATTAATATTATAAACCAAGAAATTAATAAAGCATATGAATTAATATTTTAAACTCAAGAGATTAATAAACCTTAAGAATTAATATTTTAAACTCAAGAGATTAATAAACCCAAGGGATTATTAAAATTGTAAACCAAAAACTAATAAACCCAAGGGTTTAATATTACAAACCAAAGGAATTGACGAACCCAACGGATAAATATTAAATACATAGATGATCAATAAGGCCAAAAGATCAATATTAAAAACACAAGAGATCAATAAATCCTAATAATAAATATGATGAACCAAAATATTATAATCCCCAATGTTATAAACTCTAAATATTAAACACAATATTATAAACCCTAATATTAAACCCACATTAATATATACAAACCTAATAATTAATATATTATCAATTATTAATAAGATATTTATTAATATATCTATAAACCCTAATATTAAACCCACATTTATATGACATATATAATATTATGTATATATTAGACCCAAGGATTTATTATATTAATACAAGAACATTTATATTTGATATAGATGTTTTAATTAATATATTATGGCGTTTTAATGTTTTTATTATTTATTATCAAATGTTTCATGAAATGTTACAAATTAATTAATTAAGGTTAAAATTAGTTACTGTTAATGTTTTAATTAATTAATATTAATGTTCATTATTATTTTAATTATTTAATTAATTAATATTATATTAAATGATGACTATTTTGATTGAATAAAGTCAATTATTGTGAAATAAATTATACATATTGTTGATCTAGATGTGGTAGTATTTGACTATATTTGACTAATGTCATTACCAATTTATAATTATGTATTAATTATGTATACTGTTTTAATTACTATATCAATATATTAATGATAACAAATTGGTAAATTAATGTTATTATTAATTAACATTAATTCATTTCTTTGAACATGTTTAAATTAATGGCATTAAACATTTTAAAATAAATGTTTTAATTAATATATTGTCAAAAGTTTTAATTAATGTTTTAAACTTAAAAATATTTAAGTACAATTCCAACATCTTATTATTATGATTAACCAAACTCAAACATATTTATGTTTAGATATATTTGAATAATATAGTTAAGTATAATAATTATGTATTAATGATTTAATTAATATGTAAATCTAATAATTATAATACAATAATTATTTAACTTTATTATTAATTGATATTAATATATTTTTTACATATTTTTGAATAATTTTTTTTTTTTTTAACTGAAACGGATATGATTTTATTTATTTGGAGAAAATATTGGACTTACGCCGTGGCAGCCATCATTACATTGCATCTGTTTCTGTTTCTGTTTCTTGTTACAAGTTGCGTCTTCCTTATGGGTTGCAGGGTTGGAATGAGTTGTTGCCATTTATAAGTAGTTGTCCTTTCCCAAGAGTGCAGCCTTGGTTCGCCATCAGATCTGCTTCACTATTCAAATTTCTGAGGATGTGGAGGAATTTGTAGGAGTCGAAGTCGAGCAGGACTCTTTTCAATCTGCTCAGTGTTTTGTTGAGGCTTGCATTGGTGAACAGGTTTTCCGTAATTAATTTTTTTATTAAGATCTCTGAGTCTCCAAAAGCTTGGATTTCTTTGTCCACTCTGTCTCTGGCTATTTGACAAGATTTGAGGAGGCCTAGGATCTCTGCTTGGTTGTTGGTTTTCTGCCCGATGCCCCAGCAGAAGCTGTCCCTTCTTGTTTGGTCCGGGGCGTAGATAACCCCTCCAGCTCCTGCAGCCCCGGGGTTGCCGTTGGAGGCTCCATCGAAGAAAATCGTAGTTATTTTTTGTTTTCGCCACCATTCATGGAAGGTAGCTTTGGAATCTCTTTTGTGCCATTCTGAATTCATTGAATGAGGGGCGGGTAGCTTCTTCCGGGGGTGTGGGGAAAGGGGGCCCAGCCACCTCTCTTCTTCAGGGAGAAGCAAGGAGTCTTCAGAAAAATATTGTTGTTGAGCAGCTTCCAGGAGGAAGGATTTGGCCTTTACTGCTACTGTGAAAGAATCTTGCACCTTTTCGTTGAATATTAGATCGTTTCGGGCTAACCAAATCTGCCAGCACACAAATTTAGGGATAGCGTTCCAGACTTTCCTCCAAAAGGATTTGCTGGGGATTTTATTGGTATAGCATTGATTCCATGATTCAAAAAGATCAACAACTGAGTTAAATGGGGGGACTGTAAAATGGAGCTCATGGAGAATGAGGCCCCACACATCTTTGGTGAACGTGCAGTCCATGAAGAGGTGCTTGGCTGTTTCTAAACTGCATCTACACAGCTCGCATCAATGCGGCCCAACTATATTTCTTTTCAACAGATTGTCACCAGTTAACAACTTATTATGGACCAGCGTCCAGAAGAAGAAGTTGACTTTAGGAAGAGCAAGCGGTTCCCATACTTTCTTCCAGAAATTCGGTGTTTTGCTGTTGTTCCTAATGGGCTGAAGAATGTTGTAAGCTGCTGCTATGGTGTAGTTTCTAGATTGCCCCCATCCCCAGCTGTCCTTTGAATTTCTGTTCACTGGAGCCGCATCTTCCAGCAATTCTTCAAGGATGTGCTTCTGCTGGTTTAAATGGTCAGGGACTCCAAAGAAGTCCCAACCTTGCCAATCACCATGGTCATCCCATTTGGAGAGATCGTAGACGTTGTTGATCCCTGTGCGTTCCAACCAATTTTTTAAGTCTGCAATTTCTTCAACTTCTGAGAGAGGATCTTGGTCCATTATTCGATCATGCCACAGGTTTGTTAGCTTGCCGTTGCCTGGGATCTTGTACACCCTGCTTTTGAAAAAATTCAAACTTTTGTTGCATAGTCTCCAATCCTGAGAGTTGTTGTTTATTTGACTTGCCTGCAGATTTCTGAGCGGCACCTTGTGGGCGTATTTTAATTTCAGCGCTTCGCAGACTGGTTGCTTGGGTTCCTTGTATAGATTCCACAAAATTTTACCTCCCATCGCCAGATTGACAATAGCAGGGTTGCGAATTTGCAGACCTCCCTTAGGGATTGAGCGCTTGACCAGGTCCCATTTCACTAAATGCATTTTCTGTTGATTTCCTTTCCCCCCTTGCCAAAGGAAGTCTCGGAGAATTTTGGAAATTTGATCCATCACACTTTTTGGGGCGAGAAGGAAGGTTGCTTGGTAAATTGGGAATGCAGATAACACAGACTTGATCAGGATGACCTTGCCACCATATGTGAGCCAGTAACCTCCCCAAGCTGAGATTTTTTATTTGATTTTGCTGATAATTTTGGACCACAGCGACCTCTTGTTGAAACCATTTATGATGGGGAGGCCGAGGTATTTTATCTTCTCCCAATGGGCTTGACTGTTGAAGCCAAGAAGATTGGATATACTTGTGAGCTCATGTTGCTCAATGTTCCAGCCATAGACTTCACTTTTTCTTTCATTGATAGAAGCTCCCGAAACCCTGCAGTAGCACTTAAGGACATCATCAAAGGCTTTGGCAATTCTTGCAGAGGCACCTCCAAGGAGGAGAGAGTCATCCGCAAAAAGGGCATGATTCTGAGCTGGAGAGTGATTAGAAGATTTGAGGCCAGGAAGGGATCCTGCCGCTTTTTCAGCTGATAGCTTTCTACTGAGAGAGTCCGCCATCAGGATGTACAGGAAGGGAGAGAGCGGGCATCCCTGCCTGAGGCCTCTCTGGGCTTGGAAAAAAGAGGTAGGGCGACCGTTGACAAGAGGGGCAATCCAGGGGTTATCTGTACAGGCCATGATCAGATTGACAAACTGGGAGGAGAATCCAAAGGCATGAAGGACTTTGTAGAGAAAGGAACGATTGACACGATCGAAAGCATTAGCCATGTCAAGTTTTATCAGCATCCATTTTTCTTTTCGCTGATTGCTAGAATTTATTGTCTCTTGAACTTGGATGATGTTATCCAGGATGTGCCTGCCTTCTACGAAATCGCCTTGACTGCTAGAGATCAACCTATTTAGCAGAGGCTTAATCCTATTTGCTAGGAGTTTTTCCAGGATTTTGTAAGAGGCGTTACAAAGCAAAATAGGCCTGAATCTAGCGAAGGTTTCGGGGTTAGATTCCTTAGGAATAAGGGTGAGGTAGGTGGAGTTGGTTCCTCCTACTACCTTGGCTTTTTTCATGAAACCTTTTATCATCTTTAAGAGGTCCACTTTGATGATATCCCAACACGTCTTATAGAAGTGGATGGTAAAGCCATCGAACCTAGGTGCCTTATCCGAATCCATGGACTAGATAACTTTGATGATTTCTTCTTCAGTGATAGGGCTTTTGAGAGCGGAATTATCTTCGGGGCTGACCAGAGGAGGAATGTTGGAGAGGAAATCTGCAGTTTCCTCCTCGTTGCCATGGTTTCCTGTAGTATAGAGCTGTCTGTAATGACTTTCAGCTGCCTCTTTTATCTGGCTGAACCCTCTACAGATCTGTCCCTCTGCTGTTGCGATTTCATAATTATGGTTTCTGGAGAGTCTTGCACGATATTGACGATGGAAGAAGGAGGTGTTCCGGTCGCTCGCCTTCAGCCACAAACTTCTAGATTTGATTCTCCAATACTCCTCCATTCGGAAAGAACGGAAGGAAGAACATTGAATTTTAACTTCTTTGTCAAGCAGCGCTGGTGTGATATCTTTGCTTTCCATTTCGACTTGCAGTGCCTTTAGTGTCTGCACTATTTCTTTTCTTTGGCTGGTAGGATTTGGGACAAGTTTCCTTATCCACTCCTTCAGAGCTTGTTTTGTGGCTTTGAGCTTTTGTTCCCACACATAACTAGAAGACCCTGTGAAGGTTTTGGCCCATGTTGTTTTGACTGTATCGATGAAACCATCCCTTTCGATCCAGAGAGGGCTGAATCGAAAGGGGATAGGGCCCAGATCTTCTTCATCATCTAGAGAGAGCTGAATTGGTTTGTGATCTGAGGTCAACTTGGGGAGAATTCTGGTGGTGATTATCTTCTTGTTCATCATCAGAGCACCTTGTACCAGAAATCGATCTATACGGGAAGAAATGTGATCCTCTCCCACTCTGTTATTGGACCATGTGTAGAGCCCTTTGGCCGGGGTGAAATCAAGGAGATCCCACTACTGAATGAGGTCTTCCACCAGGGGGAGAAAGGGGTCTCTGCTGCTGGAGCCTCCCCTTTTTTCTTTGAATTTTAGAACAATATTAATATCCCCAGCGAGAATGATGTTGCTTGGGGAGTGCTGCTCTAGGAATTTGATGAGGGAGTTCCAACAGTCTCTCTTTTCTGAGTATAGAACAGGGACATAAAGATTAAAGAGGGAGATAGTCAACTTACTTGTGCGATGCATTAATTCCGTAAGGATCCAGTGCTGGGTCTCGTGGCATTTGTTCAGCTGGAAGAGATCTTCTGTCCAAAGAGTTGCAAGCCCTCCGGATGAGCCTCTTGAGCTGACTGCTCTTCCTTCGCTTTTTTTCCATTTCGTCTTGTTGATGTCTAGGAGGGCTTTCCCCTCTATCTTGGTCTCTTGGAGCATGAGTATGTCTGAGGGTTCTATTTTGAGTAGATCTTTGACCGCTTCTGCTTTCGAGGGGTTGCCCAGACCTCTACAGTTCCAAGAGACAAGACGCATTATTTACCAGGGGTGGGGTGGGAGCCTCCCTTGGGGGGCCTGGTCCTGGTGTTTCTCCCTGTAAACATCTCTATAGTGGGTTGGCTTCCTTGATTTTTAAGCCTTTCGGCCTCCTCTTCCCTTTCTTCTCTGCGATATTTCCTGCCAACTTTATTTGTGGGCTGCTCGTAGGTTTCGTCCTCCGAGGAGCTGGAGCTATCAACTGGATTTTTCCTTGTGACATCTACATATGAGGGATTGGAAGGGCTTCCTTGGGAGGCTTCCAGATGAGCCATTTCCCCGTCCTCTTTGTTGATAGTAGGAGGTCCAGTCTGGTCCAAATTTTCCGAGACTATTGTGGCTGACTTGTTCTGACTACTTTCTTTGCCATTTGAGTTTTTTCCTTGAGTGGGGTTGGAGCTGCTTGGTGCCTCATTCGGAGTGCCTTTCCCGTTGCCTTTTTTGTGGTTGGAGGTTTTTTGTACTAGGGTCCATTTCTCGCCGTTTTGTTTGTCTGGTTGTTCTTCCGCCTTTTTCTTGCAGTGTTTGGCGAAATGCCCATAGTCATGGCAGTGTCTGCATTTAAAAGGGAGTTGTTCGTAGTCCAGCTCTTGGACATGCGTCCATCCTGCAACAGTAAGTTTAATGGCTTCCGGCAAGCCCTCCTCCAGATCTACTTCGACGCAGATACGAGCACATGAGTATTGGTCTTTCCTTGGAGCTTGATCTATGTATTTCCCTAGGGTTTTGCCGATGATCTGAAGAGACTTTTGATTCCAGCAGTGGAGGGGAAGATGGGGAAGCCGCACCCACATCGGGACTGCAGAAGGAACATCCTGAGCTGGATCGAAATCTGGCGACCATTTGTTGAGATATAGTCCTTGCGGGCCCATAAAATAAGGTCCGTTCATGAAGATTAAGCTTTGGTCCTCTGCACTTTCGAAGATGAAGACAAAGAAACCTTTCCCAACAAAGTAGCTTTTTACTCCTTCTTTGATTAACGGAGACCAGTTCCTTTAAGTCCAATCTTCCACCGACTTGGGAGAGAGCCATAGGCCTGTGAACTGGCCTATGAGGCCTCTTTCCGCAAGGTTCAGAGCTGCTTTGTAGGTTTCATCTTCAGGAAGAGCTACCGAGGGAATGGAATCCATCTTCTTGACGAATTTCTGTTGACTGGCTGAGGGCGGGCGCTTATTACACGAGGCAATCAAAGCTTTGAAGGCCATAACCTCTGGGGGGGAGGCAGATCCGGGCCCCGAGAGGACGCCATTGCTGGGCGAAGCAGAATCAGGGTCGGGGCAACAGCAGCCCCGCGGGCGTGCAGGGGCGCAGGAACCCTAGCACGATGGCTCAGCGGAAAACGCGCTACTCAGCAGGAACGCGATGGATGTATGTTTTCTGCAAATTTTAAAATTTTAGTTATTAACATATTTTTGAATAAATTTTTAATGTTATTAAACATTTTTATATAAAAGTTTTAATTACATATTGTAAAATGTTTTAATTAATATATCAATATATTAATTTTAATAAATAAATCAATTAATATTAAAAAATTTGTAATCATATTTAAATTAATTTAATTAATTAATTAAATGAATGAAATTGATTAATTAATTAATTAAATTAATCATTTTAAATTTTTTTGATTAATACATGGATAGGTTATAGAAAGAATTCAAAATGGGTAGCATGGAGCTTTCAATACTCATGAACAACAATTTTTTTTAAAGTAATAAAAAATAATAATAAATCAATCCAAGAGAGCAAGAATAAAGAATAATTTAATAAAATAATATTTTTTTCTTTAAACTAACTATGAGCGGGCATACATTTGAATGGCATGCATGTGAACAACTAGTGTAATGAAGTGAAGGAAACATTTTTAAATGCACACTTGCCAAGTGGTTGAAATAGAAGGCGAAAAGTCAAAATTAACCCACTTTGCAATGCACTGTTTTATAAGTTTTTTTTTTTTTTAATTTCATTTCTAACTAAGTAGTATAAGTGGTTATCAACAACAGGCACAGTAATTTTTTAATCTTGTTTTGTAAAAAATTAATTTAAGTATGGTTTAAACATGGGATTTAGATATGCAAGGAAGTTATCACTTTTAATTAGATTCGTTGATGGAATGGCAACGATGAGAATATACTGGCATCATCCAATTTACACCATCCGATCAAAAAGATTAATTAGAAAAATGATTAAATTAGCAAGTTCCAACATGGGGACGCCTAGCATCGTAAATATGCATGGAGATTTCAATAAACTCAAGATATTAATAAACCAAAGAGATTATTAATATTATAAACCAAAATAAATAATAAAGCCAAGGGTTTAATATTATAAACCAAAGGAATTGGTGAACCGAATGGATAAATATTAATACTATAAACCAAGAAATTAATAAAGCATATGAATTAATATTTTAAACTCAAGAGATTAATAAACCCTAAGAATTAATATTTTAAACTCAAGAGATTAATAAACCCAAGGAGTTATTAAAATTATAAACCAAAAGCTAATAAACCCAAAGTTTTAATATTACAAACCAAAGGAATTGGCGAACCCAAGAGATAAATATTAAATACATAAAGGATCAATAAGGCCAAGGGATCAATATTAAAAACACAAGAGATCAATAAATCCTAATAATAAATATTATGAACCAAAATATTATAATCTCCAATGGTATAAACTCTAAATATTAAACACAATATTTATAAACCCTAATATTAAACCCACATTAATATATACAAACCTAATAATTAATATATTATCAATTATTGATAGGATATTTATTAATATATCTATAAACCCTAATATTAAATCCACATTTATATGACATATATAATATTATGTATATATTAGAACCAAGGATTTATTATATTAATACGAGAACATTTATATTTTATATAAATATTTTAATTAATATATTGCTAAATGTTTTAATTTATGTTCTTAAACATTTTAATGTCTTTATTATTGTTATCAATGTTTCATGTAATGTTACAAATTAATTAATTAAGATTAAAATTAGTTAATGTCAATGTTTTAATTAATTAATATTAATGTTAATTATTATTTTAATTATTTAATTAATTAATATTATAATAAATGAGGACTACTTTGATTGAATAAGGTCAATTATTGTGAAATAAATTACACATATTGTTGATCTAGATGTGGCAGTATTTGGCTATTTGACTAATGTCATTACCTATTTATAATTATGTATTAATGATGTATTAATGTTTTAATTACTATATCAATATATTAATGAAACAAATTGGTAAATTAATGTTATTATTAATTAATATTAATTCATTTCTTTGAACATGCTTAAATTAATGACATTAAAATTTTTAAAATAAATGTTTTAATTAATATATTGTCAAAAGTTTTAATTAACGTTTTAAACTTAAAAAAATTTAAGTACAATTCCAACATCTTATTATTATTATTAACCAAATCCAAATACATTTATGTTTAGATATATTTGAATAATATAGTTAAATATAATAGTTATGTATTAATGATTTAATTAATATGTAAATGTAATAATGGTAATATAATAATTATTTAAATTTATTATTAATTAATATTAATATATTTTTTTACATATTTTTGAATAAATGTTTCATGTTATTAAACATTTTTATATAAAAAGTTTTAATTACATATTGTAAAATGTTTTAATTAATAATTTTTAATGCTCTAATTTATTAATATTTTAATGTTTTAATTAATGAATGAATTAATGTATTTTAATTGAGGAATGCATTATAGTCAAATACAATAAATATAGGGTTAAGAAAGTCTTAATGTGATTATATTTGGTTTTGTTTCAATAATGTGGGTAACTATTATATATTAAGTAATAATGTTTTAATTAATATATCAATATATTAATTTTAATAAATAAATCAATTAATATTAAAATATTTGTAATCATATTTAAATTAATTTAATTAATTAATTAAATGAATGAGATTGATTAATTAGTTAATTAAATTAATCATTTTAAATTTGTTTCATTAATCATTGTAGATTTTTTTCTGTACATGGATAGATTATAGAAGGAATTCGAAATGGGTAGCATGGAGCTTTCAATACCCCATGAACAACAGTTTTTTTTAAATTAATACAAAAAATAATAATAAATCAATCCAAGAGAGCAAGAATAATTTAATAAAATAATATTTTTTTTTCTTTATAGTAAATTAGGAGCGGGCATACATTTGAATGGCATGCATGTGAATAGCTAGTGTAATGGAGTGGAGGAAAAAATTTTAAATGCACACTTGCCAAGTGGTTGAAAGAGGTATACGTTTCAGAATGCGAACAGTCAAAATTAAACCACGTTGGTGTTTTATAAGTTTTTTTTTTAATTTCATTTCTAACTAAGTAGCATACGTGGTTATCAGAAGAAGGCATAGTAAATTTTTAATCTTGTTTTGTAAAAAATTAATTTAAGATGGTTTAAACATGGAATTTAAATATGCAAGGAAGTTATCACTTTACACCATCTGATCAAAAAGATTAATTAGAAAAATGATTAAAGTAAAGAGAGACGCCTATACACTTAAATATATTTTGTTCATCTCTATTGAATGAATCATAATTTCTCTTAAGTCTCAATAGTATGTCATCGAGAAGTGTTCGCTGAAAACTCAACTTTTCTTTTCCATAAAGAAGAGCCCCAATTACTTTCATAGATAAGGGAAGTCCATAACAATTTTTTACCAATTCCTGTACCAATTATTCAAATCCTAGGAATGGATAGGGTAGTTTGAAGGCATGTGAGCAAAAAAAGCTCCTAGAAGGATTATGTGTCAAGCCCGGTTAGGATATATATTGAAGACTCTTCGACTATGTATCAAATCTTTTGGTGAAAATCACAATGGAAAATTTTTTGTCACAAACTGCTTTTGTCTTAAATATAAAGTTTTGTCTTAAAATATTTTTGTCTCAAATTAGTTTTGTCTTAAATATAAAATTTTGTCTTAAAATACTATTGTCTTAAATTTTGTTTTTTGTCTTAAATTTTTTGTCTCAAATTGATTTTATCTTAAATATAAAATTTTGTCTCAAATTATTTTTGTCTCATACTATTTTTGTCTTAAATTTTATATTTAAGACAATTCAATTGATATTAAATTTTAATATAAAATAATTAAAATAAAAAGTGACTTTTTAAGACAAAAGATTTATTTTGACTTAAACAAATGTCTTAAAATGCCGTTGGTATAGTCGTATCATCTCTTGTATATAAAAAAATGTTTAATTAGAAAATGTCATTATTCCAATTTTTTATATATTTCTTTTTAAAGTTTATAGAAATCTTATTTATAGAAAATCGCCGTGGAATAAGAATAAGCAATAGGTGAATTTTGAGTAAGAATGAGTAATAGGTAAATTTTGAGTAATCTTTAAATGTCAGTTTTTGGAAAGTTCTGCAATTTATTTTGCAATTTCCAAAAAACAAGTCAAGTCAAATTCCAGGCTTGCATCCATCTTCACATCTACCTGACGCCATCCACATTTACTTCACGCTATCCAAGTCAAGTTGTATACTGCTATAGCAAGATCTTTTTTTTAAATCGCCCGACCAATTTTCGGCGTCCAGGCAATTCCTCTGGCTAGATAGACAACTCCATTCACTTCACCCACCAGCCGTTGTTTTCATGCCAGATAAAACGCGTTAAAACGTTTGACTCTCAATGAGCGCGCGTCCCGTTTTTCATGACAGGTTAAATGCGTTAAAACATTTGACTCTCAATGAGCGCGTCCGGTTTATTGTTTATTGTATTGACCGGTGGGAATATGTATCTCTCAAGCGTTTAATGTCTATGAATTTCTCTCTGCACAACATCTCATTCTTCATTGCAATTATTTACAAAATTTTTGCTCTTCTCATATTCCGACCTAGTTTTCTCTTTCTCCGGAGAGTTGCTTAGTAGCATCAAATATCTCCATTTCTATTTTCCAATAATCAGCCATGGCTGCATCCTCCTCCACCGCTGCTAGATTCAACTACGATGTGTTCCTAAGTCATCGTGGTGTGGATGTAAAGAAAACTTTTGCCAGCCATCTGTACCGGCGTCTTTCTTCATTTGGATTGAAAGTGTTTCTGGATCAGCCTGAATTACAACGGGGAGACTGTTTCACTCTTCAGATTGAAGATGCTATTCGATCGGCTTCTGTGCATGTAGCCATTTTCTCTGCAGGATATGCTGACTCAGAGTGGTGTCTAAATGAAGTCCTCATGATGTTGGACTCAGAAGCGCCCATAATTCCAGTGTTCTACCATGTGAAGCCGAGTGAGCTCCGGTGGACGCTGGGCAACAGTACGAGGTATGGTGATGCCCTGGAGAGACTCGCAAGGAAGACTAAGTATGACCCTCAAACTCATGAAGAGAAGTCACGGTACGACCCCAGAACCATTGAAAATTGGAGAAATGCTCTTTCTCGTGTCGCAGGAATAACCGGTTTGGAGATCGAAACGTTTAACGGGTGATAACTCAAACTCTTCTTTGGCGATTGCATTATTTTTGTTATTTTATGTTGCATGATATATGCATAGACTTCCTTTTCTCATTAGTTCTATTTATTTTGTTGTGAATAACCAGAGATGAGGGGTTGCTGTTAGAGAAAGTAGTTGAAGTGGTGCTAACAAAGGTGAAAAAACCAGCACTGGAGGTTGCTAAATATCCAGTAGGTTTGGATTATAAAGTATACGATTTAGAAAATACTGTCCTATTGCAGCTACAGAAAAGCGGGGGACCTCAGATCTTGGGCATCATGGGGTTAGGTGGTGTAGGAAAGACCACCTTAGCAAAAGAAATTTTCAATAGGAAAACTCCATATTATAGTAAATCCTGTTTTTTAGATGATGTAAGAGATAATTCACATAAGGGCACTTTAAATTCGTTGCAGTGTAAACTTCTTCAGAGCTTGACAGGAGTGTATAATCCAATAATTAACAGTGTTGCTCAAGGTATAGGCATGCTCCGGATGGCTCTCTCATCTTCTAAAGCCTTGGTAATTTTAGATGATGTAGATCATGTTGATCAGGTGGATGCACTTTTGCCAATTGGAACTGTTCTCCACCCCCATAGCTTAATATTTATTACATCTAGGGACAAAAATGTTCTGAGGAGCTCAAGAGTCGAAGAGTCGTCTATATATATCCTCACGGGGCTTGACACACAATCCTCCCGGGAGCTCTTTTGCTCCCATGCCTTCAATAAACCCTATCCACTCCCAGGATTTGAATATTTGGTAGAGGAATTGGTAAAAAATTGTGATGGATTTCCCTTATCTATGAAAGTAATTGGGGCATTTCTTTATGGAAAAGAAAAATCTGAGTGGGAAGACGAATTGTGGAGTCTTCAGCGAACACTTCCTGATGACATACGGCTGAGACTTAAAAGAAGTTATGATTCACTCAATAGAGATGAACAGAATATATTTTTAGATATTGCATGTTTTTTCAAAGGGCAGAACAAGGATAAGACTATAACAATATGGAACGGGTTAGGCTTGGAGGGTAGGCGAGGGTTTCAAAAATTAAGGAACATGTGTCTTGCAGAAGTGGACATGAGTAACAATAATATACAAATGCATGACCACCTCAGAGATCTGGGGAGAGATCTTGCTGCGAATCCAAGGTTGCCCTGTCGTCTTTGGCGTTGGACAGAGAACACCATCGATGATTTGTTGCAACAACCAGTAAGTGATAATTCTTCAATAATTTTATTTTTTTTGAATTCTTCCATCATTTTACAAGTAGTAATGGATAATTATTCTCTGTTTCGAAATGGACAGTCAAAAGCCGTGAGGGGAATTAGAATGGTTCTCAGTGAGTACGACGATTCATTGAACGGAATTCATATGGGAAGGTTGAGACTTCTTGACAGTGAAGATGTTCTGGTGGACCGCATTTTGACAAGGGTTCAGTCTCCAAATCTCATATGGCTGCGCTGGAACAAGTGTCCCTACTCTTCCCTGCCTTCATCGATTTCAATGAGCAATTTGAGGGTTCTAGAAGTTCAAGGGATGGAATTGAGAACTCTGTGGGAAAATGATTCACAGGTAAAATAGGATTTGTTGAGTTAAATTTACTGTTTATTAGGTATTGATATTGTATGACACGGTCTCCAATACTTTAGAAGTCTTAAATTTCTTTTGAAGACAATGTTGATCCATTTTTGTTTTTCTTACAGTTGAAACATGTGAACATTTTGCAGGGACCTTTAGAGTTGCAGGAGCTACAGATTGAGAGCCCCTTGTCCTTCATTCCAAATTCTATAGGGAACCTGAGGCACCTAAAACGGTTGGTAATTGGTCTTGCTGGCAGGGGCATCCCTTTTCCATCTAGACCTCCAAAACCCTTGGTGTGCGGAGGTTCCTCAGAAATGAAGTCCCTGGAGAAGAGCCTGTGTCAGTGTCAACTGCCTGATCAGTGCTATGCTTTGGAGAGGCTGTCAGAATCTTCTAACGTCTCAGTGTCTCGGCATTGCCCTTTTGAGAGGCTGCCAGAGTCTTTTGGTAACTTAACCAGCCTCGAGCACATCCAGTTGTCTCAGTGCTCTGTTTTGAAAAGGTTGCCAGAGTGTTTTGGTAATTTAGCCAACATCCAGCACCTCCAGCTGTCAGAGTGCTTTGCATTGGAGAGGCTGCCAGATTCTATTGGTTATTTAACCAAACTCCACCACATCCAGTTGTACGAATGCTCGGCGTTGAAAAGACTGCCAGATTCTTTGGGTAATTTAACCAACCTCCACCACATCCAGCTCTCTAAGTGCTATGGTTTGGAGAGGTTGCCTCACTCATTTTGTAAATTAACTAATCTCCGGTCTCTAAATTTGGAGGATTGTATTAATTTAGTCATGTCGAGAGAAACAGTGGGAGGTATCAGCACGCTGGAGCGCATAAATCTGTCTGGCCACTGTAGAATTCAAAGACTCCCTCCACAAGTGGCACAACAGAGGTCGCTTAAACAGTTACTATTGGGAGGCACAAATTTAATAGAATTGCCAAGTGCAATTGGAGAGGCAAACCGTTTGGAAGTTCTGGAAGTAGGTAGCCCCTTGCTGGAGACGCTGCCGCCTTCACTATGTAACTTAAAGAACTTGAAGGAATTGCACCTCTGTGCATGTGATAGCTTGAGATGTATGCCGCCTTCGCTTGGGCGGTTGGCTCAGTTGATTGAGTTGACTATAGTAGATTGTTTTTTGATAAAGGAACTGCCATTTATAAAGGAAGTGGAAGGAGAAAACATGAACAGCAGCATACTTCCGCGGCTAAAACGGTTACAGGTTTCTGGAACAGGGATATCGGAGATATCATTCCCTGAAGGTGTTTGCGTCAACCTTCGAGTTCTTACCATCACTAGCTGTAATAATTTGGAGGAGGTTGGAACATTGCCAAATAGACTCATAGATTTAAGCTTCAGCGATTGTCATAATTTGAAGGAATTAGATAAGATTTATGGTCTTAAAAATCTTCAAGAGCTGGACATTTCTGACTGCACAGAGTTGGAGGAGTTGCCGAGTATTGAAACATTGGTATCTCTAAGCAAACTGGATGCAAGTGGATGTGTGAAGTTAAAGAGCATACGGGGATTTGGGCAGCTGACAAAGTTTCAGCACCTACTGGTTGGAGGGTGTTATGAGCTACAAGAGTTGGATGGCATCCACCATTGTCTGTCGTTGTGGAGGCTTGATGTCAAAGAATGTCCCCAACTTCGGTGGAGTGAGGGAGTAGTGGAGCTGCTGCGCCAAAGAAATGGGTTCTGCTTACAGGGCGTTTAAGAAAGAGATTATTTAGTAGAGTGCTGTCTCTGAAATTGGGTTTATCATTTATTTGATTGTCGTTGTTATCCTTTATTTGATTGTTGCTGTTATGACACACAAATGTGAACATTTTATTTGATTGTTGTTGTTGTTATGACAGATAAATGTGAAAAAAAATTAATGGTTTGAGGTATATGTGGAAATGTAATTAAGTAACAAAGTTATAATTGCAAGGTAGTTAATATTTATTTAACTGTTGCTGTTATGACACACAAATGTGAAAACATTTTATTTGATTGTTGTTGTTGTGGTTGTTATGACAGACAAATGTGAAATTTTTTTTAATGGTTTGAGGTATATGTGGAAGTGTAATTAAGTAACAAAGTTATAATTGCAAGGTAGTTAATTTTTATTTAATGGTTATGGTTGTTTTCCATGGCGCCTGTTTCCAGAATGTTGTCAATGTTACGTAAATATTTTGACTTCTATGTTCATGGGTTTATTGATAATTTATGGTTATGGTTTTTTAATTTATTTAAACACTTGAATTTTGAAATTTTTTTCAAGGATCAGAAAATTTTGGTTGGGCAGACACCAAAGTGGAAATGCCAAGCATCAATAGATATCTAGAAAAATAGCTTATTTTATCGACCGATGTCCTGAAAAGCTACTTGGTCTTCTATAACATGGGTATGGTAATGGTAATGCTGCTGCTCCTGCAAGGAGGGCTTTTCCATATCTGAAGACACAATAGAAGCTCTGTGGGAGTAGAGTTATGTCCTTTATATTTTTGTTACAGGTGGGGTTGTCTTCCAGGCAGGTTTCAGCTGATATTTGATGCAGAGGAAACGTGTTATCTGGTGAGGTGCAAGGTGAAGGTTTATCCCAAGGGATCTTCTGAGTACGATTGAGTTCGGTGCTAACGATTTGGTAGTTTTACCCAAGGGCTTGAGCTGCACATGGGATATTGTCTCCAGAGCTGTTGACAAACATTATAAATTCTTTCATCATTCTTTCTGCTTCCTGCTTTGGGTTGATCCTCATGCGCAGAAGTATTTATCAGTTTATGATTTACAATGCCTGTCTGTATTTGTTTGACCCTCTTCTCACAACTATGAAGAAACTGAAACTTGAAAGAGTGGCTGGGTCCCACTGCTGGAATAATATATCGAAAATGCTAGTAATGATATTATGGCAAATATGATTCAGTCCACCAATATGAGATTACATTTATTCGAGTTTTGGTATTGATCTCTACGAGGATCAGCGATAACATTATTATATATAGCGAGGATTAATATATAAGAACAATCGACAGATGAGTTTGCAAAACATTTGCTAATTCAACCTCATGCAATAGCTCATGCAATAGGCATCAACTAATAAAATTGCAAACAATAATTTCCTTGTATATCTAAATCAGTATTTAAACACTGTTTAAATTAATCTTTTTACCAAAGTTCAAATGAAATAGCACCGCATCTATATTCATATATATCAATGTGTAACTTCATTGATATGGAAGGATTTTCTAACAGTAATATGTGCTACTCATGGAAACCTTAATAATACACCGATCACAGCCATTGGATGTGCAGTTTGGATTTTGGTGTTTGCATTTGTATCACCATATAATATAACTTCCTCACACCCATATTTGTCTTATGATAATGCATTGCACTCAGTCTTGCTAGAAACTGAATCAATGCCACACATGTCACAATTTTACCATGTGAGGGACGTCTGGAAGGCTTGGCATGCTTCTCTATGCAGTTCCATTGCACCAACGATTTCCATTCCTCTATTGTCTTATCATGCTCGAGAATTATATTGAAGGAGCAACCCTCTTACTGTGAAGCGCTGCATTTATTGCATGTATCTATGCATGAGTTGTGTGGTTAGATTTATAATTAATATGATCATATTTAATATATTTAAATTGTAAAATTTATAGATAACTTTCTTTATTTTAGATATATGCATAGAAACAATTATTCATGAGATCTACACATTTTCAAATATTAAAAAATTATACAATATAACATTTGCATGAACTTCGCCCATAATCGATTGCTCGATCCTCCCTTCGTGTTGAGCAAATTAAAAGTATTCTGTAATGCCATGGAATTTGCAAACTTGTATCTCTTTAATACTCGCTTATTTGCAAAAATCTAACCTTGAAATGATTTAATAAAAATGAATGATATGTCTATTCTTTGTTAGAGAGGAATATGTAACTTAAATATTTAATAAATTATGAAATTTGTAGATAATTTTCTTTACTATAGTTAAGGCTCATTTACATATGTATAGAAAATATTATTTATGAGGTGTATACATTTTCAAATATTATAGGGAGGGTTGAATTTAGAATCATTTTTGTTCTTAGGCTCAACCAAATTTGTAATTTTTATTAAAAATAAAAACTAAACCTTTAAATATTCATAGAAAAATTATGTACATATATTTAATTATTGACAATATCATCTTCATTCTTATTATTTATTCAATAATATATTCAAAATATTTATTAGAAAAAAATATATATTTACAAACAACAAAGAAAAGGGAAAAACTCACATCTTGGGCATCATGGGGTTAGGTGGTGTAGGAAAGACCACCTTAGCAAAAGAATTTTTCAATAGGAAAAATCTAGACTACAATAAATCCTGTTTTTTAGATGTTGTAAGAGATAATGCACATAAGGGAACTTTAAATTCATTGTAGTGTAAACTTCTTCAGAGCTTGAGTACATGAGTTTATCATACAATCCAATAATTCACAGTGTTGCTCAAGGTATAGGCATGCTCCGGATAGCTCTCTCATCTTCTAAAGCCTTAGTAATTTTAGATGATGTAGAACATGTTGATCAGGTGGATGCAATTTTTCCAATTGGAACTCTTCTCCACCCCCATAGCTTAATATTGATTACATCTAGGGATAAAAATGTTCTAAGGAGCTCAAAAGTGGAAGAGTCGTCAATATATATCCTAACGGGGCTTGACACACAATCCTTCCGGGAGCTCTTTTGCTCCCATGCCTTCAACATACCCTATCCACTAGCAGGATTTGAATGTTTGGTACAGGAATTGGTAAAAAATTGTTATGGCTTTCCCTTATATATGAAAGTAATTGGGGCACTATTAAAAATTAGTATTAGTTTAGAATTAATTCAAAGATTTAGTTAGTAATAAGTTAATTCAGTTTCTGCCATAATTGTCCTTTTGCATGTATATATATTTCGCATTAATAAATCTAGACATAGTGCTCTCGAGCAATTCGTGTTTTCTGTGTTGCTACTTCCTTTTGTCATGGTATCGGAGCATGCCATAGAGTGAGGAGCTTGTTGTCGAGGGAAAAGGAGTCTATTGTTGTTGTGTGAAGAGGACGGTAGATATGCCGGAGAAAAGAAGGGAGCGTGCTTAGGAACGTGAATCTATTACTCTGTTGGAGAGAAAGGGTTGCCAAAACATATGCTTTGCCTCCGAAACATCTGTTGTTGTTGCTCCAAAACATTTGTTGTGCCGTCGGAACATCTACTATTATTGCGTTCGAGAAAAGGATTTTATTGTTGTTGCATTTGAGAAAAGGAGTCTTGGTCACGATTTCTGAGATTTGGTATATATATATATATATATATATATATATATATATATATATATATATTGTCAAATATATTATCTTCGACCCTTGATTTTCCAGAAATAGATTCAAATTTCTCTGGTTAAGGAGTTTGTTTTTTCGGCATTCTACAAAGAAGGCTTATTCCTTTGTAATAATCAAGCCAGATTTGTCAGAAAAAGATTTGGGTTTCTCTGGTTAAGTTGTTTTTTTTTTCTACTTTCTGTAAAGAAAGCTTATTTCTTGTAATAATCAAGCTAGAAAGATGTCAAGTTAAGATGTAATGTTTGCAGTGTAGAGGCTCTTGTTTTCTACTAAAGACAGTACAAGTTTTGTTGTAAAAAGGTGTCAGAATTCTTATTGTTTTTAAACATGGATTCGAAAAGTCAGTTTGCAATCCCTATGCCATTATTTAATGGGAAGAATTATGATTTTTGGAGTCTTAAAATGCAAGCATGCTTACAAGTTTTAGGTTGTTGGGAAAATGTAGAATTGGTGTTCACAGAACCTGACGCAAATATAATTGTTGGAAAGTTTGCTGCTCAAAGAAAACAATTTGATGAACTGAAACAGAAAGAAGGTAGAGCGAAGTTGTGCATTTTAAATCCTTATATGAATCTATTTTTCCTAAAATCACTATTGTTGGCTTGAGGGGTCCTGACCCAAGTTTGGAGGTTAAGGTTTGCCAACAAACCCCTATACTACTGGCCCTTTCGGCAGTGACCTGCTTGCGCAGGTCAAAGTCTCACCCGAAGCAGTATGGGTGGGTGCTAGAACCAGGTTTCCGCACCCTGAGAGAGGATAGGTAAGCCAAGCAGAGCTGCGTCCGGCTTTATAATGACCAGATCGCCTATCTCAGAACTGGATCTATAGATCTCCTTCTCATCCACATGCACAAGGTCAACTATACTTACTGTACTCAACAAATCATATACTTTTAAAATAGTAGTGCAACATTATAGTTAGTCTTTGCATAAAACATAACAAAACAGACCCAGATGCAGAAGAAACACTTAACATAGTACATTCGCAGCTTAACATAAAAAATGCATAACACAACAGCTATCAAAGATTCGCATCAACAGTACAAATACATTCAGCTATGCAACAAACTTTCTCATTCATTAATCCTTCAGTTCCTTCTTACAATACCCAAACCCAACCTACGCACATAGTAGCAGGGTCCGCACACAGCAGGACTTGGGATCTCCGCGCACACAGCCAGCAGGAGTCCTTTCCCCAAAAACCCAAACAGATCTACTAAGCCACAATTCGAATAAGGATCTCATCATCTTCTTGCCTTATAATTCAAAATGTCCCTCTATTTATAACAATCTAGCCTAATATTTCCTATGGTTCGCACACCGTGGTTTGCAGACTCTAGGTCTACCCTTTGACCCATTACAATGCTTTCGGGCCTTTGACTCACCCCAAAACCCCTGCGCTAGACTAATTATAATAAAAAATCTACAAAATCGGACCAGTTTCAGAGCTTGTAGGAGACCTTGTTCCAACAGTCCCCTAGCACAAACTAGTGACTCATCCCGAGTCACTGTGGTGGTGCGGTCTCTACCTGCGCACGTAGGGCATTGATGGCTGTGATTAGCGGAGGTGATACTTCTTGACTCTAAGCGACAGCACTCTGTGTAATGTCTACAAGCTTCTGGGAGGTCGGTCTTGCAGTAGCCGCGGTAACCCGCTCTAATATCTGGTTGAGTCACTCGATCGCGCCATTGGTATCCTGTGATAGATGGAGGGCAGCGTCAGCCCATGGCTTCAAGCATTTTGTGATGGCATGCTTCGTTCGTCGGAGATCCTCAATCGTATCTCGGAGTGCGTTGCTAGTCTTCAAGCGTACCAGACGCTGTGCAGGGACTAAGGAGGGCAAGGTAGCTTTGATCTGATTGAAAGCGACTTCCTTCTGTCGTAAGTCCTGTTTGATGTTTTGAAGAACCGGGTTGAACTGGACCGTTGTCCAGAGCTGCATGGCCGACTCGAGCAACTGAGTACCCTGGGTAAGTTGTCCAGTAATGATGTCCGTAGCTTCTGTTACCAATGCAGCACGCTGGGCTCGTACCTTCGGAGGTGTGGCAGGCTATAATTGGGCCTGTAATGCGGTGATTTGCTGGTCCATTTGGGTCTTGAGGGTCTGTATTTCAGTTCTGGATGCCTTTAGTGTTGCAACCAAGCCTTCTACTGTAGCCCGGAGCGGAGTTGTAGCCGGGAGCTCATTTAGGACCTCTATGTCGAGCTGGTGGACAACTGTTTCGAGCTGCGCCGTCTGCGAGATAGCAAGGGAGATGTCGGCGGTCTATCGTGCAATGATCGATGTGGCCACATCGAGCTGTTTCGTCGCGATGATGGATCTCTTGAAGCACGGTGGTGTGGAGACCCTGTAACACCTTGCGGGGCAACTTTTCCAAGTCCAAGTGTAGTCCCGTATCCACTGGAAGGTGGGTACCGACTAGGACAGTGCTAGGCAATGAATAAGCACGGCTTTCATTTGCAGTTAGCCCAGTACTGCTGGTAGTGTGCAGCATATCCGTCTTTTTTTAGAGGTCTCGAAGCTCAACTCGAATGGTGTCGATTGCAACCTTTTGTTGTGCTTCGATGGCTGCCCACTGATCCTATGTAGCCAAAGTAAGTGCGTCTATGATTTGCTCGAGATCACCATCAGTCAGCGTGATCTCTGCGTTAGATTCCGGGCGTTGGGCGCTCTGCTTTTTCCGAGGCCCCTTTGCAAGCTCCCTGTGCTGCTTCGTACCCCAGGGGGATGTAGTATCCTTGTTATTCAGCCCCTTTGTTCGCAGGACTAGCTGCGAGTCGATCGTGTCAGCTCTTACAGTGATTTGTGGCAGTTGCGTAACATCTTTCATGGCTGCTTCTGAGCCCGTCCGGCTGGATCCTGTGTTCATCCCAGGTTTGGAAGGGGCGTTAACTTCTGACATATAGCTTTGACACCAATTCGTGCAGGGTTTGAAGTCAATTCTCCCTGCAGGGAGCCAGAGGGAAATTAGCTTATCAATTTCGGCGTCCCCAGACCCCCTCAACGTAATGTCCGTAGGCTCTAGACTAGTAAGCGCCGAAGCATATGTGAGGTTAGGGGCTGCCATATCAATGTAAGGAGGGGATCATGAATTTGGAGACTCACAGGCAGCGGAAGTGGGTTGTTTGGGTATGAATAGAACGTTAAAGGTCCAGAAAATCATGCAGCAGAACAATACATGCAGATTACAGAGATGATATGGAACCTTGGTTGGAGTTATACTTTCTCCCTTGTAGTGCCCGTGGCTGTCCAACGGTAAGGTGAATATTACTTGGAACTTACCATCAAGCAAATGGTAAAAACTCACAAGAAATTGCTTCATTAATTGCGAGCCACCTATTTTCCGGAACGGTAATATTCCCTTTTTACCAGAGTTCAGTGTTCTGACTGTCATCGTTCGCACCCTATGGCCTTCCCATGGATCTACGGACCTCGAATGAAGCATCCGTGCTGCTTGCGCATCCTTAATTATAGCCGAAGTAGGGTGTGTTGTAATGGGATTCAGGCGCAACCTAAATAACTTGGCAACTGTGCGCATCCCATCCAGTTCTGAGTTTGGAATAGTTCGGGGATCATCCTTTCCTTCCGTTGGGCGGAGGCTGTAGTATTCAACCATGTGTGGTACCTGCGTTCCCCTTGATTCAAATGTGATGTACAGGCATGGTCTACCCTGATTCAAGGCGTCAGTGTTCGACAGAGCTGCGTCGAGCACTCCCGTGCCATCCACCATCCTAAATTTTCATAGAAACTCATCCCGCAAAGTCTCCCAATGGCGAGTGCGCTGATGTAGCTCCGCGTCTAAATACCATGTAGCTGGACACAGTCCCAAAGGATGGATAAACAGGTGGACCCGTTATTTTGGGGTTCTGTCGCACCATTGCATTTCCCATGCAAGCAAATATCTGCGTGGATCTTCTGACCCAAGGAACTTTTTGATCTGTTTCACAACTGGAGCTTCAAATCGTAGGATCATCTTATCCCGACATTCCTCCCAATTGTGGAATACCTTCCCATGCGTATCCCACCAGCGCGCAAGTGTTCCATGCAGGGCTAGCTTAAGGGCCGATAGCCTGCGTCCCGTGGGAACTGTTAGCCACCTATAAAATTCGTTATAGCAAAAGGTGGCTAAGACTTTTTGAGCCTTCAAAGAACAAATTTTATGACTAAAAATTGTTGGCTCTTGAAGACTCTTGAAAGACCTCATGCCTCTGTCCCAAATTTCACTGCTATGTCCTTTCCACATTCAGAAATCCTGCTCATACCCGAGAAAGAATACTGTTGCAAGCACCCTTTTCCTTTTTCTCCTCCTTCAAAACTAACCTTCATTTGCCCCCTTTTCCTCCATAAAACTCCCTTTTTTTTATGATTCCTCTTCTTCCCTTCATGAAAATCACTTTTACGAAGTTAAAGACTCACTCTTTAACCTTACCGAAACCCCAAAACTCTTTGAAAACCATTAAAAATTATGAAAAAACCCATTTTTTCTATTAAAGGTTTAAGCCCCTTTGGGCCAGGTCTCAAACCACTTCCCCACCGTATGCCCATGGTGCTAAGACCAAGCGCTAAGCCTGTCGGCGCTTAACGCATCGGATAAAATCCAAAGCGCGCAAATATTTTGCTACGATCGAAAGTTCTGATTGCGATAGCCCTTTTCCCTTTAACCCTCGGTCATATAAATCTCCACACGCCCAAAGGCCTTGCAGCCGAGCGCCTGATCATATTTTATATATTCCGCCCACAAAATATTAAAATCTTAAGTTATTATCAAAACTTTTGGTTTTATTATTTCTCTAAAGGTTTTCCGCCTGTGCGAATTTTCAGCCACTCTGCACCGTCGATCTGATCCGCAGGTCCGACGATGCGGAATCCATCTCCCCGATGGTCCCTGCTAGCCGTGCTCCGTTGCCCAAAACCGCGCGGTATTCATCGCACCGCCTTTTGGGCAAAGGTGGTAATTTGCGTTTGGCCAGCGATGCCATTCATCGCATGACACGTGTCTCGTGCACTATTTGAAAACCGCCTCCCCATCGCGCATTAAAATTCAGCAGCAAACCCGGCGCAATATCGTTGTACACCGTCCGATCTGGGGTGGGCCATCCAACGACTATCACTCACTGAAGATGCCCGACAGATAACCAGGCTACGACACGGCCAGTAAAATATCTCTGCCGTCTATCTGATCTACAGATCGACGACCTATATTTCGTCACCTTGATTCATTGTTCAGTCAATGTTTTCTGCTTTGATTTTCCATTTTCCACTCCTGACCATCGATCTCTGCGCGATCAATGGCCCTGATTTGAAATTTTCCTCCGCCTTTGCTACGTCGTCTCCCGATCATTCTCAACCATTGGATGATGCCATCCAACGACCATGCTTTCTCCACATGCCCTTTGCAGCAATAAACCTATATATGTAGGATTTTATAATTGTTTTTGTATTTTGTAGGGTTTCGATGTTTTCTCCGCCATGACTCAAGAAGTTTCCGAGATAGAGGGTGACGATCCTCTTACCTCTGATTCACCAAAGAAAATCATCACAGGGTTTTGACTCCACGATTTACGAGGCATTGAAGCCATTCAACTCCTGCACAACCTTGCACATCAGCAAAAGACACAGTAAGTCAACCACAAATCACAGAGTATTAGTGACAAAGATAAAATGAGCTAGGACAGAAGATGGAAGACATATTTTGCGGGGATCATGGCTAATAATGTTTATCAAAAGCCTAATCCCCGATTAAAAATACAGTTAAGGAAGAAAATCTAAAGTGTTTATACAACAGAAAGCACTGGGGAAAGTGTGCAAGCTTATTGCACTAGATTCAACAGTGTGTATAATTCTCTTTCCCCAGAACTAAAGCCTCCATAGGGCTCAGCTTTAAACAAGTTTCCTGAAGGGTTTGACTCTGACATGACCTATCAGCTGAGAGAAAGAGATTTTGCAACCCTTGAAGATATGCAAAGAGGTGCTCTTTCTGTGGAAGTCAACTTGATGGAGAAGAGAGCAAGAGCGAAAAACGAGAAGAGAGTATCTTTTAGAGAGGAAAATACACCTTCTAATTCAAACTCAAAAATGGAGAAAATGATGGAAGAAATGATGAAAGATATGAGCATAATTAAGAGAGCACAAGCCAGCCAAAACCAAAGTGCTCCTCAAAATAGAAACCAGAACCAGAATTAGAATTTTAGAAGAAATCAGCCTCCAAACAGACCTAGGGAAGATGATCAACAGATCACTCCTCCCTTTCATCAAAATTATGTAAGTGAGGTTGAGGAAACAGATGAGATAACAGAGGAAGACGATATCAACATGCTGGGGGTAGGTAATGATGACTTTGAGATTCATTATGATAAAAAACAAGGTCTATACACACCTTATGATGACAAAAGAGATGATGATGAAAATTATTATCAAGAAATGGAAAATGTCATCATAGAGCCTCAAAGAGAATATGACCTTAGAAGCAAAACCAGTCAACAAACTCCCAACACTAAAGCCTCTGAAAAACCTTCACAAAACAACGCTGTAACCAAACCTAAAGTTGTCAAACAAAAGGATAAAACAGTGGCTGTTAATTATGATAAAAGTAAAGAGAAAGGCACTCAAAACAATGAAAAACAGAGTGTGGACATTAGTAGTACTAACATCTCAGCTAGTACTCCTGTTACAACCATTTTGTCAAGTATAAATAAAACAAATCAACAAGCTGATATTGCTGATAGAGTGGCATCTAATAAGGCTGAAAAAGTTACTTTAAAGAGTCAAATTCCTTTCAGCCTGGAGCAGGAAATTTCAAATATCAAAATCTTTGTTCCTTTAACAGAGTTAGTTGCCCAGCATGTATATAGGACCCAACTTTTGAAGGCTTTAAATATAGAGGAAAATGGAGATACAGTCAATCTTAATGATGACCAACCAGAGCTTATTTTTGGTCCAAAGATTGAAGGTAGATATCAAGAGGGACCTGTTCCTCCCTTTTATGTAAGCTTAAACGTTCATGACAAAAATTTTCACAACACTATGCATGATTCCGGGGCTTCTCATAATTTAATGCCTAAAGCTGTGATGGAGAGCCTTGGTTTAGAAATTAACAGACCTTACAAAGATCTCTACTCCTTTGACTCAAGCAGAGTAAGGTGTTTAGGATTAATCAAAGACCTCTGTGTTAACTTGGCCCAGATTCCAGCCAAATGCTTAGTCATGGACATTGTTGTGGCTGATGTGCCCCCAAAATATGGAATATTATTATCTATATCTTGGGGGGCTAAGTTATAGGGGACTATGCAGATGGACATGACCTATGCGACTATCCCTGTGTTCAATCAGACGAGAAGACTTTACAGGGAGTCTCATATGCAATACACAGTTACAAGCCAAGATAGACCACAAAACTCTCCCCTCTATGCTGTAGACACAGGCCTTGATTCATTTATCCTTTTTAATGAATAATCATTAGGTGAACTAGTAACTTTAACAAAGTTAGTGGCTGAAAGAAAGGAGGAGGTAAATACCACAGAACTGTCAAACTAGTTTGTTGAACCTGTAAAATCTAGCAAACAAAACACAGATCTTGAACTACAAATCATACATCCATCATTTTTTAACCTTAACAGTCAGGAAATCTTTCCTCAGCTTAACGAAAAATCTGAAGAGTCAAAACAAATTCAACTAAGGGTTGATATTCAAAAACAAACCAAAAGAACACTTATTGAAAATGATAGTGATCTAACTGTCAAACCCGAAACTAATCCTTTGTGGAGTATGAACTTCGATAGATCCTGCACTAGGAACAACGTTGGTGCAGGTGTTTGGATTTGCAACACTGAAAACAACCACACAGAATGCATTTCCTGCAAATTAAACTTCCAGTGTTCGAACAACATAGCGGAATATGAATCCCTTCTTTTAGGCTTACGATTATTGAAAAAGTTAGGAGCCAGAACAATCAATGTGTATGGGGATTCAGAGTTAGTCATTAGGCAAGTCAACGGAGAGTATAACACAAATCATCCCATACTTAGGGCCTACCGAAACGATGTCGTGGACCTTTTAGAAACTTTCGAAGAGTCCCATTTAATTTTTGTCCCAAGAAAGAAAAACATCATGGCCCACAATTTGGCTTCTGTTGCTAGAACATGCTTAACGCCATATAGCACCAAATACTGCACAACTCCGATAAAATTTAGACCAGCTGTGCTTGATAATGAGAAGTATTGGCAGGTGTTTGACAATGATAAACAAATAGAAGACTTCATGCAATTCAAAAATGAATTCAAACTGAACAGTTCGGACTCAGACTATGAAACAGACTGCAAGGAAGAAAATTTTCTTGATAAAGAAGAACCGTCTCCTAAACTTGCTAATATAAACCTGTTATCTAGCAAACTTGAAAGCGAAACAGAAATGAATGCAGAGTTTGAAACAGAGGAGTTAGAAACTCTGCACTCTAAAGATGAAAGTTTTCCTAAGGGTCTGGCCCCTTTAGAAGAGTTGTTCGATTTTAAAGATGTGGCGAATAAACCAAAACTAGAACCTATAGAGACTGAAGTGGAAGAGTGTAATATTGGCAGCGAACTTAAGCCTAAAATGATTAAACTATCCAAGACTTTACCAACTCACATTAAACTCAAATATATAGAGTTGTTCAAAGAGTTTTCTGATGTTTTTGCGTGGAGTTACGAAGATCTTAAATCCTATGACACTGAAATTATACAGCACAAAATCCCTCTCAAAGAAAACCAAAAACCATTCAAACAGAAACTGCGCAAAATAAACCCTATTCAGTTGCCTTTGGTTCAGAAGGAGATCATGAAAATGTATGATGCTGCTATCATTGTCCCTATTAGATATTCTGAATGGGTATCTAATCTGGTGTCTGTTAGGAAGAAAACTGGAGAAATCAGGCTTTGTATAGACTTTAGATACTTAAACAAAGCTTCATTAAAAGACAACTACCCTTTACCCAAGATGGATCATATTTTACAAAGGGTGGTAGGGTCTAAAAGAATTTCTTTGCTTGATGGCTATTCAGGGTACAATCAGATTTTAGTTCACCCTGCTGATCAATTAAAGAAAGCCTTTACTACACCATGGGGCACTTTCATGTATGTGAAAGTGCCTTTTGGTCTAATGAATGCTGGAGCAACTTTTCAAAGAGCCATGGACATAACATTCTCGGAGGAACTGGGTTTCTTCATCATTATCTATCTAGATGATGTTACTGTGTTTTCAAAAACAGATGAAGAACACTTAGAACATTTAAGAAAAGTTTTCAAGAAATGCATAAAGTTTGGAATATCCTTAAACCCTAAGAAGACACTATTTGGTCTCCAAGAAGGTAAACTTCTTGGGCACATTATTTCAGAAGAGGATATAAAGATAGATCCAAAGAGGATTGAGGCCATATTTCAAATCTCGCATCCTCGAAACATCAAAGAGTTGCAATCTTTCATTGGAAAGATTAAATTTTTGAGAAGGTTCACCCCCAACTTGGCCGAGCTCCTTAGGAATATCACAAACATGTTAAAGAAGGAGCAAGGGGTAAAATGGACCTTGGAAGCAAAGAAGTCCTTTGAACTGGTGAAACAAGCGTTAACCAAAACACCGGTTCTAATAAGTCCTGATTTTTCAAAAGATTTTTATATTTTTTCATTTGCATCAGAACATACCATTGCTGCTGTCCTTTTACATAAAAATCCACAAGGAAAAGAGCAGCCTATTGCATTCTTTAGTAAGGCATTGAGGGATGCCCCTTTGAAGTATAACATTATGGAGAAGCAAGCTTTTTCTTTGGTTAAAGCTTTGAAAGACTTCAGAGTGTACATCCTTCACTCACACACCATTGCCTTTGTCCCAAATTCAGTTGTTAAAGACATTCTAATACAGGACCCAGATGGTAAGAGAGGTAAGTGGATTGCTGTTATCCTTGAATATGATTTAGAGATAAAACCCATTAAACTCATCAAAGGCCAAAGTCTAGCTAGATTGATGGCTGAATCCAATTTTGAAGTTCTTGATATTAATATGATTGATGCTTTGGATAACCAAGAAGGATTCTCAACTCCTATAGTTGAAGATCATTTTATGAATTCTCCTTGGTATGCTGATATTCTTTATGTTTTTCTTAAATTAAATACACCTCCTGGTTTGACAAAGACAAAGGCAAGGTTCCTAAAGTTAAAAGTTGTAAACTATTGCATTATAGATAAATGTCTTTATTGGAAAAATGCAAGTGGTCTATTGCTTAAATGTTTGCCTGAGTTTGATGCAGAGAAGGTTAAATACCAGTTCCATGAAGGAGAGTGTGGAGGCCATTTATACTGGAAGACAACAACCAACAAAATTTTGAGGGCTGGTTTCTATTGGCCTACTCTTTTTCCTGATATACACAAGATGATTATTGCTTGTCATAAATGTTAGATTTTTAAAGGCAAAAGAAAACTGCTACCCCTACCTCTGCATCCAATCACTGTTGAAGCCCCTTTTCAATAGTGGGGACTTGACTTCATAGGAGAAATCCATCCCCCATCTTCTTCTCAGCATAGATGGATTCTCACTGCCACAGACTATTTCACTAAGTGGATAGAAGCCATACCTTGTAGGGAGGCCAACGATTCAGTTATCATAAAATTTATGGAGACTAATATTCTCTCCAGATTTGGTTGTCCTACCAAGATTATCACTGATAATGCAGCATCATTTGGATCAAAGAGGATGGTTGAGTTCTGTCATAAATATCAGATAACATTGGGGCATTCCACAGCCTATTACCCTCAAGGTAATGGAATTGCAGAATCTCAAACAAGAGTTTAGTGAACATAATAAAAAAACTGTTGGAGGACAACAAAAAGTCTTGGCACACAAAGCTGGTTCATGCATTTTGGGCTGACAGATTGACTTCGAAGAAATATATTGGTATGCCACCTTTCCATCTTGTGTATGGTACTGATTCAATTTTTCCAAACAACCTTGGTGTACCAGTGATGAAGTTGATTCAAGAGTTACAAACTGAAGAAAATGACATGATCAGAAGAATAAACCAGACCATTCATCTTCAGCAAACCAGAGAGGAGGTTTATAACAAAGCATTGCAGAAACAGGACAACATCAAAAAGCTTTTTGACAGAAGAACAAAGGCCAACAATTTCAAGATTGGGGACAAGGTTTTAAAGTGGGACTCAAGGAGGGAAGACAAGGGCAAGCATGGAAAATTTGACAATTTATGGTTTGGCCCTTATCTCATTCATTCAACTGCTGGTAACAATGCATTTTACTTATAGGAGTTGGATGGAGCAGAATTGTTTGGGGGTCCTGTCAATGGTAGGATGCTTAAGCATTAATTCTCTTGATTCTTGACATGTTCTGAAAGCCTTTTTATCCTTTTTCCATTATAAATATCTCATCCACCATTGCATTCAAAGTTAGAAAAATAAAAAATACAAAGAAAGAAAGAAAAGAGGGCAGATTGATAAAACAATAAAGGTACAGCCCCATACCAAAAAGAGAAACAAATCTGAAAGTGTGCAAGCTTAAATGCCACTCCTGCAAAACACACTTCTAATCAGTCAAACAGCCTAATCTTGACTGATTAGCTTTTGAATTTACTGCTGATAGGATAGTGAATTTGATTTTCCAAACTGTTTAATCTTGGCTTATCAGTAGGTATATTAGGATAGAAATTAAAGGTTCAAACATGATCAAAATATGAACCTAAGTTTCCAAAGAGACATGACTCAAATCTGTTTTATTTTTTCTGAGTCAAAAAAGATGTAAATCTGGTTCTAATTAGCTTAAAATTTGAACCAGAGAACAAGGAAGAAAAAACTCAAAAAAAAGTCAAAACAGAGCTGTGAAAAGAAATGAAGGAAGTGCTTTAAATTTTCAGATCCTAAGCCTTCCATTTTGATTTAATTTTCCTGCAAAAATAAATGTCTATGTGCAGCTTGTTTTTATGCCATATGTCACAGCAAAGTCAAAGAGCTTAATCTTGGCTTCGCTGTTTTTAAAATTCTGTTGTAGAATTTAGAGAATAAAATCTGTTGGACAGTTCAATCCCAACAGATGGTAGATTAGGTAGAGAATTTTATGGATTCAACTGTTTAATCTGAGTCCATGGAGAAACAAGGAGTAGAAAATAGATTAGATTTCCTGTTTTCAAAAGAATAAAATGTTGTAAAGAGTTTGCCAATCCAAGTGCACTCTAATGAAGAAAAAATGTTAGATCAGTAGGATTGGGTAGGTAGAAATCTTCTAGATGAAAATCCATTGTTTTCATGGCTGCTAATATGTTTTTAGAGAAAAATCATCCCAGCAAAGGAAGGGCAGCCCAATGGATTAGGCACAGGTCAGCCTCCTAGAGAACAATGGATGAGGCAACTGATCAGCCTCCCAGAGAATGCAAGTCTGAAGTTCTTGATGGCTTCAAAAAGGCACCATCCCCAAGTGGAGCCACTGTTAGCCACCTATAAAATTTGTTGTAGCAAAAGGTGGCTAAGACTTATTGAGCCTTCAAAGAACAAATTTTATGACTAAAAATTGTTGGCTCTTGAAGACTCTTGAAAGACCTCATGCCTCTGTCCCAAATTTCACTGCTATGTCCTTTCCACATTCAGAAATCCTGCTCATACCCAAGAAAGAATACTGCTACAAGCACCCTTTTCCTTTTTCTCCTCCTTCAAAACTAACCTTCATTTGCCCCCTTTTCCTCCATAAAACTCCCTTGTTTTCATGATTCCTCTTCTTCCCTTCATGAAAATCACTTTTACGAAGTTAAAGACTCACTCTTTAACCTTACCGAAACCCCAAAACTCTTTGAAAACCATTAAAAATTATGAAAAAACCCATTTTTTCTATTAAAGGTTTAAGCCCCTTTGGGCCAGGTCTCAAACCACTTCCCCACCGTATGCCCATGGTGCTAAGACCAAGCGCTAAGCTTGTCGGCGCTTATCGCATCGGAGAAAATCCAAAGCGCGTAAGTCTTTTACTACGATCGAAAGTTCCGATTGCGATAGCCCTTTTCCCTTTGACCCTTGGTCATATAAATATCCACACGCCCAAAGGCCTTGCAGCCAAGCGCTTGATCATATTTTATATATTCCGCCCACCAAATATTAAAATCTTAAGTTATTATCAAAACTTTGGGTTTTATTATTTCTCTAAAGGTTTTCCGTCGGCGTGAATTTTCAGCCACTCTGCACCGTCGATCTGATCCACAGATCTGACGGTGTGGAATCCATCTCCCTGATGGTCCCCGCCAGCCGTGCTCCGTTGCCCAAAACCATGCGGTTTTCATCGCACCGCCTTTGGGGCAAAGGTGGTAATTTTCATTTGGCCAGCGATGCCATTCATCGCATGACATGCGTCTCATGCACTATTTGAAAACCACCTCCCCATCGCGCATTAAAATTCGACAGCAAACCGGGCGCGATATCGCTGTACACCGTCCGATCTGGGGTGGGCCATCCAACGACTATCACTCACTGAAGATGCCCGACAGATAACCAGGCTACGGCTCGGCCAGTAAAACATCTCCGCCATCGATCTGATCTGCAGATCGACGACCTATATTTCGTCACCTTGATTCATCGCCCAGTCAATGTTTTCTATTTTGATTTTCCATTTTCCGCTCCCGACTGTCGATCTCTGCACGATTGATGGCCCTGATTTGAAATTTTCCTCCGCCTTTACTACGTCTTCTCCCGATCATTCTCAACCGTTGGATGATGCCATCCAACAGCCATGCTTTCTCCACATGCCCTCTGCAGCAATAAACCTATATACGCAGGATTTTATAATTGTTTTTGTATTTTACAGGGTTTCGATGTTTTCTCCGCCATGACTCAAGAAGTTTTCGAGACAGAGGGTGACGATCCTCTTACCTCTGATTCACCAAATAAAATCATCACCGGGTTTTGACTCCACGATTTGCGAGGCATTGAAGCCATTCAACTCCTGCACAGCCTTGCACATCAGCAAAAGACACAGCAAGTCAATCACAAATCACAGAGTATTAGTGACAAAGATAAATTGAGCCAGGACAGAAGATGGAAGACATATTTTGCAGGGATCACGGCTAAGAATGTTTATCAAAAGCCTAATCCCTGATTAAAAATACAGTTAAGGAAGAAAATCTAAAGTGTTTCGGCAACAGAAAACCTCCACTGCCACATCTGAGGCAAATTGATTCCTCCCAGCTACCAAAATGCCACCTGTGCCTCAAAGTATTCAATCAGAGGCTGAAGTTATTGATCAAATGGAGATATTCGCTTCAGCGCAGCCAGAGAGTTACTTCTGTCAAGGAAATAAATGTAGAAATATCTGCAGAGTTACTCCAAACATTACATAGAGCCTTAAAGTCAATACAAGCTCTCACTGAGCTTAATTCATAATTGTAAAACTGTTAATACAGTGATACACCTGTAAAACTTCTCCATCGAGCCCCTCAAAGGCCCAGAAGTCATCAATTTGTATTAATTGACCTGAGAGATCTTTTATTAGATCTCACCTCCTCATTCTTCCATAAATAGTTCTGTAGAATATGAGCAACTGTTGGTTGCAGAACTTTGAAATACATTTGAGCTTAAACTTTTGATTGTAAATAGTGTTCACTGGCCCTTGGAGCTCTGCTTGTGATAGATTAGTTAGGCTGAATAGTGAAGATTATTGCTGAACTGAAACATTGGACTTGAAGACTGTAACTGGTTTGACATCAATAACAAGTTGTTTCTTGGAATCCTGGTCTATATTACTGGTGAAGTGCCTCTTTCTTTGTTACTGTTTTTCCTTCTATGTATGTCATATTGTTCACTTTTCTCTGATAAAGAACAACACGCATTGAGTTAGGACCTATTGTATATCAGTAACCTTCTCTGACTGAAAATCTTTATCTAAATGTTTTCCTCAAAATTGTTTATTTAAGAATGAATCAATATAGTTTAAGCAGTTAGGAATGTTGGCGTTCCCTCGTCCTGCTGTTGGCTTTAAACATTGTTCTTGAAAGTAATTTTTATCATTTGCTTATTAAAGATAGACTAGAGAAGTTATGGTTTGCCCTGTTTCTAGTTTCTATTCTCCAAAGGCAGATTCTGAAGGTTTCCCTTGGTGTTGACTGAAAGCAGACTAGGTTTAAAAGTACCTTATTTGATCTTAAGTGACAATCTGTTTCTCTTATATGTTTTCATACTTTCTGAAAGTAATTATGTGGATTACTGGATTGTTTGTCAATTAAGCTGCTTTAATACAAACTTGCCCAAGAAGTTTATGGTTAGCCCTGTTCTTTGTTAGTTTTAAATAGTTACTTAAGAGGCTTTTCCTATTTGGACTGACTATAAATCCCTTGTGAAATTATTATCAGTTTCCACCCCTCCAACACTTTATTGTTTCCATTCCATCATTTTAATCTCAATAATCTTGTGATATAGATGACTTGCCCCTTGGATCACTCTTGATGTTGTTGCTCAATTAAAGCCCTGATATGACTCCATAGCCCAATGGACTAAAAACCAACGTTATATCTATCTTTTAGCCAAAACTGTTCTTTTTGCTTGCAACTTCTCACCTTTGAAAATTTTTGCACTTAGAACTTTCCCCTCATGTAACATTTCATGCTCAACCATCGAAAAACAAAACAAACCCTTGGCCTTCATAACTAGCCTAATATCATTACCATAAATTTTCAAAGACAAATCCATCTTTGCACTTATTGGAGAGATCCGTCTTCGGATTCAGGAGGGCTAGATCCTAGAATCCCAAATTTGGTTGAAACGATGTTGTTTTTGTGATCGGACTTTTCCAATCTCGTTGATTACAGATTCCTAACAGGAACTTCTGCTTCGAATGCGCGTAAAAATTCCTTAATGTTACCTGAATCCCCAAAGTAGGGTAGGTCTCTTACCTCAGAGGAGATGCAGCGGAAGTTCCTTGTGTCCCGAAGACATCGCAACGTCGAAACCTCATGCAACCAGCCTTGCCAATTCTCTAGTTCCCCATCAGAGTCGGAAAATCTTTCACTGCCTTTTTCCCAGCAGAGTACTCCTTCCGTAGTGGGGTTAATACAATCTTCGTCCTGCGTAGTCAATTTGTAAATTTGATCTACTTCCTCCTCATTGCGCACTGGCTTTATATACCGCGCACTTTCCACAGGATCCAACGGTATTATTACTCGTGTACCGTTATTTTCAAACACCATGCTTCACTTTTTGAGATTGATAACACCCCCCATATCTATAGCCCAGTCTAGTTCGAGGAGCGCAGGGTAAGGGTTCGCATCTTCTACGATTTCTATTACCTCAAAGTTAGCTTGGGCCTTTACTCCTGCGATGTCTACCATGATTTTTGGTAGCCTTCCTAGAGGGATGATCTTTTGTTGATTCGCCATGCGCAGCTAGATGGTGTACCATTCCAACTTAGGTTCTCCCATTCGTTGCCATGTTTGTTTAGGTAACACATCCGCATCTGATCCAAGGTCCAAAATAACCTGATCCATGTCGTAGTCACCAATATGCACAGTAAACCACATTTCTCTTCCGGTGCGTTTTTTATACCGGTATAGTTTGTGTACATCCTTGGTTCCTAGGGTCGGATCGAGCCACGCTGCACAGCTATTAATTAATGCCTGAAGGTTCTCTACAGCCTTTGAGTTATGTAGCAGCTTCATACATGCTTGCAGGAAGGGCTCGACCCCTCATCTTTCTTGGGGTGTGTCGGTACCTGCACAGTAGCTGCTTCTTCCTTAGCGAAGTCCTGGCTAGCTACGACCATTGTTTCTTGTCCCTTTTTCATGTTTGATCCTCCTTGATGGGTCAAAGGATCCATGGCAGCCTCTTCCTTTGGTCCCCAGGTGGCCATCCCACTGCGTGTTATGACTTTCACACTTGGGTCCATGTTCCTTAGCTCGGCTTTAACTATTTGCACATTCTGTGTAGGGGTGGGCTGCTTTTCCTGCATTTTTGCTATTAATATTGGGTAATCTTCGATCACATGGTCCAGCTGTCTGCAATATCGGCAGGATTTCCGTGTAGGATTTGGACACTCCCTAGAAAAGTGCCCTGCTTCTCTGAAAATATAGCAGATTAGCTATCCGTGTCGTCAACCTGCAATTCCTCCCCGACCTCCTCCCCTGCCCCTTGCTGGAGAGCCACCAAAGTTCACGAGAGATTTAGGTGACGCAGGGTCTGATTGTACCCTATACAAGTTTCCTCAATCTATCAGCAGATCATAAGTTCGAAAGTTCTGCTCATCGTGTCCTATCGACCGGCAGAACCTGCACCACTGTTGCTTCATCTAGGACATACGCTCCTACCCGGGGGAAATGGTTCATATCGTGCATCCCTGCGATGCGGCAGTCATCGCACCATAACGCAGATCCGCTTGAGCTTGGACACACTAGGTTAGGTTCTCTTGCCTTTATGTAATCTGTCAATAGTGGGCATTGATCCTTCGTATGGCCAGATACCCAAAGTCGTATGCACCATAGATCTGTGCTGGCTCCTTTTCCTTGTTCCTTTCACAGGTTCTGAATTTCCATGTGCATAGCTCCGAGTTGCTCCTTAATTTTTTTTACTCCTACCGAAGTATCTTCTCTAGGCGCAACTTCTAGTTTCATGGTGACTTCCACAACTTTTTCCTGTGACTCGAAGTTCTGGTGACTCATTGGTATGCGCAGGTGAGGAAACAACATAGTGATTAACCATTCCATATGTTTTCAATCACCATACTCAAATCCTCCTTCCCTGATTGCTCTCTTTAGTCACTGATCAACCTCCCATACAGACTCAGATGCTCCTTGCTTGAAGTCCTTCACATCTGCTACTAACTGAGAGTAATATTTTGGCTTTCAAAACTGTTGCTTCAGAGCGTCCTTAATATCTTGAATAGATGCATTCCCATTATGAGATATGTACCGCATATACCAGTCCAAAACTCTTTCTTCGAATTCCAGGGACAGTTGCGCCCTCTTCACCGTATCGCTTGCCACATTTTGAGCAGTCCATACGGAATCTGCAACAAACCAAAATCTGTCCATATCCTCATCTCCTACCCCCTTGAAGGTAGGTAGTTTCAGGTGCGCAGCCATATCACTGTCTGACAGAGGTGGTGGTATGGGAAAATTCTTACCTTTGCGCAGCCTGGACGATGGTGTAGCTGGGGGGCTCTGCGCAGCCGTCTATCGCAGAGGGCTATAGACATATCTTCCCCCTTCAAGGTTGGTTTGATAGTATTTACCACTACAGGTCGTGCTCTCGTCTGGATTCGAGGTCATTCACTTAGTGTGACTACACATAATACTCTTCTTGCACATTAGTATCTTAATCAGCAGGGGTAATGTCTTCAGAAACTTGCCCCGGAAACCTTTAAAGTATCTCCGCTCTGCTTCGAAGTAGGAGACGAACTAATCAATGGAAAATTCTGTCACAAAACCTCCTAGCACACTGTTCACCCAGTGATCCACCATGCAAGTGATGGTATTACCAGTCCTTTCCAGCTGCTGGCTCAGCCCTAGAGTCCACTGAGTGACTCGTTCGTCCTTCCAACACTTCTGGAACTCTACGAGCCTTGCCAGCCACTCCTGAAGCTCGATTTCAATTGTCACAAAAAAAAATTCGTAGCTTTCCATAAGAATGTACCTGTCTTTCCACTTTTCCGTCGTTAACCTCGTGCTGTGATTCTCTTTTATCGCAAATTCCTGAATCTACTTTTCAAACCACTCTTCAATTTCCTTCCTCTCAGGCTTCCAGTACTCTCTTGTCATTACCTGATCCCTCTCTCAAAATGCTCCCAATCTTGGCAATGGAACCATTTGTTGACTTGAGGGGTCCTGACCCAGGTTCGGAGGTTAAGGTTTGCCAGCAAACCCCTATACTACTGGCCCTTTCGCCAGTGACCTACTTGCGCAGGTCAAAGTCTCACCCAAAGCAGTATGGGTGGGTGCTGGAACCAGGTTTCCACATCCTGAGAGAGGATAGGTAAGCCAAGTAGAGCTGCGTCCAGCTTTATAATGACCATATCGCCTATCTCAGAACCAGATCTATAGATCTCCTTCGCATCCACGTGCACAAGGTCAACTATAATTACTATACTCAACAAATCATATACTTCTAAAATAGTAGTGCAGCATTATAGTTATTTTTTGCATAAAACATAACAGAACAGACCCAGATGTAGAAGAAACACTTAACACAATACTTTTGCAGCTTAACACAGAACATGCATAACACAACAACTATCAAAGATTCGCATCAATAGTACAAATACATTCAGCTACGCAACAACCTTTCTCATTCATTAATCCTTCAGTTCCTTCTTACAATACCCAAACCCGACCTACGCACATAGCAATAGGGTTCGCACACAGCAGGACTTGGGATCTCCGCGCACACAACCAACAGGAGTCCTTTCCCCAAAAACCCAAACAAATCTACTAAGCCACAATTCGCATCAAGATCTCATCATCTTCTTTCCTTATAATTCAAAATGTCCCTCTATTTATAACAATCTAGCCTAATATTTCCTATGGTCCGCAAACAGTGTTTTGCGGACTCAAGGTCTACCCTGTGACCCATTACAATGCATTTAGGCCTTTTACCCACCCCAAAACCCCTACGCTAGACTAATTATAATAAAAAATCTACAAAATCGGACCAGTTTTGCAGCTTGCAGGAGACCCTATTGCAACAACTGCTGCTAAAAATGCTAAATCAGTATGGGATATACTTAAGGTTACTTACCAAGGAGATGATAAAGTAAACATGGTAAAATTACAGACTCTCAGAACACAATTTGAAACACTTAAAATGACTGAATCATAAACAATTGATCAGTTCATGACTAAAGTTATGGGTGTTGTTAATAAGCTTCTGATGAATGGTGAAGAACTTGAAGACCAAAGAATTGTTGAAAAAGTTCTTAGATGTTTGCCTAAAAAATTTGACGTAGTTACTGTTTTTGAGTCAAGAGAATTAACAAAATTGTACGTGGAAGAATTAATTGGTTCTTTTTTGGCTCATGAAGCAAGAATTAATTTAGATGTCAATACTTTAGAGCATGCTTTCAAATCTAAAGCTTCTATGGATAGAGGTAGAGGTAGAGTTTTTCGTGGCAGGAGAGGAAAAGGAAGAGGACAGTCTCAGTCTAATGATAGATAATAGGTAACTCAAACACATTCAGAGCAGTCTCAAATTGATCATGATCGTAGGTGGATAGATAAATAAAAAATTCAATGTCACTATTGCAAAAATTATGGCCATTATAAGTCTGAATGTCGAAAATTACAGTATGTTTTAATTAAAAACAAAGCCAATGTCACAAACACTAAATGTGAAACATTAGATGCTTTATTTCTGGCATGCCAAGTGACTATGCAAGTACCTAATAAAGATGTTTGGGTAGTAGACAATGGATGTAGTAATCATATGACTGGTCATAGTGATTTTTTTTCACATCTTGATATATCTTTCAGTTCCTCTATTGGTTTGGGTGATGATCGCTAGGTTAAAGCTTCAAGAAAGGGTATTGTACCTATCTTAACCAAACAAAATGTTGTGAAAAATATCTATGATATTTATTATGTACCCAATTTCAAGCATAATTTTTTGAGTGTTGGTCAGTGAGGTCCACATGGTTATGATGTTAGCTTTCACAACACTACTTGCACGATTTCGGATCAACATAAGTCTCTTGTTACAAAGATTCCTATGACAAAGAACAGGTTGTATCAATTACAATTGAAAAGTGAGAAGTTGTATGCACATAATGTTTCAACGCTAACTAACTCTGATCTGTGGCATTTGTGATATGGTCATTTACCTATCAAAAGTATGATTTTGTTGCAAAGATAGTCTATGGTGAAAGGTTTGCCTACTTTTTCTGATAATATCTCTTCCTGTACAAGTTGTATAATGGGTAAACATAAGCGAGATAGTTTTTCTTTAGCCTCTAATAGAGCCAAAGAACAAATAGAGTTAGTGCATACAGATTTGTGCGGTTCAATGCAAGAAAAATTAGTTGTTGGAAGTCTTTATTTTATTACTTTTATTGATGATTTTAGCAGGAAAATTTGGGTGTATTTCATCAAATACAAATCTGAAACATTTTCCAAGTTCAAGGAGTTCAAAGCTGAGTCTGAAAAATAGAGTGGCAAGTTTATTAAAGTTTTGAGGTCTGATAAAGGAGGTGAGTATGAATCTAACGAATTCATTGATTTTTTCAAACAACATGGTATTAAAAAACAAACAAAACTAGTTAAACTCCGCAACAGAATGGAGTCGCAGAAAGAAAGAATTAGACAATTACAAATATCTCGAAGTTTTCTCAAAACATGAAATTTGTCTAAAGATTTATGGGTTGAAGCAGTTGCATGTTCGGTATATATATTGAATAAATCACCAACTTCCAGTGTTCAAAGTTTTGTACCTGAAGAAGAATGGAGTGGAAAAAAGGTAATTATTTCACACTTTTGCATATATGGTTGTATTGCTTTTGCTCATGTTCCAGAAAAATTGAGAAAAAATCTGATAAGAGAGAAAAGTATATCTTTATAGGGTATAGTGATCAATCTAAAGCATACAGATTGTTTAATCCTATAACTAAGAATTTTGTCGTAAGTCGAGATGTGAAATTTCAGGAAGACAAATCTTGGAATGAAATGGAGAACAATACTTTTCCTCATCCTTTTATTTTGTTAGATGAACATCAAGCTTCTACAACTGTCACTCCAAGATTACAGGTTCAAGACAAAACTAGTAGTAGTTCATCAAGGAGTAGCAATTCATCATCATTTGAGTCTGATTCTGATAATCCTAAAATGAGAAACTTAAGTGATATTTATGCACAAATCGATGTTGATGATATTGTAAATTTTTCATTTCTTTCATTTCAACCTACTTGTTTTGAAGAGGCTATAAAGGACAAAGAATGGGTAGATGCAATGAATAATGAAATCGATGTTATTGAAAGAAAACAAACTTGGGATTTGGTTGATCTACCTGATAAAAATTCTATAGCTATCAAATGGGTTTTTAAAACAAAGTTAAATGAGAGAGGTGAAGTTGATAAGCACAAATCAAGATTAGTTGCCAAAGGTTTTTCACAGCAACCTAGCATATATTATGGTGAAAAATTTGCACTTGTAGCAAGCATTGATATTGTTCAATTTGTATTAGCTATTGCAGCACAAAACAAGTGGCCCATTTACGAAATAGATGTTAATTCTGTTTTTTTGAATGGTGCTTTGAATGAAGAAGTGTATGTTGATCAACCACCTAGTTTTGAAATAAAAGATAAGAAACATAAGGTGTATAGGTTGAAGAAAGCATTGTATGGCTTGAATCAAGCTCCAAGAGCTTGGTACAACCGAAAAGAGCATTACTTGCTGAATAATGGTTTCAAAAGGAGCGACCATGAGCCCACTTTGTATATCAATAGTAATAATCAAGGTAATATTTTGATACTGTGTCTTTATGTTGATGACATAATTTATACAGGTAACATGCATTTAGATGAATTTAAAGCTGCAATGAAAAATGAATTTGAAATGACAGATCTTGGATTAATGAGATACTTCTTAGGTATCGAAGTGAAATGAACACACTATGGTATGTTTATGAGTCAACAGAAGTATGCTACTGACATTTTGAAATTTTTTAAGGTGGACAGGAGTAAACCGGTGGATACTCCTATTGAAGTTGGTACAAAGTTAAGTAAAGATGATATGGGTACTATTGTTAATGGGACTTTGTATAAGCAACTTGCTGGTAGTATTATGTATCTTATTACTACTAGACCTGATATAGAATTTGGAGCTAGTTACATTTCCAGTTTTGTGGAATCTCCTAAAGATTGTCATTGGAAAGATGGAAAGAGGGTGTTAAGATACATTGCAGGTACATCTACTTACGGTTTATCGTATGCAACCTATACAGACAGTAAGCTTGTTGGTTATACAAACAATGATTATGCAGGTTGTATTGATGATCGGAAAAGCACTTTTGGCTATGGTTTTCTATTTGGCAGAAACTTAATCTTGTGGTCATCCAAAAAGAAGCCCATAGTTGCGTTATCTTCAATAGAGGCTGAGTACGTTGCAGCGAATTCAACATCATGTCAAGCAGTGTGGCTAAAGAGACTTCTCTCTGACTTCGGATATACAGAAAATGAAACTATTTCAATCCTTTGTGGCAAAAATTTCACTATTTCCTTGTCGAAGAACAATGTATTTCATCAAAAGAGAAAACATATTGACACTCGTTTTCACTTCATTCATGATCTCATAAAAAATTGTGATATTGTTCTCATATTTTGTGAATCCAAGGAAAAATTAGCGGATATCTTCACAAAACCCCTAGGAAAAGTTAATTTTGAATTTCAATGTCAAAAGTTAGGAATAAAACAATGTAAACCTAAAAATTAAGGGGGAGTGTTAAAGATTATAATTTATTTCGAATTAGTTCAAATATTTATTTAGTAATCAGTTAATTCAGTTTCTGATTTAGTTTCCACCATAACTTTCCTTCTGCATATATATATATATATATTTCTCATTGATAAATCTAGACAGAGTGCTCTCTAGTAATTTGTGTTTTCTATGTTGCTACTTCATTTTGTCAGTCACTTATTTATGGAAAAAATAAATCTGACTGGGAAGATGAATTGTGGAGTCTTCATCGAACACTTCCTGATGACATATGTCTGAGACTTAAAAAAATTATGATTCACTCAATAGAGATGAACAAAATATATTTTTAGATATTGCATGTTTTTTCAAAAGAAAAAACAAGGATAAGACTATAACAATATGGAACGGGTTAGGCTTGGAGTGTAGGCGAGGGTGTATTGCAGAAGTGGACCATAAAAATTATATACAAATGCATGACCACCTCAAAGATCTGGGGAGAGATCTTGCTGAAAATCCAGGGTTGTCGTGTCGTCTTTAGTGTTGGACAGAGAACACCATCGATGATTTGTTGCAACAACCCGTAAGTGATAATTCTTCAATAATTTTTTTTTTTAAAATTCTTCCATCATTTTATATGTAATAATGGATAATTACTCTCTATTTCGAAATGGACATTAAAAACTCATGAGGGGAATTAGAATGGTTCTTAGTGAGTACAACGATTCATTGAACGGAATTGATATGGAGAGGTTGAAACTTCTTGACAGTGAATATTTTCTGGTGAACCGCATTTTGAGAAGGGTTCAGTCTCCAAATATCATATGGCTACACTGGAACAACTGTCCCTACTCTTCCCTGCCTTCATCCATTTCAATGAGAAATTTGAGGATTCTAGAAGTTCAAGGGATGAAATTGAGAACACTATGGGAAAATGATTCACAGGTAAGATAGGATTTGTTGAATTAAATTTAAAGTTTATTAGGTATTGATATTTTATGGCAAGGTCTCCAATACTTTAGAAGTCTTAAATTTATTTTAAAGACAATGATGATCCATTTTTTTTTCTTACAGTTGAAACATGTGAACATTTTGTAGGCACCTTTAGAGTTGCAAGAGCTACAGATTGAGAGCCCCTTGTACTTCATTCCAAATTCTATAGGGAACTTGAAGCACATAAAATGGTTGGTAATTGGTATTTCTGGCAGGGGCATCCATTTTCCATATATACCTCCAAAACCCTTGGTGTGTGGAGGTTCCTCAGAAATGAAGTCCTTGGAGAAGAGCTTTGCTAATTTAACCAACTTATTGTGTCAGTGTCAACTGTCTAATCAGTGCTACACTTTGGAGAGGCTGTCAGAATATTCTAACGTCTCAGTGTCTTGGTGTTTCCCTTTGGAGAGGTTGCCAGAGTATTTTGGTAATTAACTAGCCTCTAGCACATCCAGTTGTCTTGATGCTCTGTTTTGAGAAGGTTTCTAGAGTGTTTTGGTAATTTAATCAACCTCTAGCACCTCTAGTTGTCTGAGTGCATTCCATTGGAGATGCTGCTAGATTATTTTGGTAATTAAACCAAACTGCACCACATCCATTTATACGAATGCTCTGTGTTGAAGAGACTTCTATATTCTTTGGTTAATTTAACCAACCTCCACCACATCTAGCTGTCTAAGTGCTATTGTTTGGAGAGGTCGCCTGACTCATTTTGTCAATTAACTAATCTTTGGTCTATAAATTTGGAGGATTGTATTAATTTAGTCACGTCGAGAGAAACATTGGGAGATATCAACACGCTTGAGCACATAAATCTGTTTGGTTGCTGGATAATTAAAAGATTCCCTCCACAAGTGACACAACGGAGGTCGCTTAAACAGTTACTATTGGGAGGAAAAAATTTAATAGAATTTCCACGTGCAATTAAAGAGGCAAACCATTTGGAAGTTGTGGAAATAGCAAGCCCCTTGCTAGAGATGCTCCCTGTAAAATTATTAGAGCACAAATATGGATCTATCTGAAGAATAATTGCACAAACTTGCGAAAGTTGAAAAAGAAAAATTGGAATTGAGAACGAAATTGATTCAACAATATTAGTTTGAGAATCAATATATAAAGAAACTAAGTTAAGCTTAGCTATACATGCAATGAATATGGATAGTTAAAGCTAACTAAAGCTAAGTGTTCTTTATGTTCTATTAATGTGCACATGCACCATATGCAAGCACTAGAGCTAACTAACTAAAGCCAAGTGCACACCACATGTAAGCACTCGAGTTAACTAGCTAAAGACAAGTGCACATCGCATGTAAGCACTCGAGTTAACTAGCTAAATACAAGTGCACATCACATGGAATATCTAGAGTTGATTGAAATAAAGCTAATCTATGTGCATGTACACCAACACCCCCCCTTAAGCATAACTTAGGTGAGTGTGATGCAAAATGAATGAGTCCTGGCAACACAACCATTTTAGGTACCCATATGCAATGCATGAAAAGAGGAAAGAGGGAAAACACAGTGGGAAGAAAAATCCCCCTCAAAATATACTGCAAAAAGAAAAGAAAAGGCAACTGCTAGGCAGTTGTGTCATTCACCCCGAGACAATCTCGCAGAAATAAAAAAAATTTCTCAGTCAAAGTCTTGATGAAGATATCGATAGTCTACTCGGAACTCGGACAATACTGAAGATCGATGATCCCATCATGGATATGGAGGAATAAGCTTCATTTTTGGAAGTAGCGGTATCAACTCCCATGTTTGGATCAAGGACTGGATTTCCTTATATATGGTTGCATGCCAATATGGATTTCATACAACTTCGTCATGCATTTGACGATCATATTCATCTACCCTATATGTATGCATGAGAATGATTGTCTCTAGGGATGCATGCATGTGCATGTGTGGCTTTAGAGATGCCTTTTTGGATGCATGCATGAGCATACATGGTGTTATAAATTCCTCAAATGCATGCATGGGCATGCATGGCTCTACGACCGAGAGTGCATGTGGGGCATCATTAAATTGAGACCTCATCAGATCTGCATCATCATCATCAATAGTAGAGGAATCAAAGTCCTATTCTATATTTTTGAAAGTAGTGTCTTCATCACTAGCAGAGGAATATATTTCCTCATTTGTGTTGTATTTGTTATTGGACAAGATAAAATTATCATTTGCAATAGGTTCATTAACAATAGAAGAATCAAATTCTTTTGGTTCAACATTATCTTGAGAATATTTCTCCACATTATTGGAGTCTTCACCACTTTCATGACTGTTATAATAACTTGATCTCTTTGCCTCCAAATTGTGTTCTTCTAGATCATTTTCGTCACCATATAATCCTTTCAATATAGTCCATATTTCATGTGGTGATTCAATATTTCTGATCTCATAAAGAATATCACGAGACACAGATAGACACAATCTTCCATAAGCCATGTCAAATCTGTTAAGCTAATATGACTTCTCATCCTCCAACATTGGTTCTGTCTCAATTCCCATGACTATTTGGTACAAGCCTTTGCTCCTAAGATGAATCAAAATCATTGGCTTCATTCATAGTAATTGTATGGAGTCAAAATAGTGGAAGTTGGGAATTCCATTCTTTCACTTTGTGGTTGTAGCAACAATTGCGACAATTCTTTAATATTATGATCTGCAAATCAAATCTCTCAATAATTTTCAATGCTTTGATCTTAAAACCTGCAAAATATTGTTCATGCACCTTCTCCAAGCCCCTGTAGCTTTGATACCATGTAAGATTATTAGAGCACAAATATGGATGTAGCTGAAGAATAATTGCACAAACTTGCGAAAGTTGAAAAAGAAAAATTGGAATTGAGAATGAAATTGATTCAACAATATTAATTTTAGAATCAATATATAGAGCAACTAAGTTAAGACTAGTTGTACATGCAATAAATATGGATAATTAAAGCTAATTAAAGATAAGTGTGCTTTATGTTATGTTAATGTGCACATGTACTACATACAAGCACTGGATTTAACTAACTAAAGCCAAGTGCACACCACATGTAAGCACTTGAGTTAACTATCTAAAAACAAGTGCACATCATATGTAAGCACTCGAGTTAACTAGTTATATACAAGTGCACATCACATGGAATATCTAGAGTTGAACTAAAGCTAATCTATGTGCATGTACACCAACACTCCCACTTTCACTATGTGGCTTAAGGAACTTGAAGGAATTACAACCCTATTCTGTGCATGTGATAGCTTGAGATGTCTACCGCCTTCTCTTGGAGTGTTGACACAGTTGATTAAGTTGACTATAAAATATTGTTTGTTGATAAAGGATCTACCATTTATAAAGGAAGTGGAAGGAGAAATCATGAACAACAACATACTTCCGCAGCTAAAACAATTACAAGTTTCTAGAACAAGGATATCTGAGATATCATCTGCTGAAGGTGTTTGCATCAACCTTTGACATCTTACCATTGATGGTTGTTATAATGTGGTGGAGGTTGGAACATTGCCATATACACTCATAGATTTAAGCTTCAACGATTTCCATAATTTGATGAGATTAGATAACATTTATGGTCCTGCAAAACTTCAAGAGTTGGAAATTTCTGATTGCATGAAGCTGGAGGAGTTGCCGAGTATGGAAACATTGGTATCTCTAAGAAAACTTGATGCAAGTATATATTTGAAGTTAAAGAGCATACGAGGATTGGGGCAGCTGAAAAAGTTTCAACACCTACTGGTTGGGGGGTGTTATGGGCTAGAAGAGTTGCAAGGCATCCACCATTGTGTGTCGTTGTGGAGGCTTGATGTCCAAGAATGTCCCCAACTTTGGTGGAGTGAGGGATTAGTGGAGCTGTTGTGCCAAAGAAATGGGTTCTGCTTAGAGGGAATTTAATTAAGAGACTATTTAGTAGAGTGTTGTCTCTGAAATTGGGTTTATCACTTATTTGATTGTTTTTGTCATGACACACAAATGTGAAAACATTTTATTTGATTGTTGTTGTTATGACACACAAATGTGAAAACATTTTAACGGTTTGAGGTATATGTGGAAGTGTAATTAAGTGACAAAGTAATAATTGCAAGATAATTAACTTTTATTTAATGGTTATGGTTGTTTTCCATCGGGCTTGTTTCCAGAATGTTGTCAATGTTAGGTAAATATTTTCACTTCATAACTCATGGGTTTATTGATAATTTATGGTTATGGTTTTTTAATTTATTTAAACACTTGAATTTTGATTTTTGTTTCAAAGAGAAAAATTTGGTTGGGCAGACACCAAAGTGAAAATGCCAAGCATCAATAGATATCTAGAAAAACAACTTATTTTATTAATCGATATCCTGAAAAGCTACTTGGTCTTCTATAACATGCATATGGTTATGGTAATGTTGCTGCTCCTACAAGGAGGGATTTTCCATATTTGAAGACATAGTAGAAGCTCTATGGGAGTAGAGTTATGTCGTTTATATTTTTGTTACAGGTGGGATTTTCTTCGAGGCAGGTTTTAGTTGATACTTGATGCAAAGGAAACGTGTTATCTGGTGAGGGGCAAGGTGAAGGTTTATCACAAGGGATCTTTTGAGTATATTTGAGTATGGTGCTAACGATTTGGTAATTTTACCCAAGGGCTTGAGCTGCACATGGGATGTCTCCAGAGTTTTTGACAAACATTAATAATTTAACCACTGATATAATGGAACCTCAACATTCTTTCTGCTTCCTGCTTTGGTTTGATCCTAAAGAGCATCATGCGCAGAAGTATTTATCAGTTTATGATTTACAATGCATGTATTTATTTGTTTGACACTCTTCTCACAACTATGAAGTCCCACTGCTGGAAAAATGATCTAAAATGCTAGTAATGATATTATGGAAAATATGATTCGGTCAACCAATATGAGATTACATTTATTCAAGTTTTGGTATTGATATCTATGAGTATCAGCCATAACATTATTATATATAGCGAGGATTAATTTATAAGAAAAAACCACATATGATGGTCTGGAGTTTTCAAAACATTTTCTAATTCAACCTCTTGCAATAGTTGATGCAGTTTTAATTTTCCAAGTTTTCGGAACTCATTGGACAAAAATGCACCCATATCCACTAGCATGGAAAACAACCTACATTTGGTTTTTGCTGGAAGGATTAAATAACTTCAAAGTCTAGGTTTAGTTTACTTTGTAGTTTGTTTTAAGGCTATCTTTCTTTCTCAACTTCTTTTTAATTTCATTTTATTAAAATTTCATTCTATTAATTGGTAAGACATTCAAATACTCATGGCTACTTTAATGATTTTTCTAGTTAAGATGCTCTAAATTGAAAGATATTCTCGTCATTGTCAAGCATCAACGAATAAAGTTGTAAGTGATAACTTCCTTACATATCTAAATCGGGTGTTCAAACATTGTTTAAATTAATTTTTTAATTAAGTATTATTAAAAAATTACTATGCTTACCCTTTATTGCCACATATAATGATAGGGAAAATGCAACCACTTATGAGTATTAAGAGAAAATAAAAATAAAAAATAAAAATAAAATTGTGTTGAAACGTGGTTGTATGATGCACGAGCATTCTTCAAAGTTTATAAGACTTAAGAGTCTTATCACACATTTACTAAAGGGAGTGGGTTCCCTTAATTATTTTGTTATTTTCCTAAGTTTAGTTGAGTTCTAAAGAGATTTAAATGTAATTTGATTAATGAAGAATATCTCGTGAGTTGTAGAGATATTAGGGATAAGTGAGCAATCCTAGGAAGAGTGAAGATTTTAGAGATCTAGAGGTCTAATATAGGATTTGGTTGAGTAAAGAGTGGAATTGAGAGAAGCTTTATGGAATATTGAGAGATTGTTGGATCTGAACTATAATTGGTTCACGATTCTATTTTGTATATATTTGTAAGCATTTTTTAAACAAAGAGGTAGGAGAGGTTGGATAGAGAGGTTGGCTCGAGGTTGGCTCTAGGTTGGCCTGAGGTTGACTAGTTAAGGGAGTGAGAGTATGATGAGTGAGAGAAGTCATTTTAATTGTGTGTATTCAGGCCATAGAGGCTATAGTATTGTAATCAAGTTAGATTCAATGATGATTAAGTAGTTATGTATTTATTCTGATTTATTTAGCCGTGGTTTATAAATCTTGTGTAACCGTGTAAATTGTAGCATGTTGTGTTGTTTAAATAGAACTGCTATTAAGATTTCAGAGTGGATTGAGATTCTGTGTATTAAACCAGCAACTATACAACCGAGGGAATTTCAATGTCTAAAACGAGCGGCGATGGAACACCTTGCAGTGCATAAGTTTATTGATGAGTCGTTGACGAGCGTAACATGGAGGAATTTTTGGTCGTGGAGAGCATAATTGTGTTTGTTTTCCTAAATTCAAAGAGGTTTCAGAACATAGGCGAGAAGGAGGAATGAACGATCACGATTAGATTGCAGGTTTGTAAGAGGAAAGATGAACGGACGAGAACACGTCGCAAGATCAGTTGGGAAGATGTTATGTGATGAAGTGTTAGCAGGATGACTGTTAGATCGAAGTATAGATCTACGGCTGAAAAAGAATCGCAAGATCGTACATCGGAGGTTTTAAAGTTTAACGCTAAGACACCGCAGGGTATGTTATTTTGTTTGTGATGCAGTAAGGGATGAAATTTGTGATGTGGCAAGGGTCGAACATGTGTCGGCATAGTGCAAGTTTTATAGTTTAGTGTTATCGGTAAGGAGTTAAGTTTGCGGGCGAGTGGTGGTGCTAAGGCAAGAGGTATAGTACACCATTGGATCCGGTGAAGATCTATGATAGAGCTTGTGTCGCATTTCTCATCGACGATTGTATTGTTTCCTGTTTAAGTGCAGCTTAAGTTTGTCGTGATACAATCATGAGCCTTGATTGGTTGAAGGTTGTGGGACCCGAGAACCTGTTCCGCGTGTATGTAAAGTGATTTGGATATGTGTAACCTATTTGAGGTGAGCTTTGTTGATTGCTAGTGTATGCATGTTATTAAACTCCACAATTGTATTCCGATGTGTAAAAGGGGGAGTTTATGTGGGCACATAAACCATAGGGTCCACGGGATTATGTTAAAATGCAGTTTCGGCTACATCATTGTGTGTTGATGTGTGCGTTACAATTTGAAATCATGGCATGGGAAGAATTGGGTTTGTATGTGCCAAATGGAATTTTTTATTATGTTTGTACGAACATTATTAATAACCCCATGGCTACATGGCCACAATTATAAAATAAAAATAAAATCAATGGGTATGGCCACATGGAAACCATGTTTGTAACGAGGATGATTAATTACTCAGAAATAAATTAAAAAATATATAAACAATATGCATGTTGGATTCATTTCATTAAGTGAGTGGTGTGCTATCGTTTTGTATGCGAAGGTTTGGACACATGGCAACCATATTTGTAACGAATATTACTAATAATGCAAACCCATAACCAAAATTGATAATGAAATCATGCAATAAATTTCATTTAATTTTATATATATTTGAAACATCATGTCCTTCAAGCTCCCCAAAAATAGCTTTGCACAAAACCTTATATACAGAGTTCTGAAGAGAATTTCATGTATGGTTGGTTTTTCATTTTATTAGGTTTTTAATTGTGATAGCTGCATTTTATTTTAACTAGTTTTTAACTAGTTAAATGACATTTTATTATTTGTTTAAGGAAAAAGACTGAGACAATTAATGTTTTGTTGGAAAAGTTACTTTCTTTTAATTGTGAATAATAAAATTAGTTATGGAAAGTAATTCCATAAAAAGTAAAAAGGCTGATGGTAAATTTTTTCCAAGAACTGAAAGGTTGTTGGACAGTTTGAACAGTTACCTACTCCTCTGGAGATAAGAGACTCATCCCAGTGAGGAATGGGGGTTCTGTTCATGGGCTAAGGAATGAGTGAAGATTTTCCTGAGCTGGTAGAGACCAGTGGAAATCACTCAGTAATTCTTGAAGTTTTATGGCACTGACTGGACTTGGAGTCCTGGGGTCACTACAGAAAAATCTACTGTCAACCTATACCTCTTCAGGAGTGGAGCACGAGGGCAAGAGGAGGATGTAATTGCCTCTCTTAAAGGTTGGGTGGAAAATCCAGAATGTATCGCAGAAGAAACTATAATTGTAAGAGAGCGGAGTAATTACCTTAACTGGGAACAGGAACGAGCATTGGAACCGGTACTATAGTAGTTTCCATGGCGACAAAGGACATTTTAGACAGAAAATTCATCGCGGTGGACATTGACACCACCTCTCCACTTTGTTGCAAAAACCATGGAGGCTACACCTTGGAGAACTTCGCAAGCCTGGTTGAATCTTAATACTGGCGAAGCCAAAGCTTGAAGATGCCATGGGACAAAGCCTCAGAGCAAGAGGAACTTCTCAACATATATACAGAACAAATGATGGTGTCAACTAGGGTTGGTGAGGATATCTAGGTCATTTCACACCGGAACCGTTTACCGTCGATCTCTTTGGATCCAACGGTGAAGATCTACGGAAAAGACCATTGAAACTCATAATGAATCCTGGTAGATCTCACAACTGTCAAAAGAATTTAATTTCCAGTACTCACTACAATCAATGCCCAGTATGTGCCAGCTATACCCTCGGAAGAACCAAATATTACAGTTTAAACATTATGTGGGTTGGCAACGATAAACTATAATATAACATAACGTTGCGCCAGATATTTATTTATTTTGACCATTCATTCAATATAATTAACGCGATGAGGTTTTCCATTGCAAACAGATACATTTTATGGAAGAAATATAATAATATTATAAAGATTTAAAAGTTAGAGATTTCATAAAAGCTTTAGTTTGATCTTCAAGTTTAGGTGAAAAGACTAACTATGGGTGTTGTAAATCTAATTATATGTGACACAATTTGGAAATTATATTATCAGTAGGGTAAATTTTTTTTTTTTGGTATGTAAGTTACAAGTGGTATCAGAGCAGCGTTCATACGCTGGGACCCTAAGGGTCAACTAACGATTTAAGCTGTATGTATACTGATACACAGAAAATAAGTAAAACAGGAAACATCATGAGAAGGGGATCAATGCAACAACCACCCTAGAACACCGGGGAACCCCAAAAATAACCAGTAGTGAACCCTGAGATGTGGGTTTAGCTGAGTGTAGATTAGCACCAGCAAACAGGTAGATTTCTGGAGGAACAACAACATCAAACCAGCATACTTTTGAATACAGTACATAAGCTACAGGAAGAAATGGTGTGGGTTTGAAGTGATAATGAGCGCTTGATGCAAGAGCAAGAAAAGATACTCAAGAGCCTGTCAAATAAGTAAAATCAAGGAATGGAACACCCTAGTGCTGATAGGGACATGTAATAAGGTGAGGAGCAACAAAAAAGGGACCACACCACCGACAGAGTGGAAAGAAGCCAATCCCAGTGAAGAAACAAGAACAAAAATTATAATGAAGCAGAATCTGGGAATTTGTCAGATCAACAAGAAGTTAAGAACCAAAAAGTGGAGCTTCAAGGAGAGTTTTGGAAAATAAAACCACCAACATTTGATGGTGAAGCTGAAGAAGTTCTAGAGGCTTGGTTGATAAACATGAACAAATATTTTTAGGTGTACGAGTACAACGATAACCTGGAGGCCAGATTGGCCATATATCAATTAAGAGAGAAAGCCACTCTGTGGTGGGCAGAAGTAAAGAATGTTCGCAACATTGAGGGCCAAGATGTTACGTGGGAATCATTCCAGCAATACTTTAAAGACAAGTATTTAACAGAATGATTCCACGATGAGGAATCTAAAGAATTTCATGACTTAAGACTGGTACAGATGACTATGGACGAGTATATCACCAAGTTCACCTTCTTGTTAAGATATGTCCCATACCTCCGAGATGAAAAGGCTAAGGTACAAATATTTTTGAGCAGCTTGCCAACACATATGAAGGAGCGAATTGAATTTGTAAATCCCAGAACCATGAACGAAGCCCTTTGTAAGGCACAAATGTGCTATTAGCAGTCCAAAGAAAAAGGGGAGGTTGGCAAAATTTGGCAGCCAAAGAAAGGACAAAAACATTAGGGAAATTTTGAGGTCTAAAATTGGCTTCCAAAGGAAAATGTACAACCAAAATTCACTTAATGAGAACCAAACACATTTTAGGGGATGACATCATCCCTAATGGTTGAGGTGGCATTTCTTGAGTTAAATGTACTTACTTGTCACATTTTCAATGGTGGATAAAAACTCATGGTTAACCATGGTAATGCTCTACGTATTTTTAAAGTCAAAGTAAAGTACTCATAATAAATCTCATTTCACACTTTTTGAATAAAAAAATATTATTGTCATTTCATATTTCTTGAAAGAAACAATGCATATCCCTATACATTTATTGTATTATATTATATTTTTTTTATATAATATATTAATTAAATGTTATTATACAATTTAAATAATATAGATTTTAATTAATAACATATAATATAATTAATAATTTATAAATTTATATTTATATTTTATTTTAAGTTATTTAAGTACAAAGGACAAATGCATTAGTTGTTCAATAATCATGACTTTTTCTTGAAAAACTCATTCTTATTTATAGTCACATCAATACAATTTCTTTATTACTTTTTTTTTGTACAACTTTTGAATTGAATTTAACTATGGTTACATGGATTGTGGTGAAAAAAATGAATTGGAAATTCATAAATATTATTTTATTGTTTTAACTATTATTTTATTATTTCCTTAGGAGGCCCATTTTAGACCTCAAAATTCCCTTAATGAGTAGCTCAAATTTCAAAGGCACCCAAAACAATACCTTTAAGAATTCTGCATGAATTTTTGTCAGTAAACAATTTGGAAAAAATCATCAAAGAACCCGATGGTCAGTGGAAGAGAAGCCTATAGAGGCATCTAGCAAACCTAAGCAAGGGTAGGTGACCAAACTACCTCTACAGTGTTGGGGGTGTGGTGAGCCACATTATTATAAAAATTTCCCACAGCGAGTGAGAAGTGAAACAGTTGAAAATTTGTCGGAGGCTTCTACAATAGGTGATGTGGTGCGAAACATTCCTCGTATCAACGCATCGTTGGAGGATCGACAAGAAGATTATCAACCAACAATGATTGATTTGGAAGATAAATTAATGTCTCAATCTGTTTCTATTTTGGTAGACCCAGGTGCAAGTCTAAGTTATGTTAGTCCCAAAATAGTGGAAATTTATAAATTAAAAGGGCAGAGATTCAAAAACCCTTAGATGGTACAACTAGCCACAAGAGCAAAAAGAAATGTAACTACCAAAATTCCAAATTGTGCATTAGAAATTGCAGAAGAACAGTTAAATGTAGACCTGAACATACTGCCATTAGGGTTCTATGATGTTTTTCTAGGCATGGATTGGCTAGAAAAACATTGAACCTTAGTGGACTGCAAGGAAAAGATCATTTATTACAGAATGCAAGATGGAACACGCAAGGAGATTCAGGGAATCAAGAAGCTTCTACAACTACGTCCAGTTACAGCATCCCAAATGAATAAATATATGAGGAAGGGATGTCAGATATATGCTATTCATGTGGGATATGTTAATTCCATGAAGAAATCACCTATGATGGAAAACATACCAGTAGTACAAGATTTCATGGATGTTTTTCCAGAAAATATCCCTGGATTACCACCAAGGCGAGATATTGATTTCACTATAGAATTAATGCCAGGAGCATCTCTTGTGTCAAGGGCTCCTTACAAAATGAGTGTTCCAGAATTAACTGAATTAAAAATGTAATTACAAGAACGACTGGAAAAAGGTTATATTCGTCCAAGTGTGCCCCTGTGGGGAGCACCAGTGCTGTTTGTTAAGAAGAAGGACGGAACCATGCGAATGTGCATGGACTATAGACAACTCAACAAGTTAACAGTTAAAAATAAGTATCCTCTACCAAGTATTGATGATCTGTTTGACCAAGTGAAGGGGGGCACAATATTTTAAAAGATAGATTTAATATCTGGATATCACCAGATCCAAATCAAGGATGAAGACATTTACAAGACTCCTTTTTGTACAAGGTACGGGCATTACGAATTTATGGTGTTACCCTTTGGGTTAACAAATGCACCAGAAACCTTTATGAGGTTAATGCATGGTATATTTCATCCTTTCCTGGATAATTTTGTACTGATATTCATAGATGACATTTTAATCTATTCTAAAAACCAGGAAGAACATAGAGAACATTTAAGGATTATGCTGGAAATGTTAAAAAAACACCAGTTGTATGCTAAGTTCAACAAATGTGATTTCTTCAAAACAAAAATCCAGTACTTAGGTCATGTTATCTCAGCAGAGGGGATTGTTGTTGATCCAGAGAAAATCAAGGCAATCATGGAATGGAGAGTTCCCCAAAATGTGGTGGATATCTGATCCTTTATGGGATTGGCTGGTTATTATCGAAGATTTATTGAAGGTTTCTCCAGAATTGCTTTTCCAATCGCCTCATTGTAGAGAAAAGGAAAAGTATTTAAGTGGACAGTTGAGTGCCAGAACAGTTTTGAGAGGTTGAAGCAGTTATTGACCACTGCGCCAATGTTGAGGGTAGCTGACCCCAACAAAGAATTTGAAGTTTGTACAGACGCTAGTAAATAATGTGTTGGGGAATTTTTATCTCAGGAAGGAAAGGTAGTGGCTTATGAGTTAAGAAGTCTAAAGGAACATGAACAAAGATATTCAGCCTATGATCTAGAGTTAACTACAGTAGTACATGTACTCCGGGTATGGAGACACTACTTGCTGAGTAAGAAATTCGTGTTAAAAAAATATTATAGCAGCCTAACCAGTTATTTCAAACAAGCAGATTTAAAATCTCGACAGGCGAGGAGGAATGCCTTCCTAAGTGAGTTTGATATGGACATCCAGCATGTGAAGGGTAAGGAAAACCAAGTTGTTGATGCTCTCAGTAGAAAATTGTATTATGTATATGAGCTTTACTATAATCGGCTTGAATGTAAATTCTTGGATCAAGTAAAGGAGGAAGCCCAGAAGGATCCTGAATATCAATTCCTATGGTAGCAAATGGAAGAGACTAGAAAGCAAGGAAGTGCTTCTGAATATGGAGTTAATAAATATCAGATGCTAACCTTTAGAGGAAAGGTGTATATACCAAACCGTGTGGACCTAAAGGATCTAATCATGGATGAATACCATCGTAGTAATTATGCAGGTTACCCAGGATACCAGAAAATGTTAACTGCTATTAGAAAAGTATATTTCTGGTCTAGTCTGCATAAAAATATTTCTGAGTATCTAAATAAATGTTTGGAGTGTCAGTAGGTTAAGGTGGAGCATCGACATCCTGCAATATTGTTGCAGGCCATACCGGTACCTGAATGGAAGTGGGAGGTCATCTCCCTGGACTTCATTACAGGTTTACCACGGTCAAAGAGGCACAATGACTCCATCATGGTGGTAGTTGACAGATTGAGTAAATCTGCACATTTTATACATGTACAGTCTACTTACAAGACTGTATAGATAGCGGACATATTTATGAAAGAAATTTTCAGGCTACATGGCATTCCAAAGACTGTTATTTCAGACAGGGATGTAAAGTTTACTTCAGCATTTTTGAAAACTCTGTTCACAGGTCTGGGGACTCAAATAAATTTTAGTACAACTTATCATCCACAGACAGATAGTCAAATAGAGCGAGTAAACCAAGTGTTTGAGGACATGCTACGCATGTACGTGATGCATCGGCCAACCAAATGGGAAGACTACTTGAATCTGGTTGAATTTGCTTACAACAATGGTTATTAGAATTCCCTTAAGATGAGTCCTTTCGAAGCTCTATATGGGAGGAAGTGTCGCACACCCATAAATTGGGGCAGCCCCAAAACAAAAATAATATTGGGACCAAAAATGATGGCTGAAATTGACTCAAAAGTAAAAAAGATAAGACAAAATTTGAAGGTTGCACAATATCGACAGAAGATCTATGCAGATAAGAAGAGGACTTATCAGGAATTTGATGTAAGAGATCATGTGTATGTGAGGATCAAACCCAAGAAGAGTACCTTGCTGTGGACCTCTTGTGCCAAGTTGGTTCCCAGGTTCTGTGGACCTTTCCAAAATTTGAAAAGGATAGGACCTGTGGCCTATCAACTGGCTTTACCCAGTCACATCTGAGTACATAATGTGTTTCATGTGTCCCCGTTAAAGCGATATGTGCATGATTCGAAGCACGTAATTCATTGGAAGAATATATAGGTAGGATAGAATTAAAAATCCTAACTTAAAATATGATTTCTTTACGAAAATTTTGACAAGGAACTTTGCTGTTTGCAGGTAGAGCTGGACGACGAGTTTCTGGTTGAGCCACAACTCATACTTGACCAGAGAGAAATTATGCTCCAGAACCGAGTCATCACCCAGGTTAAAGTGCAGTGCAAGCACTTCGGCTTAGATGAGGCTACTTGGGAGGATGAAGGGTTTGCGCACGAGGCTTACCCAAAGCTATTTTCTGAGCTGGAGTGAAACACCGAGGACGGTGTTACTTCTAGGGGGGAATTTGTGACAACTGCATTTAATGCTAACTAGTTGTTAACTAGTTAAATGACATTTTATTATTTGTATAAGGAAAAAGACTGAGACAATTAATGTTTTGCTGGAAAAGTTATTTTATTTTAATTGTGAATAATAAAATTAGTTATGGAAAATAATTCCAAAAAAAGTAAAAAGGCTGATGGTAAATGTTTTCCAAGAACTGAAAGGTGGTTGGATAGTTTGAATAGTTGCCTGCTCCTCTGGAGATAAGAGACTCATCCCAGTGAGGAATGGGGGTTCTGTTCATGGGCTAAGAAAGGAGTGAAGATTTTCCTGAGCTGGTAAAGACCAGTGGAAATCACTCAGTAATTCCTGAATTTTTCTGGCACTGACTGGACTTCGAGTCCTGAGGTCACAGCAAAAAAATCTACTGTCAACCTGTACCTCTTCAGGAGTGGAGCACAGGGGAAAGAGGAGGACGTAATTTCCTCTCTTAAAGGTTGGGTGGACACCAACAACCAAATAAATTTTTAGATAAGTGACTACTATCTTAGAATTAATTAGACAGAAAGGTCGTTTATAAGTTAAATGTACTCAATTAAGTGTTGTTTAAATTCTCAGGAGAAATCTGTTTATTTGTTGAACTTTTCTTTCTAATGGTAAAGTGACAAGCTATTGATTATAAACAACACAACAAATACTGGTAAACTCTGTGAATATTTCTATAAGGTTTATAGAAGCCGTCAATTTACATTTATTTAAAAAAAGAAAAACAATTATTATATGTGAGTTACTTGAAAACTACAGTAGATCAATTTCAAAATTAAAACCAGAGCCCAGAAAAATAGCCAACTGATGTGAAAGGAAAAATATAATTTTTAGAAAGAATATTGTCTAAATATCTAGTGCAGAGAGAGCTTTTGGTTTTGGGCACAGGGATGAAACCCCAGTCCAGTACTCGTTGCCTCGTCTAATTAACTAAAAAAAGACAAAATGTAGGTGGTACGATCACCATGATATGTGCTTAAGGTAAGAAAAAAAAGAAATAGACAGAAATATATGTATCTTAAGCAAATGGAAACAAAACTAGAGATTTTAACCACCGTAAGACAGTAAATATTAAATTCCAAGTAAACTGGGTAAGGACCTATCTGTCGAGCATATTTACATATTAGCCATTCGAATGAAACAAGGAATGTAAGTAAACAGACAAATAAATCTGGAGCATTTCAGACTTTTGCAAATACAAGATTTTCATACCATTAAAATAGTGTGTTGGCCACTGTATAAAAAAATATTACATACAATCCAAAACGAAAATAAAACTATTCCAGAAGTATTTATACAATAGTCACCAATTCCTGATTCGCAAATTAAACAAGGGTTGAAATCTAGAAATAAACCATTTCGTAGTTCTTTCATAACAAATGCACGGTGAATTTTTACAAAAATAGAAGTGCAATAGAGACTATCTGAGTCCTCCAGGATTCTGGCTGGATATTGTTCTTAACTTTACAAGATAAATAAAAGAGCAAGATATAAACTAGGCCGATATTCAACTCCTTAGGCAGAGTCGAGAATTGGGATTCATAAACCCCCATGAAGACTAGAATCCCACCAGAGACAAATAAATCCTTTGAGTCTAAGTGCAAGTATTAGAAATACCTGGAAGGAGAACTAGGCATGTTAGCCGTGAGCTGAGAAAGATGGTATTTCAAAATAATTAAATCTATGCAAAAGAAGCTGCCAACCAGTGAAAGAGCCGACTGATGACAAATATTCATGAAAAAAAAACTTGTGAGAGAATTTTTGAGGCACTAAATGTAAACATACCAAAACCAAAGAACTGTGTTAAAAAAATGAGGAACTAATAAGGAGAATTACCTGTGGAATATAATTCGCCTTGGCAATCTGATCATCGAACCAAAACTCTTCAAATAAAAACACCAAAAGACAAAAGATGAAGAAAATTAAACACAGAAAATGGTAAAGGAGATAAACTCCGAAAATCCGAAATGTATCGCAAAAGAAACTTTAATTGTAAGAGAGTTAAGTAATTACCTTAACTGTGAACATGAACGAGCATTAGAACCTGTACTGTAGTGGTTTCCATGGCAACAGAGGACGTTTTACACAAAAAATTCATCGCGGTGGACATTGACACCACCTCTCCACTTTGTTGCAAAAACCATGGAGGCTACACCTCGGAGAACCTCGCAAGCCTAGTTGAATCTCAATACTGGTGGAACCAAAGATCGAAGATGTCGTGGGACAAACCCTCAGAGCAGGAAGAACTTCTCAACACAGATGTAGAACAAATGACGGTGCCAACTAGGGTTGGTGAGGATATCTAGGTCATTTCCCGTCGGAAGCGTTTACAGTCGATCTCTTGGGATCCAATGGTGAAGATCTACGGAAAAGACCATTGAAACTCGCAATGAATCCTGGCAGATCTCATAACTGTCAAAAGAATTTAATTTCCAGTACTCACTGTAATCAATGCCCAGTACGTGCCAGCTATACCCTTGGAAGAACCAAAGATTATGGTTTAAACATTATGTGGGTTGGCAACGATAAACTATAGTATAACATAATGTAGCGTTGGATCTGTATTTATTTTGGCCATCCATTCAATATAATTAACACGATAAAGTTTTCCATTGCTAACAGATACAGTTTATGGAAAAACTATAATAGTCTTATAAAGATTTAAAAGTCAGAACTTTCATAAAAGCTTTAGTTTGATCTTCAAGTTTAGGTGAAAATACTAACTATGGGTGTTGTAAATCTAATTAGACGTGACACAATTTGGAAAGTATATTGTCAGTAGGGTAAAAATATAAATTTTTTTTTGGTATGTATGTTACATTAATGTTACTAAGTTTTAATAAATTGATTGTGGTTCGCAGGTTTATAGAGGTTTAATATTCTTAAAGAGGTTTCACGATTTGATGCAAAGGTTTGGTTTCCACTTTCTTTCTAAAAGGTGCGTAGAAATTGCAACCATTAAACTTTTTTTTTGAAAAATTAGAGAGATTAAGTTTTTTTTCAACTGAAGAATAGTGCATAAATAAATTTTCCCTAAATAGACCAAAAAACTGATAAAAACCAAACATGTCTAAAATTAAAAAAAAAAAAATTATAAACTGTAACAATTGCATCATTCTGGAACTTTGCCCATAACCAACTATTCAATCCTCCCATCATGTTCAGTGAATTAAAAGTATTTTATAATTCCATCAAATTTGCAAAGCTCTACGATAGAGCGTTGTCGCAATTGGGACATTTAACAAAAAGAGGGTGGGGTTCACTGGTCCAAATTTCACAAGTGTGATAGCAACTATGTTGTGCACGGTCACACTTTTATTTATACAATGTTTCACCTATTATTTGTGGATTTGAACTTGTGATTTTTATTTTTATTTACACGAACTACATGGGTTTATGTGTACTTAATTTAAAAAAATACTACAATGGCTTGACACACGAGCTTGTGCATGAGTTCACATGTCAATTTTCAACGCATATTTTGAGAAATCGTAGATTTATTGCATTTATCTGTGCATGTGCATGACTTGTGTGGTTCAATTTATAATTAATATCATCCTATTTAATAGGTTTAAATTGTGAAATTTGCAAATAATTTTATTTATTTTAGATATATGCATAGAAAACATTATTCATGAGGTCTATACATTTTCAAATATTAAAAAACTATACAATATAACATTTTCAACTTTCCTATAATCCATTGCTCAATCCTCTCTTAGTGTTGAGCAAATTAAAAGTATTTTGTAATGCCATGGAATTTGCAAACTTGCATCTCTTTAATACTCACTTATTGGCAAAAATCTAATCTTGAGATGATTTAATAAGAATGAATGATATGTCTATTTTTTATTAAAAAATTTAGAGAGGAATATGTCACTTTAATATTCAAATTATGAAATTTGTAGATAATGTTCTTTATTATAGCTAAGAATCATTTATATATGTATAGAAAAGATTATTTATGAGGTGTATATATTTTCAAATATTATGAGAAGTGTTGAAGTTGCCGTCACTTTTGTTCCTAGGCTTAGCCAAATTTGCAAATTCTATTAAAAATAAGAAAAAGCTAAACATTTAAGTATTCATAGAAGAATTATGTACATATATTCAATGTTATAAGCAACAAAAAAATTAAAAAAAAAAAATTGGAAAAAACTTTACACCCCAAATCTTAAATTGTGTAAGCAAGAAACTTATAATTTCAATGTTCTTATTCAGAAATTTTCATTCAATGTTTAAAGTTCCATTTTCTTTTTCTTTCAACTATGTTGAATTTAAGTTTTAGTTATTTTTTTTAATGTTGGAAAAAATAACTATTGATTTCCCGTGTGATTAGATTAGTGATTTCAATTTCCTTACATTTTTTTTTTGTTGATTTCATGAAGATTGTGATGCTCTATGTGAATCTCTATTTTTTTTTATTAATTGAGCTGAGATAACCTAGTGCCAAGGGGATGTGCATGTATGTCACTAAGTTTCTCTTTAAATAATAATAAAATATTACCTAAATAGAAATGTAAAGTAATTAGAAGTAATAAAAAAGATGTATGAGTAAAATGTTTAAACTTTATGATTTTAAAAAATATTTTAACATGCAATATCAAGTTCATGTATATTTATGTATAGAAAAAAACGTTAAAAGACTATATTTTAATGTTATATAAATAAATATTTAAGCATAGTGTACAACCTAAATATATAAGTAAAAGATATATATCATACAATTTTATATTAATATATAATAATAATAATTATTAATTATATAAATTTTATATTCATTCTCATTTTTTATTTTTATTAAAACTTTTATTTAATCTTTATAGAATATGAAATGTATCGTTTAAATTAGTTACAAGTTTTTTTCTTTTTTGATTTAAGTGAAAAATGTTATAAAGTGGTTACCACTGCATTGGAATTGTAACAAAACCTATTTACAACAAGTTAATAATAGTTAAAAAATATTTAAATCTTATCTCCCCACATACCTTATACAATAAATTGAATATTGCATATTTTTTTGGTAGGTTTGACTTATATTAGTTTATAACAAGACAATGAGAAATTAAACTATCTAGAAGGCTACATAGTATGATGAGGAGCATTCTTCGAAACTTATAAGACCCATGAGTCTTATTTCACATTTACTAAAGGGAGTGGGTTCCCTTAATCAATTTATTTATTTTCTTAAGTTTACTTGAGTTTGAAGAAATTTAATTGAATGAGAATATCTCGTGAGATATAGAAATCTTAGGGATAATTGAGAAATCCAAGGAATAGTGAGGATTTGAGGGATTTCAAGTCTAAATTAGGAATTGGTTGAGTCAAAAGAGGAGAAAGAGGCTTTAACTGAGTAATTTATGTAGAGAATCATTGATTGGAGTAATCCATAATTATGTAAATATATTTATAAGTGTTGCATATGATAAGATGGGAGACGAGAGTTAGCGAGGAAGAGAGTGTGATAATGCTTAAGAATTAGAGGAAACAGAGGAGAAACAAACTGATGTAATCGGGCCTAGAGGCTCAATCCTCTGTAATTTCCATTTATTGAATGATTGATTTAAATTGGTGTACAATTCATGTTTTGGTATTAAAATTTTTCCTTTGAAAATTCGATCTTGAATGCATTGGTACTATTCTCTGTTCTGCGTTTATATTTCAGGTTATTGATTAATCGCATTAAAGAGTTGAGTGCCTAAACCTTTCAATTATGGTTAAATTCACTGTTGGGGCCCTTGTTTTGAAAACTTGGTTGGAATATTTTGAATTTTGAACAAAGGATGGCCTTTTCTAGTCGCGACATGATGACACATGGCAATCGCGACCGAGTCGCAACTACTGGAAGCCGCGAGCTATCAAGGTGGTGCAGAAGCAAGAGATAGCTGAGGAAAGCAGATGCACAAGTGAAGATAAAGAGAATACACAGCAGAAGACAGCGAGCGGAACACACAAATAACCAGAGAGAAGCCGGAAGCAGCTAAAGAAGGATGCAGAGAGGAACTAACAGTTGCGATAGCGGGGGAATAAATAGCAGTCATCCGGCCGAAATAAAGGAGATGGCAAGGATTGTGACAGAAGAAGGAATACAGAGCGACTAAAGGAGATCATGCATGATATCCCTGTAGTTCCTATGCTTCTCTATTCTACCTTTCTATTCCGCAAGGCATCTATATCAGATTTGTAAGCTCTCATTGCAAATGCTATGTAACTATGGGTTTGGCCAAAGAGATCAATATATTTGCAGGTTGCTGTCTCAATGTGTGATTCACATGCATGTATGATGGTTGTGGTGATTTAAAATTTTATTTGCTTAATACCTGCATGCTTTCTAAATGTTCTTGCGTACATGATCCTGTTTATGCAATCGATACATTGTTAATCATGAGTTGTGGATCCATTCCTTGCTATTGATCTATTCCCCTTCTGCATGTGGTTGCGGCACGCCTCGAGTGAGACTCTCTGCTCTCTGGAGCAGGGTGATAATGCCGACGTGATCCTAGACTACAGCGGATTCCTTTGTTGGCCACAACTCCTGAACCTGGGTCTTGTCTGCGAGACCTGACTTCTCGCCAACAAATGGTTCCATTGCCGGGACCTGCATGCTATGAGGAGAACTAGATCATGGTATCGAGGATTTTCAAGGGGGAGATACGGTGATGGTGGGATAATTATCTCGACCAATTTATTTCTCAGCAAGCGGAGTTGACCAAGCAAAAGGAGGTGGCGATCAAGGAGCTCGTCCTTTTCTCAGATTCAGCCAGTGATTCATACGAGATCTTTTGGGGAAAATTCCCTAACGACCTCTAGAATTGGTTAAGGAGGTTACAGACGAGGGTGCCTAGGGATGGCTCGCGGATGATAAACCGTAGGTGGGTACATGGGGATCTGGTGGCTCTGCATCGGTTGAACATGGAGCTGACTCGCGCGGTGGATTTTTGGTTAGAGACCACTTTGGACGGATATATTGTGGAGTTTGCTGCCGAATGCTACCAATTCTTCTCGAAGGCTGAAGCTACCTTCCACTCTGGGCTTAGAGGGAGGTTACTCAAGGAGATTCCGCTGTGGATTAAGGCCCTGATGGTGGATGAAGGGCTGATGGAATTCCAAAAAGCGAGTATGGAAGCATAGACCTCCTGTGCTGGGAGAAGGGATGAAGGGACAGATGCTATGTAGAATGTGAAGCGGGGAGGGGGGAATGGATGTTGAGGCTGCACAAAATTTGAGGGAGCGACGTGCACATCGGCGGGCGCAGATTGCCGATAGGTGGCGAAAAAGGGTGATGCGGGATCTAAAGCGATGGGAAACCGATAGGAAGAACCAGAAGGAGGCACCTCAGAGGATGGGAGTTATGGACGCGGATACCTGGGAATGAGAAGGGGCCGCTGTGGGAGTACGACGGGTGCATAGAGCCCAGCTAAGCGAGAAGGGGAGACGGTGATTGACAAAGATGCAGGCATGCAGCCCGAAGAGAGTTCCGATGGCGAATGGTACGACGTGATGCAGCAGATGTTTGAAGAACGGACGTCATTCATTTCTCTAGGAAACCCTGCTTCCAACATTCTGCATGGCAAGGATCCCTACCTTCCCCTGGTACTTTATCAACCTTTAAGTAATATTTTCGTTAAGTTACAAGCATTGAGTCAATTGCACAACAGTCCATTGTCGACAACGACATATTAGTAGCAGCGTCACTAGTAGTATTGCATTCCCTAGTGGAACAGTTACACAACCAGGACCCAGAGGATTTATCTTGGTCAACCCTCCGCAAGCAAATATGGCGGAGTCTTTTACCCGGTATCCAGAATTCTCTGGCCGGGGCAATGATGATGTAGAGCAACACTGGTATCTGTGCAAAGCCATATGGAGGGCTCGGCGGACGCTAGATACCAAGAAGTTAATAGAGTTCCAGACCACGCTCAGTGAGAGAGCTCTGCGATGGTTTATCAAGTGGTCTGAGGCCCATCCTAATCCAGTAATAGCAAACGTTAAGTGGGATTTTTTTTGGGAATTTAAACTTCCCCAAACGGACCAACAGGGTCTGTCCGAGCTCTGGGAAATTAAGCAGAAAGAAGGAGAGACCGCATGGGAGCTGATGCGGCGATTCAAGGATGCGATCGAGAAACTCAGCTACCCGATTGATCCAAACCATCAGAGGGATTGGTTCATCAAGGCTTTGTTGCCCTTGACGCGAACCCCCCTCACCCAACAGAAGATTGACAACCTGCAGGATGCTTTGGAGCAGGCCATGAAGATCGAGGCCATGGCGGGCTACCCTCAAGAATACCGGGGAGGGCCGGCCTCGCAGGACCCTTCCCTGGTGGGACTGCAACATCAGATCGCTAGCTTGACATAAAAGCTCAAGGAAATGTAGCCTATAAGACTAGCCAGGCCGAACGTTTGGTGCACTCACTGCCTGGTCGAAGGCCATGTCGCAACTGAGTGCCCTTGGCTGCGTGTCATGGGGGTGGGACCCTCTGTCACGGCAATCCAGGGCGGCCACCCAGGGGGGTGGCGCGACACTGAATCCGTAGGGGATATACCAGTCGCAACAGCCTTATGCAGGGTTCCCCTCGCAACCCAATCCAATCACGACGGAGTATTGTGAAATTTTCTGGACGATGGGGCATCCACCTCGAATGTGCCCGATTCTACAAAAGTACTCCAACGTCCCAAACAATGTATATTGTGAGTTCTGTGCTTCTACGACTCACAACACAGAACAGTGCAGAGCTCTCGATGCACTTGCAGATCGGTTGGACCGACCATCCTATAGGGTGAATGAGGTTTCCAGGGGAAGAGGAGGCGGTATGCGCGGAGGCCGCATGGGGGGCCGAGGCCCTGTGAAATGCTACAACTGTGACCAGGAGGGCCATGTGGCCCGGGAGTGTCCCCTTCCCCGCCGTCCTTGGTGTTCTCAGTGCCGCGTGAATTCCCATGCAACAGTGGACTGTCCAGAACTTATCAAGAAGTGGGAAGAATGGACACGGCAGTGAGGCAAAAATGTGGTAAATTCCGAGCCATGCAGGACTGCGCTGCAGGACAGGCAGCACGTCGCTATTGTGACGAGAGGAGGTAAGAAAACGGGGGAGGACGCTCGCGGACAGGAGCCGGCACGAGTTGTCAGGCCAGCCTCCCCGGACCAGTTAATTAGGCCCGAGGCACAAAGGAGGTATTTCCAAGAGGTGGTGGAGGCCTTTGCTCAGCTGAGAGAGGTGGGAGGCCTGGACGTGCCCCTGTCGACAAAGCCTAGGGCGTAGAGCGCCGCCGGAACCCAGGTTGAAGAATGGCTCCAGCTATTCCTCAAGATTGTTGACAATGCTACGTTGCAGCAGCAACTAAAGCATACGTTGGAAGGAGCACTGCAGGGGAGTACAAGACTTGGGGAACCGGTGAACGTAGCCCCCCAGTTTGTGCAGTGCGTCAAGAGAAACAAGCGACGAACGGGAAAATAGTTCCGGCTTAACACACAGGTTGCGGGATTCCAAATCAGCGATACCATGCTGGACTTAGGATCTGACGTCAACATCCTGCCACGAAAGATGTGGGAGGCTCTTGGAAGGCCACGACTGACCTACTCACCCATCCAACTCAGAATGGTGAACCAATACTGCATTCTACCGATTGGCCGACTCGAAAGTGTCAAGGTCGACATTGCGGGGGTGAAGACTTACGCCGATTTTGAGGTTATTGATATTATGGGAGACAAGGATCCTTACCCTGCCTTGCTAGGCATCGATTGGGATTTCGAGAATTATGCTATTATCGACCTCAAAAAGGAGCTGATGATCTTTGAAGATGGAGAGGTCCGGGTTACCCAGCCTCTAGACCCGTATCAAGGCCCGAGATATACTAAAACGGTGGATAACTGGGAAGACGCTCAAATGCTCGACCACCTGTATCAGATGACCGCAGGGAAGCAGGAGTACTATATTAACCCGACCGCAACTGGCTCTGTGAATTGGCGCCGTGTCCAGAGCTCGGAATTGGGATCGGAACTTTCCTGGGAAGACTGGCAGCAGGGGGTACGAGACCACCACGCGGAGATGTGCTACCATTTCCCAAGTTCGGTGGATTAGTGCTGAGTTCTGAGGATACCCCACCCTGTCAAACATGCAAGCTGTCAATACTTTTATTACGAAGGTCGAGGACATGGTGCCAGAAGATAGCAGGATACCCCTTTTGGACATCGCACTACAGTCTACATCAGCCAGGTGGTGGAAAAATCACCACAACACTCTGTCGCGGTGGAGTGGGGTGGCGGAGGCTTTGCGGGCACGATTTAAAGATGATGCAGGCCCTCGAAGCAGGCAGCGGTACCACGGGACTTCTGATCCGCGAGACCACTTGCGAACCTGTGAGGAGCAATGGCGAAGTATAGGGTACCCTGAAGAGCTATGGGTTCATCAGTTCGTCCACTCTTTAGACACCATTCCCCATGCATGGTACTTAGAAGAAGAACGGAAAAGTGGGACCGGTTCCTGGCCGGAGGTCGTAAGCAAATTTGTTCGGTGCTTTTCTTTTGAAGGAGAAACCGAGTTGGAGTCCCGGGTACTCCAAGCTATCAAGGGGGTATTGTTTCTCTGCGATCCTCCGACCGATGGGAGCATGCTTGCATCCAGTCCTGAGGCCAGGCGAGAGTTGGTTTGCCAACAGATTGATGGCAATCCGGAAGATGATGGTCTGGAGGACCTGAGGCACCTGTATTTCGAAGAGAAGGAAGGCGAGCGGAGCCTCAATTTTGAGCCAACCACTGAAGGTGTCCATCTTCTCCCATTGAAGACAACGAAGCAGAACATCGGTACAGATGAGAAACCCAAGTTGGCCACGGTTGGCGATTACTGGGACGAGGAGACGACCAAAGAAATTTTCAGCCTCCTCCAGGAATACGAAGACCTGTTTCCTTCGTCCGTTGTAGATTTGAAGGGTATCAAAGGTGATCTTGGGGAAATGCGCATTGTGCTAAAACCGGACGCTAGGCCCGTGAAGCACCGACCCTATCGGTTGAACCCGCAGATTAAAGAAAAGGTCAAGACAGAGATCGATAAGAAGTTGGTAGCCGGTCTAATCTTCCCGGTAGAAGAAGCGGAGTGGGTGAGTCCTATCGTTATTCAGAATAAGAAGGATAAGTTGGAAATCCGCATCTACGTCGATTACCGGAGTCTAAACAACGCCTGCATCCATGATCCGTTTCCCACTCCTTTTAGCGACGAAGTTTTGGATCATGTTGCGGGAAACGAAGCTTACTCTTTCACTGATGGCTTTTCGGGTTATCATCAGGTGCGTATTGCGGAAGAAGACAAGATGAAGACAACGTTAACCACTGAGTGGGGATCTTTCACATACCACGTGATGTTGTTTGGCCTAAAGAATGCCCCGGCCGTGTTTTCCCGGATTGTCATTGCTGCTTTCCGGGAGTATATCCACAAGTTCCTGGAAGTCTATATGGACGACTGGACTGTCTACAGTTTGCTAAAGAAACACTCCACCCTGTTGCGTATTATGTTCGATCGATGCCGCCAGTTGCAAATTTCCTTGAACTTGAAGAAATGCATTTTTGCAGTTCCTTTCGGCACGCTGTTAGGACACGTGGTGTGCAAGCAAGGCGTCTGTGTCGATCCCGCCAAAGTAGCAATGATCGTCCACATGGACGCCCCTGAAACGGTGAAGCAGTTGCGGGCACTACTCGGGCACACAGGATATTATAGGCGGTTTATCTGCAATTATGCAAAGATCACTACCCCGTTAGAAAAGCTCTTGCGGAAGTCCGAAGTATTTCAGTGGACAGAGGAGTGTCAGATGGCTCTTGATACTTTGAAGGAAAAGCTGGCGACGATGCCCATTCTAGTTCACCCAGACTGGGATAAACAATTCCATGTGCATATCGATGCTTCCAGTATTGCACTAGGAGTTGTCTTGGCGCAACCCAGTGACACGACCGTTGACCACCCAGTCTACTTCACCAGCCGCAAACTATCCAACGCGGAGAATAATTACACCAAGACCGAGCGAGAGGCCCTGGAAATGGTGTACTCGCTCCAAAATTTCCGCCACTATCTTCTAGGGGGCAAGTTCAAGTTCTTCACGGATCACTCTGCTTTGAAGTACCTGGTCAATAAGCCTGTCTTGGAAGGACAGATCTGTCACTGGCTTCTACTCTTCCAAGAATTCATGTTTGAGGTGATCGTCAAGCCCGGGAGGTTGAACGTCGGGCCCGATCATTTATCCTAGTTGGAGACAGGGGAGGGCGACGGCTCACTCAATGATCAGCTGCCGGATGCTGACCTCTTCCGAGTCGAAGCTGTACCGGATTACTTGGCCGACATTGCCACCTATCTGACCACGGGGCAATGCCCTCAGGATTACACCCTGCTCCAGAAGCGGCACTTGGTCGTCCGTGCCGCCAACTACCAACTGATTGCGGGGCAGCTATATAAGTTGGGCCTCGATGAGGTTTTGCGCAGATGTGTACTTGACCACGAACGTGAGGCACTAATGTGGGAATGCCACAGCAGTGTTGCGGGAGGGCATGTGCGTGTGAAACCGACCGCGAGAAAGGTGCTCCAAGCAGGACTGTGGTGGCCGACAGTACATGCCGATTGTAAGGCATTTGTCAAGAAATACGATGTGTGTCAGCGGACGGGGAGGCCCTCTCACAAGGACGAGCTTCTGCTACACCCAGTCCATGTGTTGCGGCCATTCAAGAAATGGGCTGTCGATTTCATAGGCCCCATCACCCCGGTTGCCAGACACTCCAAGGCCCGCTACATCATTACCGCCACTGACTACCTCACCAGGTGGGCCGAGGCAGTAGCGGTATGAGATTTCACGGCGGATACCTCCGCCCGGTTCATTTTTGAACACATCATCTGCCGGTTTGGCTGCCCGCGAAGTTTAACCAGCGATCAGGGTACGCACTTCATTAATGCCACGGTCAAGTCACTGCTGGACACATTTATGGTCCAGCATCACAAAAGCAGCCCATACCACCCACATGCCAATGGTACGATGGAAGCATTCAATAAAATTCTGGAGAAGGGCTTGACTAAGATTTGCAATGCCCAGCGCGACGATGGGGACGAGTGCCTATCAGCTGCATTGTGGGCCTACCGGACTACGGTGAAGTGCTTGACCAATCAAATGCCTTTCCAGCTCGTGTATGGCCGGGAAGATGTGATCCCCACCGAGTTCACTGTACCCAGTCTTTTGATTGCCACGTCTCTAAAGTTTTCGGAAGAGGAATCGCTCTAGGAGTGCCTCCATGAATTACAGGAACTGGACGAAGCCCGATTTCTGGCCGAATTTCACCAGAAGGTTCAGAAGGACAGGCAGAAAGTGTGGCACGACCTCCACATCAAGATCAAAACATTCCAGGTTGGTGGCAAAGTTCTCTTATATGACAGCAGGTTTCAGAAGTTCCCAGGAAAGCTCCATATGCACTGGTTGGGGCCTTACTTTGTCATCGAGATTCACGATTTGGGAGCCGTTCGGTTGGCTCAGCTGGATGGTACTATTCTTCCTGGGTGGGTGAATGGCGCACGCCTGAAACCCTACCAGGAGTAAGTCCCTTTTACGTTTCATCAATAACTCTCGCACCCGAGAGCACCCATAGAATAGCGTAGTTGAATAACTCTCCCACAACTGGGATGAGCATAGGTAGTGTTTCTTTACTCATGCATAGTGTGTCCATAACCGCTCCGTCGCGGGGACCTCACCGCAACCGACTGTGGTCGGGGAGGGGCGTGTCTAGCATGGCATCCCTGTAGGATTCATTAACATATCAATGTCAGTCCAGGTCATTTCCGTCAGTCGTTGTGTCAGTCCGTAGGATCGTCTAGATTTGCTTCATTAATTACCATAATTGGTAGCACCTTCGCCATAATCATTTGGCCATCATCTGCAGCAACCTTAGCCATCGCGTCCACCCATTTCCCCATGCCACCATCAACAACTATTAGAATACACATTGGCACGTGATTGATCGCACGATTATCACAGGCAAGCATGCCAACTGGAATTAACTCGTTATGGCATCTCATCAACTTCACTCGTGCCAGGCAATTACATAACTTGCATGGAGAAAAGCACGACAATGCCGGAACAGTTGGAATTAGCAATTGTAGCAGAACCAAAGCAGCAGAAACCTTCAGATGCACAACACCCAGAGAGGACACCGAGATGAATTCTGCACGTATATCAGCGTCGAGCAACAATGTCGAAGGCCCTTCCAGCCGTCTTCGAACCCGAACTCGACAGCAGGATCCACAAGACAGAGTCCCTTACTGGCAAATATGACAACGCGGCTTTGATCGATGCCATCCTTTCAGATTCTTCTGAATTCCCGGCCCTCCACTGGTAGGCGTATAAGGAGAACTACTACACTTCAGCGGGGAATTCAGCCAACAGGACTTTACCAATGTTCTTGGGCCTGCAACAGTCGTCTCTGCCAAACTTACGAAATCTTCCGGTCTTCGGGACCACTGGACCGGCAATGCAGTGCACGCAGTTCCTCCTGAGCCGAATTCAGAACGGGTCCTTGTGGCTGAACAAGGAAATTCCCATCCACGCTGAAGACATTCATCGTCTTACCCGGCTTTCAAAGTCTGGCGCGGACGTCTCCACTGCCTGTCAGACTGCCTCTAAGCGAGCGTGGAAATCGAGAGATGCCAACCTGTATATAAAATATGGCACCCGACAGGGAGGAAAGGGAGCCAAGATAGAGCTCATTAACAAGCCCGAGATCAAGTTCGCATGCTACCTCATTGCCAGTAAGACAATGAGGCATTATACCAAGGGCGACTGCACTTTGGACACCATATCCATTGCCGAGCACTGCCTCCAGGGTGCCCAGCTGAATTTGTGTTCCTTCCTGCCGAAGGAATTGTTCGATGCGTGCAAGAAGAATTACAAGCGCGCTACCACTTTCATTTACGGCTACTTGATTGTTGCCTTTTCCATGTGGAAATGGCATATGCCACTTGTTCGGTTGCCCGTGGAAATTCTAGAGGGCCAACCTCTTGCGATGAAATTTGTTCCTTGGAGGGTCTCGAATGACCCGAGCAGCAAACAGGTGAATGCCGAAGCCTTTCGGTCTTAGTATGGGATGATGACAGACGTCGTCTCCAGCCAACAGCGGGTGTCTAGAAACCTTCTTGATGAGTATAGCGAGCAGGTGTGGTTCGGGGTCAGCCACAGGCACACCTACATTCGCCCTACTTGCGTGCCGGCGGACACCTTCCACATGAAGGCATTGAAATTCCAGCTGGAGGATGCTGCATTCCACAATGAAGTCTATGGGTGGCCAGGGGTCACGATGGAAGTCTGCGATGGGGTACCCAGGTACAACTTCGAGTGGATGTTACCACAGCAGCCGCCTACCAAGCCAGATGCGGAGGTCCCACCACCAAAAATCCCCCCGCCGCTTGTCCCCATCGTCCGTCACTTCAATACAAATGTGCAAAATTTTAATGCGGCAGCCCAGGTTATTTTGAGCGGTGCCGCTCTGTTCCCTTTATTTTCTGAATTTCAGATTTCTCGGTCTACCTTGCACTCCACTCCCACTCCTCTTACTTCTCCCCTCCCTACCGTTTTGTTTACCTCTGCCAACCCAATTGTAACCACGATGGGATAGGGGAGCCGGGTCCCGGATCCATTAGAACCCCTTCCAGCCAAGCGGGCCCACACCACCGCAGCAAATCTGGTGGTGGATCTCACAGACGATGATCCCCCACTGCCACCATCTACAGGGGTGCTGATCCGGGAAGAACCCCTCATCGACCCTTTCGAGTTCATCAATATTCGCCCTCCATCTACATCCATTGTTCCACCTCCGTCTACTGTTCCACTTCCACCCACCACCTCCGCCCCATCTAATTCATCTACTACCATCTCTGACCCAACTATCCGGGAACTCCTGGGCGGGGACCACGGGGCTGAAGTCGATTCCAGTACTGCCATGGTAGTACCACCAGTCAACCCCGTGGAAGAACCCCAGGTTTCCCTCTCTGCTATATTTACCCAGCTGGCAAACGTTGGTGCCGACTCGGCCGAGGCTCATCCTGAGCCCGCTGACCATCCCCCCACTAGCTAGACCGATCAGCAAGAGTGACCAGATTTGAGTATGGCCAACTCAACGCAGCCATAGACATCGTCGTCCCCTCTCGCACACTCGCATCGCTTGGTTTCCAGTGGGCAACCCCTAAAAGAAGGGAGGCCGGACCAGGGTGATTTGGGCACAGCAAATTTGGAAACATCGGGTATAGCCCAACTGTACTTATTTATTCAGAGGGCGGCCCTGCAAGCCGAGAAGCTTCATTCGGAGCTGCAGTAGCGGTGCGATGAGCAGCACCAACAGATTATGGCGCTTACTAAACAGTGCGACCAACTTACAACGGCGCAGGGACACCTACAAGATCAGATAGCATTTTTAGACCTATGGCCCTATGTAAAGGCTCATTATGCCCCATTGCCTGCCGATATCGCGGAGAGCAGTGCCATCGTCCAAGCTTTCCACATCCGGTCTGCACTCACTGGTCTCCACAGGGAAAATACGGAGCTCCACGCAGCGTTAGCTGCACGGCCAGAGCTGCCAGATCCAACGGCTGCATATTCCGCCCAGGTTGCCGCAAAGCAGGGCCAGGTAACTCAAATGTAGGAAACACTTAATTCTGCGGCACACGAGGCCCATGACCTCCTGAAGGGTCTCCAAGAGTGCTCCCTGGCCCTTACCGTCACGACGCAGCCGATCTCCGCCAAGCTCCAGCAGATTTCGAAGGCCATCCAAGAGGCTAGGGACCCCGCGCAGTTGGATCAATTATACGCCCAGGCTGACGATCTCGAAGTGTAGATCAAACAAACAGAGGCCAGCTCAGCCGAGGCCAAGCGGGTCATTCGTGAGCTCCGTCAGTCCCTCCAATCTAGCGCCAAAACAATGCAACAGCTCGCATCCGAGGCAGAAACTCAGATTCACACGATGTTCGAGGCTGTACTGGTGCCCATCGAGGAGGCCACTTTCACCAAGCTGGTCAAAGACACAGATTCACTACTACAGGGGTGGTAGCAAGCCGTGTCAACCTTCACAGAGCTTAAAGCTACAGCGTTCCACAGAGTCTCGGAGTTGGGGCCCTTGTTTGAACAACAAGCTGAAGGCACACAATGTGAACAGGGCAGAGAACAGGGCACGAGATCAAGCGGGGCAATGGAGGTCGAGACTGTCATTTGTGATTGAATCAGGGACGAGTCAAGAAACTGTGGTCGGGGCCTGTTGGGGCCCTTGTTTTGAAAACTTGGTTGGAATATTTTGAATTTTGAACAAAGGATGGCCTTTTTGAGTCGCGGCATGATGACACATGGAAATCGCGACCGAGTCGCAACTACTGGAAGCCGCAGAGCTATCAAGGTGGCACAGAAGCAAGAGATAGCTAAGGAAAGTATATGCATAAGTGCAGATAAAGAGAATACACAGCAGAAGACAGTGAGCGGAACACACAAATAACCAGAGAGAAGCCGAAAGCAGCTAAAGAAGGACGCAGAGAGGAACTAACAGTTACGATAGCGGGGGAATAAATAGTAGTCACTCGGCCGAAATAAAGGAGATGGCGAGGATTGCGATAGAAGAAGGAATACAGAGCGACTGAAGGAGATCATGCATGATATCCCTGTAGTTCCTATGCTTCTCTATTCTACCTTTCTGTTCCGCAAGGCATCTGTATCAGATTTGTAAGCTCTCATTGCAAATGTTATGTAACTATGGGTTTGGCCAAAGAGATCAATATATTTGCAGGTTGATGTCTCAATGTGTGATTCACATGCATTGATGATGGTTGTGGTGATTTAAAATTTTATTTTCTTAATACCTGCATGCTTTCTAAATGTTCTTGCGTACATGATCCTGTTTATGCAATCGATACATTGTTAATCATGAGTTGCGGATCCATTTCTTGCTATTGATCTATTCCCCTTCTGCATGTGGTTGCGGCATGCCTCAGGTGAGACTCTCTGCTCTCCGGAGCAGGGTGATAATGCCGGCGTGATCCTAGACTATAGCGGATTCCTTTGTTGGCCACAACTCCTGAACCTGGGTCTTGTCCGCGAGCCCTACTTCTCGCCAACATGCACAGTTTTCCAGTGAAAGAAAATCCCAAGTTTTCAGTGAACTCTACAATGTTTGATCTCGAATAAAAGTGTGCAGCAGTTGAAGCCTCATTTGTATAATGCTGTTAAAATATCGTTTCACCACATCATGTGATTGGAGAAAACTAGATCAACTGGTTATTCCTTCAGTTATTTCAAGATTAATTCAACGCATTTTTATTCTTAATTGAAGCTTATGGGATCTTCAAAGAATTAGCGACTTCGGATTGAGAGCTTGGAGATGCAGATGTATTAAGGTGAGTGGATAAAGATGTAAATAGAGAGTTGAAAGTGAAGTGGAATTATGACAACACATTACAATTTGAATGCCCAACCGAGAGGAACTATGAATGAATGGTGAAGAGAGTTTGGAACTCTGACTCGACAGCAAACGGAACTATGAAGTGATTATGGACGGAACTATGTGCGTTGGAATCACATACAGTTGGAACCAGGACGCAAGACGGGATGGAACCTAGTAGCAGGGTTTATAAACGACAGTGGTAATAAAAAACTGAGGGTGGTATTTCGCATAGATCTGAGGCAGTAAGTGGTAAAGCTAATTTCAGTGTGATGGAATGAGACCTTAACAAGTTGCGTCTGGCATAGATGTAAAACAATCATTTTCGCAATTACAAAGTGGTTGACTGTCATACTCCTTGGTGTGTGATTGTCGTTGGATCAATGAGCGCATCTGATCGACTGTAAAAAGATGAGTTTATTTTTTTTAATGTGGCCTGGAAATTATGCTGTCGGTATTTAATGTTTTAACCATAAATTGAAGCATAAGGTTATGTTATGGGTTTTACACTGAGAGGCCCCACAAGCCATGGGGAAAATATTATGGAATATATCTTTTAGCATGTGGTTTCATTTAATAAATTTATTTGAATAACAAAGTTTCACTTATAGAATATGAGATGAATTGGCGTTGGATTATAATATAATAAGGAAGAGGGGCTTTGAACCAATTGTAATGTTTTATTTATTTATTTTGAATTATATACTTTATAAAAGTATAGTCCTATGGAGAGCGGGGTCAACAGTTAGCTCCAAGTGAGAAATTGGGTTAACTAATTATCCCCGCATCATTTGTGGTATCAGAGAAGAATTTAATATTTTGTGGATTTGATTGAAAAATTGAATTTTATTCCAGCATGTGTATAAATTGCATTATAATGGATTCAATAAAGTGAGAACAGGACACCAGAGATTTTTTAAAAAGAGGAATTCTGAAATATTGCAAGCTTGAGAAAGACAGGATCAGGTAAAGGCTTTGAAGAATTTTAATTATATGTGTATGTGATGAAAGCAGCAATAGAATTTTTAGCCAAGTAACTGTGACAAAGAAGTAAATGAAGAAATTGCAGTAGAAATGTTGTAAGGAAATAAAATTAATATGAATTTACTCAACAAGAAAATAAATTTAGTTGACAGAAGAACTGAAGTGCAGACAACGAAAAGTAAAATAGCATGTGTATTGTCCAAGCCAGTGGAAGCTCTGTTGGGTGTGGAGCTTGATTATCTTGTTTATTTTGTATCACAGCATTGGACCCCTATACCTTAACGAGGCAGCAACGCCACCCATAATTAAACGTTGCCTGGGGGGTCCAGGGGGGGCGGATGATCTGACGGTAGAAGTTATGTTTAGTTTAGGGTTTTTTCCCTAGAAGGCAACCCCTCGCTTGTATGAGGGTATTGTATTGCGGTTGTGTATTGTATGTGTATTCTCAGAGTGAGAAACAGATAGGAAGACTGTGAGAGAGAACAAAAGATATTACAACAGATCTGTTGTAGGTTGTGTCTCTTCATTTTTCTAGATAATAGAAAGGAAGGACTGGTTGTTTGGGGTGGACGTATCCCAAACTAGGTGAACCACATATATCTGTGTCTCTCTGGTTTTATGTGTTTTTTGTGCTTGTGTTTTCCACATTTTTTATGTGTTGCATTGCTCTGTAATATATAATTTTCTAACAATTAGTATCAGAGCCGAAGGTCTATTTGATTGATAAACTCGCAGGAAAGAAGGGTTCCTGGTTTGAGTGGGAGCAATGGCAGAAGATGGTAAGTTTAGGATCGAGAAATTTAACAGACAAAACTTCCCGCTCTGGAAGATGCAGATGGAAGATTATCTATATCAGAAATATTTGTACCTACCATTGAGCGGAAAAACAAAGAAGCCGACGGCTATGACAGACACATAATGGGAGATTCTCGATAGAAAGGCACTCGGAATAGTACGGTTGTGCATTGCAGTGTCGGTAGCCTTCGAAATTTCGAAGGAAACAACAATAAAGGGTTTGATTAAGGCGTTGGTGAAACTATATGCAAAACCCTTAGCCTCAAACAAGGTATTTCTCATGAAACATTTATTTAATATGAAGATGTCAGAAGGTGGATCTGTTGCAGACCATTTAAATTATTTTAATACAGGTACCAGTCAGTTAAGTTCTATAGGGGTAAACTTTGATGATGAAGTTAGGGCTCTTTTATTTCTGTGCTCATTGCCAAAAAGCTGGAATGGTTTATTTATGGCCATTAGTAACTCTGTCTCTGGATCTAGTACTTTAAAGTTTGATGATGTTGTCGGTGCTATCCTTAGCGAGGAAATGTGACAGAAAATCTCTGCTGAGACATCGGGTAACACTTTGAGTGCAGAGTTTAAGGGAAGAAGAATGGAAAGAGGAAAGAGCTCAGGATATCACAGTAAATCAAGGAAAGGCAAATCCAAGTCCAGATCGGGGATAGTGTGCTGGAAATGCGGAAAGAAAGGACACCTGAAGAAAGACTGTAGATCTCAGAAGGGAAAAGAAGGAGACGCACAACAAGAAAACAATTATGAAGCAAATGTGACAGGTGATGTGTTACAATATGCTTTGATTCTTTCTTTTGAAAATGTTACTGATTCTTGGGTGGTAGATTCAGGGGCCTTATTCCATTCCACACTTGATAAGAAATATTTTCATGACTATGTTCAAGGAGATTTTGGACAAGTTCGTTTGGGTGATGATAAACCCTGTAAAATTTTTGGAATGGGTGAAGTTATTGTAAAACAACAGAATGGAAACCAATGGCTATTAAAGGAGGTAAGGCATATTCCAGATCTGAAGAAAAATATGATTTCAATAGGGCAGTTAAGCGGTGAAGGTTGTGTGACAACTTTCATAGATAAAACTTGGAAGGTCACCAAAGGAGCCCTGGTAATAGAAAAAAGTGAAAAGCTTGGTACATTGTATTTATGCAATGGTATTTCTAACTCTGGTAATGCTTTAACTTCCAAAGGAGCAAATGCAGCATTATGGAATCATAGGCTCGGACACATAAGTGAGAAGGGGATGAAGATTCTTCACTCAAGAAACTTGTTGCCGGGTTTGAAGAATGTTGATTTGGATTTCTATGAGAATTGAATTTATGGAAAACAGAAGAGAGTCATATTTCTCAAAGTTGGGAAAGAAAATAAGAGCGAAAAATTAGAGCTTGTGCATACAGATGTATGGGGACCTGCTCAGGTATCATCTCTTGGTGGCTTTAGTTATTATGTTACTTTTATTGATGATGCAACTAGAAAGACTTGGAATTATTGTATTCAGAATAAATCTGATGTATTTGATATTTTCAAGAAATGGAAAGCTTTGGTTGAGATTGAGACAGGAAAAAAGTTAAAGTGTCTCAAATCAAACAATTGAGGTGAATATTGTAGCAAAGAGTTTGATAGGTACTGTTTAGAGCATGGAATTCACAGAGAGAAGACAGTTCCAAGAACACCACAAGAAAATGGTGTGTCAGAAAGGATGAACAAAACAATCATGGAGCGTGCAAGGTGCATGAGATTGCATGCAGGATTGCGTTTACAATTTTGGGCAGATGCTGTAGATACTGTTGTTTATCTAATAAACAGAGGGCCTTCAAGTTCCTGGATGGTGGTATTCCAGAGGAAGCATGGACAGGTAACAAGGTAAACTACTCTTTTTAAAGCCTTTTGGCTGTGAGGCCTTTGTCCATATTAATAAAGAAAACACAACAAAGCTTGAGGAAAAATCAAATAAATGTACCTTTATTGGATATGGTGTTAAGGATTTTGGTTATCATTTATATGATTATGAAAATCACAAAATCATTAGGAGCAGAGATGTAATATTCAATGAAAAGGTCTTGTATAAGAATCAGTTGCAGGAAAAGAAACAGGAAAAGGAAAACAAATAATACACAGTTCTTGATGAGATCACAGAAAAAGTAAAGGTGCCTAAAAATAATAATAATCAACATCCACAAAAGCAACAACCACCGCAATAGCAACATGCACCTCAAACACCTGAAAGTGGTGTCAAAAGATCTACCAGGATAAGTAGACCCCCTGAATGATACTCTCCTTCATTACATTATTTATTGTTGACTGATTTTGGTGAACCCGAATGTTATGAAGAAGCAATGCAGGTTGAAAGCAGGAAGAAGTGGGAGCTAGCCATGGAAGAAGAGATGGACTCCTTAATACATAACCAGACTTAGGACTTAGTCAGGTTGCTTGCAGGTAAAACAACATTGCAGAATAAATGGGTTTACAAGCTGAAGGAAGAAGATGGAGGAAAACAAAGGTACAGAGCTAGACTTGTGGTGAAGAAAGGTATTAATTTTGATGAAATATTTTTTCCTGTTGTTAAGATGACTTCAATCAAAACTATTTTAAGTCTTGTAGCAGCAGAAGATTTACATCTTGAACAGTTAGATGTAAAGACAACATTTCTCCATGGAGATTTGAAGGAAGAGATCTATAAGGAGCAACCAGAAGGATATGAGGTCAAAGGGAAAGAAAAATTAGTGTGTAGGTTAAAGAAGAGCTTGTATGGCTTAAAACAGGCTCCAAGGCAGTGGTATCTAAAATTTGACAGGTTTATGTCTAAACAAGGTTATACTAGATGTCACTCTGATCATTGTGTTTATATGAAAAGGAAAAATGACGACAACTACATTATATTGTTATTGTATGTATATGACATTCATGTTGTAGGGTATAACATGTAAGAAATAAATGTTCTCAAAAGAAGATTGGCAAATTCCTTTGCAATGAAAGATTTGGGAGCTGCAAAACAAATCCTTGGTATGAGAATAACTAGAGACAGGAAAAATAGAAAATTAACACTGTCTCAGAATGAGTACATACAAAAGGTGTTGAAAATATTTAATATGCAGAATGAAAAACCAGTTAGTACACCTTTTGCTAGCAATTTCAAACTTAGTAAGGAGATGTGCCCCAAGACCCAAGAAGAAATGGACTATATGTCTAAAGTTCCATATGCATCTGTAGTTGGAAGCTTAATGTATGCAATGGTCTGCACAAGGCCTGATATTGCACATGCAGTGGGAGTTGTAAGTAGGTACATGAACAATCCAGGAAAATAACATTGGATGGCAGTGAAATGGATTCTCAGATATTTGAGAGGAACCACAAATAAAGCATTATGCTTTGGTGTTTCAAACATTTCTCTACAGGGATATGTTGATGCAGATATGGTAGGTGATAGAGACAACAGGAGGAGCACTACAAGATATGTATGTACTGTAGGTGGAACATCCGTCAGTTGGGTTTCAAAAATCCAAAGTGTTGTTGCACTTTCAACAACAGAAGCAAAGTATGTTGCTGCTACAGAGGCTAGTAAAGAAATGATTTGGTTATAAAGGTTTATGGATGAATTGGGTAAGAAGCATGATATGGGCATGTTATACAGCAATATCCAAAGTGCCATTCATCTTGCAAACAAATAATAATTTCATTCTATAATAAACACATACAGCTCAAGTACCATTTCGTACGATCAGTATTGGAAGATGGATAGTTGAAGCTGGAAAAGATACACACTAGCCAGAATCCTGCAGATATGCTAACAAAAGTTGTAACCAGGGAGAAATTGAGATTATGATCAGTTTCAATTGGTCTTCAAGGACGATGATGAAGACAAGAAACAACCAGGTCCAAATAGGTGACATTTTCCAGCAAATGAAGTAGTAATGGAGTTGCTACAATCAGTCTCCAAGTGGGAGATTGTTAGGTGTGGAGCCTGATTATCTTGTTTATTTTGTATCACAACATTGGACCCCTATACCTTAATGGGGCGGCAACACCGCCCGTAATTAAACACTGCCTGGGGGGTCCAGGGGGGGCGACTGCAATTTTATGGAGCTCCCCCCTGGCGGGGGGGTTTGAGGGGCAGCGCCCCCGAAGCTAAAAATAGATGTAAAATTGCCTTGTAAAAGTATAGTAATTTCTAGTCAATCTGGGCCGTTCATTAGGCGGATGATCGAAAGGTAGAAGTCATGTTTAGTTTAGAGTTTTTTTCTCTAGAAGGCAACCCCTTGCTTGTATGAGGGTATTGTATTATGGCTGTGTATTGTATGTGTATTATCAGAGCAAGAAACAGATAGGAAGACTGTGAGAGAGAAAAGAGGATATTACAATGGATCAGTTGTAGGTTGTTTCTCTTCATTTTGCTGGATAATAGAAAGGAAGGACTAGCTATTCAGGGTGGACGTAGCCTAAACTGTGTGAACCACGTATATCTGTGTCTCTCTGGTTTTATGGGTTTTTTGTGCTTGTGTTTTCCACATATTTTATGTGTTGCGTTTCACTGTAATATATAATTTTCTAACAACTGGTATCATAGCCGAAGGTCTATTTGGCTGATAAACTCGCAGGAAAGAAGGGTTCCTGGTTCGAGTGGGAGCAATGGCGAAAGATGGTAAGTTTAGGGTCGAGAAATTTAACAAACAAAATTTCTCGCTCTGGAAGATGAAGATGGAAGATTATATGTATCAGAAAGATTTGTACCTACCATTGAGCGGAAAAACAAAGAAGCCAACGGCTATGACAGACACAGAATGGGATATTCTTGATAGAAAGGCACTCGGAATAGTACGGTTGTGCCTCGCGGCGTCAGTAGCCTTTAGTTTTTCGAAGGAAACAACAACAGAGGGTTTGATTAAGGCGTTGGCGAAAATATATGAAAAACCCTCAGCCTCAAACAAGGTATTTCTCATGAAATGTTTATTTAATATGAAGATGTCAGAAGGTGGATCTGTTACAGACTATTTAAATGATTTTAATACAGTTACTAGTCAGTTAAGTTATGTAGGGGTAAACTCTGATGATGAAGTTAGGGCTCTTTTATTTCTGTGCTCATTTCCAGAAAGCTGGAATGATTTAGTTATGGCCATTAGTAACTATGTCTCTGGATCTAGTACTTTAAAGTTTGATGATGTTGTCGATGATATCCCTAGCGAGGAAATGCGACGGAAAAGCTCTAGTGAGACATCGGGTAATGCTTTGAGTTCAGAGTCTAGGGGAAGAAGAATGGAAAGAGTAAAGAGCTCAGGATATCACAGTAAATCAAGGAAAGGTGAATCCAAGTCCAGGTTGGGGATAGTGTGCTGAAAATGCGGAAAGAAAGGACACCTGAAGAAAGACTGTAGATCTTGGAAGTGAAAATAAGGAGACACGCAGCAAGAAAACAATCATGAAGCAAGTGTGACAAGTGATGTGTTACAATATTCTTTGATTCTTTCTTTCGAAAATGTTACTGATTCTTAGGTGGTAGATTCAGGGGCCTCATTCCATGCCACACCTGATAAGAAATATTTTCATGACTATGTTCAAGGAGATTTTGGACAAGTTCGTTTGGGTGATGATAAACCTTGTAAAATTGTTGGAATGGGTAAAGTTCTTGTAAAACAATTGAATGGAAACCAATGGCTATTAAAGGAGGTAAGGCATGTTCCAGATCTGAAGAAAAATATGATTTCAACGGGGTAGTTAGGCGGTGAAGGTTGTGTGACAAATTTCATAGATAAAACTTGGAAGGTCACCAAAGGAGCCCTGGTAATAGAAAAAAGTGAAAAGGTTGGTACATTTTATTTCTGCAATGGTATTTCTAACTCTGTTAATGCTTTAAATTCCAAAGGAGCAGATGCAGCATTATGGCATCATAGGCTCGGACACATGAGTGAGAAGGGGATGAAAATTCTTCACTCAAGAAACTTGTTACCGGGTTTGAAAAATGTTGATTTGGATTTCTGTGAGAATTTCATTTATGGGAAACAGAAGAGAGTCAGATTTCTCAGAGTTGGGAAATGAAAGAAGAGCGAAAAATTAGAGCTTTTGCATACATATGTATGGGGACTTGCTCAGGTATCATCTCTTGGTGGCTCTCATTATTATGTTACTTTTATTGATGATGCAACTAGAAAGACTTGGATTTATTGTATTCAGAATAAATTTTATGTATTTGATATTTTCAAGAAATGGAAAGCTTTGGTTGAGATTGAGACAGGAAAGATGTTGAAGTGTCTTAGATTAGAAAATGGAGGTTAATATTGTAGCAAAGGGTTTGATAGGTATTGTTCAGAGCATGGAATTCACAGAGAGAAGACAGTTCCAAGAACACCACAAGAAAATGGTGTGTCAGAAAGGATGAACAGAACAATCATGGAGCGTACAAGGTGCATGATATTGCATGCAAGATTGCCTTTACAATTTTGGGCAGATGTTGTAGATACTACTGTTCATCTAATAAACAGAGGGCCTTCAAGTTCCTTGGATGGTGGTATTCCAGAGGAAACATGGAAAGGTAAAAAGGTAAACTACTCTTTTTTAAAGCCTTTTGGCTGTGAGGCCTTTGTCCATATTAATAAAGAAAACACAACAAAGCTTGAGGAAAAATAAAATAAATGTACCTTTATTGGATATGGTGTTAATGATTTTGGTTATCGTTTATATGATTATGAAAATCACAAAATCATTAGGAGCAGAGATGTAATATTCAATGAAAAGGTCTTGTATAAGAATCAGTTGCAGGAAAAGAAACAGGAAAAGGAAAACAAAGAATACACAGTTCTTGATGAGATCACAGAAAAATTAAAGGTGCCTGAAAATAATAATAATCAATAGCCACAATAGTAACAACCACTACAACAACAACATGCACCTCAAACACCTGAAAGTGGTGTCAGAAGATCTACCAGGATAAGTAGACCCCCTGAACGATACTCTCCTTCATTATATTATTTATTGTTTACTGATTTTGGTGAACTTGAATGCTATGAAGAAGCAATGCAGGTAGAAAGCAGGAAGAAGTGGGAGCTAGCCATGGAAGAAGAGATGGACTCCTTAATACATAATCAGACTTAGGACTTAGTTAGTTTGCTTGCAGGTAAAAAAAAATTGCAAAATAAATGGGTTTACAGGTTGAAGGAAGAAGATGGAGGAAAACAAAGGTACAAAGCTAGACTTGTGGTGAAGGGGTTTGCACAAAATAAAGGTATTTACTTTGATGAAATATTTTCTCCTGTTGTTAAGATGAGTTCAATCAGAACTATTTTAAGTCTTGTAGCAGCGGAATATTTACATCTTGAACAGTTAGATGTAAAGACAAAATTTCTCCATGGAGATTTGGAGGAAGAGATCTATATGGAGCAACCAAAAGGATATGAGGTCAAAGGGAAAGAAAAATTAGTGTATAGGTTAAAGAAGGGCTTGTATGGCTTAAAACAGGCTCCAAGGCAGTGGTATCTAAAATTTGACAGGTTTATGTCTGAACAAGGTTATACTAGATGTCACTCTAATCATTGTGTTTATCTGAAAAGGAAAAATGATGGCAGCTATATTATATTTTTATTGTATGTAGATGACATGCTTGTTGCAGGGTCTAACATGCAAGAAATAAATGTGCTCAAAAGAAAATTGGAAAATTCTTTTACAATGAAGGATTTGGGAGCTGCAAAACAAATCCTTGGTATGAGAATAACTAGAGACAGGAAAAATCGCAAATTAACACTGTCTCAGAATGAGTACATACAAAAGGTGTTGAAAAGATTTAATATGTAGAATGAAAAACTAGTTAGTACACCTTTTGCTAGCCATTTGAAACTTAGTAAGGAGATGTGCCCCAAGACCCAAGAAGAAATGAACTATATGTCTAAAGTTCCATATGCATCAGTAGTTGGAAGCTTAATGTATGCAATGGTCTACACAAGGCCTGACATTGCACATGCAGTGGGAGTTGTAAGAAGGTACATGAACAATCCATGAAAAGAACATTGGATGGCAGTGAAATGGATTCTCAGATATTTGAGAGGAACCACAAATCAAGCATTATGCTTTGGTGGTTCAAACATTTCTCTACAGGGATATGTTGATGCAGATATGGTAGGTGACAGAGACAACAGGAGGAGCACTACAGGATATGTATTTACTGTAGGTGGAACAACTGTAAGTTGGTTTTCAAAAATCCAAAGTGTTGTTTCACTTTCAAAAATAGAAGCAGAGTATGTTGCTACTACAGAGGCTAGTAAAGAAATGATTTGGTTACAAAGGTTTATGGATGAATTGGGTAAGAAGCATGATATGGGCACGTTATACAACGATAGCCAAAGTGCCATTCATCTTTCAAAGAACTCAAAATTTCATTCTAGGAATAAACACATACAGCTCAAGTACCATTTCATACGGTCAGTATTGGAAGATGGACAGTTGAAGCTGGAAAAGATACACACTAGCCAGAATCCTGCAAATATGCTAACAAAAGTTGTAACCAGGGAGAAACTGAGATTATGATCAATTTCAGTTGGTATTTAGGGATGATGATGATGATGAGAAATAACCAGGTCCAAAGAGGTGACATTGTACAGCAAATGAAGCAACGGTGGAGTTGCTACAATCAGTCTCTAAGTGGGAGATTGTTGGGTGTGGAGCCTGATTATCTTATTTATTTTGTATCACAGCATTGGACCCCTATACGTTAATGGGTCGACAACACTGCCCGTAATTAAACACTGCCTGGGGTTTCCAAGGGGGGGTGGCTGCGACTTTATGGAGGCCCCCCCCTGGCGGGGGGTTTTAGGGGCAGCACCCCCGAAGCTAAAAATAGATGTAAAATTGCCTTGTAAAAGTATAGTAATTTCTAGTCAATCTGGGCCGTTCATTAGGCAGATGATCCGATGGTAGAATTTATGTTTAGTTTAGGGTTTTTTTCCCTAAAAGGCAACCCCTCGCTTATATGAGGGTATTGCATTGCAACTGTGTATTGTATGTGTATTATTAGAGTGAGAAATAGATAGGAAGACTGTGAGAGAGAACAGAGGAAATTACAACAGATCTACTGTAGGTTGTGTCTCTTCATTTTGCTGGATAATAGAAAGGAAGGACTGGTTGTTTGGGGTGGACATAGCCCAAACTGGGTGAACCACATATATCTGTGTCTCTCTGGTTTTATGTTTTTTTTTGTGCTTTTGTTTTCCGCATATTTTATGTGTTGCATTGCTCTGTAATATATAGTTTTCTAACAAGCTCAAAGAGTGAAAATCATTTAAATATCTCTCAGGTATGAGTTATATTTTGATGTTTGGTTTCATTGAATTGTTTTTATGAGAAAGAGAATGATAGCAGCAAAACAGAGTAGCAGACTGTGTAAAGAGAGAGAAGAGTTGTGTTAATGGCAGTGAACCTAAATATTCCAGTAAAAATTTCACAGGGGGAATAGCTGAGGTGTTCTCAAGAGAAGGTGAATGGAGGATATAAGCCTAGAGAGAGCAGAAGAGAGTGCTCAAGAGGTTCCAGAAATAGAGAACCAATGCTTTCCAAAAGTCCAAGTCCAGAGAAGGGATTGGTGAGGTAAGTGGAAGAAGGGAGGACTTGTTGTTGCAGAGGCTTAGTGCAGCTCATAGTAAGTGAGGAGCTCATAGAGATGAAGGAGAAAGTGGCTACTGATAGTCATAATAGGGGTTTAGAGAGAAGCCACAATGGAAGAAAGAAAGATGCCAAGGAAAATGGAAAAGGAAAGGAAATGAGTTAAGAGGCATTTGATAGAGAAATTGCAGAATTAAAAGTTGGTATTGATGCAATAATAATGCTTCTAGAAAAGTGTGAGAAAGGAAAAATTTATGGTTGTACTATGAGAAGAAAGAAGATAAAGTGGAAGCTGTTGCAAAAGCAGATACACAGGAGAATTTATATCAGATTAAGAGAGGAACTCAGAGCAGCTGAGTTAGAGATGGAAGATGACTATTATAGACCTGAGCTAGAAGATTTCCTTGCTGAGGAAGGAATCATTAATGAATTTCTGAACTGTTGGACAAGTTTGGATCAACAGATAGATGTGATGATTAAGATATCAAAGAAAGAGGAGTCTAATATTTTTGACACTGATGATTTGTGTATGTATGCAGGTGATGAACAATATTTACAAGATATGTTTATGCAGGTTGCTGAAGAAATGAAGATGTTAGAAGAAATGGTTGTAATGGAACAGTTCTTGAATGAACATGTGTTCAAAGACACTAAAGAAGGGAAAATGTTGAAAAATACCATGAAAGCTAGAGGTGATGAATTTAATAAGACTTGGCAAACAGATGGCAGAGAGTTTGAAGACAAAAGGAAATTGCAGATTGCAAAAGAAGAAGAGAGGTATGAAGATAGCCTTGTGATAGGAACAACCAAGAGTATATGTGCAGTGAAAAAATTTGAGGTAATGGGGTTATCTCTTTCATTTTTATTCAAAAATTATGAACCTGTATTAATAGTTAATGGACAATAAATTGTCTTGGAAAGAAATAATGGAGTATTAATGAAAAGGGATGTTACTAAAAATTGTACTATGGAAGATGCTAGAACAAAGATTTATAAAGAGAATTCAGTCCAAGGAGGTATAGCTAGTCCAGAAAAAGCTATGAAGAGGAGAGGAAAATAAGGCAGTCAAGAATGTAAGGATCAGTTGCCAGGGGTTGATGGACAACAAAAATTTGAAGACAGTGTTACATGTGCAGCTTGCAAAAAGAATAAAGGTAGCAGCTAATTGACTCAAAAGTTCAGGATGAAGGAATAAGAGTTGGTATAACTCTTAAACAAATCATTGCAGAAGAGAAAGAAGGTTACCAAGGGTATGAAAATGCAGTCCACAAACAAATTTTGTTTTTAATCCAAATAAGGTTTGAATGTCAAGTTTGTTTTAAATTTGCAATTGAAACTTGGGATGAACATGAATATGGAATAAATTGAACAAAGTTCAATAACTGAATTGTTTGCAGCTGATGGATTATATGTGGTTGAAAAGTTATATGTTCTTGTATTAAGCAAGAAACGATATTATTTTGAAGTTGAGAGGATTCTACTCAAACTATTGGATAGGTGGATGATGAAAACTACAAAGGTGACAAGCACGAGGAATTGTCAAAATCAGAAATTCAAGGAAAGATGGAAGGATATACAGGACATCATAAAGAAATTGGTTTGTATACAGAAGAAAATGCTAGTGATTGAGTCAGAAATAAAAATGTACAGTTAGTTACAGGGCAGAAAGAAATACATAAAGTTGGAACTCAATTTTATTGAGATGATGACAAGACAACAACAGACAAAGGAGCATAAATTTATATTGTTTGAGAAGTTTTTTATGCAGGATATCAACATCAAAGCATTATGTAGAGGAGATACTTATGACAACAGAGTAAAATGACATCCACAACACAGAGTTTGGCATCCAGGAGAAAGAGAGAAGGCAGTAAATGCACCTGCAATTGAAAGAGAACAGACAGCCAGTTGGAAGATGAAATTTGATGAAGTTTATAGCAGAAGTAGTTGGGTGACTCATTAACAGGAGTCCATGGTTTTTTTCAACCTGGGGAGTCTGATGCATGAGAATTCTTCGAAACTTATAAGACCCATGAGTCTTATTTCACATTTACTAAAGTGAGTGGGTTCCCTTAATCAATTTATTTATTTTCCTAAGTTTAGTTGAGTTTGAAGAAATTTAATTGTAATTTAATTGAATGAGAATATCTCTTGAGATATAGAAATCTTAGGGATAATTGAGAAATCCAAGGAATAGTGAGGATTTGAGGGATTTCAAGTCTAAATTAGGAATTGGTTGAGTCAAAAGAGCATAAAGAGGTTTTAGTTGAGTAATTTATGTAGAGAATCACGGATTGGAGTAATACATAATTATGTAAATATATTTATAAGTGTTGCATATGATAAAATGGGAGACGAGAGTTAGCGAGGAAGAGAGTGTGATAGTGCTTAAGATTTAGAAGAAACAGAGGAGAGACAAATTGATGTAATCAGGCCTAGAGGGTCAATCTTCTGTAATTGCCATTTATTGAATGCTTTATTTAAAATGGTGTACAATTCGTGTTTTGGTATTAAAGTTTTTCCTTTGAAAATTCGATCTTGAATGCATTGGTACTACTCTCTGGTCTGTGTTTATATTTCAAGTTATTGATTAATCGCATTAAAGAGTTGAGTGCCTGAACCTTTTAATTATGGTTAAATGCATAGTTTTCCAGTGAAATCAAATCCTTTGTTTTCAGTGAACTCTACAATATTTGATCTTGAATAAAATTGTGCAGCAGTTGAAGTCTAATTTGTATAATGCTGTTAAAATCTCGTTTCACCACATCATGCGATTGGAGAAACCATATCAACTGGTTATTCCTTCAGTTCTTTCAAGATTAATTTCAACGCATTTTTATTCTTAATTGAAGCTTATGGGATCTTCAAAGTATTAGTGACTTTGGATTGAGAGCTTGGAGATGTAGATGTATTAAGGTGAGTGGATAAACATGTAAACAGAGAGTCGAAAGTGAAATGGAATTATGAAAACACATTACAATTTGAATGCCCAACCGAGAGGAACTATGAATCAACGGTGAAGAGAGTTTGGAACTCTAACTCGACAGCAAACAGAACTGTGAAGTGATTGTGGATGGAACTATGTGCGTTGGAACTGCATACAGTTGGAACGAGGACGCGAGATGGGATGGAACCTAACAGTAGGGTTTATAAACGACGGTGGTAATAAAAAATCGAGGGTGGTATTTCGCATAAATATGAGGCAGTAAGTGGTAAAGCTAATTTCAGTGTGATGGAATGAGACCTTGACACACTGCGTCTAGAAGAAATGGAAAACCATTGTTTTATCACTTTACAAAGTGGTTGACTGTCATACTCCTCGGCGTGTGATTGTCGTTGGATCAATGAGCGCATCTGATCGACGGTAAAAAGATGAGTTGATTTTTTTTAATGTGGCCTAGACATTATGCCGTTGGTATTTTATGTTTTAACCATAAATTGAAGCATAAGGTTATGTTATGGGTTTCATGCTGAGAGGCCCCACAAGCCATGGGGAAAAGATTGTGGAATATATCTTTTAGCTTGTGGTTTCGTTTAATAAAGTTATTTGAATAACAAAGTTTCGCTTATAGAATATGAGAACAATTGGTGTTGGATTATAATACAAGAAGGAAGAGGGGATTTGAACCAATTGTAATGTTTTATTTTATTTTATTTTGAATTATATACTTTATAAAAGTATAGTCTTGGGGAGAGAGCGGTTAACAGTTAGCTCCAAGTGAGAAATTGGGTTAACTATTTATCCTCGCATCATAGTACAATTTTATTTAAAATTTTAATTTACAAAATCTTTAATTTTATTTTATTTTGGAATTTGAATCACTCAAATTTATATTTCTACCCTTATATAAATTTATTATTACTATATTATATAACATTGATATTAGAAATTATTAATTTGTTTGTCTAATTAGTTAAGAACATCAATTTATTAAGAGTGAAGAAAGATATCAAATATTTTATCTCTCTTTTAATTTGCAAACCTTAAATTAAAATAGATATAGGCTCCTTATATTCCAATGATAAAATTGACATAGAAATTATCAATATTAATATTATTACTATTATAAATATTTTGATGATTATTATTAATATTATTATTATTTTTAATGTTAGATCTAAGACTTTTGTGATCCATAAATTTAGATAAATACCTTTTGACATAATTCTGAATTGACCAATTCAAAATTATGTGATTAATCTGAAAGGTATTTATTTAAATTATTTTTAATATTAATATTAATATTAAATATCAATATCTCTTTTAATGTTAATTAATATTAATACTATATATATATATATATATATATATATATATATATATATATATATATATATATATATATATATATATATATATATATATATGTCTGAGTGTATAAATTATATATTTAAATTATTTGTTTCGGCAATGCATTATATTAGATATCATTTTTGGGATCTCACAGGGGTGAAGAAGTAGGATTGAAACTAGTGAAATGAATCACAGTGTCAATCATCAATTTAGTTTTTTAATCTACTAGTGTCTACTCTTTATAAAGTTCAATATTTATATTTGTTTTTAATTTAATATTTATGCTTTTTATTAATATTAATAAATATTGATAAACATACATGTTTAAAATTGACATAGAAATTTTTAATATTAATATTATTACTATTATAAATATTATTATGACTATATAAAGTTCAATATTTATGTTTGTTTTTAATCTAATATTTATGCTTTTTATTAATATTAATAAATATTGATAAACATACATGTTTAAAATTGACATAGAAATTATTAATATTAATATTATTATTATTATAAATATATATTTTTTTTTTGTTAATTTGGTAGGACCTTACTATTTTCTATTTATCATCAAAAAGCAGGTTACATTCCATATTAAGTTGGTGACCTCAACTTGCTCGAAGGAAACCCGGTTTGTTGGCCACCTTAATGCATTGAAGGCCAATCAAAATTGAAAATGTTTCATTCTTTTGCTATCCGCATTAGCTAGTTCATTGTTTAAAACATTAACTAAGTAAAAATTATGAACTAAATGACTATCCGCAAAAAGCATAAAACTTGAGCTAGATTACTATCCATCGGAGGAATCAATTGGTGTCGGATCCTTCGCCGTGGAGCCAGGCATGTCCACTTGCTGCAGTTGTTGTATCTATCTTTCAATTCGTCCAATCCAATCTGCCACTTGATATTGTGTCACCTTGATATGCTGCAGTTGTATGTTGATATCCTGAAGCAGTTCCATCACTGTTGATGCTTGAGTCTCCTTGCCTGGATGAATGCTTTGCATAGCTTTGGCTAACATGCATTTCATAATCCAATATGTGTGAAATGTTTGGTTAAACAAAGAAAGGCATCCTCTGGAATTACTAGGATCTGTAATGAAGTCCATAATTTCCGCTTCAGCTTCATTGCCTTCTTCATTACTATATCTTTCTCTTTCCCAGCCTTGAATCACATTCCTAACTTGTAGAGGGTTGCCAAGGGAGTAAGCCGTGGATAGGTTCTGTAACACCTCTTGTTTTGTCTTTCTCTCGCATTTTCTAGTCTCATCTTACAGCTTCAGCTTACCTTTATTTGTCTTTTGAGCCACTGTTTGCCTCGTCTATCTCTTTCCCATTGTTCTGTTCTGAGTATTTCGCTGAATAAAACATGTCTTATCAATCTGTGGTCCTGTATGATGGAAAAACAGAGATATAACAATTAAACTTTCTATCAACTGAACATAACCTTCCAGAGGCTCGTGATGCTCCTCATGACAGAGATAATGCCGAAGACCATTAAATTTTCCAACCCAAGTTATATAGTAGACCCAGTAGGAGACTCTGAAAATAGTCAGAATTGTATCTATATAGACTGTACCAAACCTACCCCAGTTAAAACTAAACCCAAAATTGCGATACCTAAAGCCCTGCGTCTCTAAATTGCGAGGGTGAAGGTTAAATCGAGAACAGAGATCATATATATAACATATATGCATTCTAATGCCCTTCTCAGTTTGGAATCTAATACCCAGCTTCCCAAAAATACAACGATTCATTTTAAAACAAGAACCTAGCGCTTGGCTAAAACTAAAATTACAGACTTGCTTTCACCAAAACTCAATAATCCACAGACAACAAAGGTTCTCCCAATTAACCCTTTTAATTTTCAAATTAAACAAGCAAAGACTTACAGAAGCGAAATGCCTACCATACGGGAAGGAACAATGACAATTACAACTATAAAATTGATTGCAATTTCCATGTAATTGAGCTAGAAAATTCAGTTTGGCCTTTTCATCCTGACAAGGGTCACAAAAACAGGGTTGGATATCTTTCGGTGGTATTAATGTGCGATTCCAGACAACTAAATAGAGAATGGTGAACATCATGCCTAGAATTGAAGCCATTCCACTAGCATGTTTCATGTAATTATTGATAGGAAAAAGAAAGAGGTTGAATTGTAGAAGAACATACCCCTAAACTAGCATATAAACCCTGCGAACAATGGCTGCACCAACTTTCCTCCTTTGCCCCTCTTCCTGGTTTCGTGCGGAGAAAAATGATTTTGGCAGAGCGAAAGATTGTCTTTTGAAGTCTAGCCTATACCTCCTATTACACCGCCTTTCTGACAGCCCAGGCTGTCTTTCTAAATGCTCCATCATTCCTTGAATTCCTTTGTACATCCACATGCGGTTAATGAATGCCAGAGTTATCATGCTTGGGGATTTCACTTGTGTTTGCATGGATTAATGCTTACATCTATCCTACATTTTCCCAGTGGTTGAGTGTCTCAAGCACCCCAATCAAGGAATTATTATAAATATTATTATGACCATTATTGATATGATTCTCGCCCCTGTTAGTTCCTCTGATTCCTTATGTCTCTCTTACTTTTTTCTCCCTTCTTTCTCCTGTTTAAAAAAAAAAATTCCCTATTCTTTGTTGAATCTTTCCTCCTTCCTTTTTCATTTTTTCTGTGTCTTTGCTATTTATTTTCCTAGCTTTATCCCTTAATATTTTTTTTTTCCTTAGTCTTAACCTTGCCTCCTTATTTATATCATTTTTATTTGTAATTCCCTCTTCTTATATTTTTAAATTTTTTAATTAAAATATTTATTAGAATAATTATAATATTTATAGGTTTATATATTTATTAAAATATTTATATTTACTAAAATATTTTAAATATTTTAATTGTTTATTAAAATAATTTTAATAATTAATTTTTTATTATTATAATTATTCTTAACCCTTTTATTAATTATTTATCATTTTAATAACTAAATAAATAAATAACAGCTAGTTTTCACCATTTTAATTATTAATAATTATTAATAACTAATTAACTAATTAATTAATTAACTAACTAAATAATAACTAGTTTTTAACGACTAAATCTGGGATACGATGCGCCCTTACTATTTATTTTGGTGATCGATTAAGTTTTTTCACCTTGTCCTCGAAACTTAAACCAATTCATAATAATGTGATTTATCCTAAAGACATATATCTACTTTATAGATCACAAAAGTCTTAGATCTAACAACATTAATATTATTAAAATTAATATTGATTGATATTAACATTAATAATTTAATAATATTAATAAATGTTGATAAACATAAATGATTAAAATTGACATAGAAATTATTAATATTAAAATTATTATATTTTGATGATTATTATTAATATTTTTTTTTGTTAAGTTAATATTAATATTATTAATATTAATTATTAAAAATAATATTAATATTATTAAAATTAATATTGATTGATTAACATTAATAATTTAATAATATAGATTGATATTAACATTAATAATAAATATCAATATTTCAAATTAATAAAGAAAGTATTAATATTAATATTAAATATCAATATTTCTTTTAATGTTAATTAATATTAATATTAATAATAAATATAGATGTTAATGCTAAACACAGAAATTTATATACAAGTAAATTTTGCATGTATACATTGATGTAAACATTTCCATTAAACATCAATATAAATATTTTATTCAACAATAGGATTAATAACTTTAGCTTTATTTAGGTTCAATGACATTATAATTTAACTTTTGGGTTTTTTTTAGGTTCAATGACATTAGAATTAAAAAATTGGTTATTTTTATATCATTTGGTTCATGTAGCATTAGGTAATTTTATAACTTGAGGTTTATAAGATTAAGTTTTTTAATATTAAAAAAATTGTTTTTATGTTAATATTTATATTGAACATCAAACATTAACATCAATATGAAACATAGACATTAATAGAGACATAAAAATATATTTATTAACACTAATAATATTGGATTGTAACCATTAGGTTTATAAAATTGTGAGTTCTTTTTCACTATTCTATTAAAGTTCTTATGGCTCATATGATTTTATATAATACGTATATGTGAATTTCACTATATATGTAGACGAACAATTGCGCATTTATGTTACTTTTAATTCTATTCAACATTAATTGAAAATTGTTTTGTTGATATCATGTGTGTTTTCTTTTATGTTAGGTGATTTCCTTGTTTGATCATGGATCTAGCTATTTGGAGTTGTCTTCCATTTGAAATTCTTGAAATTGTCTTCCCTTGGATTCCTTTATCGACTGTGATAAAGTTTAGCACTGTTTGTAAGCAATGGAAAAATGTTTTGCAAAACCCATCCTTCTTATTATGCTGCAAGAATATCTCTACAAACGAATTTGGATTTATGGTTCCTTTCCTCAATAATGAAGACAATTATTTTGCTAATGAATACCTTAATCAGAATGGGCACATATCTCATTTTTAGTTGTGATTCATAGATTCAAGATACAAAGTAGATTCTATTGTTGGACCAATGGTAGTTTTATCCTTACCAATAGAATTCTCCCATTCACGCAACTATTTTGTAATGAATCCATTTAAAAAGGCCTTTAAAATCATTGGGCCAATACGAATTGGAGACTAGGAATTCTTTTCATTATTGGAAAATGTAAGCAGCAAAAATAATGATTGGGTTGTTCTAAACATATCTATGATAGAATTCAGTCTAAATTTTATGTTTACAGTAGTCTTGATAGGGTTTGGTGAAGGGCTGGCCTTCCATTTGGTGGCACTTCACCCCCTCATAATGGAGTGTTTTATAAAAGTAAACTATTTTGGCTCTATCTTGACAAGGAGTACGAAGATTATCCTTGATATGGGTATATAATCTATTGGTTTGATGTAGTAAAAATGACCGGGGTTTTTCATTTGTTCCAATCACTGAAATACGGTGTATGTCATTATCAATATACATGAATCATTTGATATACCTTGTCATGTGACAGTCATATGCAATTAAAGAAACAGATAACTTCCAATTTGGTCACCCATATGGTGAATAAAGAATTGACTACTTTGAGGATGATTGGGGCTTCAGATGGAAGTTTTTAGAAGAAATTTCTACAAATATAAATAGCAAATGTCTTGGTTATCTTCCATTTCGAACAGTCCAAGGTGTGGTTCTTATGTGCAATTGCAGTGAAGTTCCTTTCCTATTATATAACATGATGATTGGTCTATGTTTTCCAATAAATATTGATAATTCAACTAATCAATAGATGTAGGGGTTTCGGTCTCCATCGTTGCAGGAGTGCAATGATTTGATTGAGTTTAGAAATGTTTTTGCAATTTCTTCCCATATGGATTTTATTGATGAGATTCCACCATTACATATGAACATGGAGTCTTAGGCTATTACTCATGTTAGGATTTCTTATATATATTTTCATTTTATATACTCTCTATGGTTGTGGAAAATATTTCCATTTTTTTTAATTTACATAATTTTGGGTATATATGATAATACTTTAAAATTACGATTCTATGGATATTTATATGGCTCCTGCTGAAATTTATTCTATATGTGTATGTATCAGATGTTGGATGTTTAATCCCATTGAAATTTGTTGGAAAATATTTCTGATTGTGTCCCCTTTAGTTCTCTTAATTGCATTTGAATGTGTTTGGATGCTATGCATTTTTCTTTGTTTTTTTTAATTATAATTACTATGAGTTAAATATTTTTCAGAAACGGTTAGAGTGATATATTAAAATCTGGCCTAAATGCCTCAAAACTGGTTACAAAATGCTAGGCAATGCCCAGTTTTCTCCCTGTCTAGAACCAAAGGGGTTTTCCTTATTCTACACCCGAGGTAATTACGGAATAAACTTTGATCCGACATATCTATCTTCCCCAATTTAAAGGTGCAGACAAACTGATCCAAAATTAAACGGTAGAACATAATAATAAACAGTTAAGGGATGGGATCCCATCCATCTTCTCCGTCTCTTAGAAGAGTTCCGAGAGGGAGGAGAGCTGCTTTATTGGCTTCAAGGTCCGCTTCTTTATTTTTTTCCCTTTTGATGTGATAGAAATTCAAGTTCCGGAAAGATTTTGAGAGGATTCGAATTCTGCTCATCAGTCTGGACAGTCTTAAGTCTGAAGGGGAATTATTGTCGATTATGGAGTTTATGATAGACTGCGAATCTCCTATAACAACAGCAGCGTTGATACCGAGGGCCTTGAAAAGCTTGAGACCTTGGAAAAGGGCCAGGGCTTCCGCTTAGATGCTGGTGTTAAAGCCCACTCCCCAGGCGTATCTATGATCGATACAGCCAGCAGTGTATTTAACCACACCTCCCGCACCTGAACTGCCCGGATTTCCTTTTGCTGCACCGTCGAAGAAAAGAATGGGCTGCGCCTGCTTTGTGTAGAAGGCCAAGAAATCTGATGCACTGAGTCGAATTTGCCAATCTTTTAGAGCCACGAAAGGTCTGGTTATATTAGAGAATTGGAGATCAAGAGTAGCGCTCCATGCAGCGTCTTGATCACTAAGCTCCGCACCATCAAGTTGATTTCCAATGCATTCCTTTAAGAGGCTTTTTACTTTGACCCAAACAATCTTATAGTCGCTCTTCTTGTCCCTGAAAATCCTTTGGTTTCGTTCTAACCATGTTTGCCAACAGATTAGTTTAGGGAGAGTGCACCATATGGCTTTTATGTGGGCATTCCGAGTAATGCCACCAGGATAGGTACGCATCCAATTCGAGAACAAATCAGGAATGCGACTAGGAAGAATGAAGTTTGAGTTCCAATGACCAGTAGCCTCTCTCCAAATACCTGCAACGAAATTACAGCTGAGCATAATATGGGCAGCAGATTCTGAGTTTTCTCCACACAGCGTGCACCGGGAGGGGCCATGAAAGCCTCTTTTCTGCAATCTATCTTTAGTCAGAATGCGTTGGTGACAGAGGAGCCAGCAGAAGGCATCGATTTTGGGGATTGAGGTCTGGAACCATACCCCTTTCCAAGGATTCGGATCAAGAGGGACGTGAGGGTGGGCAGAGAGCTGTCGATACCCTTGCGAGACAGAATAACGCCCTGGAGAAGTCCCCCAGCCACGGGAATCCAGTTTCCTGTTGTTCAAGGGAGCCTTGCCTCCTAAAAATGTCAAGAAGTCTGCATACTCCTTGGCCAAATTTTGAGGAACCTCAATCGATTTCCAGCTATGCCAGACACCATCCTCCCAATTAGAAATATCCCATAGCGTATTGAAGCCAGCTCTGGACATCATTCTTTCAGCATAATCAAAGACCGATCTTCTGCCAAGGAATCGCTGCCCATAATGCGGTCCTCCCATATCCTGATGCGCTTGCCATTTCCAGGGATCCAGTGGGCGTGCTGATTGATTAAGGAGATGGAATTCGCACAGAGCCTATGGATCGTTGAGCCAGGGGTAGGTTTAGGATAGTCGAGGCACTGTTTCCTCTGCCCCCGGAAGTATTTTTTCCATAATGCAAGTTGGGCCTAGCCCGGGTTTGGGGCGATTATCCTCCATATCATCTTTGCGCCCAACGCAATGTTTTGCTTATCAAAGTTCTTGAAGCTCAAGCCACCTTCCAGTCTGGGCAAGGATATTGTGTCCCAACTGATTAATGGGAATTTCTTTTCATTAGCTTTCCCTCCTTTCCAGAAGAAATTTTTTATATGAGCCTCCATTTTCTTCATAATGCCCACGGGAGCAAGCATAACAGCAAATTGATAAATGGGGAGGCTGCTTAAGACTGCTTTTATAAGCAGAGTCTTGCCAGCCAGATTAAGCCATCTGAATCCCCAGGAATTTATCTTGGATTTTAACTTTTCTAGCATGGGAAACCAATCTCTGATGACTGCACCTTTTTGAAAGATAGGGAGACCCAAATACTTGAAAGAAGACCAAGTCGAAGAGGCAGCAAAATCTAAGCAACTGGATATGGCCTGTAGCGTGCTGGCAGGTATATTCCAACAATAAATATTGCATTTTCTTTTATTGAGGCTGCTTCCAGAGGCTTCACAATAATCATCAATCACAACTTTGAATTTTTTAGTAGACGATACTGTAGCAGCACCCAACAAAAGGGAGTCATCAGCGAACAACGCATGGTTAATATTTTTGACTCCCCTCGCAATGTTCAGCCCCATAATCTCTTGATCCTGTTGTTTTTTATTCAAGAGGAAACTAAGGACTGAGGCTTGAAGGACAAAGAGCAACGGGGAAAGAGGGTACCCTTGTCTCAGCCCACGAGAGGCTTTGAAGAAATCTGTGGCTCTCCCATTCACCAGTGGGGCTATCCAAGGCTCGCTAATACAAGCCTTTATCCAGTTGATAAATTTAGTGCCAAACCCAAATTTACACAGGACATTTATCAGGAAACTATGCCTCACTCTGTCGAAGGCGTTTTCCAGATCTAACTTGACAACCATGCCTTTCTCTTTGCGCCCCATGCTTGAGTGAACGGCTTCTTGGACCAGAATGAAGTTATCCACAATCTGCCTTCCCTGGATAAATCCTCCCTGATTCTCTGGGATTATGTCTGGAAGAATGGCTTTTAATCTGTTGGCAATCACTTTGGTGATTAGCTTGTAGCCGATATTACAAAGGGAGATAGGGCGAAATCTGCTGAAGGTGTTGGCGCCTTTCTCCTTGGGAATGAGGGCGAGGAAGGCCGAATTGGTGCTTCCCCCTAATTTCTGGCACTCTTGAGACTTCTGCACCATTCTACATAGATCTTTCTCCAAAATCTGCCAACAAGTCTGCAGGAATCTGGCAGTGAAGCCGTCAGGGCCCGGAGCCTTGTCCGGTTCCATAGCGAAGAGGGCGTTTTTTATTTCTTTATTAGAAATCTCTGCTTCCAAGAAATGATTCTTTCTGTCTGTTAGTAGGCAGGGTACCTCATCCACTAAATTAGAAGCGTGTCCCGTGTCCTCCTCTTCGCTATAGAGATTTTTGAAGTGGATGAAGGCAACATTTTTTATACTTATGAAGTCTCTATGCGTGGTAGATTCAACCTTAATTTCTGAGATGGAATTTAGGCATTTTCGGGCTTGAGCTTGCTTATGGAAAAAGGATGTGTTCCTATCGCCCGCCTTTAGCCAGAGACTGCGAGACTTCATTCTCCAGAACTCTTCCTCTGCTGAACTAGCCTTAAGGAGTTTCTGTTGAAGCTCAGCCTCCTTTTCTAGAATTTCTTTGGTGATCTCTACATGTTCTGTGTCCAGATGGTGCTTCTCGAGGTATTCTTGAATCTTTTTTCTTTCAACTGCAGGGTTAGGTAAGGTTTTGACCCAAGCTTTTAACGTTGCTTTGACTCTTCTAAGTTTCTCCTCCCAAACAAAAAATGCAGAGCCTTTGACAGGATGCATCCAACAATCTTTTATTAAAGTCAAGAAGGATTGTTCCTTAACCCACTGAGGGCTGAACTTAAAAGGAATGGGGCCTTGATCCAGATGTGCCAGCAGATCGAGTTTTATGGGTCGGTGATCAGAGACACAGCAAGGGAGAATAATCATTCTATATTCTAAACCAAGAAGAAGAAATGAACTTTGAATGAAAAATCTGTCTAACCTTGCAGCGATATGACCCAGACCGAGTCTTTTGTTGGACCAGGTATACTTGCCAGATACAGGTTTGATGTCTATCATGTCCCAATCGTGCAGCAAATCCTCGACCCATTCCCGCGCCTGATCCCTCACAATACTTCCTCCTCGCTTTTCAGTCATTGATAAAGTTAGATTCAGGTCCCCAGCAATGATGATATTTGCTAACTCTTCAGTATCTGCCAAACTTCTAATAGAATCCCAACAGTTCTTTTTTTCTCCTGCGCATACTGGAACATATACGTTAAAAAGGGAGAGAGTGTCAGAATCCACGTGCTGTAGTTTTAAGAACAGCCAATGGGTGTTGGAAATTTCTTTGACCCTTGAGAATTTTTCTGCATTCCAAATGGTGCCTAGTCCACCTGATGCGCCTCGAGCTGAGACAGCTTGACCATCGCTTTTCTTCCACAGTCTCTTACCGATATGGAGGAAGGTATTGTCCTCCATTTTAGTCTCCTGGATGAGGAGTATGTCAGGAGATTCTGTTCTTAACAAATTTCTTATAGCTTCTTCCTTTGTTCTGCTCCCCATACCCCTACAGTTCCAGGAGATGATCTTCATCCCTTGCTTTTGGATTGATGAGCTCCTTTAGAGCTCTGGGATTGATTTCTGGTCGACTTCGGTGTTTTGCCCAGGAGTTTCTCAAGAGTTGGTTGGCTTCCCTGGAGTTTGTCTTTATAGGTCTCCTGCTCTCTTTTTTCTCGAGCAGATTTCCGGCCTCTCACAAATCTTCTAGCCGAAGTATGTGAGTCTCCTATTTCGCCTTCTTCTTCTGAGTCCTCCGAACCTTGCACTTCCTCGGTCTCTTCTATCAATATCTCTTTTGCTCTATCAGTATTACCTTCATCTTGTTGTGATCCCGAGAGGGGCTCTTTGTGATGCGACCCTTCCTTCTGCATTACTGGTTCTTGAATGTCTTCTAATACTGAGCTTAACTGAGCAAATTTATTTCCTTGTTCTGCGGTGGGTTGGATTTGGGGCCCCGATGCTGTCTGAGAAGTTTTACCATTCAGATTGCTTGTTCTAGGAGCTTTATGGGCGGTTTTTGTCCTTTTGACCTGAGTCCAACCTTCCTCCTTGCCTTTCTCCACTTCATTATTCTTCGGGCAGCTTCTCGCAAAATGCCCATAGACATGGCACTTCCTGCACTTGAACGGGAGCTGTTCATAGTCCAGCATTTGAAGATGTGTCCAACTTCCAACTCTGATCTTTATTGCTTCGGGTAAACCTACCTTCAAGTCGACTTCCACGCAGATACGAGCACGATCGTATTGCTCTTTGCTGTTAGCTCGGTCAATGAATTTACCTAAAGAGTTGCCGATATGTTTGAGAGATTCCCAATTCCAGCAATGAACAGGCAGATTTGGAAGCATGACCCACACTGGGACGACAGTGGGGACGTCAACTGCTGGATCAAAATCTGGCGTCCACTTGTTGGTCCCGGCCCACGAGAGGCCCATGGATAGGGGCCGTTACGGAAGATCGGATCCTTGTCCTCCTTGTCGGAGAATTCAAACAGGAGCAGAAAAATCCCTTCAGAGAAAGTGGGTGTGTGCAGTCCATGAGAGCCCAATTTCCTAGCGACCCAACTCTGTGTGGTTTTTAGGGACCGAGACGAAGCGGCCAGGCAGGCTCCGCCGCGAGGAAGGGCAGCTGATCGGGCCCTCCGAGAGGGCGGATCTTGGGGACGTCATCCTTTCGTTTCACAGAAACTTTGCGCTTCGAAGGTTTCTTCTTAGGCCAGAGGATTCGGGAGGGGAGCGAAAAGCCTCTTCATCGAGAGGGGAGGCGAAGAAGGCAACTCCATTGAAACTTCGATCCCTTCGCTCGGGGAAGGCGTGCACTCACACGCTCGATGCCATACCATCCTCCACGGGCCCCTCTAAGGAGTAGGGGAGATGGAGACCCTGCAAGCCAAAGTCGGAGTCGAGGAGAGCCAATGCGCGCGTAAAAGACCAACACGCGCGCGAGGAAGGCATGCTTCGCGCCCCGACAAGGAGGGCCCGAATCCAGCGCGCCGCGTCGACTGACGGCCGTGGGACACGGAGCAAGCTATGAGAAAGAACACGGGAGCTGCGCCCGAACGAATCGGAGAATGGGACAAAGCTCACACCGGGGCGGCCGAGAGGGCGAGGCTGAAATCCACAAGATCGAGAAAGCCTTGTAGCAACCGACTGAGTCAAAAGTCCAAAAGTCCAAAAGAAGTCAACGATGCTGTGCATTACTTGGAAAATTCCAAACAAAATTTTTAATTATAATTACTATGAGTTATTTTATACATGGTCTTTGTATTAGTTTTTTCTCATTGGTTCTCAAACATTGTTATATATTTATGCACATTTTAGTATTCACATTTATATTTTGATGGTATATAATTCCAAATATTTAGATATAATTCCGAGTCATATAATTCTTATAGTATTGTGTTCCAGTTCTATGGGTTTCCCATCATGATTCTCATATGAAAGATGAAAATTTATCTTTTTTGTTTTATCCATTTGGAAAAAGTCTTTTACATTTTCATAAGTTTATATGGTTAGCAAAAGACCATATACGCTTGTAATGATTTTATATGGTTGCAAAAAAAAACCATTTTCCCTTTTCATTATTTTGTATTTATTTATATTGATATATTATATGTTCCATGTTTATGTTTCCAAAATAAATATGTGATTATTAATTATAGACATGTCATCTGAAGGCACAAACAAACACACAAGAAAACGAAATGTGTCACCAACATCGCGTGATAGGTCTAATGAAAATCGTCGTTTATGATATCAACAAAATAAAAGCATGTAAATTAATATACATGCATGTAAATTAATGCCTAAAAGTGCCCATGAAATAAGAGGTACATGTAAATGTTTTGGAAGGAAAAGAAGAAAAACTATTTTTTTAATTGTATTTTTGACTTATCTCCTTATAGGTCTAGTCGAACTTCAAGTGTAGGCACTTGTTGGATGCAGAATTAAATTTCACATCCAACGAGTACCTATTATGCATACTTTTGAGAAGACCAAACTTGATAAAAATTGTAGATACATTAAAAAAAATGTGTTTCAACACATTTTTTAATGTATATGCAAATTTTATCAATGTGGGTCTTCTCAAAAGTATACATAATGGGTACTCGTTGGATGTGGAATTTAATTATAAATCTAATGAGTGTATAAATGTAAAATTTGAGTAAACCTATAAGTAGATAAGCCGAAAATACAATTAAAAAAGTACTTTTCTTCTTTTCCCTCCAAAATTCATAGCTCTTATTTTATTATTTTTCCTTAGGAGGCCACTTTTAGGCTGAAATTTCCTCTAATATGATGTTGTGCATTTGCTGTTATGGTGATATTATCTCTTTTTTACTACACAAATTGTACTTTTATGCATGTTTATGTCTTTAAGAATTTGATAAAAGAGGATTAAAACCCTATTGAAACACTTGCAAAATTTAACAAACCTCAAGAAATTTTTAAATACAGATCAGTTTAGTATCAGAGATTAGGTTTTATTTGTTCTTGTGAGGCTTTAAATGTTTGCAATTGTATGTGATTCTTACAAGGTTGAAGCTCAAGAGAGGAGAAGGAAAGCTTGTGGTTGAGAGTCTTCAAGTTAGGTCAAGGAAAAGGAGAGCCAATTTTCCACAATCTCCACCACAAATTCTACTCAAATTGTAGTTGAAGCTTCAACAAGTATGTCACATGAAGGAGAGCCTAAAAATATGTCAGTTTATGAAAAATCCTTCAAGAAATCATTCTTTGATATGATGAGAATGGTGAAAGTTCTCTATGAGGAGAGAAGCACAAGGATGCAAGGTGAGAGCTCCAATATTCCAAAGGGATATGGAGACAAGCCTCCAAAATGGAATGGTGACAAGCCACCATTGACACCACCATCCTCACCACCATCTTCACCATCATCTTCTTCCACAACAAGCCCTTCACAAACACCTCCACATTCTCCAAAATGTCGTGGTAAAACTCTATTTTTGAAGCTTGACATTAAGTTTGATTTTCCTATGTATGATGGAGAGGTAATTTTTGAAATATTAGACAATTGGGTACGTCATCTTGAAGTGTGTTATAGGATACAAAGAATTAAGGATGATGACACCAAGATTCATCTTGCTTCATTGAGATTGGAAAGTGTAACTCTTATTTGGTGGGAGGTCAAAACTCAAGAGGACATGAAGAGACATGGTAAGGTATTAACCTCTTGGAATTATTTTGTTGTTTCCTTAAGGAGACAAATTTATCCATTAGGATACATGCAAAAGGCTATAATGGACTGGAAAAAAATTAGGCAAGGTGAAGGAAAAAGTGTGCAAAGCTATACATAAAAGTTTAGGAGAAGAGCACTAATTTTGGGTGTAGATTTGACATCTCAAGAAACTTTGTTGAAGTAAATTGGAGGTTTGCATAGTTACCTAAGACATACTATTATCATGTTTAATCCTTCAAATTTAAATGAAGTATGTGTACATGCCACACATCTAGAAGCAAGAGGGAAACATGTTTCAGATGAGACAAGTGAGGATACCTTTGAGTCTGAAGAGAAAGGGAAAGGTAAGTTCAAAGGAAAAGGTAAGAATAATGCTTCCATCAAGATGGAGAAATAAAAAATCACATGCAAACATTGTTTCAAATATGGGCATGATGAATATCATTGTTGGAAACTTCATTTAGAGATGAGACCCAACAAGATTCAAAACAAGGAGAAGGAGAAGACAACTGCAATAATAACACATGATTTAGGTTTTGATTATGGAGATGAAACAAAGATCATCGTATTGGGTTTGAAAGGTAAGGACATTACAAGTACTATTTATTCAATTTGTCAAGATAGTACTCAAGATGATGAAACAATAATTGAGATCTTCCATGTTAGATTTATTTCAAAGCATACCAAGATTGACACCCTATTTGATAGTGGTTCACAAGAAAATCTTATTTCAGAAGACTTAGTTAAGAAGTTTAATTTAGAGAGAATTCCTCATCCAAGACCATATCGTTTAGGTTGGATATGTAAGAATGCAAATTTGCAGGTGACAAGGAAGTGCATACTTAGATTTGCAATCACTGCAAAATTTCTTGATGACGTTGAACTTGATGTTGTTCCTCTTGATATTTCTGGTATTGTTTTGGGTAGCCCACATCTTTATGATAGGAGAGAAATATTTCATTTCCATGAGAATAAGTATCACTTTTTCAAGAATGGGATTGAGTACATTTTTAGAGTGCATAGTAAAAATATGAATTTGTCTCTTATGCATGCTAGGCAAATGAAGAGAATTGTGAATGCTAGTCAAAATGTTGCTTTGTTAATGTTCAAGCATCAAGATGTTGTAAATGAGGCCTTTCAAGGAGATGCATCAAATGTGAAATCTGATTTCATTGAGTTTGTTAATGGTTGTGATAAGATGTTTCAGGAGTCTAACATGTTTCCTTCTAAAATAGGTAAACAAGATGAGGTATTGAATTGTAGCAACATACATCATTGTTGAGCAGTGATGTGAACAAGATGCCAGTGCAATAGAGTGCAAAGGTCAAAGAGAAAGTGCCAAATAAATTTTAAAAAGAGGGCATTGGGTTCAAAATTTCTTCTTGTGGGTTTCACAAAGTGTCGATGGCGATGGCGATCAGATTTGGTCAAAGGTGAGCCAAGTGCAAGATGAGAGATGTCAAGCATTGTCATGTCAACAGTGCTCAAGGTGAGACGAAATTGAAGTTTTTTAAGCTTTATTTGATTAAAGACTGAGGATGGAATATGTTTGTTACTTAAAGGATAATTTTTTGTTCTACACATTCTGGGAAATTGCAGCAAGATGGTATTTATAACAGCAAGTCAAGGTCTCCAGATTTAGGGAAAATGATAAATTTTAAAGAAAGACTCAAATTGTCGCATTCAAGTAATTTTCAATGGATGAGAACTAGAAGTGTGAGGGAGTTTATACCTCATCTATTTACTGATAGATAAAGATATTTTGGAGGTCCAAAAGCTTCCAGTGGGGAGGAATGATCCGATGGATCAAATTTATGCTCAAAATTAAAAGTTCTTATAATGGAATAAAACCTATGTGCTTGCGTATATCTCATTGTTTTGAATATAGTGCAACTCGTTTCATGAAAAAAATGACTCTATATGCTCCTAAAATCTCGTTCTGTTTATTTGTAAACAACTAAAAAAATGGTTTTTGGATGACAGGGTTGCCCAGTCAGAATTTTTTACTGCTGACTGGAACATTGATCGATGACTAGACCATTGACTATATCTTGTTGGGCTAATCAGGGCGTGTCATTTGTCACTTGCTAATTGGTTTGAGTTGGGGAAGTGTCATTGGTTGTTTGATATACCAATGAGATTCTTCCAAGTGGCGCCTCCCAATTGGTTAAAATTTGTGTAAGGGTCAAGGTGAGGTAAATGCATTAATTGGATGGAGATTTTTTTTCTAATCTAATTCAGGGTCAGATGACCAAGGGACTGATTGTCGTGTCAAATTGTTCTTTGTATCTATTTCAGGTGATACATCGCGACTTGAGAGAGAGATAGGTAATTGAATTAATCGGGCAGAGATATTACGTCTAATATAGTTGAGGGTTGTATTACCAAGGGAGTGATTTCTGTGTCAATCCCTATTTGTATCTATTTTAGGTGATACGTCGCAACTTGTGAGAGGGACATGTAAATGCATTAATCATGCAGAGATTTTGGGTCTAATCTGATTGAGGGCTAGATGAACAAGGGTGTGATTGTTGTGTCGAATTTTTCTTTGTATTTATTTCACGTGATACATCGCGGATTTTGAGAGATAGAGGTAAATGCATTAATGAGGTGGAGAGTTTGGGTCTAATCTAATTGATGGTTGAACGACCAACAGAGTGATTGTCGTATCGAATAGTTATTTTTATCTATTTCAAGTGATACATCACGGCTTGTGAGAGAGACAAGTAAATGCATTAATCGGGTGGAGAGTTTAGGTCAAATATAATTCCGCATCCAACGAGTGTTCATGCTCAAAATTTGAGTAAAATCATAGGGAGATAAGTTGAAAATATGATTTGAAAATTAGTTTTTTCTTCTTTCCCTCTAAAATTTGGTGATGTAATGTAACCTTATTTTATTATTTTCACTATTATTTCATAATATTCCTTAGTAGGCCTACTTTAGTCCTCAAAATTTCTCTAATGGTCCTAATTTTGTATCCGTTTATGTAACTGGAATATATCCAATTTTCAGTGTTAAACAACTATGACCTGAGTCATCTCATTGTTGGATCAAACCCACCCATACTGATGAGCCTTAGCTATTGCTAAAAGTGTTATAAATTTTCATTTTTAAACCTCTATGACCTTATCATTCCATTGTTGGATCAAACCCACTTGCACTAATGAGCCTTAGCTAGAGCTAAAAGTGTTTTTTTTTGGGGGGAAATTGAAGCATTTGTATATCTTAATTAAAACATGGTTACAGAGTTGTTGTTACAAATCCCACCAACTATGCATATCAACACACTGAAATATCCCAACATCCAAATTATAACCAAGCCATAGAGCAGGATTCTCTAATATGATACATACATAACAATGTGAAACTAGGCCAATAATTAAACCTCTTCTTTGATTGCACGACAAAGGCCACCAAACACTTACTTAAACATAATTCCAGACAAACCCCAATATCAAAAAACTAAAGCAAACTACACCTCCAAGAGAACATATCAAAATTATCCTCAACTCTCTAAGGACTAAATACTGTCCAAAGAAAAAACACTAAAAATAATACACCCCCAAGAGTATACACCAACATAGCCCATATCCATAGCTTAAAGAGTAATAACAACATTGATTCTCATAGTGGTCAAAACAAGAAAGAAATCCCCAACAAACGCACAAATCCTTATTAGATACTAACCTTCAACCATATATGCAATTACCCTATGTAGAAAAAAAATAAAACAATGAGAACAAATAGTGCACAAAAGTATAAAACCATCCAAACCACAATTGTATCAAACAAGCAAAACAGAGAGCCATAACATCACCCTTAAAAATCAATATCCATTAAAACAACAGTAGCAGAAATCCATCCATGAAACAAAAAGCCCTTCATAAATGCATAGGGCCATAAAATACCATCTAATACATAGCCAAAAGAAAAAACATAGTAGAAAAATAACTCTTACTTGGCACACTGGAATCCGACCAAAATTTACTGCAAAAAGCACATAGTAGTTTTCCATCTCTAGTCATGTCCTAAAGAGGATATCGTAGTCGACGCCTAGGCTCTAGAAATCAAAGGATCCATGAGATCAACAGAGGCAGAATCACTGATAAGAAAACCCTCTATTTGGGCCAAATAAGAATCAAAATTTTCCAAACAAAACTTCTGATTTCAAAGCATGCATTTAATTTCTTCCAGAGAGGAGAATGCATTGTACTTTTCTACCTGCTTCTCTTTCAAGACCAACTGCAATAGGGTTGACAATTTTTTATGAAGGGAAAGATAATTCAGAAAATGTAGCTTCCAACTTCTGGATTTTCCAGGAGAAGGAATCCATTTCACATCATCTCCTATCAATTCATAATTAGATTGATATGCTTGATATCCTTCAACCTCACTTCCCAATACTTAGATTTATTTCCTCACCTCTAGAAGAACAACATCAAAGAGAGAAGCCATTGTATCATCAAAAAAAGGAAAAATCCTCTTACACGCCAAAGTAGAATGTCCTCCACCACCCCTCCTACTACTCAATATTTTCCTAGGAGGCATCAAAAAAAAAAAAGAGGAAGCACCGGGGGAAACTACTAAAAGACCAACGAACTAGAAAAAAACAATAATAAGGACTTGACACAACACCCTGAACACTAGACCTAAAAAAATCTATATCATCACCAAATTACCAAAATATTGGTTCCATATTCACCAATTTAACAAAATCCTCACAACATAGAACCATGACCCAAAAGACTCTACTACGTCCTGGAGAAAAGAGAGACTTCTCAATATACTGACAAAAAAAAAAGGTATCGATAAGAATTTCTTGAAGAGAAATTCAAATAGCTAGAAAAATACCCAATAGACTACAACAATATCCCAATAGGAAAAACTTACTCCAACTCCAAGCATGTGATCTTTTCAAATTCAAGACCAGACCATGAATGGGGCTCATATACACCCACCAACTAGATAGGAAAAATAACAATAATAAAAAAAAACAAACGTAGAATATGGATTGACCAAATAAGCCAAGGCTTTAATATCATAAATTGGAAAATTATGAAAGAACCAGATAATATATTTCTCACTGGCATATAAAATTGATTGAAGCCAAACTCCTGAAAATAATGACCAACACCAACACTATTTTTCAAAAATAATTTCGCATACCAGAACAGACTACCACAATCACCAACACCAACATGTTTCGTCAACAAAAATTTCACATACATCAAATTTAATGAACACCAACATTTGGAAGTGAAGGGTCTGCCCACACCTCCATTGACACTAGCCACTATAGACTCCAAAACCCACCTTGAAAATTTCATTTAAAGGAAACGCCTCCTCCTTAAATCTTACATGCATCTGCAAATTAACACCTACAACCACCTACACTTCTTAAATAAGTCGGGACACTTGGAAAGAGGAGGGATAAAACTCCAAAAAACCCATTAAATCAATAATAGGACCTACATTAGGGACTGTCCTATCTAAGCATTGAAGAGATTCCATATCTTCCACTAAGAAGAAGGAGGCCAACTAGCATCAAACTCAATATCACAAGATTGACATTCCAAAATTTCCAAAATATTAGCAACTTGATTGCCCAGTATTTTATAATGAAGGACTATCACGTAGTCCAAATCTCTTAATAATCCATGAATTCTATTAATTAAACTCTCCAGCCACCAACATTACAATATTTTACCTAGTGGTTGTCCATTAATAAGTTTTTTTACATAGTAAATAACAATTTGCAAATATCACCCACTTTTAATAAGAGATAACCCTAATGAATGGCTATTTGAAGAAATTTTTCTAGTGCCCAAAACTCTGCCATCTTATTACTATTCCAACCACAACTCTGTGAAAACACTCTCAAAGTTGAAGAACAGAAATCCCTAAATACACCTCCAAAACTAGCAATCCCAGGGTTACCTTTCAAATTAGAGAAATCATGAGGTCCAAAATGGGCCTAAATATATATATAAACCAAAATCAACTCTATAAGAACCAATAGGATTCAAGATGATGACAGCGATGGGGGACGATTCACCATTTTTTAAGTAAAAAGGTAAAAAAAAAAATTAAAAAAAAAATTGAAAACCACTTTTTCAACTCATATTTTCAACTTATCTCCCCACATTTTTACTCAAATTTTGAGTGGTAGCACTAATTGGAAGTGGAATTTAATTCATCATCCAATGAGTACTCATATTTCATATTTTCGATGGACCTTGTTATACGAAAAATGAGAAATACATGAAAAAACGTGATTGCAATTATGTTTTTTCATCATGCTTTTTCAAGTATTTCTCATTTTTCATGTAGCAGGTTCCATAAAAATTATGCAACATGGGTAATCCTTGGATGAGGAACTAAATTCCACATATAATCATTATTCCTTCTATAATTTTGAGTAAAACTATGGGGATATAAGTTGAAGATACGAGTTGAAAAAGTAGTTTTTTTCTCTTTTCCATCCAAAATTTGATGAGTTAATCCAATCTTATTTTAGTATTTCCACTATTATTTTATAATATTCCTTTGGAGACCCATTTTAGACCTCAAAATTTCTCTAATGCAGTGACACCCCATCAAAATTTAGTTTGATGAAACCTCACAAGGGAGGAGATAATGGGAGTTGTGATTTAATGTTCTGAAACGAGATAGATTTCTTATGGGGGAAGTTCATCCTATATTATAACTCCAGCTTCTTTAGAATTTCTTCCTCAACACTTCCCACCTTTAAGTCATCATTTAACCCAGAGATTTCTAATAGTTTTTGTCTAATTTTTTTTGTCATCACCTCCTTAAGAACTACAAAATCCCTTCTTTTATCTTTAAAAATTCTAGCATTCCTTTCCTTCCACAAATTCGAAACAATAAACCTCCTTTCAAGATCCAAGCCCTATTAACTATGGAGATTTTAAACAGATATGAGTTCCATTGAGCAACAATTGACATTAGGTCCACCTTATTCTGATTATATTTTCCAAAACAAAAGAAACAAAATACCATACTTCCTTAGTAAATGAGCAAGAGTTAATTAAATGTTCAATTATCTCTTCCACCAAATTACAAAGAAGGAAAATGGAATGGCCTTCAATAAGTTTCTTTGTAATATGGTCCCAAGTGAAAATTCTATGCCTCCCCATCAACAATAAAAAAAGTGATACATTGGCCTAGTATATTCCAAACCATATCTTTTGCCAAATTACCTCTTTCTCTTGATATGAATGACCTACCAGGAGGGAATATGAATCTTTTAGAATGAACATATTAATAGGTCACAATCCCCATCACAATTCATCCCATTAATCTTATGAAATTATTAGCTTCCTCTCCATCAAATATTCCTTCAAACTGTCCCATGACAAATCCTCAGATGATGGAGGCCAATATTCTTTTAATTTCAACCTCCACCAAAGCATTGAATCATGTCCTAACTTCTAATAGTCCTTAATGATCATAGCTCCCAAGCCAATTGTAAACATTTGTCGAGATATAAGGTCTTCTTTTTTTTATAGAGATAGGAGTTGTTTCCAAGAATCATCCCAAAACAGAGTAGATCCTCCCTTCTTAACCTCCCAAAAATAATTTTTTTTCACAATGTCGTAATTATCCCAAACCCACATCCATATAACCAAACTTGAGATATTCAAATTATACTTGAGCCTCTCTTCCTGTGAAATGAGAGGCGTATATTTCCTCAACCATATTTTATTCCACAATTCGTCTTCTCCTACCACACACCTCCAACATAAATTAGCCCATAGGATGCCACTTAATGTTTTTGGATCACACAAGCCCAATCCCCAAGTCAAATTTAGAAAACATAAGGTCTCCGACACCACCAAAGATCACCTCTTCATTTTTTTATACACCTGCCAAAACAATTCTATCCACTTAGAGATAAAATCTTTCCAAATTTTTTTTGGCATTGGAATAGTGTAACAACCCTCTTGAAAATTCCATGTAATAAAGTTAAAATAATAACCACGATATATGGGACACATTTTCCAAGCTAAATTTTAGGCATAAAATCCTATTGTGGGTGTTCACATGGTTTATTGTGGCTAAGGAAATTGGAAAAGGATTTGGAAATGCAAATGGCATATTTGGCACATTTATTTATGAAAATAATGGAAATTAGGAGAAAAGGGAGATGAAAGGTCATAGGTTGCATGTGAGGAGGAAAATGAAGGACAATAATGGAAAATGAAGAAAATAAAGGTATCTTTCATAAAAAGGATTCTGAGGATCAGTTGGTACCTTTTGTTAGTGCATTTTTTGGTGCTCTCTCATTATTCTCTCTCTCTCTCATACTCTTGGATACTTAGAGTTTTCTTGGAGCACTCTTGGAGAGTGTGGATACTTGGTGATTGGAGTAAGAATGAAAATGAATAACAAGAAAGTGCAAGTGGAAATTGGGATCAACAACTACAATGAGATTTGATTACAGGTACCAAGTTGCATGTATGTTTTCCTCGCTAGTTTTGGCATGCATGGTGTATGCATGTGGATTTTCCTAGCCTTTCCATTTCCTAGTTAGCCATGGTGTTGTGGGTTTATTTCCATTGATCATGATTCCTTTAGTTGTGGGTTGAGTTATTAGTTCCTGGAAGCCTTGGTTGGATAAACGCTCCAGAAGCCAGACATAAAACTATGAGTTGAGTTATTATTCCTGGAAGCCTTGGTTGGACAAATGCTCTGGAAACCCTTGGTGGTTTGAATTAATATCCATCAAAGCCCTAGTTGGAAAAATGCTTTGGAAGCCCTATAACAGTTGGGGTTGAGTTATTATTCCTAGAAGATTTGGTTGGAACAACACTCTGGAGCCCTGAGACAAGTTGGATAGAGAACAATTCGTGATGGTTGTGATGTCTGACCGTGAGGTGGAGTCACTGGTCGAGGGTTGAAGTGGTTTGGCCTCTGGAAGCCCTGGATTGATTGTGATTGATGTGTTTGGTGAGATCCCACATTCATGCTTGGAATATGGCATGGGGGTGATTAGCTGAAGTGAGGCTTGGCTCAGCCAATCTATGGTCGGGTGGAACATGAAAGTCCCATATCCGGTTGATTTTACATGCATTAATGAATATCTCATTCCTTCAATGTTTGCTATGCAAATGTATTGGTTATTATGTGGATTATATTTCTATTGTATCCATGGTATTTTTGTTTTTCTTATGTTGGTTATAAGCATGTATTTTATCAATGGTGATGTATGGCTCTATCCATGTTTTTAATTGTGAATGAATGCATAATGGATCTATGGTCAAATAAATTGTATTTCATCTAATTATGTAATGGAGCAATGCTTCTTAATGATTCTCAGATAAGTATGAGACCATTATGTTTAAATCTGTTGTTTACACATTTAGATGCAATGTTTGTGACATGTTTGACGAAACACCTTTCATGGCTAGGAGGGTTCCAAATGATTTCATGATGATGTGATTGCTTTCATACCTTTTTTTTAATGTTATTTATCATATCCTAAAGTTTCATGAAGTTCTGGGCAGTGACTTGGGCTCTGGGACTAAAAAGTTGGCACAAATCCCAGAGTTGCAGGCACATAACTAATCAATTAGGGCTCTGACTGCATGCTTGTTGTGTTCTTCCTACGAATATAGGCTCCTAGCCACTACCATGCCTTGTAGTTCCTGCGACTATGGTCCAAAAGGTTAAAAAAGTTAGTCTCCCTCAGGGATCAGGGGATTGGGAGGTTGGGTTACCTCCCGGGGATGATTTTGATGCTGTGTAAGGTGTTTTTTATTTTGTTTCCATTAGTTCCACTTCCTTAAGGTCATATAGAAGGTTTAATCTCATATTAGTATCCTCTTATCCATGTTTAACTTGGTTGGTTAGTTACTTGGGTAGATGTGGGAGGAGGGTGTTATAGAGTGGTATCAGAGCATTCTTCAACTCTCAGACTGGATGCGTAGTGTGTTGATCATGCATTATGTTGATTTATTATGTGTTTTTCATACCTATGGTGTATGTGTTTGTTGCACCTATGTTGTGTTATCCATGGTGGAAGTGGTGTCGTGATGGAAGTGCTTATGATGTCATTTTCAACATGTCCTAATGTGTGTATGACTGATTATGACTTGTTCATGTTTGTGTATGTGCATGCACATTAGCTTACATATTGTTACATGTTGTATATGAATTGCTTGCGTATTCTAGGTCACATATTGGTCATGCTTACGTAGTGTCTGTGTATGCTTGCTTGTGTTATGTTAGATGTTGAACATGAATTGGTCATTCAAACTTGGTTACATGTCACTTATTCTTGCATATGGTTCGTGCTTGTGATGGTGTTGTGTAACTAGCTCCAAAAATAGAAGAAAAGAGAGATCAACACCCTTGAAATAATCAACTTCGAGGGGGGAACATCCTTTACATAACATAAATGAACAATTCTTAGATGATACAAATGAAAAAACCTCCTTTCTATATATAGGAGTCTATGGGGTCACAATATAATCCTAGCCGACCTAACAATAATAATATAAGGGCACAATAATAACAATATGGGGGTTATAGGGGTATAACAATAACAATAAGGGGGCTACACTAGAAACAATAAGGGACTACACTAGTAATATAGGAACCTAACATGCCCCTCCTCCTCAAAAAAGTGTTGTCCTCAACGCTTCAGTAGCTCTGGATGCTTGATAAAATTCTCATCCTCCCATTTTGAATCTTCAGTGGGTAAGTTCTTCCACTTGATGAGATACTCTGAAATTGATCGATTTCGTAGTTATCGAGTTCTTGTTTCTGTGACTTCTTCGAGTTCCAATATGATTTTTCCTTCCTCATCAAGTTCTGGTAATATTTTTTGAACTAGAATTTTGTCACCTATAACCTTCTTTAATCATGAAACATGGAAAATTGGATGCACTCGAGAAGAAGCATGAAACTCCAATTTGTATGCCATAGTACCAATATTTTGCAACACCTTGTAAGGACCATAATACTCTGGCGATAATTTATTATCCTTCTTAGCTTGCTTGAGGGACATTTGTTTGTATGGTTGTAGCCGTAAAAATACCTAGTCTCTGGCATCAAAACTTCTCTCGCTGTGATGTTGATCTGCCTGTTGTTTCGTTCGATTTTGTTCTAAATTTAGGTTATCCTTTAAGAGTTGGAGAACTTGTTTTTGATGCTCGATGTGATCCTTCATTTCTTGAACCTTAGATTTTTCTCTTAAAGATGATGTGATGGACGGTGGATCATATCCATAAAGTGTCATAAATGGGGTCATTTTTGCTACAGTATGGAAAGAAGTGTTATACCAGCATTCATCCAGAGGTAACCACTTGACCCATTATTAGTAGGAGAAAATTCCTCACGTTTTACCCCTATCCTACCTTAAAACCACAATAATAAACCTTTGTTTTATCCTCATAAGCTTCCTTATACCTGCACTAGTCCAAGAATATTGTCCTATCTCTGCACTAGTTTTATATTTCATACTTAAGGTTTATTAAGTACTTAATTAATAATTTTTAATAGATTTTATGCCTTTTATATTCTTGCAACTAACATTTATCTTCCTAAAGCATTTTGATAAGAAAACATATTAATCTTGAATCAGCATGGTCTAGTGCAGGGAGGTTCCTGCACCATTGGCAGCCGACTGCTCCTAGACTTCCATAACAGCTCGTTACCTAATGCGGGCTTCTCGTTCCAACTCGACCCGTTTAGTAACGGTAATCTTGAGTGGAATTCGGAGTGGATGATATTTAGGGATATGATCGAAGATTGGGTCACCAACCAATGAGTAGTTTAGCATTTTATTATAGCCGCTGGCTTATTTTGTAACGTTGGTTGTTATTTCGTTCAGTCGAAAGGCTGGAATTAGAACGATTGTATGTAATTTTTTTATGGCCATAGGCCGAAAAGGTTGTATAAATATAGATTTTAGATATGAAATTGGGGAGCGATAGCCATGCTACTATAACTCTGGAAAATTTGTAATTTTGTGTTGTCACCCTTGTTCTAGGTTGGATCCATACTTATGACGTATTTTTGCTGATTCGAATTGATACAAGGAGCTAAAAAATGTTGTTTACATTCTGCGTTTTAATTTGTCACTGATGTGTCTTTGAGTGCTGAATATTTACATTTTCTGAAACGGGAAACGAGTTGATTGGCTAGGGCCTAGTGAACCTATCTCATTTTCCCTCTCATGCTTTTGTTCAGTTAAAGGTGTGTGTGTTGATTTTATTCATGCAAAGTGTGGATTGAGTTTATCATTTATCATTTCATAATAATTCTAGTTTTATTTCATTAATAGTTAAGTGTGATGGATCTGTGGCATGTTTATTAATTAAAGTTCAATTTAACTTTAGTCAATTAATTTTTTATGAATCTTAGTTGATTTCTGCCTGGAGTAGTGCAAGAAGATTCTTGCACTAGTGCATTTATAATTTCTAAAAACTGCTTTTTCGGTTCATCACGGCAAGATTGTTTCATTTCTTTCCTTTGCAAGAATTCGATTTATTTCTGCAAGTGAATGTTCATTAGTAGATAGAAGTCTTTTTAATACCAAGAGTTAAAATCCTAGGAATTAAAATAGGCTTATTTAACTTATGAATGAATGTTGTTACGACACATCGATTTGTGCCAACACTTCAAATTTTTAAAAGGAAAGAATTAAAACTTAAATCTGAATGATTAAAGTGAACCTTTCTGAGTTAACAAAGAGTAAAGGTAGATCTGGTTTATGTGAGTAACTATCATAGGGATAAAATCTTGTTGTCATAGTTATTTCTTTCATTGCATTGAAGAAAGTGTGCTTTAAATTTTGAAGTTTGTTTTATTTCAAAGTTAGTTTCATTACAAGATTCAGTTTGGTTGAAGCATTCTTTACGTGTGCAAGTTATTTTAGAATCCTGATTCGCCTTTGCAAATTTCTTTCATAGATTAACATGCCCTTTCTTTTCTCGAAAGTAATTTGAAAACTTGGTGTAGGAATCTCTGTTCCGGTACAGGAATAGAGTGCTCAAAGCCTAAAGCTTAGAGCCCCTACAAAGATACATAAATATCTGGTTCCATTGTAAAATATACTTCCCGCACCTAAGGAATGTACCTGTACTAGTGCAAGAATATTTTAGGAGTACATGAATAACAACTTCATGCAGGAAGGAAAATATTTAAGAAGGCAGATCTTTCCAAGGGTCCACTTGTGAACCTTCCAACACCCATACTAGAGATAAACATAAAATTTCATTTCATCAATCAAGTTTGTTTACAGTAAGTGTGAAATTTCCCTTATTTGATTTCTTCGCAAATTACTTTCTTTCGCATTCTGGAACTAGAACTACTTTGGTGTAAATTGTTGTGTGATATTTCTTTTTGATTCTGCAAGTTCTTGATTTAAGAAGTAGGAATAGATAAGAAAATTTCATACCACTTATGGCATTTCCTGTGCTTCGTCTTTAAGTTTACTAACCCTGGGTTGACAATTAAGTGTTGAAAGGAGTTTTCTTAACCGCAATTCCCGCACCCAACATTTTGGCGTTGTTGCTAGGGAGGCGATTTGAATTGGTAAGAATTTTCTATTTTTCTGCAATAGGGGTAATTCTGCTATTATTTTTTCTGCAATGTGCTTCTATTGACTGAAGGAATTTATAGGTGTTGAGTTACTTTTTTAATTGCAACATTTTATTGAATTTTTCTTTTTTCTTTTTTTGAAATGAATGGCTAAAAGGGGTAGGGGTCTGAAGCCCACTAAGGGCTGAGGAAATACTGGTAAATCTAAAAGAAATTCTCATATTGGCCTTCTTTTGTAGGTAGAAAGTACAAACAAACCCAGACTCATCATGCAAGAATTTTCCACTTGGACTCTGGCAACAGTAGTCCAGGGGTGACATAGCCCACGAAGGGGAAGAAGGAGACTCTTAGAACCCATAGTAAACCTTCTCAGCATGTTGAGAGTGGTTCGATTGGAGGATAAACAATGGCAGATCACAAAGACCATGCCGAGGGAACTAGAAAAAATCAGGTAAATGAGGAACAATCCACTTTTGGATTCCCAATTGTGGATCCTGACATAATTTTGCAAATGAAGAATATTCCACCATCAGATCTTCCTCATTTCTATGGTAAGGTACATGAAGACCTGGACTCTTTTCTATTTGAGTTTGATATTTTGTGTAGGAGCTATGATTATTCATCTGATGCTCAGAAATTAAATTTGTTTCCTGCAAATATTAAGGATGCAGCATTACGCTGGTTCATGGGACTAGGGGGAAACACTATAACTTCTTGGGAACAGATGAAGAGAGTGTTCTTGTCAAAATATCAGGAATATTGTAAAAGTAGAGATATTCAAGTTGAAATATTTACTATTGTGCAAAATGAAGATGAGACCCTAGAGGATTAATTAGAGAGATTCCTGTAAAAGGTCAAAGCACAAATTTGATATGAGTACCATTAGGACCTTGTTCTTATGTGGACTTACTGATGATGCTAGGAATAATTTAAATTTGTTAGGACAAGGAGATATTTCCCAGAAACCTTTTGATCAAGTCTGTGACTTGTGCAGGAAATTATCAATCAATATAGATCCAGTAAAGGAATTCGAAACAAAAATAAGAAAACCGAATATACTGATGTTGTGATTGTTGGATTGGAGAAAAAAATGGATAATGTGAAAATTGAAATAATGAATACCATTAGCAAAGAAATCGACTCTTTGAAATTTCAGCAAAACTTGTAGAGGAATAAGAGTCATTATCTATTTCTTGTCCAAAATGTAGAAAAAGGAATCTTTTAAGAGAATGTTCTCTTGATGTGAAAGGACTTAATAAATGTGCAATTTGTGCAGATAACCATGCCACGGAGAAATGTCCTTCCATACCTGGGTTGAAAGTTGTATCTGAGGGAGGACAACCAGAAGTTGAATCATTGCATGTTATGGGAGCATGAAGAAACTGGCCTCAGGTAAGTGCATGTATGGCTCCTGAACTTCCACCACATTGTTTTGGTTATAATGCACATCGATATTACTATCCTAGCACTAGTCACTCTCAACATTGGCAGCATGGGAACCAATATCATTATGGAAAACCCTCCCAATCTTCGCAACAAGGATGGAGAGGGCCAAACCATTCACACCAGTCCTATCCTGCACCTATGAAATCATACCCACCTACATATGCACATTACTCGATGCCACAACCATCATTTCCCCAACTGAGTTAGCCTATGCCACCATTACCTTTATCTCCACCGTTTTGACCTCCTCAACTACCTACCCCATACCAAATCCCAATAACAAAGCGATACAATTGATCCATTCTATGAACCCTATTTTTCCATCCAGATATCAGTCTATGCCAGTTGGAGTCAATGATCTCCAATTGAGATAGAGGAAGATAGTAACCTCAGAAAAGAAGAAGCGGTCTATGGTGATTATCAAAGAGAAATGTGGGGAGGAAACTCTTGACCATTCTGTGAGATATGTCACCATTCAGCTCATCCTTGTACCTCAGAGCCTTTGAAATCCTCTTCAAACCAGCCTCCCTATCAAGAGAGGCTAGTTGTGGAGAGAAATGACCCCATTCCAGAGTCTAGCTTGGCTTCTGAACTTAGGAATATTTTTATAATTCTACCTTTGCTCCAAGCTATAAAAGAGATACCCATATGTACAAAAGTAATTAGGGATCTCTGTCTAAAGAAGCCAGGAAGGAGAATATTGGAACCCCAAACCATTCAATTTGTTGGAAGAGTAGCAGAGTTAATGATGGGATGTATGCACATGGAAAAATACAATGACCCTGGAAACCTTGTTGTCTATGTTCAAATAGGTGATGTCCTTGTCTCTAATGTGCTTATAGACCTGGGGGAACCCATTAATGTTATGACCAAGAAAACCATGGATCAACTTGGATTGGTCCATATTCTTCCTACTCCCACTATGCTTGAATTTGTAGAGAGATCTAAAATCAATCTAGAAGGGGTGTTGGATTATGTGATCATTTCATTTGATTCTTGGGAACATCCTGCAAACTTCATTGTGCTTCAGCCAAAGAATCATGTGGGAGGACATCCCTTGATCTTGGGATGACCATGGCTTTCTACGGTCGATGCTTACATTGGATGTCGTTATGGTGACATGTATATTTCCCATGGAGATTCTAGGAAGAAGGTCACCTTATATCCACCTGTTAGATCCATTCAGGAACTCTGAGACACCTTGTGGCTAGATTACAATAGTGACAAGGAGACTCAGACTGTCTCTATGTTACATCATTGTGTTGAGTCCTCACAGGAGAGTGAGCTACATGACTTCCTGAACAATCAAGACACAATGCCTAATTTTGAGTCATTGAGCCAAATTTTTAGTCTAGACTTTCAGGAAAGTCACAATTCTCAAACTCCCTCATCACCATCTCTAGCAACGCCTATGTGTACTCTTGAGCCCGATACCACACTTGTTGAGATTAGTCCAGGAAAATCTTTTCATATCAGTTCAGACTTGGATTCATCCCAACAAGAGCAACTTGTGAATTTGTTGCGAAACCATGTTGATGCCTTTGCATGGGGTTATGAAGATATGAAAGGAATCCCTCTTGAAACCTGTACTAATCATATTTATATTCAGGATGGAGCCCGACCTATGTGACAACCCCAAAGGAATATGAACCCATCTCTAAGAGATGTCGTAAAAGAAGAATTGCAAAAACTCTTGGATGTTGATTTTATCTATCCTGCTTCTGACAGCCAGTGGGTCTCCCCATTGGTGTTAGTCCCGAAAAAAGATGGGAGATGACGCATTTGCATTGATGATAGAGAATTTAACAAAGCCACTCTTAAGGATTACTTCCTCCTTCATTTTACCGATCAGGTGCTTGATACCCTTGTGGGTAAGAAGTACTTCCCTTTTCTATATGGCTTCAATGGTTATAACTAGATATAGATCGCACCCAAGGATCAAGACAAAACCAAATTTACATGTCCATGGGTTACATTTTCTTACTGAGTGCTTCCCTTCTGGCTATGTAATGCCCCGGATACCTTTCAAAGGGAAGTCTTGGCCATTTTTGCTGACCTTGAATATGTGGAAATATATATGGATGACTTCTCTCTATTTGGTGATTCATTTCAGGAGGGCCTCAAAAATCTAGAAAAGGTGCTTCTTTGTTTCCAAGAAGATCATCTCACCTTGAGTGATAAAAAGTGTAGATTAATGTGCAAGGCAAGTGTAGTTCTTGGCCACTCATTTCTGACAAAGGTATCTAGGTTGACCCTACAAAGATATAAATTATTTTGAGTCTTCTTGCACCCAAAACTCAAAGGGTAGTGAGAGGTTTCCTAGGACATGCGGGCTACTATAGCAAATTCATTGAGAACTTCTCTAGGATATCTGCCCCCCTTTTTCGAATTTTAGCTAAGGATAGTGAGTTTTATTGGTCCACAGCTTTCCAACAGTCCTTTGAGACATTGAAGGAAATACTAGTACAGGCACTAGTTTTGAGAGGACCAAACTAGTCCCTGCCATTTCATATTTCCTCTAATGCCTCAAATACTGCCATTGGCGTAGCTTTAGGATAGGAAGAAGACAATTAGTCATATGTTATCTACTTCATCAGTAAAAACTTGTCACCCGCTAAATTAAACTACACAGTTCCTGAGAAAGTGTTTTAGCTTTAAATTTTGCTATTGATAAATTCAAACACTACATTACATGGTATGAAGTCTTTGTGCATACTGATAATTTTGCAATAAAATATTTGATGAATAAACCATTAACTAGTGGTAGAGTGACTAGGTGGTTACCATTATTACAGGAATTTAATATTATTGTTGTTGATAGACCAGGAAAATATAATGTAGTAGAAGATTATCTTTCAAGATTAAATAATTGTGGTGAAGTAATTACTGTTGATGATGATTTCCCTGACAAACATCTTTTTGTTGTGTCAACGGGATCTCCAAGGTTCGCTGACATAGCTAATTATTTAGTCACCGGAAAGACACCACCTCACTTTTATGCTCGTGAAAAGAGGAATATTATACAGAAAATTGCTGCATATTCTTGGGTTCAAGGAGACCTCTTTTACACTGGTCCAGACCTCATTATACGAAGGTGTGTAAGAGAGGAAGAAGTGTTTTAAATCTTAAAATATTCTCATGATGAACCTTGCAGAGGTGACTTTGCTGATAAGTGGTTTGCATACAAAATTTTACGAGCAGGCTATTTTTGGCCCTCCTTATTTAAGGATGACAAACAATATGTCAAGTGCTATGATAGTTTTCATCGAATGGGATAACCCAATCAAACCAATGAAATGCCTTTATGTCCTCAAGTTATGATTGAGCCTTTTGAAAAGTGGGTTATTGATCCCGTAGGAGCAATAAATCTAACATCATCAAATAAAAAACATATTTTGGTTTGTACAAATTTCGTTACAAAATGGGTAGAGGCTAAAGATGTTTCTTTTGTTACTAAAAGAGTTGTTGTTGAATTTATTTTTACTGAAATATTTAATAGATTTGGTGTGCCTAGTGAGATTGTTTCTGACAATGGTCCACAGTTTATTTCTAATCTGGTACAAGGTGTGATGGAGCAGTACAAAATTTGGTATAGGAAATCCACACCGTATCACCTGCAAGCACATGGTTAGGTGGAGTCCAAAAACAAGGTAATTGAGTCCATCCTCAGGAAAAAGGTGAACATGCATAGAAAGGATTGGGCTAACAGATTACCAGAAGCCTTTTGGGCATACCGAACCACATGGAAGAACAACATGAGACATACACCATATGAGCTGGTATATGGGAAAGAAGTCATTTTTCTGATAGAATTCTAGAACAAGACCTTCAGGACTGTAGTCCAGTTGGGACTAGACCTCTTTGAAGCACAACAACAGTGTCTCCTATAGCTAAGTGAGTTATATGAATTTCGAAGGGATGTCATGACAATTCCATATGAAAGAAGAAGTTCCAACTAGGTGATTGTGTACTCCTTTACAATTCCAGATTTAAATATTTTAAAGAGAAATTCCATACACGCTTGATGGGACCTTATGATGTGGTCAAATTATTTGAAAATGGACATAGATTAAAGGTATATTTTTAGCCACTCACTAAAGGAAAATTTATGCAGCAAGTCCAACAACAATCTGAGAAGGAGATGGTAGGTGGCAATGCCAACCTATTGAAAATATGATTCTTTCTTTTCCTAAAAAATAATATAATAAAAGAAAAAAATTGACAAAAATAAAAAGAAAAAGAAAAAAAATTCTTGTAATTATGAAAAGCAGTTGACTGACATGATTGCAGAAGGATCAACCTGAAAACCACCATGCTGGTAGGTAGATCAAAATTTCAATAAAAAGGGAATGTTGTTTGATTTTTAGATATGTTGGATGTCACCAAGAAGAAGCAGGTTAAAATGGGAACCAATCCCTTACCCAAGTTTGGGGTAGATAGCATGGAAATTTTTATTCAAACAACGCTCAATTCTCACTGCATTTACTTTTTCAGGCACCAGTGCAGGTAGATTTTAAAGGTAAATTATGCCCTTCTTCTATTTCCCATTTCGTAACTTCCTGCTATTTTTTTATTTTAATCCTGCAATGAATTACCCTTATTTTTTCTTCTAAGAAAAATATCCTTATCTGATTTCGTACTTCCCTCTTTTCCCCCCTGAATTTCTCCCCCACAAATTCCCTTTTTCGTTTATCCCTCTTGGTGGTTTCATTCTTAGAATCCCTGCCATGATATTCCTTCCCATTATGGAAATTACCCTTTCCCACTTATTTTTTTTCCTCATGGATTGATTATAGGATCTGATATGAATTTGTAAGTCAGATAGGAAGGCATACTTGACATCAAAGAATGGCGAATAAAACTTTCCTTGTATAATCAAGCAAAAAAAAATTCCAACCAATGAATTGTATTCTATCAAAATTTATCTTTGTCCCTTTTTCTCTTTGATGTTATAGAAATCCCTAGTGCAGGCACGTGTCAGTGCAAGCATGTCTCAGTGCAAGAACGTTTCAGTGCAGGCACATTTCAGTAGAGGCACATTGCGGTGCAGGTAGGTTTAGTGCAAGCACGATCAGTGCAGGCACGTGCCCGATGGTGAAAACATATGCAAGACTTATTAATGTAATGGAGGGATGCTAATGCAAAAATGTGCATTAGGAAGTTTATCTCTTAATATTTTTGCAGACAGAATGACTGCACCATCAATGGACCATAGCATCTAATTATTTGAATTATGGTTAAGACTTTGCTTTGTCATTTACTAATGTAGGAAGAAATTATTTTAAGTACAAGATATTTTAGGTCATGAATTCTTATCTTTTTAATGAGTACTGAAGTACGCCTTATGTGAAATTATGAAGCAAATGTGGGATAGTACGAACCCATCTGAAACCCAACACTTACCTATTTTTGAAAATATTTTGCATCACCTATCAATAATGGCCTTACCTCATATTTTGATTGTGCATAAACGTTACCTCCACCTTTTCCAATCATCTCTTACCTGTACTGGACCGATTCGTGTGTACATCAGTCCCGAAGGAATAATGATGGAGTGTGATTGGACGAAAGAGGCCAAGAAGGTGGTGGGCGAACGACTCCATCATCATAAAATTCTTGACAACCCCTTTGAGCTCCTCGTTGTGATATTTTGTTGATAGAGAATTGGGGTAAATTCAGAAAGAGATGGCGCCCGTGAGAAATGAATCATCTTATGTGAAGGAGAAAGAGCAGATAGCTGAGTATCAAAATAGTCTTGCACTGTTGTAAGAATCAAGATTTCTCCCATTTTTGCAAAAGTTCAATGGATTCGATACAGTTGTAGCATTAAAATTTGCAAGGATGTTTGAGGGAGGCTGAGCCAAGGTCGGCTCACTAGAGTTTGAGGTCACAGAGGAATCCATAGCGTAGGCTACGGGCTAATCAACCACGGGAGAAAAATGGTTCAAAAAGGGTAAAATAGAGAAGAAAAGGTGGCATAGGTTTGTGGTCAACTGAAAGTTGAAAGTTGATTGGAAGAAGGGGCTTCCACGTATCACCATACTTGGGAAATGGCGAGACCTTCTGTACATACTGCAAAAATTTCTTACCTACGAGGGATGTTATTCGTTAACATTCTTCTATCATATCTACTTGTTGTTGCACTTTAAGTCAGGGAAACTCATCAATTTTCCCTATTTCGTGCTCAAAAGTTTGGAAAAGATGGCGAAGGGTGTTCAACAGGGGAAGGTGAGTCGGGTCGCATGAAAAATATACCATCATGGGCTGATCTCGATTCTGGTTAGGAAGGAGTTGGAGGCCAAAGGAATTACCTGGAAGGTATTTTTGAAGGAACTCCAGGGACAAAGTACAGGGAAATCGTTCAAGAAGAAGAATGTAGGCAAGAAAAGAACATCAGAAGCTCTGACGTTACGCCCTACCAAGACAACAAGAAAGAAAACATTAGTGGAAGTAGAGGAGCGCCCTGTCAAAGTCACTCCATTGACAACAAGAAGAATGACTAGGAACTCGATGAAGAGAGAGTCTACCTCTTTGAGGGCGAGTTAAAATCAGTGGAGCTACCCAATTTTTTTGGATGAGTCACTACCGGCTTCACCCAGAGCTCATAATCTCTCAGTTCTTGCAAAGGCAGTGGCTCATACTAAGGGTAATGAAGGTCATGCAAAGAAGGAGGACAACATACCCTTTTTGGCCTTCCTTCGTACATTAAAGAAACAAAAAGTGACACTGAGTGAAAGCAGAAAATCGACAGAGGGTTTGGAAGATGTCGAGGCACAACATGTTGGAACCCTCGATAATTTTGAGGAACAGGGTACTGAAACCCCTGATGATACAAATGAATAGGGTACTGAAACCCCTGAGGAGATAAATGCACAGGTTATTAAAGCCCTTGGCGAGATGGATGTGGTAGATACTAAGATCCTTGGTGATATTGAAGTTCTAGGCATTGAAACCGCAGATGAAATTGAAATACAAAAATTGGGTGGCCAAGATAACATTGACCTCAACAATGATGATACATATTTAGAGTCAGTCACAGAGAATATGCTTGCACTAGACGAGTTGGAAACAAATAACAACACCCTCTATCTGAATAATCGGATAGAAGAACTCAAGAAGCGATTTCATGAATTGGAAACATTGAAACAAGCCTTGAAGGAGCAGGACACAGTGTAGAAGCAAAGCAAAACGAAATTGATGGAAGAAGTTAAAGAGCAAAAACGATAATTTAGGGTATCAAAGTTTTGGGCCTCGAAGTGCTATAAAAGGCTAAAAGGTGACTCAACAGCTTAAGAACGCTTGAGGTAAAATAATAAAGACAGTGGAAGCAGGGTTCAGTATACGAGTTCAGGACTAAAGGGAGAATTTCTGTTTTTGAATTTTTGCAGCAGGTAAAGGTTGTGTGAGGACACACAAAAAATTATGGATGGGAGGATGTTAGTAGGAGAAAATGCCTCATTTTTTATCCATTTCCTACCTTAAAACCACAATTATAAACCTCTGTTTATCCTCATAAACTTCCTTATACCTGCACTAGTCCAAGAATCTTGTCCTATCCCTGCACTAGTTTTATATTTCATACTTAAGGTTTATTAAGTACTTAATTAATCATTTATATGATATTTTATGCCTTTTATATACTTGCAACTAATATTTCTCTTCCTAAAGTATTTTAATAAGAAAATGTATTAATATTGAATCAACATGGTCTAGTGTGGGTAGATTCCTGCACCGTTGGTAGCCGACTACTCCTAGAATTCTGCAACAACTTGTTACCTAACACGGGCTTCTCATTCCAGCTTGACCCATTCAGTTGTGGTCATATTGAGTGGAATTCGAAGAGGAGGATAGTCAAGGATATCATCGAATATTGGGCCGTCGGCCAACAAGTAGTTTAGCGTTTTGTTATAGCCGCTGGCTTATTTTGTAATGCTGGTTGTTATTTCGTTCAGCCGAAAGGCTGGAATTAGAATGACTGTATGTAGTTTTGTTATGGCCATAGGCCGAAAGGGTTGTATAAATATAGATTTCAGATAGGAAATTAGGGAGCGATATCCATGCTATTGTAACTTTGGAAAATTTGTAATTCTGTGTTGTCGCCCTCGTTTTGGGCTGGATCCATACTTATGATGTATTTTTTCTGATTCGAATTAATACAAGGATCTACACCATGTTGTTTAAATTATGCATTTTAGTCTATCATTGATGTGTCTTTGAGTGTTAAATCTTTATGTTTCCTAAAACGGGAAACGAGTTGGTTGGCTAGGGCCCAACCGACCCATCTTGTTTTCCCTCTCGTGATTTCATTCAGTTAAAGGTGTGTGTGTTGATTTTATTCATGCAAAGTGTGATTGAGTTTATGATTTATCTTTTCATAAGAATTCTGGTTTTATTTCATTAATAGTCAATTGTGGCGGATTTGTGGCGTGTTTATTAATTAAAGTTCGATTTCCGAATCTTAGTTTATTTCCACCTGGAGTAGTGCAAGCACATTCCTACACTAGTGCGCTTATAATTTCTGCAAACTGATTTTTCGGTTCATTGCAGCAAGATTGTTTCATTTCTTTCCTTTGCGAGAATTTGATTTATTTCCGCAAGTGAATGTTCATTAGTAGATAGAAGTATTTTTAATACCAAGAGTTAAAATCCTAGGAACTAAAATATGATTTTTTAACTGTTGAACGAACGTTGTTATGACACATCGATCTGTGCCTGCACTTCATATTTGTAAAAGAAAAGAATTAAAACTTAAATCTGAATGATTAAAGTGAACCTTTCTGAGTTAACAAATATTAAAGGCATATCTGGTTTATGTGAGTAACTGTCACAGGGATAAAATCATGTTGTCATACATGAGTTATTTATTTCATTACATTGAAGAAAGTGTGCTTTAACTTTTGAAGTTTGTTTTATTTCAAAGTTATTTCATTGCAAGATTCAGTTTGGTTGAAGCATTCTTTTACGTGTGCAAGGTATTTCAAAATTCTGATTCGCCTTTGCAAATTTATTTCATATATTAACACTCCCTTTCTTTTCTCAAAAGTAATTGGAAAACTTGGTGCAGGAATCTATGTTCTGGTATAAGAACCAATATCCTATTATAGGAATAGATTACTCGAAGCCTGAAGCTTAGAACCTCTACACAAAGACATAAATCTCTGGTGACAGTGTAAAATATACTTCCCGCACCTAAGGCCTGTACCCATACTAGTGCAAGCATATTGTAGGAGTACATGAATAACAACTTGGTGCAGGAAGGAAAATCCTTAAGAAGGCATATATTTCCAAGGGCCCACTTGTGAACCTGCCAACACCCATACTGGAGATAAACATAAAATTTCATTTCAGCAATCAAGTTTGTTTACAACAAGTGTGAAAGTTCCTTTATTTGATTTCTTCGCAAAGTACTTTCTTTCGCATTCTAGCACTAGTACTTCTTTGGTGTAAATTTCTATGTGATCTTTCTTCTCGATTCTGCAAGTTCTTGATTTAAGAATTACGAATAGATAGGAAAATTTCATACCACTTCTGGCATTTCCTATGCTTCGTCTCTAATTTTACGAACCCTAGGTATAAAATTAAGTGTTGAAAGTAGTTTTCTTAACTGTGATTCCTGCACAGAAAACCCATTTTGTTTGTTTATCATATACAAAACAACAAAGATATCCTTCCAAACATTTGTTCATTATCTCGGTTTGCTCATTGGATTGAGGATGATAAGATGATCTATGAGCTAGTTGAGTACCCAAACAAGAAAATAATTATGTCCAAAAATTTCCAATAAAAATGTCATCTTTGTCACTTACAATAATATTTGGGTTTCCATGTAGCTTTTGAATTGTTTCCATAAAAGCAGTAGCAATTGTACTTGCTTTAAATGGATGAGATAATGCACAACAGTGTGCATACTTGGTAAATCTATCAACTACCACCATGATGACACTCTTTCCTTCGGACTTAGATAAACATGTGATAAAATCCATTGAAATCTCCTCCCAACATTGACTTGGAATGCATAAAGGTTTTAGAAGACATAGGGTCTTAATTTTCTCAACTTTATTTTGCTGGAAAAAGAAACATTCCGCCACAAAATTTTGAATATCAGATTTAAGGCCATCCCAAAAAAATTATTTCTTCACCCTGTGGTAAGTTTTTAAAAATCCTGAGTGTCCTCCTAGGAGATGTGTGCAATTCCAAAAGAATATTTTGTTTTATTTGGGAATTCTTACAAATATATAAGCGATATTTGTAACATAAGGAATCATTTTTCCAACTAAATGTATCAGATGTATTAGGATCTTGCTGCAACTTTTGAATGAGTGTCAATACTTCTTCATCCTTCTTCCATTCATCCCTTGCTTCGGTTATCCAATCTGGTTGGATAATAGAAATGGCACAAACCAATGCTTCCACCTATTCATGCTTTCTTGAGAGTGCATCTGCAACAACATTTAGCTTCCATTTTTGTAGATGATTTCAATATCATAACCCAACATCTTTGTGACCCATTTTTGTTGTTCTTACGAAGATATTCTTTGTTCCAAAAATTATTTAAGACTATCATGATCAGTTTTTACCTTGAAGTGTCTTCCCATTAGGTAAGGTCGCCATTTATTTAGTACATTTCGTATTGCCAACATTTCCTTCTCATAAATAGCTTTATGTAAATGCTTTCCTTTGATTGGACGACTTTCAAAATCAATGGGTCTTCCTTCTTTCTTTAAAACTGCACCAATTCCATTTCCCGAGGCATCACATTCCACAGTAAAGTTTTTTGTGAAGTCTTGCATAGCTAAGATAGATGATAGACACATTGTCGCTTTAAGATGCTCAAAGGCCTTAGTTTCTTCAGGAGTCCATGAAAATGAATCTTTCTTCAATAATGTTGTTATAGGTGCTGCTATTCTCCCATAATTCTTCACAAACTTGCGATAATACCCTGTTAACCCGAGAAATCCTCACAACTGCTTTATGGTTATGGGGACTTTCCATTCCTTAATGGCTTTAATTTTGTTAGGGTCTACCTTAACACTCTTGTGAGATACAGTATGACCCAGATATTCCACCTATTGTACTCCAAAAAGACATTTGGAGGTTTTTTCATATAATTGTTTCTCTTCCAATAGTTTGAGCACCCTGTTAACATGTTGAACATGATCCTTCCAAGACCTATTGTAGATTATTATATCATAAAAAATACTAACACAAATTTTCTAAGGAAAGGTTTAAAAATGGAATTCATCAACCCTTGAAATGTAGAAGGTGCACTGGTAAGGCCAAAAGGCATGACCAAAAATTCATAATGACCCTGATGAGTTTGAAATGTTGTTTTCGGAATATCTTCAGTCTTCGTTCTAATTTGATGATATCCTGAATGATGATCCAACTTGGTAAAATAAATTGTTCCATGTAATTCATCCAATAATTCATCAATTACAAGAATGGGAAATTTATCTTTAATAGTGAGCTTATTGAGCTCCCTATAATCTGGACACATGCGCCATGATCCATTCTTTTTGTGCACCAATACTACTAGAGTAGAGAAAGAACTTTGACTAGGTTGAGTTATACCAGCCTCTAAAATTTTTGCAATCCTACGTTCAATTTTTCTCTTTTGGACATAAGGATATCTGTAAGGCTTGGTGTTTGGAGGAACACTTCTTGGAATAAAATGAATAGCATGATCATGATCATGAATAGGTGGGAGTCCTTTGGGAGTTTCAAACACCTTGGAATGATTGTCCAATAATTTTTGGAAATCTGGAGAAATAGATGATTTTGATGTTGGAACTTCTAGTGAGCATAATTGTGCAATTACGCCTCATTGTTCTTTCTTCATAGTATTTGTCATGACATTACAGCTTATTATCTTTCCTGTATTCCCTGTGATACCCCGTAATTCAACTTCCTTTCCTTTCGAAAAAAAATTCAAGAAAATTTCATGAAAATTAAAAGCTACCGTCCCCAAAGATTGTAACCATTGTACTCCTAGTACAACATCAACACCTCCCATTGGAATGGAAAGCATTGGACTATTCAATACATATTCCCCCATGGTTAGCTTGATATTATGGCATTTTCCGGAGAAATTTATATTTCCTCCATTTGAAACCATCACTTGACATTCTGTTGCTAGGAATAGGAAACAATTCAATTCCTTGGCTACATTACAATGAATAAAATTATGGGTACTATCCGAATCAATCAATATTATTACCTTTTTCTTCTTGATATGTCCTTCTATCTTGAGAGTTTGAGGAGTGGTAATTCCTGCCAATGCATTACACGATATGGTCAGACTAATTTCTTATTTCTATAGGGTGGTGTATATCCTCTTCTTTTGAAGTTTATTGTTCATTTTCTTCCTCCTCTTCACAATATATGTAAAATAATTTATTCTCGGCACACTTATGACCTTTAGTGTATTTTCTATCACAACTGTAGCAAAGCCCTTTTTCTCTTTTTTCTTCCAATTTTTGTGTTGTCCACCTTATAAGTTGTGGAAGTCTAGGAGTAGCAACACTTCCATCTTTATAGATGTGAGTGGTAGGCTTCCTTTTCGCCATAATTTTACATTCAATTTTTCTTGCCAGGCTGAATGCCTTCTCCAATGAATTAGGTTCCCAAAGGCGAAACTCATGTTGGATGTTATCCTTTAAAATCCCTATGAATACATCAATCTTATGTTCCTCCAGAATATTGGTTACCCTTATCTTAAATTTTTGTAAGTCCTCAATGCGCTCCATCACTGACCCCTTTTGTTTGAGATTTATCCATTGGCTAAAGAAGGTGTTGCTCATTGTATCTTCATAATGTGCTATCATTTCCTTCATAAAAATTGACCAAGTGACAATTTTTTAACAGGAGCAAATCCATCGATACCATACAAATGTATTTTGTTCTAAGTATAAACTTACAATGCATACCTTTGTGTGTTTTTCACATTATTGAGATCAAAATATTGCTCCA